>JAAKBH010000300.1:0-1209702 GCA_019776075.1 Amaranthus palmeri
TATATATATATATATATATATATATATATTATATATATATATATATATCATATATATATATATAGATCTATATATATATATCTATATATATATATATATTATTATGAAGTTATAAATAAAAAATATTTTATACATAGGGTGAATCTGAGCATGTTCAGTATGTTTAAACGTACAAGGCCCAAAAGTTGGCGGGTCTCAATGTTAAATAACGTAGTATACGTCAAATTTTCAACGATACAAAATTGTTAAAAAAATGTTACTCCCTCCGTTCTTCTATGTGTGTCCTATTTGAAGATTTCACACTATTAAGATAGTGGGAATCTTTGTTGATTGTGGGTATTATTTTAAATAATAGTGGTGTGAATTAATGATTGTATTGGTATTATGAGAGAGAAAATCTAAATTATTATTATAATGAGATATAGAAGAGAGAGGGGGTGAAAAGAGGGTATCAAAACTTTTCCATTGAAATAAACAAACATATGAAACTACCCGTTATAGTAATGTGAACTATCAAAAAAGAACGAAGGGAGTATAATTTTTGAAATTGCATCGAATTTTCAAATAAATTTATCAATTTTTATTTCGGCTCTATTAATATAATTATAAATTTAGTTAAAGCTTGAACTAGTTGATTATTGGCTATTTTTGATTTTGATGATGTGTGAGCAGGAGGAAAGGATGGTTGATCGTTGCTCGAAAAAGGAAAGAGTTGACCAGCTTAAACGTAGCCGATCATCAGAGATTCACAATATTACTGAGAGGGTTAGACTTTGACTTTTTTAAATTAAATTCTTCGATAGTATTTTCTTTGGTTTTATTTTAATTATTTATTATTTTTTAGTTACGTAAATTTAAAAGCTGTATAAAGTTGATTTTGAAAATTATAATTTTAAAAATTATATGTTTGGATGAATCTAACAAGATTTTATTTATTGCTTCTTATAACTAAGTGAGAAAATTTGAGTATTTTTTTTAATTATTTATTAATAATGTTTTATTTTTGATTTGGACCAAAGGAAGTATATTCAATTATTAATTTTTTCTCTTTTTCGTAAAAATTGCTTAGAGATGATATTGGGGTGTTTAACAAATGACCAATAGCTGATAGCTGATAGCTGATAGCTGGTAGCTGGTAGCTAGTAGGTGATTGGAGTGACAAATTTAACCAACTAATTTTATTAACTTATTTGACCAGCTAATTTTGAACATGTTGCTAGAAATCAAACAATTTGTTCGAAAATAGCTTATTCATAACAATATATTGTTTCGACTAGATAATTACCCAAGAAATTATTCAAAATTATCCAATAAGTTATTTTGCTAGCACCACCTCTGCATTTTTCAAAGAACATGTTACACTGGTTTGACAAACGATTAATAGCTAGTAGCTGGTAGCTGATTTAAATGGCTGATTTAAACAGTAAATTTTATCAACTAGTTTAACCAACTATTTTTGAATCCGTTGTTATAAATAACTCGTTCAAAAATAAATTGCAATTTGTTTAACAACCTAACCCTTTATTTATACCAACACTCCTATACGTGTGGTGGGGTTCACGTGCTTCTCACTTCTCTGTAAACCTCACCCATTTTTACGGTATTCTACACCATTAATTAATTCTTTTATTTACCAATTTTATATTGAAAAAATTACGAGAATAATACAACTTTTTGTTAATTTTCCTATAATAATACGAACTTTTGATTAACCATAAATAATACCAACTTTGAGTTGTTTTTCATAGAATAATACCAACTTTAATTTATTAACTAATTTACTAATTTTTTTTGGTCATATAATCACCTATAGTTTGATTTTCAACATGTTAATTAGGTATATTCTAGGGAAACACACCCATAAGTTGGTATTACTCATGGTTAATCAAAAATTGGTATTATTGTAGGGAAATAAGCAAAAGGTTGTATTATTCCTGGTAATTTTTCCTTTTATATTTAAAAGGTAAATATGATTAATTAAGATGACTGTTTCGGATACGAAACTTGAATCGAAAATAATATTACCATAAAAATGACCATTTTATTTTATTAATGTGCTTTTTATCTTGTGGTTAATTAGAGACGAAGAGATAAAATTACAGGGAAGATTAAAGTACTACAACAACTCATGCCCCATTGTAACAAGGTCTTCTTTTTTCTCTATAATTAAGAATATATTTCTTTAATTAGCCATGCATTCTATATATTTTAAAGCGTTAATTTGGTTAACCATAATTATTTATTTGTTTAGTTTTTCTTACTTAACTCACTAAAATAAATTTTTTATTTAGTTATTTACCTAAGTGTCACTACAACATAATTTGTTTTTAGTGGGATATATTTAGCGACATATAATTTAAATGTCGCTATTTCAAATTTCTTATAGTGTATGTAGAGGATTTAGTGACATTTATTAGACCCTTTAGCAGCATATTAAAAAGTCACACTAAAGCTTTTAGCAACATAGGATCTAATGACATTTCCAACAAATGCTACTATAGACTATAGTAACAATTACATATGCCAGTAAAAACCAAATTAAGTATCGCTAAATCACTTTATGGTGGAACTTAAAATAAAACCAATTATTATTACACTAAAAATATGAATCAGTGACATTTTTTTAATGCCACTAAATTCAATGTCGCAAAAAACTAAATTTGTTGTAGTGATTTTATATCATTATTACAGAAAGACAGAGCTTCAATTCTAGAAGAGGCCGTAAATTATATGAAAGTCTTGAAACTACAAATTGAGGTTAGTATACTCTTACTTAGTTTATTTATGCCCCTAATATCTCATATTTGGTTGTTGATATTAAATAAAAAATCAGGTAATCTAGCTAGGAAAATTATTGACAATGTACAATTATTATGGTAATGTTTATCTTACTTTAATTATTTTTTTACCTTTATAAAAATCTATTCTCATCTATTACTACTTGAAAAGGTAGTAATAAAATATTTTGATGAAAAAATGTATTTAAGCGTAATAGTTTCATTATCATGAAAACAACATTAACAAATTGTTTACATGTGTTTGTTTATAATCAGGATTAGAATTTTATATAAGTATCAATGCAATAGCTAAATTGTATACGATAAACATAGATCTTATGTAATTAACATTTAGTTTCTTGTATACGACCTAAAAAACTTTATACATCATTTTCTGGTAAGAATACGATCGATAAACATAGATCTTAGTCAATCAGTACTCAATTGTATATTTGTTTTGATCTCTGCATTGTTTTGACTTAGTCAACTTTTCTTTTAATCAGACGTTAATCAAAGCCCGAGAAGGCGAATGCCTAGCAGGGTACATGCAATGTGGTGGGACACCTAACATGGTCCCACAATCAATTCCCATAAGATCAAGCCTTGGATATGGATCAGGATTGTGTACTACATGTTCATCTCCATGTACCCCATGGGTTCATATTCCTACGGGTGTTCACCCGATGATTACACCCACGGTGTATCCTAGTTATCCATTTCCACTGATTTGTCCGAGTCAAAGTCAAAGTCAAAGTCAAAGTTCAAATCTGAGTCCAAGGCCAACAACCGCGCAACCAATTGAGCCGTGCCTTGAACGAGCCTAGGCACGGTGCACTTGTTGCAAATTCAGACCATAACTACTTATATGTTGCTCAAGGAAATAAGTCTTTGAATGATGTACTAGTTTTTGGACTTGTTGAGTTACTTTTATTATGGGGTATACTTCTATAGTTCTATATATATAATATAATATATAATGAATAAAATTCTAGTCGGTGGTTGATCTTATTTATCTCTATCAGTAAGGTCGTCATTCATGACCTTTAGTTGATATGTGAAATTTTTAGCGGAGGATAATCGTGTTAAGGAACCAACTCAATCAGTATAGATTGTTAGTTGATCACAAATTTGATGTATCTGCATGTCATTAATTCTGATGTTAATTAATTTTAATGTAAAAAATGACATATAACTCTTTAATCAATGAATTAATCTTTAGTTTTTAAATTAATTATTCTTATGAGAGACTTAGTTTCAGTAAAACAACCTCAAAACATAACCACGTATCTTTATAATTTAAATAATTAAAATATTTAAATCATATTTAGACAGCATCTCACGGTGATACCAATAAATAATATGGGCTTATATAAATATAAAATGAGCTATGCACTACGGGCTTTTGATCTGGTGAATAGATGAGTGACCCACATATTACCTCTTCTTGGATTGGTTAAAAAAGCATTTTATATCCATCGGTCAATAATTTATATTAATTTGGCTATTTAATTCATATATAAATCACTTCTTATTGCGGATATTGTGTTTATGAGATGTGCTTGTATGGATGGGGTGAAAGCGAATGAGGCGATCGAGTGGGTATGGCGCATGACGGGTGGAGATGAGGAGGGAAAGACATCATAGTGATCATACCCACTATATATGACAGATAAGACTTTATCCATTTGTACCCATTACACACAAAAATATATGTGGTGTCCACTTCGTAAAATTTTACTCACCTGCTACCTCTATAACATGAAATAGAAAATATATATGTCAGGATTAACCATGCATTGGCACATACTTTTGATTTGATTGATTTTTTAGCATGATATCATTAGCCAATACATCACGAGTTAAATCTCATCACAACTCTTATTTTCTAAATATAAAATATCAAAAGTTACAGAGCTACAACCTTCAGTTTAATTATTTATTTGGTTCAACCTAATTATATGGATCGAATATTTATGCATGTATGTGTGATGATCAAACTCAACTACTTTTATCGGTGTTACAAATTGCACAATTTAAAAAATAATGTCTTAAGCAGACCCGAGCCTAGGCAAAAGAATGAGATGAAAACGATTTGCACTAAGATAAGGTGATTAAGCATTAAATTCCATTAATTGAGGTTTAATTTGACAAATGACAGCAAGCATTATTTATACTACTAGATGCTTTCCGGGTTAAGGATTTTGTCTTGGCTTTAACTTTCACAATATATTCCTATGAAGTTAGATTATAATTTTTTTTTTTAGAATTATTTTTTTTAACAATACGTAAGCTCCCATATTAATGCTTTTGTCCAACTCTTAAAACCCTTTTACGGCCTGTTTGGTAGATGGTAATAAACCGCGACAATAGAAATGAAAAGCTAGTGTAATTTTGGTTGAAAAATCTCTTTGCTACCTTGATGGTCATGCTTGACAACCTTCAATCATCTCATTTTGTTCATAAAATTCATTCCAATGCATTACCGTTGGGAGATGTGGTATTAGGTGGTAATGGAAATTTATAACCAAAAAATTTTTTTGTGATGAAAGTTTCATTACCATGGAAATGATATGAAACTTTTGATAAAATTTTACACCATAAATCATTCCCATTACCACCATTTAATACCATTAACCAAACGGGCCGTTAATACTCTCATTTCAAAACTTAAAAAGTCAATTCCAACTCTTAAAACGACCCTTACTTCAAGTCTTACGAAATGGACTAAACCTATAAGTAATGGTCGCACATATTCGGCCGTCTCACAAGAGATTAGAAGATGTCCTACAATCGACTGATAGCTGGTAGTTGATAACTTATTATAGGGGGCTGATTTGGCCAACTGATTTTTTTAACTAGTTTGATCAGCTTATTCATATCAATAAGTTGTTTAAACCAGCTAGTTTACCAAACACTAGCATTATCTAATTTAACCACCTAAATACCTGACCCTTTATTTATATCAAAATAAGTTAAAATTGTCGAATAAGCTAATTTGTCATACGTCCTTTTAAGTGACCAATTTATGGCGTCTCTTCTTGTCCGTCTATGCATTAATTATAAATAATGAAGCGTACTTTAAGCCGATAAAAACAAATTAATGAAAAGCTAATAACAACTTCGATTTGACTTAAAGATATAACTTTCATTAATAGGAGTAAATTAGGCATATGTCTCTTTTTCTTTGCTCGCAAGTGTACATTAAATTGCAACAAAAATATAAAATTTCTTTATTTCATTAAATTCAAAATATTTGACTTTAATTTGTATACAAATAACTTTTAATTATAATATTCCATTATATATGAGCATGTGTTATATAATATAAACTTCCTCAAATTCATTAATGGAATATTTGATATTTTATTTTATTTTATTTAATTGTAATTTTTGTTTATACATAACATTTGCTATGTGGTGTTGAAAATATACTAAATCAATTTTACTTAATAATCTCTCAATTGATCAGAAATCTCAAAATATAATCGTCAAAATATAAAATTTTAAAATAACGTATACATAAAGTTAGTATTATATTTCAAATTTTTTTTCTTTTGTATTATAGTATAAATATTACTAGAGAAATTTAAATATATTTCCACTTAAATAAGCAAAGCAATTGAGAACTTAAATGATTCTATAATAGAAAACCACATAGAACCTTCTTGTTGTAGATATAATATAAATTCTTTTATATGCTACAATATTAAAAATTACTATAATTAATAATAAACATTATTGCTCAAGGTTCTTAGTGGTCATATTTAATTATAAATCATTAAAATTGTTAGCGGTTCAATTTAATTTGTTTATTTACCAAAAATACTCGATTTTTCGCATACTTTATGTTAATGTATAAATTAAGTTCATTTTTATTCCTTTCTGATGATACATATTTTGAAGTTAAATGTGAACTCATTTATTATTAACGATAAATATCATCTTCCAATAAAGATTTTGAATGTGATATCATTGTTTACCTAATTTAACATAGCTTTAAAATATGCCTATAAATTATGGGTATTATAAAATTTAAAATATGCCTATAGATTATGCCTATTATTAAATTTTAATTATTTGAATCAATATTATTTCCTAAATTAAACTGTCATGTAATCTAAAAAAATCAATAATATCATTCTATTTATCAAAGCTCTAATAAACTGCACTTGGAATTTTTCAAGTCTTTTATTGTATTGTATGATGAGCGTGCATTCCTCTTTGCATTAGGCTCTTTCGAGGAGGTATAAGTAGGATTTATCTGCTATTTTTCTTTCTCAAATCTTGATTTTGTACGAGAATATTAAATTGATGAATATGACTATTACACTTATAATAGAGCAAGAGCCTTTAATCATTAAACATGTTTATATGTGTAAAGCAAATAGTGTGTAGCACTTGTAAAAAAAAATGCAACCAAATACTGTTTGTTTTAATGCTTATTCCTTTATGTTGTCTATATATACATGATGTGACAAATTCTTATTTAAAATAATGTTGGTGAACTAAATTATTGAGAATTATAAAATAAATATAGCCAAAATATGATGAGTCATAAATCTATATAACCAATATCTAAACCTAGTAAATGTATTCCAAAAAAAATAAATTTAACTACTTCTTCTGTTTTATTATATTTGCTACATTTGACTTTTTATGCAGTCTAATTTGTTATTTTGATCATTTATACTTCCTCCGTTCCATAATACTTGCTACATTTCAATTTTTTACGCATAATCCAATGCACAATTTTGATCATTAATATCGTAAACTACACTTAGCTAAAAATTATAAAAATTAAATATTATGAAAGTATGCAATTAGACGATTCAAACAAGATCCCACTTGACTATATTTTTTCTTACACATTAGCCGTAATATATAAAATAAGCTTGAACGATGAATAGTGTCGATAATACAGATGTAGCGAGTAACTTGGAACGGAGAAAGTATATTGAATTATACACGTCTAAAAACTATAAAACATTAATATTATGAAAGTATGCGATTAAACAATTTAAACAAGATCTCACTTGACTATATTTTTAACTGCAATGTATAAAATAATCTTGAATGATAAATAGTGTCGATAACGAATATGTAGCGAGTATTTCAGAACGAAGGAAGTATAAGACACCATAAAATGCTTTTTTGGTAGCTTAATTAAAAGAGGTTTTTAAATAAAGTACACCTATAATATAGCCGCCATGCACTAATACTCAAGTTTAATCTTTGATGAAGACATGGGATAACATGACAACATCTTTAAAATATTATGTCAATTATCAAGCCAATCAAGGAAAAACTTCAACAAAAAAGGGTTTAATTTTTGGTATGATTATGTGCATAGGTAGGTAAAAAGGACCTTAAATTTTGCAACTCATAATGATGAATGTATTTCCATAATTGATGAGAATATAGATGATTATCTATGATTGTGATGGTTAATTGTTTTAATATAAGTTAAATCTATTTTACAAATAATTGTTAGCTGAAATTATTATATGAATATGTTTGCTGATTTGGCTTGTTGAAGGTATTGGTTAATAAGTCAACTTTTTAAGCTATCAAAAGCCAATGAAAATGCTACTGTTTGATCAATACAAAACAAAAGCCAAAATCTAAAACAAAAAAAAAGGCAAATAAAAAAGCTAATTGCCAAATAACAAGAGAGGGGGAGAAACATCAAAGATGACCTAATGGGCAAGAGTGAATATCTCAAAAAGAAAAAAAAGGGCAAGAGTGAAAAGAACATGAATTAGGATTATAATTTATCAGAAGATAGAATCAAATTAAATAGAGAAAAAATTCATGTGGAAAACTACTGAAACTATACATTTAGTTTATATAGCTGATCTCAGTCTTTTTATATTAAGGCTTTAATAATATTGTTATTGTTTAAATCATGCATGAAAATGATTATCGATTTAAGATTTTATTTTAGTTGGTGAATTGATAGGATATCATTCAATTTAAAATTTTAGTATACAACATATTTTGAAATTACAACGTATCTTAAAGCATCAAATATTAGTTTGAACTTTTATCTGTTTCTAAAAACGTTATATAAGATCTAATGTTGTCAAGATCACTTCAATTCCCTATTTATCAAGTTCAATTATTTTAACCAAACCTCTTTTCAAACAGGATACATTTAGTTTTAAATACATATACAGACGATTTGTAATGCATCTACACATTTATTCAGGTGTCCCAATTAATATTGACATGTTTATCTCAAACAATTGGTAATAAAAAAAGCAAATTTTGTATTATTTATCAAGAAACAAGATAAGTTATTTGTTATGTTGATGATTGCCAAATATGAGGAGAAGCCAACAAAGGGACCAAATAGAAAAATAACATGTATTTATTCCCAAAAGGATAAAAAGTCCAAATAACTAAAAAAACATTCTCATAAAATTATATTATATATAATCATACAATTAAGTTATGCCAATTGTCATAACCATTATATTTAACCAATCAAAATGATGATTACCCAACTTCCATTAAAGCACTTAAGCATAATCTAGTGGTGCTTTCTATATCAATGGTTTAATTAAACAATTAAGTAAGAAAAACCTACCAAATTGAGCAAGTAGTGCTAGATTTCATAAGGGTTTTAAGCATAGAATAATCCTCAAATTGCATGTGGCCATCAAAAGAATAATTTAAATGTAGCCCATAAAGGAGACCTAATGAGAATAACTTTTATAAAAAAAAAAAGTATTGTCTCTTTAATTTTTTTTACTAAATAAGTATTATCCTTGATTATCATTATTATAATTAGCAATTAAAAAAAATTATTCTAATACTAACATCATCCCATTGCATTCTTCCCATTTTAATTTGCACTATTTTTAAAAATCATTGGGGGCCACTTAAAAAGTGATTATGTGCATATGTTATATAGGAATTATTGACATTGTTGTTCCTGCTATTTTATAATGCCCAGGTAAAAGAAAAGAAATATGTTCGTTCTCTAGAAGGTTATTTCTTCTTTTAATGGGTGCTTGACCATACAAAAGAGACTGACCCTATCTATTGTAATTATCATTATATATATAAGTAGATTTGTTATGTACTTATTAATCGATAAAAGAATTAACCTAATAAAAATGTATGTTAAGTTGAGGTATTGGGCTAAAGTAAAGTTAAAATTTTACAAACAACAATTTTCGTTGTACGTGACAGCACTGTGTTGGAGTATTGGGTCCCTTTTAGCTCTATGCTCTAGGCAAATGTTTACCTTGCTTAGCTAGAGTCAGAAATAACTCTAACAATTAATTAATAAATTAGGAAAGTACTTAAAAACGTAAAAATGTCATTGGAAACCACTTTAAAATTTGAAATGCCCAAAATCTAAAAGGAGACCTCATCATGGGACGTGTTCATATAATTAGCCTATTTTTCTAATTGATCACTTAAAATCGCGAACGATCACTCTATGGCTATAAGTAATCACTTTAAAACTATAAAAAGTAATCACTTTAAGATTATAATAAGTAATCACTTAATTAAGACACTAAATATATATTAGACTATTCCAATAAAAATATGATCTCACCATAAAACCGTCTCATTCGAGAATTTGCGAAGTATAAATGAAAAAGTGAGATGAAGTATTATGATGACTATAAAATTGTAAATAATCACTTTTAGATTATAAGTGGTCACTACAGACTATAAAAATTGATCACTTTAAGACGCTACATACACATTAAGTCAATCCAACAGTAATAATTTCACCATAATACCGTCTCACTCACAAATCTGCGCATAAATGAAAAAGTGTAAGTGAGATGGAGGAAGTTATGATGACTATAAAAGGTAACCTTTGATAACCCAATTTCAATAAATAAAAACTTGTGCTAACATATTATATTATAACAAGTAATAATAGTACTAGTAATATAGAATGACAGGAATTAGTACATCATGTGGAGCATGCAAATTCCTAAGAAGAAAATGTACAAATGAATGTGTATTTGCACCATATTATAGCTATAATGAGGCAGTTTCCCATTTTGGTGCTGTCCATAAAGTGTTTGGGGCTAGTAATGTGTCCAAATTACTCCTTCATTTGCCCGAACAATTTAGAGGTGAAGCTGCCTTAACTCTTTCTTTTGAAGCTCTTGCTCGTATCAGAGATCCTGTTTATGGTTGCGTTGCTTATATCTATGCTCTTCAACAACAGGTTTGTTTTCTTTCTTCTGTTGAATTAGGCTGGACTTATTGTGAATGTTGGGCTGGCCCTAAGCAAGGGCAGGGCGTCCGTACGCCCAGGGCCCATCATAGATTTTGGTTTTCAATTAGTGCTATGGTTTGAAATTTTTTATGTATAGAATAGTGCCCCAGGTCTGGCCCCTAAAAACCTAGGGTTTGCCCTGTGTGGATGCCAGCAATTATTGGGGATGACACGAGGTGCACACACTTCACAAGCTAAGGGGGTATATGTCGTCCCAAAACCATATGGCTATGGGAAGAAGGTCTACAATAGCTTATAAAGTGTGCACACCATCTTTCTTTTTTCGATGTGAGATAACTCATCCCAATATATACCTGAAGAATTATAATGTTGGCTAATTAACAGCAATAGAGAGAAAATACAAATTAATTTTATAGACTTAAAATAAGTAATTAATTAGACTAAGTCAATGATATTGTAAACGTTAGTCGTTAGTCGACTAATATTTGATGCCATTAATTTATTATGCTCTATATAATTGGGCACCTAATTAATTACACGTGCTCAGAATCACCCATATAAGCTAAAGAAATATGAGGTGTTATATGCATTTAAATATTTCATGAACGGGCCGGGTTTGAAGGATACGTGATTATGAGTATGAAGGCCAAGGCCCGCGAAAATAGGGGCTTAGACTACGTGAACTTTATAATTTAAATAATTAATGCAACTCGTAATTTTGACATTTGACAAAAATAGCTAGTAAGGATTAATTATATGTTAATTATCTAGTTAACGTTGTATTTTAAGTTTTAAGTAACTTATAATATAATGGATTTCTCCATGCAAAAGAGTGCTATTCATAAGGAGTTATGGATGATCATGATCTCATATCCATATTGCAAAAATAAGATTGTATCGTATGGTAAAGGGTTTCAGATTTACCAACTTAATATTATCTGTATCGTAAACACCATGTTTTAGATCTTTTCAAGTGATATTTCATAGTTTAAGCTGAAGTTGACAATATAATAACAGCATCATCCCATTACTAAATTGTTCGAGTATATAAGATATTATGAAAATTCAACCATCAGCTCAAACTTTTGGTTGAGTTGGTTCCTTAAAATGGTATCAGAGCCAACTCAACTAGAAACTTAGGGTGAAATATGTTATATACTTTAACACATGACATATTACCACCTCTGTTACTGCAACTGCGACCGTTACTCTTTTGCACCATGATACATTCTTTGGGTATGTTAATCCAAACTAACAACTATCCTTAAACAATGCAGGTTGCAAATTTACAAGAAGAAATAGATGTTCTTGGCAATCACATGATGAATAATCTAATCATAAATGAATCATGTGGATCACATTCTCATATAACCTATGATCATAACAACAACAACAACAATAACCCATTACCATCACAATCAAATCATGATCAAATCATCAATAATAATGCACTAGATGATCAATATGATTGGAATAACATGATGAACATACCAACATTATCTTTGGAAGAACAAAATCTATTTGGTATCCTTGATAATGGAAGTGGGTCCCAAGAATGTTTTACACAACAATTAGTACTTAATCAAGACAATTACTACTTTTGATTATAATTAATTATGCCCTTTTAGATAGGGTTACTATTACTATTTAAGTTAATTAGAGGAATGTTGTATGCTAGCTTAGATTTCCTATCCACTTCTATGTATTAGTTCTATTTCTTTAGTGCATGTCATTTTTCCTTGGGTTATGCTTTCTTTTTGTGCAACTTTTGTATTAGATCTATGGACTATGAGTCTATGATCATAGGTATGTAAATAATTCCTCTAGAAGACTTATTAATTAGACCTGTCAAAACGGTCAGTCATAAGGGTTTTATGTTGAATCACATTTGATAGGTCAATTTTGGATAGAGTCAGTTTTTGGGCAGGATTAGTTTTGTATCAGGTTGTTTCGAGTTTTGGTCGGATTCTGGTCTGTACAACAGATATAAAAGTATATTTTATCATGAATTTTGATTTAAATATATATAGGTATAATAACTACTATTTATAAGATAACATTTTCTTATATAAATGACCAACATATCTATTTTAAGGCTATAATAAAGATCAGATATTGAGTTAAAATATAAAAATTGACTATAAATAAGGGGTCTAATATAAACAATGACATGTAACGAAAAATGATAAAGTAAAACTGAAAATGGCTCAAAACGGTCGAATTTGAGTTTTAATTGAGTTTGAAGTATATAAGGAATGAGTACTTGATAAGCGATGGTTTCGAATGCATAATCAGACAACTACTATAGAAAAATAAATTCAAAGATGTCATTTTATTTGAGCAGCAATTGTTAGAGTATATAACATATTCTAGGGCCTCAAGCCCTCAACCATCAGCTTAAACTTTTGGTTGAGCTGGTTCCTTAACATGGTATCAGAAGCCAACGTGACAAGAGGTCACGGGTTCGAATCTCAACCACCTCTCATTTAAGTGGCATATTTAGCACCAGGTATGAGGAGAGCCTGTGTTGCATCCACACTTTTAGCCTAAAGGGCTCTCGTGTGAGGGGCGTGTTAGAGTATATAACATATTCTGGAGCCTTAACCATCAGGATAAGCTTTTGGTTGAGTTGGTTCCTTAACAGCAATGGGGTAATTTGTGAAGGTTAATTTATATTTTCTGGTTAAACATGTATAATGATAGAATTTGGTGGAAGTAATTTCCTTGGTAGGTATGACAAATGGAAAGAACACTAATTCAAACGAGTTTGCCAACAACATAATTTTTGACGTAGTATCATCACAAACATATCTAGAAAAATGGAAAGAATATTAATTAAGGGTGATACTGTCGTATATTTAAAGTAAATATATTACAAAAAGATTGAATTATTCGCAACATATGTATGAAAAGTTGGATTATTTTTGTATTGCTAAAAGATAAAAGACAATACATCCAAATAAAAATAACTCGAACTCGATTTAACTCAAATTCAAAATTTATTGAATAATGTTGGAAATACTTCACATGTGAGACAAGATCCCACATTGATAAAAAAAAGTGGGTTGTGGTCTTACATATATACTTGGTGAGCTAATCTTCCTATTGCCATATGGTTTTGGGAAATAATGAACCTCACCGAGTGTATGTGCAAGTCAACGCTCTTGACCCGTGGGTTTGTGGGCCCGAGCCCACGGGTGTCCCGTGTCCCCACGAGTGGGCCACGGTGAGATTATGTGACGAATTGTCATGGCTTAATAAATAAATTATCTAAACCCAAATCAAACAAGACAACCTATTTACCATCTCTTTTTATTTTTTTTGAAGTTAACCTGTGGATTAAAAACTAGCTCAAATCGAGCTCGGCCAAAGTACAGATACAGACAGAAAAGGGGAACATACAAATTTTCTCATGGGATAAATTCGTTTCCAAACGAGCAACCATGTGAGCTAAAGTATTACATCCCCTTCTAACAAAGCTAAGCATAAAACCTATTTACCATCTCTAGATTCACAACTAATCCAAGTTGTTATTATGGGCCAAAGTAAATCTAACAACTAGTAGGCTTTTTGTTTTAAAGTGTGGGACCTACCCTCTAATTTTTGTACAAGACTCTTCACTAGTTTTGAAAACTATGGACTTACATTTTAATTTTGTTTTATTGAAATTGTCTTATTTTCTTTTTAAGTACTTCTATTATTTATTATTATTAAAAATTATATTCTATTTTAAATTATAAGTTACTTTTATATATGAAACATAGTCATATATAATTTTAAATATTATTTTATTACTTTTCTTATATTTAATAATTAATTAATTGCATAAGTTATACTCCATGAATTTAATTATTATTCATATAATCATGCAAAAAGATATTCGTTTATTCAAGAAAAAATTATTCCTTTCTCATATTTTTATTTAGGCATAAAGCATTAAATTTAATAAAAATCTTTCTCATATATAACTATATATGAGTGACCATTTTCTCGTTAAATATTACTATTATTTTTCATATTGCTAGACAAAAATCGTCTCACAATTTCTGGCATAAATTAAATCAGATCAAATCAAAACAAATTGAATCTAATACCGTGTGCTTTGTGTACTAATTATTTTGTACAAATGAAGTCACTTTCCAAGAGGTCTTACAAAAATTATCATTCCCCCAAACCATTTTCAAGATTTTATTTGAATTATGTTACATATTCAAGGTATCTTAATAGGGGGATAAAGTGTCCCAAATTAAGTAGATATGATCAAAATTCCTAGGCATATCAATGTCATCTTTTCTAAGATAATATGAATGCAAGCCCAAAACATCTTACCAAATTGAGACATAATTAATAACAATTTGTAAATGGGCCCCAAGGAAGTCTTATGCCCAAGAAAAATAAAAATTGATCACTTATAGTTAAATATAAAATAAAATAAATTCTCAAATCCGATGATCTCATGATGAAACTATCAGGGCCGGCTCTAAGGGTGAGCAAGAGAGGCCGTCGCGTGGCCTCATGTTAAAAAATCAAAATTAATGATTCTAGAAGGTTTATATAGGTTATAAATCGTAAAGGAAAAGGACCCCAATGTGCCATTTTGCCCAGGGCCCCAAATTATCTAGGGTCGACCTTGAAAACTATCTTTATCAGGTTGATTTAATTTACACTTGTTATCTTAAAGTGATTAAATTATAACTTAATTATTCACTTATAGTTTTAAAGCGATTAATTTCATATTCTTTGATTGATTACTTACAATTTTAATATAGTCTTAAAGTGATCACTTATAGGTTTAAAGCAATTATTGTCTATAATGTTAAGAGTTATAATTATAATAATCTAAAAAGTGAGCATATATAATTTTATGATAATCAATTAAATAAATAAGCAAATAATACTCATTTAATGTTGAGATTGTCTCATACGAAACTTGCTGTAAATCTATATTCTTATATTCCATTGGAATTGCTATATTTTATATAAAAGCTTTTAAGGCCAGTTACAATAATCTCAATGGAACAGAGAAAATATATATTTAGTTTTTTGTTTGATTATCTCTCAATCTCCCCTCATGGGATATTTTGAAGGTCGCATATACTTGGAAATATTTACGATAAAATATCTTAATCTTACCAATTTAAATCTTACCTTGTGCATGATATTAAAAGTATCCTTTACATTTACGGCCCGTTTGGTTAGTGGTATTTAATGGTGGTAATGAGAATGATTTATAGTATAAAATTTTATGAAAAATTTCATATCATTCCCATTGTGATGAATTTTGATCACAAAAAAGTTTTTTTGTTTACGAATTTCCATTAATGCCTAATACCACATCTCCCAATGGTAATGCATTGGATGAATTTTATGAAGGAAATGAGATGATTGAAGTTGGACAAGCATGTCCATCAAGGTAATCAAGAGATTTTTCAACCAAAATTATACTAAATTTTCATTTCCATTATCCCGTTTATTACCACTTACCAAATAGGCCGTTAAAGTACCAGAAGTATTTTAAACTTCAACCAGGCCCGGTTCTAAGCCCATTCTAGGTAGCCCACCGCCTAGGGCCCCCTAATAAGAAGGGCCTCATATATTAAAACTCCAGTTTTACACAGTATTATAACCATAGCACAGCCGGCAAGAAGTTTCCAATGCTAAACAAGTGGTCAGAGGTTCGACCCTTGTGAGTTGTGATTATACTTTTTGTTGAAATATAAAGCATTTTTTAACCCACTTTCAAGAATGTAATAACTTACCATTAATTTTGTTATGTTCCCAATATATCTTCATTTTTATCTCTTCTTTAACATAAAATTAATGGAAATCATCAATTCATTTTTATGTGAGACCTTTATTCTACCTTCCTCTATTTTAATTTTAAAAATTTTTTATTAAATGAATATCTTTTTTTTTTTTTTGAAAGATTTATTAAATGAATATCAGCATATGAATTCATATGCTTTAATTTTTAGTCTTAACTTTATCATCCCAAGAATGTTCAAATTGCTCATGCTAAGTGGGTACTTCTCTTCTTCTAGAAATTATGTATGATAATTCATTTATTATTATATATTTTTTAGATTTAATTTTTTGTTCTATTTGGATTTTTTCCCCAATTAGTATAACAGTAGTTTTGCAATATTTGTTTACTGTATTTTTTATCTAGTTATATTCTTAACTTTAAAAATTGGTCTTGTATCGTATTTTAATAGCCAAAATCATATTTTGGTTTTTTATTTTTAGTTATTTGTTATTAAAATTTGATATTTTATCAATTCTTAATTATTTTTTTAAAGGGCCTTAATTTTTTCAAATATTTAAAACTTGAATAGGGCCACGAAATCCTTTACTCCGCCCCTGACTTCAACATCATAATTGAATATATTTGCAAAAACCAGGTTTTGGGTGCAGAAAGCAGGCTGAAGTAGTCATTATAAACTTCAACATCATGCAATCTTCAAAGGACAGTCTTAGACATCGGCTAAAAGGCATTCCCAAATCAGGCTACATTTTCTTTTCTTTTTTTTTTTCTAAGTCACAAATAATGTACTTTTTTTTTTGAAGAATCACAAATAATGTACTTTCTCTCGTAAAGTCTTGCTATATTTTGCTTTCACGTCGTATTTAATGGGTGTGTTTGACAAATTAGCTTATTGAGCAATTTTAGCTTATTTTGATCTAAGTTTCAGGGGTTTTGTTTTTTGGATTCTATGATATTTCTATTTTGCGAAAAAAAAGCTTATTTTGATTTAAATAATGGGTTGGGTGGTCAAACCAGCTAATGTTAATGTTTGGTGAATTAGTTGGTTGAAACAGCTTATTGATACAAATAAGCTGTTTTTGAACAAGCTGCTTATAGCAGCGGGTTCAAAATCAACTGGTCAAACCAGTTAATAAAATCAGCTGGTCGAATTAACCACTATAATCAGCTATTAGCTACGAGCTATCAACCAGTTGCCAAATTATATCGAATATCAAAAGTGAAAATACTTTAGAATAGAGATAGTATTATGGAGTATATGATTTACTTTAATGTTAACTGCTACAAATATAATAACAACAATAATAAAAATGCTCGAGCCTTAACAACTAATTATTCTTCTCTATTTCTCTAGTGCTTGCACACTAATTCCTTTTATTAGGATTTAGGAGTAATTAATAATACTTCGATTTTCTATTAATTATTAATAATACTTCAATTACTACAGTCTACAACATAATTTTCTTTTAGTAGGATATAAATAGCGACATTTAATTTAGATATCGCTACTTCAAATTTTTAATGTATATATATAGAAGATTTATTGACATTTATTAGACTCTTTAATATCAAAATAAAAATTCACACTAAAACTTTTTACATCATAGAATCTAGTGACACTTCTCATAAATACTACTATACGCTATACCGCTATAGTAACAATTAGATATGCCACTAAAGATCAAATAAAGGGTCGCTAAACCACTTGATTATTGAATTGAAGATAAAACCAATAATTATTATTACACTAAAAATATTAATCAGTGACATTTTTTAAATGTCACTAAATCCAATATCGCGAAAAATTAAATTTATTGTAGCAAATTTTGTATGTTTAATTTTCTAACCCCTTTGATCTAATATAGACCCGTACCCTCAAGGAGGGAGTAAAGAGAGATGTGCGCAGTCAAGAAACCCCAATTGATACCTGCGCCCTGTAGGGATCGAACCCCAAACCTTCTGCTCTACATGCAGATGCTCTATCTATTGAGCCACAAGCGCTTTTGGTACCATTTACTTATGTGTTTGCTACAAAATTCTCTCAAATTTTAAAAATATAAATACAATAAATTCAATAGAAAAAAAAATAGTTTAAAGGAAAGATCAATAGAATGGATGAACTGTTGAAGAACCATTAGTGACTATTGATGAGACATCAGAATTTCACAACATTATAAGATGCTTTGACATGGATTAGCAAATGGAGTAATAAGATCATGATTGGTTATAGAAGGAATATATATATGATTATGATTGATGGGAAATTTTATCTATTCAATTACCATCATCATTCAAGCATATTATTACTTCCCTGTCTCTCTGAGATAGCACCTTTTGATCAAAAAATGTGAGCTTTTTGAGTCAAATGATGCTAACTCAGAGGAACAGAGAGAGTATATATTAGTATTACCTGCATTCTGAAATACTTACAAGTATGATGGAGCGGAGAAACTACTTAGAAAGAATCCAAAGAGGAGATGGCAAATTAAATGGCCTAGAATGTCATTAACAATCTAATTATAGGCGTGCATTTCAAAAAAGTAAAATGGTTGTTGAAGATCCACACAGGTTATAAATTGCAAGGAAAAAGGGCTCGAATGTGCTATTTCACCCAAGACCCTAAAATATCTAAGATCGGCCCTACACTGAATATGATGATAATGTTGACGATGTCATTCTGGTCGGATTAGTAGTGATCATGTCAATAAGCCCACGAAAGTTAACCAAACAATTGATGAAAAACTAAGCCTAACTAATTAGATCATCAAGAATTACAAGCAAAATATTACAACATCTTGAACCCCAAATGAACTAGAAGTATTAAGCTATGATATTTATTATCACAAACATCATTAAACTAAGCTTTTAACAAGAACCTAATTTATCTAGCCATTTGAGAAGATGGTTAATAGTTAATACCACCATTAAAAGAAAAAGATGTGCTAATCACCACTTAAATCCTAGCTAACTTCTTACAAGAGCTAATTAACCACATAATAGTACACTAGTCCTATTGATCATTTTTCTTCTTTGGGGCAAAACTTGTTAGTTCACACCTCCCACAAAGCTAAGATACACAATACGAAACCCGAAATTCAAAAATTGATCATCCTTCAATAAGAAGGCGGGGGGCGAGGAGGCGCCCCCCAAAACATATCATGAGGTATTTGACCATTAGGAAGCAAATTCGGAGGTAGATTATATATAGGCATTGGCATTGAAGACGTACTTTGATCCGCTCCTGCGGTTGATGTCGCCGCTAAACCACTCCGTGTCCCATGGGATTCGGTTGTAGTTCCCGCCTGTTGCGCAGCTTCGGTAGGACCTCCACTCGCATCTCCGCCATTTCCCTCGGTTCCTCCAGCATTCGACTCCTGATCGTCAATAGGTAGCCGCTCATAGGTGGCATTGCTAAACGTAGCTGCAACGACCAACACAGGACCGGATGCAAGAAGCGGCCCTACAACCCCACCGCCAACTACTTGCCCTTGACCGCCAGCCAAGTAAACGGTCAAGCCGGTTGCCCCAGGCGGGGAAGGCGAAGGAAGAAACGCGCCAGAGAGTGAGAGAATCTCGAACCTCCCATGGAGCGTTACAACCCCACCTGGGGCCGCAGGCTGGCGGAGCATCACATTAGTGACAATTCCGCTCCCGCTCAACACCGACACCCCTCGGTGTCGGCGTTGAGCAAAGATAGCTAAACTATCAACAATATCAGCCCCATTACTAATCTCCAACACATGACTCCTCAAAGCATTAGGACTCTCTTTAGTAATCACAACTGGGGGTTTAGGCTTGTTTTTCGACCCGGGTGGTCGTCCCCTCGGCCTCCTACCACTACTTCCACCACTGTTTCCGCCACTCCCAAAATCCACCATCTCAAACCCACCACCACCACTCAAATTCTGATTATCCTCCGATTCCGGGTTATTTTCCCTACTATCATCCGAATCCGGGTTCGGGTTTCCACTGTTTTCATTGTCCAATTGCTCAGATTTTTTTTGATCAGTAGACATTTGTTCAACTCCTCTCATAGCTACATTACCAGCCCACCATCTGTTTGCCATTTTTCCCCTCACTCCTGTATAAATACATTAAAAATAATGAATATATTAAATCAACCCCAATAATATTTCACCATTATCATATTCAAAGAGACGATCTCAAAACAAAAGGCCTATATTTTTATTTTCTCAATTCAGCCCATATATCTAATGCGTCTTTAGAAAAGACGTCACAGCAATTTGTCTTTTAATATAGTATATTCTAATCCTAAATAAAAAAAAATTACTAATATAATATCCCACACAAATGAGGGATAATACATGTACCAATATGGTTAATATTCGTAATCAACAACATTCCATTTTCCTAATCATATAGCCAAAACTTCAAAAAAAAAAAATATCATATAGCCAATAATAACAAGACTTTGTTTTTATTTGTAACTTCCCATAGACATATATATATATATATAAAAAAAAAAAAAAAGAGTGCATAATCCTCATTTTAATTTCACAAGATCGTCTATGCTATCGAAGGGTAAATATGGGCCAGCGGCCACCCAATTTTACAAAATAAGTAATTAATTAGTCACCAACCTTATTTTTAAATTTAAAATCATTAGATTGTGCTGCTGGGAGAGTCGTCTTTGCCATAGACCTTCTATTTTAATTTAGAATATTCTAATCCTAAATAAAAAAAACTAAAAATATTATATCCCACACAAATGAGGGATGATACATACACCAATATGTTTAATATTTTCTTTAGAATATGGGGTTTTATTTATGTTTATTGTTGTGTTTGATTTTGTTACAAAACAAAAACCAATTTTCATATATAGTTATTTTTGCAAGAAACCATTTTTTAGACGACTAATTTGTATTATTAGGCTATTCAACTCACGTATCAGTTGAAACTTACCGATAAAACTCATTTTACGGTAAGACTGTCTCATACTAAGTTGTTAAAAACATCAATTATTGAGTGAAGTCTAAGGTGGGAGCCAACTCTCTTTGTTTTTACTGGGTTTAGTAAAATAGTTAGTTGGGGTTGCATTGAATTGTGAAATTGATTCTCAAAAACCCCAACTTCTCTCTCCTATCCTATCCCTTTCTCTCTCATCTATCTCTATCCTTGATTCTAGTGTTTTTTATGCTTTTGAGTTTCAATTTGAGAACCCAAAAACACAACTCCAAATTTATCACCTTCAAATTTCAAATCTTCCTTGATAACACAAAACTCAATCTTATCTCTTAATAGTATTAGTTTCATACATATCACTAGCTAATACGAGAATCATGAGTTAGTCTAGTAGTCGAAGATTTTAGGTTAATTTCACCCTTACAAGATTAAAAATAGTACTTCCTCCGAATTATTTTAGATGTCCCATTTGGGTTTTCACGGTTATTAAGGGTGGTGTGGAGTCCATTAAAAAGGTAGTAGTTGGATATTTTAATAATCATCATATCATACCCAGTGTTTCCGCACATAGATAAATCTATGTTCAGGGTCCAGGGAAGGAAGGTCGACGGCATCTCATACCCATGGGTATTTTAATTGATTAAATTAATTATAAAGCTGGTAGTTGGGTATTAGGAATGAGAAAAGTGTGGGTATTTAGGTAAAAAAAATATAGACAAAAAATGAGACAATTGATATGATCTTGCCAAATAAGAAAATGAGACATCTAAATGATTTGGAGGGAGTAACATTTTCACATACAGCATGTTACCATCGAATGCAGTATTTAAAAACAGAGGAAGTATAATTAATAAAAAACACAAAATAAGCAAAACTTCTAAGAATTGTTTATTGTTTCACTTGAAGCAAATACTGTTTTTATTTCTGTCGTAAGATCTTGAATTCGATTCTCGCTCTAATTTAAAAACCCATAATAACAAAGAAAAATTTAAAAAAAAAAAACCCACCTATCTGAATCTGAAACTAGCTCTGACATGCAAACTCCATAAGTGTAGCTTCAAAAATGAAAATTTTGGGTCAAAAAAGTTATTTTTTTTCGGATTTTTTTTTTGGGTTTAATATATATTTTTAAGGGTGACCCACAAATAATCTCGATGTTATGTTGCTAAATGAATATTATATGTTTTGAGGGTGTTGAATTTATTTAGAGATTTTGAGAAGGAAGAAGAAGAGAATGAAAAAAAGGAAAATATATTAGTGGGATGGTAAGAAAAGAAAGGCGGTTGGAAAAAATGTGGTATGTTTTGATAAATGTTGAGAAAAAAGAAAGCAAGAAGGGGTTTTTAGGATGATTTCCTTTATGGGAATTGGGAGGGTCTCTTTTGTTCTTACCCTTTCTAGGTGTCCTACTATCTTGTGGGCTTCCTTTTATTTTAGGGTATTGTCCTTATTCTCTCTTTTTTTCTATTTCAATTAGTGCCTTCTCTCTATCCGGATGAATTAGTAGCATAGAGAAAATGGGTGAGAATTAAGAAGGTGATAATAAATAAAGAGAGAGAATGAATTGTGAAATTAAAGAGAGTTAAAATGTATGGATGAGATTAAAAGAAAGTGGTGGGCCATAGTCCAAAAATAGAAATGCTGCAATTTAAGTGGAACGGACGAACAGGGCCGTTCCTGACCATAGGCAAGGTAGGCATTTGCCTAGGGCCCAGAGTCAGAAAGGGCCCTAAAATTAGAAAATGCTAGTTAATAAAAGTACACATTTAAAAAATTTGCAATTTATGAGTAGTTAAATCATTTAAGAATTATATGATACGTCTACAATTTTAATATAAAGCTAATTATAATATAAATAGGGTACATCTTATTATTTTTCTAAACATCTGTTTAAGTTTAAAATCGACCCTCCATCAAAGGGCCTTCTTCTTATAGTTTGCCTAGGGCCCATACATTATGAGGAACGGCACTGCGGACGAAAATAGAAAATGGTGCAAATTATAAGAGATAGAGGGAGTATTCCTTCTTAGAATATTTTTTAATACTCCCTCTTTTCCTCTAAGATAGCACCTTTTGACCAAAAAATATAAAAGTTTTTTGAGTCAAATGGTGCTAATTCATAGGGAAAGAGAGAGTAACAATTAAAGGGGTGTTAGGTAAAATAGATTACAATTTTAGCTTATTTTGATATAATTAGAAGATTGAGTGGTCAAATCATTCAAAGTTAATGCTTGGTAAATTAGTTGTTAAAACAGTAATTGTATGAATAAGTTATTTTTGAACAAGCTGGTCATGCCTCATAGCAGTGGGTTTAAATCAATTTATCAAATCAATTAATAAAATTAGCTGGTCAAATCAACCACTATAAATAATCAACTATCAGTTATCAACTGCTTGTCAAACATCCCTAAGTATAACATATTCACTCAAATGGATTTTTTGTAGTTGTACTCATTTACAAAGAAATATATGAAGTATTTGTATATAGTTTTTGAAAAAAAAAATTATTAGATATTTTTTATTTAAAGTCAATTTCTATATGTTGTTTCTAATAATTTTTCCATTATATTTATCTTAATGAATTTAAGTTGAAAATTTATCGAATGTATAAATAATACTTGTGTTTCATATATTCAATTTTATTTAGTCCCACCTTAAAAAATAAGTAATCATTAAAAATAAGTTTAAATTAGTAAAAATCAAATTTATTCAGTAAAAATTAGTTAAATTTACTATAAATTAGTTACAATCAGTAAAATCAGTTTTACTCACTAAATATCAGTTTAAACACTAAAACTCAATATTAATTTATAACTAAAAATCAATTACAATAAGTAAAAATCAGCTTAAATAAATAAATAACCATTAAAATTTTATTGCACTCCATAAAGTTCGATTTTAATCAGTGAAAATGTGTGTTAATCAGTAAAAATCAGTTGAATAAAACATGGCTTTAATGGACTAGCTTTAAATAAACAATAATAGCGAAATAACTAAAATTCTAATTGACTGCATGATTAATTTCCTTATATGTTCTTTCATATTAGCTTTTTTTATGAATGTTATTGATTAATTGTAATAACATTGGTTAAAAGAAATTTAAAAAATTAAAAAACTAACGCATTGTTGAATTAGATTATGTCGATGATGGTGCGATCAAATACATTTGGAAAATTTATCTAGAATAATTCAATCTATTCGTAATTTTTCTATAATAATTTCACCTATTGATTAACATTGAATAATCCTAACTTTAAGGTGTATTTGCCTAGAGTAAACTTGGGTAACCCGATATCCTGCTGTCGTAGGTAATTTACTAAAAAAGTAATCTGAAAATAAATTTAAATTAGAAAAAATTTTGAAATTTTACATAAAAAATTCTAAAAAGCAAAAAAAATCATAAATTTTTTTGAACATTTTTTCGACAATTTATTTTAATTTATCTTTTTTTAATATAAAACTTGCTATAGCATGTCTTCCGGTCACGGGGTTTACTCTAAAAAAATGTCCCTCAAAGTTGAGATTATTTAGGATTAATCAATAGGTGGAATTATTGTAAGAAAATAACGAATAAGTTTAGATTATTCTAGGTAATATTTCAAAGGAAAAATTACCTAGAATAATCCAAACTATTCACGATTTTCCTACAATAATCCCAACTATTGATTAACCATGAATAATCCCAACTTTGAGGGGCATTTTCCTAGAGTAAGCCCGGTGACCGGATGACTTGCTATAGTAAGTTTTATTTTTTTAAAAAAAAAGATAAATTTAAAAAAATGTCAAAAAAAATGTTAAAAAAATGTTCATAAAAAATTTATGATTTTTTTTATTATTTAGAATTTTTTATGTAAATTTTCAAAAATATTTTCTAATTATAAATTAATATTTAATTTATTTTTTTGGTGAATTACCTACTATAGCAGGTCATCGGGTTACCAAAGTTTACTCTAGGAAAATACCCCTCAAAGTTGGGATTATTCATGGTTAATCAATAGTTGGGATTATTGTAGGAAAATCATGAATAGTTTGGATTATTCTAGGTAATTTTTCCTATTTCAAATACATTATTATAGATTTCATTTTCAATTCTCATTTAGTTAATGTATAAATGCAAATAATGAAAACAAATATAAATCAAATAAAATAAACATTTGTTTTTTTTGGTAAACTCCAAAATGAAATTGATGTAATACTTTTAATAGACTCACTATTATAATTTATAAATGCACTTAACATAACGTATAGTCAAAGACTCAACATGTAACGTATGATTCTTTGAACAACCAATCTTCAAAATTCTTTACAGCATAAAAGCGATTTATTGATCAAAATGGTGATTTTTATGCAAGTGTAACTACTATAAAAAAAAAAAAAACTCAATTTTTAAATATCGTCACCCTTTTCATTTTATCGCCATTTCTTTTTTATTGAAATTACTAAAATACCCTTAAATTCAATTTTAATTATAAAATCAACCATTATAATTTCTAAACTAAATTTCTTAATAATAATTAAATTAAAATAAAAATAAAAATTTAGTAAAGAAAATAATTTTTAAAATCGAAAAATAAATGATCACATGTTTTGTATCGAACTTTGATACATAATCACTTCTTTGGCCGAAACTTTTGATACGAAAATCACATTACGACAATATTTGTTGCATTAGAGCTTAGACTTCAAGATCTTTTAAAAATAGGAAAATTTGCCAAGAATAATCCC
Source organism: Amaranthus palmeri (assembly GCA_019776075.1). NCBI lineage: Eukaryota > Viridiplantae > Streptophyta > Magnoliopsida > Caryophyllales > Amaranthaceae > Amaranthus > Amaranthus palmeri. Next base: position 26,405 of record JAAKBH010000300.1, read on the forward strand.
AACTATCACCCGTTGGCCAGAAATAATCCCAACTATTGATTATTTTTTAATAATCCCAACTATTGATGAAGTTTGCTGAAAACAGTCCCACTCTATTTTCAACCGGCTGTAGAAGGTTTTTTGAGTATTTTTTTCTAACATTTTTTTAACTTTAATATAGATTTACCTAATTTGATGAAGGAAAGTTAAAAAAAAAGTAAAAAAAATACTCAAAAAACCTGCTACAGCCGGTTGAAAATAGAGTGGGACTGTTTTCAGCAAACTTCATCAATAGTTGGGATTATTAAAAAATAATCAATAGTTGGGATTATTTCTGGCCAACGAGTGATAGTTGGGATTATTCTTGGCCAATGTTATCAAAATCGCGATTCAAATCGTAGAATCGTACGATTTTACGATTCAAATACACAACAACGATTTAAATCGTCACTAGAATCAGAATCAATTAGAATCGCAAGTAGAATCGTTAGAATCGTATAGAATCGTAGAATCGTAACTAGAATCGTACGATTCTAGCGATTCTATACGATTCTAATACTTCTCCACAAAAATGCTAAATTGACTTTTAGCCCACCCAATCAAATATATCCCTAGACCATAATTGCTAATTTTTTTGCTTTATAATGATTAAATTTATACTCTTGACCATAATATCTCAGTTTTATGAACAAAACACGTAGGAGTTGGTACTCTTAGTTTTCGTAAAAAAAAATTTTGCTACCTTCGAGCTATTTTTTTATTTAAATGGTCATAAGAGACTTGGTTTCACTTGGTGTTACCACCAACTTATTGATAATTGAATTGGTGTCGAACTTGATAATATTTACATTATTAATTGTGAAAATTATTGAGTTATTTCAGTTGGTGTTATTAAATTTTTAGGGCTTTGAAAGTGTTACTATATAATGTGGCTTTGATAAAACTATTATATGATCAAATCTCTCTGCTTAGTGATGCTTAATCTAGTAAGGATCATTGTTAATGTATCTATTTGGTGTTAAGATTCTATTAAAATATTAATTATATAATTAATGTATATCTAACTATGTTTATTAATTCATTAAAATAAAGGGAAAAGGCAACAAATAAGAAGTATATATGTATTTTTTTGAATGAAAACAATTTATTTAATATATTAAATGAATTTTATTTTTATTTAACAATAAAAATCACAAAACAATATAAATTAGCAATCACACTTTCTTATTTTTGCAAAATTGTAGAATCATACGATTCTACGATTCAATTCTACGATCCGATTCTACAGGTCGTCTCCGATTCAAGTTAGAATCGCGATTTTAACAACCTTGTTCTTGGCAAATTTTCCTTAAAAATATAATGATATTTTTTTTATAAAAGTACTTATTTGGTGGTAGATTTTTGTTTTTAAACAATGATTAATTCTAGCCAACTTATTTTTGTTGATTTAACTTAAACTTAACTCGATCATTGAATTTATCTAAATTTATTATTATTGAATAAAACATTATATCTAAACAATGATTAGCTGTAGCTAGAATATCGTCATTTTTTAATAAATTTTTATTTTATTTTTTTTTATTAGTTTTTTTTACTAAAATAGTGACAAGTTAGGATTGTAATCAGGTCTTTGCTATATTTAGTGTCGCAGTCTGTCCATCGCTAGATTCAAACTTTGTCTATAATAAATATCGTTCATTAAAACCATTTACAATCTACTTAACGATATTAAAATAAATGTAGCAAATTTACTGAGACAATGGAAGTACAAACAAGGTTGCGCAAGTCTTGAAGAATCAAGAGTAACGTCTTGAAAGGAAAAGAAGCAGCCTTTTTTAAACTCTTTTTTGCTTTAAATATGGATTTGTAACTCCCCAGATTTAGTGTCATGGAGAAGAAAGTCATGTATCAAGCATGGCCGTCGATTAGAAAGGAAAAGTAAACCACCTTTCAGCAAAGCGGAGTAAATATTGATAAATTATTTGAAAGTCATATACATTTTTTAAAAATTATAATATTTTTCTAATAATTTTATATCTTTAACTAACTTATCATATACTACGTAAATTAATAATAAAGCCCGCAACTTTTTGTGCCCTTTACAATCGAACATGTTGAATATACTCAGAACCTCTCATGCATTCCAGTATTCTAATTTTATGGCGTCTAAAAAATTTATTCATATGTACAAAATTAATATAAACTCAAAATAATTTAAATATAATTTATATTTTTTCATAATTATATGAGTTATTAGTGATAATCAACATGAAAAAAATACTATATTATATTTTTTGATTACATTTTAAATTTTTTTTTGAGAGGGGGTCTAAAGTTCATAGGGAATATTTTCATCTTTTGCTCTAGGGCGATAAAATAATGAGATGTCTTTGTAATCAAGTACAATTGTAGGAAAATACTTCCTCCATTTCATAATACTTGCTATTGAGTGTGACATATTGTATGGAAAAATGTCACTGTCAGTAGCAAGTATTATGGAACGGAGAAAGTATTTGTTATTTTAAGTTGGTATTTTGCACCTAGAGGAACTACTTACTCCTCTATTCCATCAATTTTCATTATTTTAATATGACTTTTCTCTTAGAGGATGTAAATTGAGCGGAACAAAGAAGTATAATTTCTAAGGGTCATTTAAAATTTTACACCAAATTATGCATCAAAATATGACATTAGTTTTAACTTTTATTTTGTCTCATAATTTATTCCTCTTTCCATTATTTTACGCCATTTATCTCTCTCACTTTGCACATTGTAAAATGAGTAAAATTTAGTGGAACGAGAAGTTGAATGAGAGAATTAGAGAAAAAAAGTGAATTATAGGAATACTATTTATAGTTAAGAAGCAGAGAGTAATAACTAAAGAGATATATTATTACGAGAACAAAATTAGAAGAGAATTATTTTAAATAAATAAGATGTTTTTTTTAGATGAAAAAAATAAGATTAAAACAATGTAATAGCTTATTGTGAAAAATAAAAGGAAAAATTACCTAGAAGAATCCAAATTATTCATTATTTTCCTATTATAATCCCACCTATTGATTAACCATAAATAATACCAACTTTGAGTGGAATTTTCCTAGTATAAACCCGGTGACCAGATGACTTGCTATAACAAGTTTTATTTTTTTTAAAAAAAGATAAATTAAAATAAAATGTCGAAAAAATATTAAAAAAAATATGCATAAAAAATTATGATTGTTTTATTATTTTGAATTTTTTATGTGAATTTTCTTAATTTTAAATTAATATTTAATTTATTTTTTTGGTTAATTACCTACTATAACAGGTCATCGGGTTACCCAAGTTTACTCTACGAAAATACCCCTTAAAGTTGGGATTATTCATGATTAATCAATAGATAAGGATATTGTAGAAAAATCATGAATAGTTTGAATTATTCTAGTTAATTTTTCCAAAATAAAAATAATACAAATTATTAAATTGGGATAAAGATAAAGAATTCAAAAAATGCAATTCAATCCATTATCCAATCCTCCAAATATGGACCATAGTACTCCTATCACATTAATTATTTCAGCAAAATCCAATTAAAAGTAATTTCTAGAAAAGGCCACTTTATCTAAATACTCCCGTCCCTTATAATTTGCAGCATTTTCTATTTTGTACGTCCCACTTAAATAGTAGTATTTTTATTTTTGGACTATAGCCCATCACTTTCTTTTAATCTCATCCATACATTTTAACTCTCTTTTAATTTCATCCACACAATTCATTCTCTCGCTTCATTTATTACCACTTTCTTAATTCTCACTTATTTTCTCTATGCTACTAATTCATCCGGACGGAGGGAGTAAAAATTAAAAATAACAATTTTCAAAAAAAAATTAAAAATAACAAATTTAAATATCCATCCAATCAAATAAAATCACACAAAGAAACTTGTGGTGTTGCTTACAATGGCAGCACTTAACATCTCCTTCAGTCTCAAATTTCCCCCAAATCATTCTTTTTCTCTTCCAAAACACCATTTTTTCTCTTCTATTCAATCTTTTTCTTCATCATCACATGTTCATCATACTGTAGGACCCATTAATCTTTCAATTTTTAACCTTTTTCCCAATTTTTAAAATTTTTTTATAATTTTTTGATGTATTTTTCTTATTAATTTCTGGGTTTTTGATTAACAGGAGATTCAAAGTCTAAAACAATGTAATAATGAGAAAGATGGGTCTTTTAATCCAATTGCTTCTGCAAGTTTGCTCCTTTTTTTATCTGCTTCTTTGTGCTTCTCTAACCCTGCTCTTGCTTTCAAGGTATTTTTCCCCTTTATTTCTTTTTTTATAATAAATTTATAATTAATTTTAATTTGCGAATTATAGTGTTAAAGTTTAAAACTTTTGCGAATTACAATTTAAAGTTTATTTTTTTGCAAATTACGCGCGACCAAATTTGCTATGGTCCATTGCAAGGTTTGGGACTTATCCCACCGTGGGATTTATAGGCAAATGGGCAATGAAGTATAGGGTATTTCAGGCTAAATTATCGATTAGGGTCTTTTGTAAAGACGACTCTCAAAAGTCCAGCCCAAATTTATATTTTGAGTTGTAACAATATATATTTAGAATTGGATTGTGCTTTTGAGAACCAAGTAAGAATTTGTGATTATCGAATTTCAACCACTTAACCTAAAATTATGACAACTAAAATGGTTAAAATGTTGTGTTTTGGCCTGAACGATGTAGACTTGATATTTTATTAGCTGTAATTTGCAAAAAAATTAAGTATTATAGCTGTAATTCGTAGAAGTTCTAAACTTTTAAGACTGTGGTTTGCAAATTATTTTTTTAATATTTTTTTTAATGATGGATAATGTTTTGGGGATAGGGAGGAGGGCCATATGGACAAGAAGTAACTAGAGGTCAAGATTTGACTGGAAAGGATTTCAGTGGAAAAACCTTGATCAAGCAAGATTTTAAAACAGTAAATTTTTAATCTTTTTATAATTTCTATATTTGTTTTAGTTTTTAAAACTTATTTTAATTTTTGGGTGTTTATGATCATAATGTATGTGTTGTTTGGGAAATGTTTATTGATGCAGTCAATATTGAGACAGGCCAATTTTAAGGGAGCAAAATTGTTGGGTGCTAGCTTCTTTGATGCTGATTTAACAGGTGTTTTCTCTATTGATTTACTATCCTAGATTGTACTGCTCGCTTTGAGTTTGGTACTGAAAGTGACATGTTCAAGGGAAATGTCATTTTCAGACTTTCGGTAGCAAACTCAAATGGACGAAGTGAGTAGATTAGATGCATAATGTGGCGGTTCTGGTTCATCATCATCAAACCCAATATCCCGCTCAAGAGCAGAGTCTGGTGCATAATGTGGTGGTTATGCCTTAATATTTTATTTAAATGACTAACTTGACATGAGAGAATGCTCAAATTGGCTTTATATTAGAAAAGGAAATTTTCTTTTCACCATATAACAGCATAATAGCAGTTCAATTCTCACCACCTATAAAAATGATTACTTCCTCCCCCTTGCCTAGGGATTTTCTTGGCTACCCACGAATCAAAAAATGTAGGATGTAATAACCTTTTGCTTGAGACATTAAACCCATTGAAAGGATAAGGTTGTGTACATTCAACCTCTCAGACCCTACCTAAGTGAAGAGCAACTTGGTGGCATTTTGATAATGGAATGTTGTAAGGAATGGAAGAACTCATTTGAAAAGAATTTGGGAAAAGTAAACCCTTGTTGTTAGTAGTTTGTACTTTGGAGTTCTATTGTTCTTTAAAAAAAACTGCGAGGGTGTTTGGCAAATAGCTTATTGGGCAATATTAGCTTATTTTGATACATGTAGAGGGTTCGATGGTCAACCATTCCACTGCTAATGTTAGGTTAATTAGCATTTTGAAACAACTTATTGTTATGAATAAGGAGTTTTTGAACAAGTTGCTTAGCTCATAACAGCGGGTTCAAAATCAGCTGGTCAAACTAGTTAATAAAATCAGATGGTCAAATCATTATATACTAAGTACGAACTATGAAGATTAGGGTTTAACTGAGTGAAACTTAACTGCACCTTTGCATCCTTGGATTGCAGTGAAGCATCTTGCCGCTAGCCCTTTGCTAGACATACAAACCGAACTACATTGGTGCTCATCGTTCATAAGTTCTTTTCGATTCTATTTTGTGATGCAGGGGCTGATCTTTCGGATGCTGATCTGAGAGGCGTAGATTTTTCTCTCGCCAATGTGACAAAGGTGGTTTAAGTTACTCCTTATTGATGATATCGACGTTTTCATGTAACCAACGCATAAATTTACATGCTTTTCTGTAAAATGATAATTAGATGTCATAGATGTAAACTCGACTGTGTTTCATCGTCAGGCAAATTTAACGAATGCTAACTTGGAAGGTGCTCTAGCTACCGGGAATACTTCATTCAAAGGATCGATCATCACAGGAGCAGGTATGGACGGTAAAGTTTTTCTTTCGGAGGGTGGTGTGAGCGCTTGTTGTGATCATGCCATGCTACATATAAACTAACTATTCTCAGCAAACAGACTTTACGGATGTGCCTTTAAGAGAAGATCAACGCGAATATCTTTGCAAAATTGCTGACGGGTGAGATTTTTTTCCTCAATTCAATAAAAGTCCCCGTTCATCTCACTATAGTTGAGATCATTGTTACAAATTTCGCTTTTTGAATTCGCGATTTGCTCAAAATGGCCAAAAATAGCTAAAACCGACCATAATTCACTTTTCTGATTTGCGTGTGACACTGGTTGAGATCTTATGCAAGTCCATCTTAATTTTCAGGGTAAACCCAACAACGGGAAACGAGACACGAGAAACACTTCTTTGCAAAGAATAGAATCCCGGTATGTTCTATTGTTGATTGAAGTTTTGTATATTACTCTAGGACAAGTAACACTATGGATCATCGTGTATGGATCAGACGGGAAATCACAATTGAATCTCGCTGAGCCCATCTCGTATAATCTCGATCATCGGTCGATGGTGAAGATCGGAGAATACACTTGTAAGAGTTGTTACTAGTGCTAAGACATCATCTAGAGTACAAAACATTGTGATGGAATATTCATAGTGTCCAAAATTTTCTGCATTATATCCAGTGGTGAAAGTCAACCCTTCTTTTTACCCCATTATCCTGGATTTCATGATTCTTGGTGCACAAATTTCATTTCAGTTTTAACTTTTTTATCTGCATATATTCTTTTGAACGGCTATTGGAATTGATATATTGGTTCATGTAGTCGATCCCAATCGTTTGAAATTAAGGATATGACATTGTTGTTGTATATATTCTGTTGGGAAAAGTACTCGCATGTGATTTCACATCAAAAAATTAGAGAGATGTTGACTAGTATATAAGTTTGATGGGACTACTTCTCTTATTACTAAGGATGGAACCTCACCGGGTATATACATATGCAATTCTAGGTGTGTTCATTCAGGTGATCGGATTGGTTTCAGATCAGGTATTTCAGGTCGGTTTGATGTTTGAAAACGGGTTTGTGTTTGCATTGATTTTTACATAATTGTAAATCCCTTTTAAAATCGGGTTCGATTACAAGGTCGGGTGAAGATTGGGTCGTTGTGTCTGTTTTGAACACCACTATGTGCAGTCAACTTTCCTCTCTTGTGCGTCTTGTTGTCTACAAGCCCAAGAACGACCCAAAAACGACTCGTCTAGGCCCGCTGTTGGTGTAAGCTGCATTTAGAATGCGAACTTGTTTAAGCATGTTTGATTAGCTGTAGTTAAAGCTTATATCTCCCTGGATTAATGCTGATTGTTACATTTATATCTTGTGGAATTACGATATGGAAGACGAAATTAGAATCAAGAAACTGAATGAAATAGTAATTGCTCGTAAGTTTTTGATTGTATTGATTCAAAACTCGAAAAATACACAAGCTATAAGGAGCTCGGAAACTACATTCTTTGACAGTCGTAGTACATTACACCGCAAAGAATTTGCAAGAATAACTAAGAATTTATGTTAAGAGTTTCGGTTTCTTTCGACCCATTATAATAGATCCTAGTTCGAAAAAAAATGTTCGGGTGGGAGCTCATCGGCTCGCTCATTTGTTCATGCCAGTGGCGTCCTTGACGGACTGGGCAGCTTCAGATGCCTTGGCCTGCATCTGTGAACCAGCCTGCATACATTTTTTGATGTGTTAAACTTTATTGATGATAAAATTTATAGAAGTTTATTAATAGGGGTAAAAAAAACATAAATTGTTGTATGAAACGGTTTCTTTGTGAGATGCGTCTGATATATATTGTTGTATGAGACGGTTTCTTTGTGAGATGCGTCTGATATATGAGGTTTTTTATGTTGAGATCATCTCACCAAGAGACGATCTCTCATAAAACTAGCTGAAAAGATAAAACCAAACCTCTTGCATAGATTCCTTTGTAGATTGAAGCATGTCTCCAGCCTTCTCTGTCATCTGTCCGGCCTTTTCCTGCGGTTAGGGAAAAGAATGTCAGTTTTTGTTCCTAAAAAAAGCAACGAAAATTAACCGTTATAGGCCGAGTCCAAAGAGTCCCCAGTCATCTATATGAAAATTTGAATTTTGTGGCATATTAAACAAAAGAATGACACCTAATTGTTTCGGTTTACCCTGTAATAGTATCCTGAATTCGCTAAGCCAACAATTTCCTTGGATACATTACTATTCTAGAGTAACAACGAATTTTCCTTAATAATCCTAACACACGGCTTTTAGCTTGGCGGCATATTAGAAGTCAAATATAAACAATCTTACCCTTATATAGATATATAAAGAGATTGCTTTCGATTAGCCCTGACAACAAACGAAAAAAAAAGTCGAAAGAAACGATGAAGCGGAGGCTAGATAATAGTTTACCTGGGCGCGGGCGTTGGCCTCACCGGCATTGTAGCTAGCACTCTTGGAGGTGTCCATGTTTGAGTATAGAAGGAGGTGATGAACAAAGGTTAAGATTGATTACAAAGAATATGTTTTCAAATTAAACTTATGTTTAAATAAACAATTTTTTGGTGCTATTTATACTGTTTGAAGATCAAAAATGAAGTTTATATGTGTTCTTTAATCCGGAAATTAATATCAACCATGTTTTTTTTATAGATCTTTTAGAAGCATACTTAATGGAGACCTCATTCTTGTTTTAAATTTGGGTTATAACATGTTTTATGGAATTAAATTTGGTTGTTTTTTTTTTCCAATTACCAAATCTCTATCTTCCTTTTTTTTTCCATAAATAATTGCATGATTCTATTAATTAATTAATTATAAAGAAAATTATTGTCTAAGATAATATCATATAAAATATATTATCATAATATGTGAATGGATCTAATATAACTAAATATAAATATCAAATGATAAAATATTTACGTACACGTGAGACTTAAAAGCGACTCAATCTGAATTATTATTATTAGAACCAGATCAAATACCCAAATCATAAAGGGAAAAATTGTATAAGTTGGTGCAACGTAATTAAAAATCATAAAAGTTAATATTGTGAATTAAACAAAGATTTTAATTTGTGTAACTAAATAGGAAACATACAACACAATCTCTTAAGCTAGTAAAAACAGACCCTAAGCCAAGAATTATATATACATATATAACTCATGTATTGAATTGAAACTCGAGAAATCGAGGATCCGATGATCATATACTTCGTTATGTAGGCTTCGATCATCCGTGAAAAATGTCTTACGGACATCTTATTGTTGGATCGGGCTGGACTGAGGCTAAATCCCGGCCGATATAAAACCCATATTAAGTTGAAAGTATCCTTATTCAATGCGACCTTTACATAAGCCCGGCCCGACCCTTATCAGGCCAACTGAACACCCCTATGCACAGCTAATTAGATTCACAAACACAAAAAATTGAGCGGCACATTGCAACAACAGGCTGATCATAGCATATTGCAGTATCCTGCTCCTCAGTTCTCTTCGAGTTTTTACATTAACGGCATCACTCTCGTTAGCGGGATCTCAACTGTTACCTGCACATGGCATGAATATTAGACGTGTGCAATGGGTCAGATATTGCCGTGTGCACGGGGCTGGTTCAGACTGAAAAGAAAAAAAAAAGCTCAAATGAGATGGATGATCCATTCGGCCTAGCATAACCCATCTAAAACCCCCCAACAATCCCGGCCTTGTGCACAGGTATGTTCATGTGGCTTGGTTGCTTTTCGTATTTTTAACTTAAAGGGCGGTTTCTATTGCGTCGAATTAGAGAATACACAAACCGACCCTCGATAAGTGAAGTCACCTACAGAAGGTCGAGAATAGAGATGATAACTTGATAGAGCACTAGATTTTTGTTATTCTGACTAGTCATTCCAAAAGCAGATAGTAAACAACAAAAAGCAAAACAAGTTACAGGCTAACCTTTATATATATATGGATTCCCTTGGTTTACAGCTTCGAATCGTTATTCTCATGTTTTTATCCGCGGGCAATTTGTTCTGAATCTCGCAGCACTCCCTGCGCAATGCCTGCTCATGCAATAACATCGGAGTTGTTAGATTTGACATGAGGGTAGTCACTGCTGATAAGTTGAGGCTGAACTTATTGTGAATGCAAACATATAATCAGGGAAACACGAGGCGCATTCACTTCATATGCTAAGGAGATATCATCCCAAAACCATATGGTAATGGGAAGAAGGGCTCCAATGACTTATAAACTGTGCCCACACCAACTTATACTTCATCAATGTGGGATAAACCATCCCAACAAATGCAATGGAAACGGAATCAAAGGTGGATGCAAAGTGTAACATGGTTGTATTTTACTCAGAGTCTTTACTTTACGTTAAATACCAGTGTCAGACCCTTGACACTCGAACATGAGTAATAAACTTGACACTTCAATTTGCTTCAAAATAATGAGAAATTTTAACAGATTAGCGAAGTCAGACACTTTGACACGTATCAGTGCCTGATATGATCAAGATGTCACCTCAAAATCAAATATGACCCATTATTTGGAGAGAAACAAACCTTCTTCCACTTATCAGGGGCTGTCTTTGATGCAGACACAGTCATTTGTTCCACCGACATTGCGAGCTTGTACGCTGGTTGCAGACATTCTTTACCATCGGCAGGCGCGACCCTCTTATAAGTACTTATAGTCTTATTATCACCAATACCCTTAACTTGGTCGAGGTAAAAAATTATAGGCCGTTCACATGGATCATCCTTTATGACCCGGGTATTGAACACGAATGGGCCATCACTGCCACTACGCCAAGTATGAAACGTCTGAAGAGGCATACTGAGGACTTTCGGTGAAAGTAGGGATGGATATAACTGCGCGGTGTAGCCCCAAGATACGGATACTGACCATTTATGTTTACGATCATAGCAAAAGTTCTGTTGGAGGGTGAGGCCGGGATCAACATCGTATGCGCGTATGAGCCTTTTAATAGAGTCCAATTGGTTTTCACCCGGAAACAATGGCTTTGCATTGACAAGATGGTGTAATGACACCAAGGGAGCGACAGGATGCGCGGCCAGGAAGCCGTAGGGGTCTCCTCTAATGTCCAACTGCAGATAAAAAGAAAATTACACTATTGTTAATAAATCATGACATGTCCGCCACCTCTGCCCTGATTTTGTGCGGGACGCTGGGCTGATGACCATGACAATATTTCTAGTGATACACATCTAAAAGACTTATAATTTCAACCTAACCCACCAAATCCTGAGCACTTGCATTCATCATTCCAATAGATTGAAATCATAACCAAAAGGCATTTGTGTAAGTCCACTAAATATCAGTTTTATACCTTTTCTAATAAATACTACCAATTACACCCTCTGTGAGGATCGAATTTTGTCTTAGTTGAAATAAATATCGGCTTCTACCAACAAAATCTCGTGTTCAATTCTCACATAGTCTTTCCTTTCACTCGGTTTATAATCAAAAATATTACTCCTGTCTTTATGAAAATGAACAAAGCTTTCATTTAGGATGGCCTTTTACTTTACACTTGTTCCTATATTAGCAATGGTTTCACACTTTCACTCATTTTTATATCTTGTATACACAAATTTATTCTTTCTCTTTATTTCGATTAGTCATTTACGCCGTTCACTTGTATTTTAATCTTATTTATCAACTATAAATTAATATTTCTCCTTTAAAAATAGGAGTAACTCACAAGACACACTATATATATTCTTCATCCTTGACCGTTTAATGACCTGATCCTTGACCCATTGGGTCAATCCGCCCCAATAAACACCTTTAGAAGTGGGTTTAGTTATCTTTTACAACAAGCACACTCACAAATACTCCCTCCGAATTAGTTTAGATGTCCCATTTGGGATTTCACGGATTTTAATGGTTGAGTGGGGTCCATTAAAAAGGTAGTTGTTGGGTATTTTAATTGATTAAATTAATTGTAAAGGTGGTAGTTGGGTATTGGAAATTGGAAAAGTGGGTATTTAGGTAAAAAAATAATAGACAAAAAAGAAAATGAGACAATTGATATGGTTTTGCCAAATAAGAAAATGAGACATATAAACTGATTCGGAGGGAGTATAAAATACTATTAGGGGTTATTGATTGGATTTTTACTCATCACAATTCAAAAGACACCAAGAGTTAAGATGACCTATTTTGCTACCATTTAATATCATTCCATAAATATTCCTACTATCTAATACCGACAATCAAATACTTGTAAAAATAGTCTATTTCATTATACTTGCAACTGATAATTACGATTTCTCTACCACATGTCAATATTAGTTGCAAATATTTCTTTAAAATAGGTAATTTATTTTATTGAATAAATTACTCCTTTGTTGTGTTCAAAGTTTCTAACCCACAAAAAAAGCACATCCTTAGTGATTGGAAAGTTGGAAAGTGAAGAAGAAAACATGTGCAAGATGACACTTGGCAATTTGCATTGAAAAATGCCACTAATAAACTCCCCCACACTCCTATACTTCTTTGAGGTGTCACTTTCTTAGAGACTTGACACTTGTGGTTCCAATTTTCAATATATTTTGTTTTTACCGCAAGTACAATCCTTAAAAATAAAAAAACAAACAAAAATGTATTTTCTCTGGTTTTTAATAGTTGTTAAAAACTTGCTACTGTTAATGTAGCAATTTATGTTCATCAACTGATCTTATTTGGTATATACTTCCTCCGTTTTTTTTACTTGCACCATTTTCACTTTTTACACTATTTATCATTTGATAGTGTTTTGCATAGTGCGGCTATTAAACGAGAAAAAAACCTAGTCATGTGGGATCTTGTTTTATTCGCCTCGTCGAATACTTTCATTATATCAAATTTTTATAATTTTTAGTTGAGTATAAGTCTAGATATAAGCAACCCGACAAACGCATTGGACTGCGTAAAAAGTTGTCTAAGTGCAAGTAAAAAAAACGGAGGAAGTATATTTCTATATTTCTATATTTCTATATTTCTATAATGTAAATCATAGTCAAATAGGATTTTGTTTGATTCGTCTTCATGTATATTTTCATAATGCTATTAACTTTTTAGAATTTTTGCCATATGAAATTCATCATCATCATCATTATCATACTCAATGTATCCCTCTCGTATTAATAAACTACTATAAGGTTTGGGTTTTATCATATGAAGTTAAAGATATTTAATATTAAAACTGTGCATTAGAATAGATAGCGTGAAAAAATGTAGCAACTATTAAAAATACAAAGAAAGTATAAATTTATTAAAAAGTGAAAGAAATGTATAGATAAAATAAAATGAAATAAATACTAGTATATAAATATAAACTAAAAAAAGTACAACAAAAATAAGTCAAAGGAATATTACAAACCGTTTCTTACTTTACTTTATTAGGTACTTAAGTTTAAATGTTTAATGCACACAATTATATTCATTTTTCAACACTTGGAAGCAAAAAAGAACGTTGTTTAGACGTGCACTTTGGTGGTTTCCCAGTATATCATGTACTCCTGAGCCTGATATGCATTAAAGGACCTTAATTAATTTTAAAATATTAGATGAAAAAAGATATTTTTTTTTCATTGTTTTTTTTGGAAATAGTTTCAAAATTAGATTTTTTTTTTGATTTTTTTTAATTTTTTGCTTATACTTCATGTTTCAAGTTTTCCTATATATTTCCCACTATTTTTTAATTAGGTGTGATCCCCATATTTTTTTAAGTAACTTTCTTTTAATGTTTATGGTCCCTACTTTACTCCAATTAAATTAAATTTTCAATTTAATAATATATTTACTATCTAAAATATAGGGGACAGAAGGGTATATATTACTAATACTTTCTCCGTTCTTTTTTACTTGCAACATTGTTGACTACGGCACTATTTATCAAGCAAATTGACTTTTATATTATCGGTAATTTAAAAGTTATAGGAAAAATTGTCCTGAATAATCCGACCTATTGCCCATTTGCTGTGAATAATCCCAACTATTGATTATTCCTAAATAATCCAACCTTTGTATATTTTTTGCTGACAGCACCCCTTGCCACATTTTCACCGACTATTGTAGGTACCTATTAGTCGTTACTTTCACTTCTTCTTTCTCCTTATGCTTCTTTGTTGATCTACCCCAACTTTTCTTTGGTGATAAGTAGCTATAGTAGTCGGTTAAAATGTGAAAAGGGGTGCTGTGAGCAAAAGAAATTCAAAGGTCGGATTATTTATAAATAATCAATAGTATGGATTATTCATAGCAAATTGACAATAGGTCGGATTATTCAGGACAATTTTTCCAAAGTTATAATATAGTCATATGAGATTTTGTTTGAATCGTCTCGATTCAAAGTTTATTAATTTTGAGTTTTTATAATTTTTCGATAAGTATGATTAGAGATATTAAAGATTAAATTTGTACATTAGGGAGTGTGAAAAAGCAAATGGTGCAAGTAATATGAAACGGATGAAGTATTAGGTAATAATTAGATATACTGTAACGATTATTTGAAAATAATCTAAAAATAAAATATAATTAATTACCTGATGAAAGCCAGGTTGTTTAGTAAGAGGAACACCAAGTTCAGCAACACAAGCAGAAACTTTCTCATCAGACCCATAAAAATGGTGGTATCTCTCTATACAACCATCCATAATCTTCACCAATTCACAAGCTAACCCGTAACTTATTGCAAACCCGCCACCCCCAAACCCGGTTTCATACCCGTGCATTACATCCTGCTCCACACTCTCACTCGGGGCCCCGATATAATACATCTCTCTGTAATCATATTTTGATAACACATTCACCAAATTCTCTCTAAAAAATACCGTATCGTCATCCCCCATTACAAACCATTTTATTCCGGGTAGTTTTTGATCGAAACTATCCATTATTATCCGGGCGATCCGATCGGAATTCTGGTGGTTTTTACTCGACCCGGGTTTTATTTTGCGCCGACCCGAGATCCGAACAGGGGGGGTGTTCGGGTTTTGATTGATGGGTTTGGGGGGTGGATCGTCGTCTAACCAGATAAACCCTCGGGTTTTGTTTGGGACCCACCAGAGTTGGGTATAGGCTTGCCGGGTTTCCCATGTTTTGGAAGACCCGGCAAGCCCGAATTGGATGTGGGTTAGTAGTGTCGGGCCTGGGTTCGGGTCAGAGAGATTAAAGCAAGAAGAGGGGGATGAGAAAAATGAAGAGGGGGTAAAAGGGAGAGAAGAGAAAGTAATTAGAAGAGTAAAAATAGAAAGTAAAAATAATGAACATAAAATTAAAGTTGATTTAATTAAATGGTTTGGGTTGGTGTTTTCATGGATGAAGGTTTTAATGGAGGTTTTTATGTTCATGGTTGGTTTTTAATGGAGGTTTTTGGTTATGGAATGGATTTGTGGAATGAATTTGGATTTTTGAAAAGATTTTGGCCTAAAAAAGAGGTTGAAGTTGAAATTTGCATTTTTGTGTGTGTTATAGTACTAGGTGTCTAACTTTGTCTCCTTTTAGAGTCAACCAAAAAAGACTAAATTAATCAACAACAATCACTATTGTAGTATTCTTAAAACTATTGTGTGAGACGGTCTTACTGTTAGATATGTCTTATATATAGAAAATATTAGCCTTATGCATTATTTGTTTTGAGGTCGTTTCACTGTGAGATCGACAAGTCTTGTATGAGACCGTCTCACTGTGAGACAAGTCCATATAATCAACCCATTAGTAAAAAACATTAAAAAAATAACAATTAGTCTTTTGAGATACCGTTTCTTTGAGAGACGTATTTTGAGAGATGTATCTCAAGCCCAACCTATTTAAGATTAATTTCTACTTACTGTATTCTTAATGCTTACTCATTATATTCTTAATGTTTACTTTTAATATCTTAAATGTCTTACATCATTTTTATTTGTTACTTATAATATTTTTAAAAATATATTATAGGCCGGCCTAATTAGAGATGCTCTCAAAGAGACCATCCCTCATAAGTATTTGTGTTAAAAAAAACTATGAAATTTGAATTGTATAGGGAAATAGTTTTTTTAAAGAGTTTGGGCAATTGGGCTGATCCAATTATTGAGGTTGTATAAAAAATCACAAATTCTTACTTGAGATCGTCTTTTGTAAAGACGACTCTCAAAAACCCAGTCTAATTATAATTATATATTGACAACTCTTAGCGATTATCTTGGGCCTTCAATTGGATCCAACATGACAATCGAACAATATTCTGTCTTTCTTAATGGGCTGGTCTAGATTGGCTAGTTTTAAATATACATCGAAGGGAACTTTTTAATAAACAATTTTTTAAATAAAAATTACAAAATAAACTTTTGAAAAAAATAAGTCCTAAACAATTTAAGCTGTGATATGATTATGTTCTCTATTACACTGTTACACTTACAACTTACAACATCAAATAAGAGAAAACTAGTAAAAAAAGCTATAATAATTTGTGATAAATTACCAGCTACTCTTGTGAGAGACCGTCTTTCAAAGAGACGACCTCAAAATAAAGGCTCATGTTTATATTTTCTCTCTATTTTATATTGATTGGGCTATTTAGCCCATATATCTAATGCATCTATAGGAAAGATCGTTTATATGAGCATGTTTCAGATACAGTCTCATGCAAGACAAGCTAAATATGAAACCATTTGGTTCTTTTTTTTTCTACACATTCCTCTAAATTCTGAAAAATCCAATCGGAGGAGTTGAACCCCTCATAAGTTCACATCCAAACTTTTCTTGAGATTGGCCCACATTGCCAAATGTTAGGGTTTTATTGTCATTGGCCCATTTCGGCCCAAAACTAGAACTGATCAAAATTATATGATAAAATCAAATATGATCTGATCTGTTCCAAAATAATATCACAAATTTTTCTTGAGACTTTTAAAAGCCCAGTCCAATTCTAAATATATATTGTTACAACTCTATATATAGATTTGGGCTGGACTTTTGATA
Source organism: Amaranthus palmeri (assembly GCA_019776075.1). Lineage (NCBI taxonomy): Eukaryota > Viridiplantae > Streptophyta > Magnoliopsida > Caryophyllales > Amaranthaceae > Amaranthus > Amaranthus palmeri. The sequence continues at coordinate 43,822 of JAAKBH010000300.1, forward strand.
ATCGTTTTTACAAAAGACGGTCTCTCAAGAGAGCACCTCAAATAATATTTATACAAAGATTGTTGAAATACATCGTGGGAGTTTAGTAGTTTACATTAGATAGTTGTAATTAGTAGTATAAATATTTTACATATGCTTGTACTATTACAAACACAATAATAAAATCTTCCCTCCTTCCTCCCCTTCCCTCGTCTTACTCTCTCATGGCTTCATTCATTCGACTCTTTGATTATCTTATTCCTTAAACATGAAATTTAACATGTAATAGAGAGGAAACGATCTTAGCTCTTTTTTTCACAATTTCGTTCAATTGTCAATCCTCAATTTATTTTTTTTTTCTTCCAAAATTTCTATTCCAAATTTTGTTCAAAATTAGGCTCGAATTTGAGCAATTGGAGTTTTAATTTGCTCGATCATCCTCTTTTTACACTCACAATTCGTTTTTTTAACCTAGTATGAAATAATTGTGGGTTCTTGGTTTTTCCCAAATTTCTAGTGTTCTTGAGACAAAAATATTAACTCCAAATTTCATTATTTCGAAATCAGTTAATGGCATTTTGCTTTAATGGCTTCCCGACTTTTACGAATTGATCGCAATACTTTCAACATCCACATTCTTGATTCTTGTTGAAGTGCCCATTGTTATCCACATGTGAGTTGTCCCACATCGGAAAAAGAGAAGAGTATGCATCACTTTATATATACTCAAGGAGTAACTCCTACTATTACCAATTGGTTTTAGTAGTGAACCTTCTTTGGGTTTATGAGTGGTCTACTTTTTCTCCTCCTTGTTTGGGTTGCCCAGACCCAGCATATTGATCAAGCCAAAAAGTATAAAGTGCAATACCCGACCTGATCTGTTTATTAAATAGGTTAGATTCATGTCAAAATTTTAAACCCGAAAAAAACTGTATAACCCATTTAATTAAATGTTTTATTTTCGAGTTAAATCAATAAATATAAGCTAAACTTAGTTCATTTAATATTTTCTTATTTTTCATAGTAAATACAAAATAAACAATAAAAAAACATAAAATTAAAATTAAAGCCAGTGGCGGACCTATATTAGGTCCCCCGGGGTCATGTGCCCCTAGGCGTTTTTTTTAAAAAAATATTTAAAGCAAACTTTTCTATTGGTAAGAGTAAAAGTGTAAAATTAATACTGAAGTATTTTGATGTTAATTACTCCCTCATTTTGGTAATTTTGTCTTATTTATTTATTTTATCACATTTTTAAATTATGTTAGTTAATTTAATTTGTTCAATATCATTTTGTGGTAATGTCGTATTTAAAATTTTAGCAAATAAGAGTAAAATAGGTGTTAATTTTGCAAATAAAACTCTGCCGAAATCTCGTCCACTAGTTGGTGCCCCCTGAGACTCCGGACCCTGGATCCGCCACTGATTAAAGCCTAAAAAAATTAGCTTTAAACAACGTTACAAATTTAAAACGAAAACAAAAAATTATAAACGGGTTAAGTGGATCAAAATCAGGTCAATCTAATCTGTTCCAGGTCGGGTCAAGGTTGTGATTTTCGACCCAATTAATTAACTAAATAAGTTGGGTCTGAGTCAAGAGTTTACTAATCTGTTTATATATGACTCAAACCCGAACTTAACCCAACCTGATATGTTTGACAGACAGAATGGGACAAATAGGCCAACAAACAAATAAATGGTGTATTATATAGCCAATTCCGTCGCCAAAAATCCAAAGCGGGAAAACAATAAAATTCGAATTTCAGAAGCGGGAAAAGTGTCAATAATTACACCTTTTTTTGTCGCCATATCTGTCGCTAACAGAATTGAGCGGTGCAAAAAAATTTAATACAAATCTTAAAATGGAGAAATTTCCATATAAATAGATCAATTGAAACCCATAACCACAAATTGGCAAATTTTCTCAAATTTTTTTAGTTTTTTTTTTCTCATAAATTAATATTCCTTCGCTTAAGGAAAATCTTCTCCGAAATTATCAGGTACCTTTACTAATTCACTCTTATTATATTTTTGTGTTATTTAATTATGATTATTTTATGTTTTATTTTTTTTGTATATATATAAGTTTAAAGTTTTATTTTAGTAATAGTTAAATAGAGTTAAAATTATTATTATTTTTTTTGTGTATTAATTGTTCAGGTGCTGCGTTGCCACGGTAAGTCCCTGTTTCCCAACCATTTTAATTTCTTCTCTTTTTTTAGCTTTTTTTTTTATTATAAATTCTTACTTGAGCTCATATTTTGTAAAGACGGCTTTCAAAAGTCCGGTCAAATTCTAAATATATATTGTTACAACTCTAAATATAGATTTGGGCTGGACTGTTGAGAGTCGTCTTTACAAAAGACGGTCTCTCGAGAGAGCACCTGTTTATCTTAGAATTATTCACATTTTATTTAAGGTTTTATTGGTAATATTCACATTTTATTTTTTATTGTATTGTGCTGAATTTATCTTAGCTTTTTGTAATTAAGTGAACATCAGTTGAAGTTATTGCAAAAATTTATTACAAAAATTTAGCCCATTTGATCAATTAGCTGATTTTTAGTCAAATAAGTTAAAATAGTGTTTGATAAAAGCGTTTAATCAAAAAGTTTATCAACCTCAACTAGCTAAAATATCAACCAACATTCAACACGTCGAGATTTTAAAATAGCAGCAATTTCATTAAGTTAGACGTCGTTCCTGATAATGTTTGGGCCTAGGCGAATATAAAAAATGGCCTTTGTATTTGGTTCTTTTTTTCTCCAACTACGCATCATATAATTTTTCTTTTTATCCATCACAATAATAAGGTATTTATGCACGAACTAATTTTTATAAGTTGGGCCTTAGGCTGTTGCACCTCAAAACTACCCTTAGGAACAACCTGTAGACGATTAAACAAAATTAATGAGTTTATTAATTAACCATTCCATGAAACCTTAATTAAAAACAACCAAATGATTGATTAATTGTTGTGCAGATTTGCCACGGTAAGTTCCTGTTTCCAAATAGTTTATTTTCTTCACTTATTTTTATTAGGAAAAATTACCGTAAATAATACAACATTTTATTAATTTTCGTACAATCATATGAATTTTTGATTAATTATAAATAATACCAACTTTGGGGTTTTTTTCCTAGAATATACCAACTTTAATATATTAACTAATTTTACTAGTTCTTTTGTCACATAATCACCTATAGTTTGATTTTTAGCATATTAGGTATATTGTACGAAAACACCCCATAAGTTGGTATTATTCATGATTAATCAAAAGTTGGTATTATTGTAAATTTGTAGGTAAATAAGCAAAAGATTTATAATTTGTGGTAATTTATCCTTTTTATTATTATTATTATTGTTATTTACAATTTCATTAGTAATATTTGGATTTTTAATTGCATTGTGCTTAATTTATCTTAGCTTATTCCGTAATTAAGGGAACATCAGTTAAAGTTTTTGCTTATTATTGCAAATTTTTTAAAACTTTTGATTCTGTGAATAATTTACTTAAGAGTATAAATAAAAACAAATAAATGTTTTTATGTCTTTATTATCCAACTTCAATTAGTTGTAGATTATTTTCAATTTACTTAAGCTAATATTTTCTGTTAAATATTTATTTAAGTGTTTTGTATAAATAACTATAAACTTATAAGTAAAAATTTTGTCTTGCTTTCATATGTTTTTACACATTAATAACCTTTTAGCTATTAGGTAAATAAATAATAAATATATTGATTATGATAGGTTCACGCAATGGCAAAGGATAGTAGTCATCTTTTGTATGATAGAAGTTGGATGTACCAAAGACAATTTGATGACGGGGCCTTTAATATAGCATTCTTGCGGGGAGTAGAAGAGTTCTTGAAATTTGCTATTAGTAAAAGCCGCGTAGTGGAAATTAGATGTCCTTGTTCCAAATGTAAGAACTTTGAATTTAAAAATCCGAGTGAAGTGAGAGATCATTTATTGCAAAACGGTTTCGTAGAAAATTATTACGATTGGAGATATCATTGCTATATCATCAGTGGTGAAGGTGGAAGTAGTAATGCGTTTGTCCAGGAAGAAGATCATATGTCTCCCCCCACGCAAAATCATGAAAACCAATTAGTACGCAATGTGCATGATGCTGCTAACAGTAGATTTACGAACAAATACCATACCTTTTTTCCGCAAAATGATTCGCCTAAGGACGAGGAGAATTTTCCTCAATATCGGCCTCAGGCACACCCTCAAATTCTTTATCACCAGAATTGGCATTATCAACAGATGCCCCAACAACAATATTTTGTGGAGGAGGTGGATGATGATGAGGATATGGGTGATAATGAGAAGGGACGATCACAGGTGCCGCCACAAGTTCATCAACATCAACCACAACCACAACCACAACAACAATTTGCGTCGTGGGACAATCCTAAAGATTATAGGCCGTTACTACCTTGGCTTCCAATACAAAAACAGTAAGTGTAATAATTAAAAATTAAATTAAATACACAATTTATTATGTACTAATATTTTTGTTTTGTAGATTTGATGCTTCTAAGGAACAAAATTCAAGACGGGGCATCTCAGCAAATATTGGGAAGGCATTTAAGCTATCTTTAGACCCTTCTGGTACTTCTTGGACTAAGGTGCCAGAGAAAATAAAAAAACTTTATTGGGAGGAATTTAAGGTATATTTTTATTAATTATTTTATCAAATACTCTCTCCAATTTATTATATTTGTTTATTTTTTGGGTCTATTCATCTTATATGTTCAGTTTTCTTTTTTGACATGAAATTTTTTTACTGTAATATCCTATGTTTATACAAGTAAAAATCAAAATACTCCCACTTACACTACATAAAATACCCAAATTACCACCTTAACAATTATTATAATTACTTAAAATACTCCTACTACCTACTTTTTGGTGGTCCCTACCATGCTCTTATGCGTGCTCAGAAGAAGTGAACAAATATACTCCCTCCGTTCCAGTTTACTTGTCCTATTTCCTTTTTTTGGCAATTCCTCTTTACTTGTTTCACTTTCTTTTTTGGCTATCCTTTTTTTTACCTAAATACCCCTACTTTTTCAATTCTTAATACTCCACTACCACCTTTACAATTAATTTAATTAATTAAAATACCCAACAACCACATTTTCCAATGGACCCCACTACTACCTTGAAATCCGTATTTGGTCAAATGGAACTAGTAAACTGGAACGGAGGGAGTAGTAAATTGGAGAGAGTATTATTTTATTGATATGATATTAATGAGGATTAGTAATTAATCATCATTGTTGAATTTACTTATAGAAATGTTATAAGTGGGATCCACAAATCGATAGAGATGTCTACAACGCTTGGTATAGTCGTTGTTCGCAACGGTATCGAGACATAATGAACAAACTTAGAAAACGAGAGAAAGAGAAATTGAAGGAGCAAGGACATAATGAACAGTTCTTGAACGCCTTAAAAAGTTACTCCAATACCCAAGAATTTAAGGAAAAAAGCAATCGAGGGAAGAGTAACAGGCGTAAAGGGAACTCCGATGCACCACCCTTACCTACGTACCGTGGTGGTCCTATTTCTGCCGCTCGATTGCGGGAAATGATGGTATGTAATTTTAATTTTAATTATCTTTATGATGTTTTACGCTTATTTTTACAAATAATATATTAATTGTTTTTTTAGGCAAAGGAAGCTGACAACGTAGAGCCTACTCCTTACAACTTATTGCTACGAACGAAAGGAGTATGCAACGAAGATGGCCAGCGTGTTCTCATTACCGAACACGATAAAAAAATTGATGTATGTTTTTCAATAGTAGTACTTATTACTCCCTCCTATTCAAATTAATTGTTCACTTTCCTTATTTGGTAAAGTCTTTTTACTTGTCCACTTTTTATTTTTGGCAAAACTTTTTACCTAAATACCCCCAACTACCCCAAGTCCCCAACTTATATTATTTAATAATCCCCACCTACCACCTTTTCAATTATTATAAATTATAATCACTTAAAATACCTCACTACCACCTTTTCAATTATTATAATCACTTAAAATACCCCACTACCACCCCACTACCATTTTTTCTTAAAATCCGGTCCAAACCCATAGTGGACAATTAATTTGAATAGGAGGGAGTATAATTGTGTAAAGTTATAAACATTTAATTTCTTTTATTTCTTGTAGGAGCACTATCGTAAACTTGAAGCTGAAGCATTAAGAAAAGGTGAAACTCCTGATTACTCTCAGATTTACAAAGAAGCAATCGGGAAAGTGACCAGGAATAAGAAAAAACCACCTCTATCTTATCGTTATTATGGTTTAGGGTCGGCCAATGAGTTCTTTTATCCCGACCTTAATGATCATCACTACACGCCTCGAGAGGGCAATACTCCAGATGAGATGAGGGTGCAACTTGAGGAGCTTAAGCGGATTCATAATGAGTTAAAGATATTCATGCAAGCTCAACTCGATGAGAACAATCCGACCAAAGAATCATTTCGCATGATGGAACAACGTTTACGAGCTCTAGAAGAGTCCGCCCAAGAATTACAACGTGCATTGGGAGGGGAAAGTAGTAATGCCGGAATTGGACATAGTGCTAGTGGATCGGGTGGTCGTCAAGGTACGGGTGGTGATATGGGAGCAAGTACTCTTGGTGAATCTAGTGGATCACGTAGTTCTCGTTGATTAGGTAGTCGCTCTAGTTGTGGTCGCTATTATGGTCGATGCATTTTTTAGCTAATAATATCAATTTTTTATTAAAAAACACTGACTTATGTAGATCAGTTTAATTATTATAAAGAATTGATGTGTAATATAACTTATTTTATTAATGATAAATTTGTCTTCTAAGTGTTTATGTTTGAAGATTATAATTGATGTTAAATTTCAAATGTTATTCATATAAAAAATAATAGGATATTTGTTATTAATATGAAATAATAACAACAAATAATTATTAAATTGTTTTATATTTGAAATTTCTCTTATGCTTTCTGACCAAATTGGCTGTATAAATTGATTTGGCGTTAAACATTTTGGTCACAAGTCATTTATGTTGCCTTTTTTTTTTGCAAAAGAGGTATTATAAATAATACTCACTTTCAAAACGCAATTGATGAATAAATTAATAAAAGTGGATAAAAGTAAAGTGCTTTTCGAAAAATTAAGAGAAAAGTGTGGATGATATTAAAAAATAAGTTGAATATAAATGGTCAAAAATAAAAAAAATAGGAAAATTTGCCAAGAATAATCCTAACTATTAACCGTTGGCCAAAAATAATTCCAACTATTAATTATTTTTTAATAATCCTAACTTTTCATCGAATTTGCTCAAAACAGTCCCAGACCCTCAATTGGGTGATATTGTAGTTGCTTCGAATTTGAGCAGGGATAATGTTTCTGATTATGATGAAAGTGATGAAGAAGGGACACATGTTGCGAATGAGCACACAGATTAGAAGAAATTCAAATGGTATTGTGGGACTGTTTTGAGCAAATTCAATGAATAGTTAGAATTATTAAAAAATAATCGATAGTTGGGATTATTTTTGGCCAACAGATGATAGTTGGGATTATTCTTGGCAAATTTTCCAAAAAAATAAATGTGTTACGATAAAAAAAAATTGATAAATATAACGAGATGACACTACAATAAATTTAACTAGATTTAGTGACATTATAAAGAATGCCACCGATTTATAATTTTTGTGTAATAATTGTTGGTTTTGTTTTTAAGTTATATCATAAAGTGATTTAGTAACACCTTATTTGGCCTTTAGTGGCGAATGTAATTGTTACTATAGTTTATAGTGGCATTTATGAGAAATGTCACCAGATTCTATGTTGCGAAAAACTTTAGTCTGATTTTTTATTATGATGCTAAAGGGTCTAATAATTAATAAATGTCACTAAATCCACTATATATACTATTAGAAATTTTATAAATAGTGACATTTGAAATAATTACTGCTAAATACATCACATTAAAAACAAATAATGTTGTAGTGCAGGTGCCCCTTTTTAATTAAACATTTTAAAATTATAATTGATCATTTTAACACATTAAATATACATAGCTCAACTAAATAGAGATGATCTCACCATAAAACCGTCTAATTTAAAATTTTGTGAAAACTAATTCAAAAATTCATTTCCAAATAAAGATGATGAAAATTGAGTGGATTATCCCAAAATTGAAAATAAAACAAATAGGGAAGTAGGGGGATAATTACACATTTTGATGCAAAATAAATAGTCTTAATCAATTGAAGACAATAATAATTAAAATGGCTTATCAATTGTTGTCTTCTTTCAATTTACCCTTTTTAACCATTGGAGGGTTCCATCAAATGTATGACAGTTACATTAACTCCTTACCATTAGATCATAAAAAAAAATTACCTAAAATTGCAACTTAAATATACTACAACATCCCCTCCTCAATGGAATATTTTTTTAGTTAAACAATATTTTCTTATTTTTGCAGTATTTTCCATTTTGGTTTATATATCATGCTTAAATTGTATCTTTTATATTTTTGGATTATGACACACCACTTCCTTTTAATCTTATTCATACTTCCTCCGTTCCGAAATACTCGCTACATTTCATTTTTGGGCACTATTCATCGTTCAAGCTTATTTTTCATATTGCGACTAATGTGTAAGTAAAAATATAGTCAAGTGGGATCTTGTTTGAATCGTCTAATCGCATACTTTCATAATATTAATTTTTTATAATTTTTAAATAAGTGTAGTTTAAGATATTAATGATCAAAATTGTGCATTGGATTGCGTAAAAAAGTGAAATGTAGCAAGTATTATGGAACGGAGGAAGTATATTTTAACTCTCTTTTAATGTCATCTACACAATTTATTTCCCCTCTTTATTTATTACCATTATTCACTTTTTTGTAAAAAACAACTTTCTCGTAATGCAAATTATACAAGTACATCCTTAGAACTTAGAAATATTGCACTATTTATTCATCAAATGTACTTTGTGATTAGTTTTAATTTATAAGTTAAAACACTGTCAGGTGGGATCTTATTTGATTCGTATTCTTATAAAGATTATTGATATCAATTCTTATAATTTTTTTATAATACGTGGTTACAAATATTAAGAATTAAATTAATATATATGATTACATAAAAAGTCAAATGGCACAAATATTTTTAAAACTGAAAAAAAGTCAAATTTTTAAAATTTTAGATTTGATTCTCACCTAACTCTTCTATAATCAGGTCACTTTGGTATCAATAAAAAATTAAATTAATATACTATGATTACATAAAAAGTCAAACAGCGCAAATATTTTAAAACTGAAAAAAGTCACGTTTTAATTAAAAATTTTAGATTTGATTCTCACCTAACTGTTCTATAGTCAGCTCACTTTGGTATCAATAAAAAAAAGGAAAAAAAATATATCCCCTCAAATAGTCTAATTCACTTCCATGAAATGACACAATTAAAACCCTTCTGTCTATCATAATACAATTGACTTTTTTCCTTCCCATAATTCACTCTTTTTTGCCTATTTAATTCTCAAGTTACTTTCATTCCATCAATATCCCATTAACTCTCATAAATTCTTCTATCTAGCAAGCTAAGCTTATTTTGTTCTTACAATACAAGAAATCTTATATTATCTTATCTTATTATAAATATAATTCAAATGGAGCAAGAAAATTGTTCAAATATATGGCTTAAAACCAAGAATATGATGAAAAGAATTAACCAAAAATCATGTTCATCATTATGGGATAATTATCAAGAAAAAGAAGATAATCCAATTTGTGGGTCCCATGGATTAGGGCTAATTTGGCCTCCTAGATTATATTCATGTAGTTTTTGCAAAAAGGAGTTTAAATCAGCCCAAGCTCTTGGAGGACATATGAATGTTCATAGAAGAGATAGAGCTTTACTCAAACAAGTCAAGATCATCACTTCTAATGATGATCATGATCATCTTGATCATGATCATGATCATGTGATGATGGGTTCAAAAAACCCATCTCAAATTTGTAACCCTAGTAGTAATCATCTATCTCTATCTAGGGTTTCTACTAATTATTCAAATAATGGGGTTAAGAAGGTGATTAGTGGTACTAATGATGTTGTTAAAGATGATTATTCCATGGCGTTAGGTTTAACCATAGGACAAAAAGGACCTTCTCGGTATCCCGCACAAGGCAGGGTACGAGTGGAGGGTTTAACCATAGGGGATTACCAAAAAGAGGGTGAGTGTTTGAAGAATAAGAGGTTTAAGAAAATTAATGGGGATTCTAATCTAATTGGATTATTTCCATTATTTGAAGGGATTAAGTGTTCTAAAGAGGAGCTTGATCTTGAGCTTAGACTTGGTGATGCATCTTACAAGGTCAAGTAGCAATTATTATTATCAATAATGTCAGAGCGTTAATCTCAAAAGATTAATGATGATTACATTAACGAATTCTTCTCCTCTGTTCGTTCTGATTTTCTTAAGCATTTATTATTATTAATGATTAAAATTATTGACTACTACCTCCGTTTTTTAATAGTTACACTTCTCTCTTTTATATGAGAGCTTTCGGAAAAAGTATGACTATTAAGAAAAGGAGGATAGTATATATTGTTAATTTAGATTTATTAATAGTCTTAGTTGCACATTATTGGGATTGTACAAGTGAATTTCATACAATGAGGTGGTTATTATATTCCCCTTTGTATTAATTTGAACTTTGAATTTTAAATCTATATAAGAATATTTTGTTTGATTCTACTATATTTATGGAGTAAATGTAGCCTTAATTTTCTCAAATATATTTTTATAACAAAAAATTCTACTCAAAATTTTGAACTTTTAATTTAGAATAGTTTTTAATGGAACTTATTTTTGAAATTAAAACAATTGTTATTTATTTAAATATATCAAATAGATATAGTGTGAAGAAAACATTAATATATATTGTGTTTATGAATTATATAATTTTTATTATGTTTTTCATGTATTAATTAATATTGATTATTAAGATTGAGATTGACATGCAATGGCAATGTCACTTCAATACACACGCTTGAATTAAGCTTAATTTGAGGTCTCATTTTCAACTTGCATATTTCAATCAATTTGACCCAATTAAACTTTTAATTTAAATCCTCAAAAAAACTTTTAATTTACATCTCACTCTTCAATTTAGTATGTATTCCATTAAAATTTAATAATTTTTTATTTATGATTATGACCCATTTTTTATAACTAATATTCACATAGATAACTTTTATTTTCATTATATTTAAACATTTTTCACATTATACCATCAAATATCGATTTTCTTTTTAGTTTTCTTAATTTTTCCATCAGTTACCTATAGAGCAAAAATCGGCAAGGACAATGAGATTAATCGTATAATAAGTGATAGTATGAAATTAAATTAAGGGTAAAAATAATAATTAGCTCAAAATTTTGCGTAGCAAATGCTCCCCTTCAATTTTTTTTTTTTTTGGCATTTAGGGTTTTCTATTCTCTTCAATAATGGTTTACCGATCATCGTCATCGGTAGAAATCCGATAGTTAGAGATGTCGCTCGTGGTTGTCTTCCTCTAGTCTCTAGACCAAATCGATTCGTTAATTTTGATTTGCTTACTAGCATTTGAACAAAGTATTTACGGCCCGTTTAGTTAGTGATATTAAATGGTGGTAATAAAAATGATTTATAGTTTGAAATTTCATCAAAAGTCTTTTATCATTCCCATGGTAATAAAACTTTGATCATAAAGATAAAATTTGTTTACAAATTTTCGTTACCACCTAATACCACATTTCTCAATGGTACTGCATTGAAATAAATTTTATGAAGAAATTGAGATGATTGAAGTTGGACAAACATGATCATCAAGATAACCAACAGATTTTTCAATCAAAATTATACTAGTTTTTCATTCTCATTACCACCATTTATTACCACCTGCCAAATGGGATCTGTCTATGAATATCATAGTATTCCCAAATTATTTTAAGTTTGCCTTAATGGACTTTTATATGTGATTTTTTTTATTAAATATGGCAAATTAAAAAAAGTTTGTCGAGTTCGATAAGAATGTTACTTGTTCATGTGGTTAATCATATAGGGTCTTCATAATATCTTTGTAATCTAATTTTTTGCCATATTATGCGGGGTCATTGTCTCTAATATCTTTGACTTGCCGAGTTTCCGTGTATATAAATTAATTATATTTAGACCTATCAAAATAGTCGGTCGACCCGGATTAATTACAGGTTGGGTTATGTTAAGTTTGGATCAATTAAATACTTTCTTATAAAAAAGGATCAAAATATTGGTTTTAAGGTTACAACGAAGAAATATTTACTCAAAATACAAAAAGTTAATTAGAAATATAATAAATTTTAACTAAAAAAGATAACAGAAAATATTAAAGGCTGACAGATGAAAACGAGTTAGCTAGAATGGTCTGGTTTGAGTTAAGGTCGAATCTAAACTCATTTTTTCTAATCAGATCATTTTCATGTTACGGTTCAAATTTTTTGAATTATAACCCACTAATTTTCAGTCGGAAAACCTTATCAAATTTTGATGGGTCTAGCTATATCCACCAATGTTCATACCTAGACTAAGATGAGTTTCGGTGGAATTATATATGTTGTACAAGATATGTATGACTTTTTGAGTATTTGACTAGTTAAGATCTAGTTTTAGTTCTATACATGTGATGCAAGAATTAATCCTAAATCTCACCTACTAAGAAATATAAAATGTTTGATACGATCCCTAATTAAAGGTTTGTTTTCTACGAAAATTAATTAAATTGAAATTGAATTAAAACAAAATGAAGTGAAAGTGATTGTATATTTGTATTGATAATTTGACATGTTACAAAGAACTTGTTTTTTAAAATTATTAATTAAGTTGAATTAAATTGAACTAAACATTATAGATTTATGATTGGTTTAATGTACATTACTCTTATTATAGCATAAGGTAATGAATTGTTAAATTAAATGGATCACCTATAAAATTAAAATTTTAGTTGAGTTGATTCTTCGAAAAATAAAAATACATGATAAACAAAAAGTGTAACCGGTTCTAGGAGTGGCCGACTCCCAAGGTCTAAAAATTAGAATTACAATTAGATACGTTATGAAAAAGGGCTTTTAAAATTTACGTTAAAAATCCGTCAAAAGTAATGCTAAATGTAGGCTCGGTCTTAGATATTTTAAGGCTCTGGGGAAAATTACCATATTGGAGTCCTTTTCCATTGTAATTTATAACGTATATGGAGCTTCTACAACTATTAATTTTGTTTTTTTTGACATGGGGCCCTGGGCGACGGTCCCTTTTGCCCACCCTTACGGCCCTGGATAAATGCATAAAGAAATCTGATATGGGAATTATAGGATGTAAAATATTGTCGAAGCTTTGATAAAGAATTTATTATATTCTTAATACATTAATAGTATGTTTGGCAATTTAAAGTTCATTTCCAAATGTTGAATTGATTCAGATACCACGTCTGACGAATTTTGAATTTGAAAATGTGAAATTGGGTCAATTTCATAAATTTCCAATAACAATGAAAATTTGGCAAGTATCAAAATTTGCAAATTCCAAGTATATAGGTGTCATTTACATTTAAAAACATAAATTAAAATTTTCTATTTTCAAATGAATTTCATTTGGCTTTTCCATTACAACAAATTAAGAGTTTACATTGTGTGATTTCATTAAATTTAATGAGATAATTTAATACTTGAATTGACATAAAAATGGAACAAATATATAGTTACATTATTATTTGACAATGAAATCCATAAAAATACCTAATTTAATTGGTTTCTGATTTTTGAGGCGCCGATTCAGGTTGAACATATAAAACTTGTGAAATCAAAGAAAAAAACCGATAATTCACTCAAATCGTAAAAAAAAGTATTCTTTTCTAAAAGGTCTCTAACTTCTAATCTCACACGAAACCTCAAAATAATCAAGATCGACCCCGACAAAAAGGCAGTTTTTGACAAGGATGGATCATCATAGACATTATATTTGATGTTTGATCAAATAAACATCCCTTTTGCCCACAATTAATTAAATACACTTCATCTACACCTTATTATTAACCCCTTTGAATTTTCTTTGTTTCTATTTTTGTTGCATTTAATCCGAAAAACAAGGATGCAGATTACAGAAATCAGACAAGATAGTAGGAGTATTACTGATGAATTATAACTCAACTTCATAAAAAAAGAATTACACAAATATATCTCTTTACCCATAAACTGCCTTATTTTTATGTAAGATCCACTTGAAATAACACATGTAAATTTGTACGTTGAGTTAGGCAACTACTTGATTTTTTTTTTTCCGTACTACAAGATTTTTCCTCCTCTAAGTGACCGTCTGTTAAATAGACGATTTTAAAATAAGACGTTTACATTCTTATTTTCTCTTAAATTTGTGTAAATTGGACTATTTTGCCTATATTTCTAATGTGTCTCTTGGGACTTGGAGAGACCGTCTCTCACAACAATTTGTGATTATGTAATGAATAGATAATAAATAAATATATAATTTTGAGTGATTTTGAGTTCGATTTTTATATACTCCCTCCAATTCTATTTAGATGTCACATTCGCTTAGGCACGGTTATTAAGGATGATGTGGGGTCCTTTAAAAAGTAAGTAGTTGAGGTATTTTAAATTATTATATTTAATTGTAAAGGTGGTAGTGGGGCTTGAGGGTATTATAAATAGTAAAAGTGGGGGTATTTTGAACATTACTTGTGTGAACATGGGGTATTTAAGTAAAAAAAAAGATTGACAAAAAATTTTAGACCCATTTGTCAAATAAGAAAATGTGACCACTAAATAGAATCGGAGGGAGTATTTGTTAAGGAACCTAGACCCATCAGATTCAGAAGGTCTGGGTTTGAAAATTTTAGACCCTTAGGAACCCGATCTGAGTTTGAATCTCAAAAAATTAAAAGGGTTCGGATTTGGGTTTGGTTGTACCCGCTCCAGACCCTCCCTATTTGTTACTTTAATTTTTTGAAAAAAAATTACAAAATAGTAAAAATATTTAAATTAAAATGTGTTAAATTACGTTGGACTTATTGTCAATATCTGCATTTTAACGGGGAAACACAACGTGCACACACTTTATAAGCCGAGGAGTTGTAACCATCCCAAAACCATATGGGAATGGGAAGAAGAGCTCCAATAACTTATAAAGTGTGCAAACCATCTTTAATTTGTCGATATGAGAAAAATGTTGTCCGAGAGACTACAACAACATTTTGTAACAATTTTAGTTTAAGCGAAATACATCGATTCTTGACTCAAAATTAAAGAAACATATTTTTTTAAAAATTATTTGTTTTAAAATAAGCCTATTTAAAAATCTCTTGCAATAAATAAAAGAATAATTACTTCAAAGTTAATATTTTTTAATTGCGTAAAAAACAACAACTATTCCTTGTGTAGCTGGGAGATTACAACCGTATGACATTGCACGTGTATTAAGTAAATATAGTGAAAACAATTAAATTATGTGAATAAAATTTAAAAAAAAAATTAGGGTTGTTCCTGGCTATAGGCAAAGTAGGCATTTGCGTAGGACCTAAAGTTAGAAATTAAAGGCCCTAAAATTAGAAAATGTTAGTTAATTAAGTAAACATTTAAAAATTAGCAATTTATGAGTAGTTTTTTAATCATTTAAGAATTATATGACACGCATATGGTTTTAATCTATAGGGTCCATCTCTGTAATTTTTTCAAATACTCGTTAAAATTCAAAATTGACCCTCCATAAAGAGGGCCCTTTTCTTTCAATTTGCATAGGGTCTATACGATGCCAGGAACGGCACTGAAGAAAATATATGGATAAAAATAAAAAAATTAGTGCAACTATTACATAAAATAAAAAATATAGTAAAAATTTTTTTTGAAGATAAAAAATGTAGTAGAATTAAAGGATTAAAATTAAATCGAAAATATTGAAATGTCTTAGGTATAGAGGGTTGAATGAGTTGACAAGAATGAAAATTAATTACTACAAAATAAAGCCAAAAACAACGCTGAAAAGTGAAAAAAAGGAAGTGTATCAGTATTAAAAAGATAATTACTTGCAGTAAAAATATTTTTTTGCTGCAAAACTGAAACTGATGAACTATATATGGTTTTTAAGAAGAGGTATATAAATGCACACTGGAACACATGTTTACACATGGGGTGAATTTAGATGCATGTAAAAAGTGTACATCTTATATTTTTAAGGATTAATTGGAACAATTATTATTATTTCAGATAAGATTTTGAGTCGACCGCCCTCTGTTTATGGGTATGAGACGCGTCGACCTTTCTTTTCCAGACCCTGATTATAGATTTATCTATGTGCGAAAACATTGGGTATGAATGTATGATGATGATGATGATAATAAGATTTTGAGTTCGATTTTTACTTATCATTTACATCGAGACCTTGACTTTACCTCGACCCTCCCCTCGAGGCTTCGACCTATCTTATAATAAAATAAAATGAAATAAAAACCAAATGTGATGTTTGTCATTGTATTGCCTTCTAATGAGACATACTCCCTTCTTCATTTGGTTTTCTCATATTGAATCTGTTGCAATATCAGTGAAATGTGGTGAAAAAAATTATGTTGGATAACAAGATTAAAAATAAATTGATGATAAAAACGAATAGTTAAAATGAAGAAATTAATAAATTTATGGATAAGATTTTAAAAAAATATTAAGACTACTGCCAAAGGGAAAGAATGCGAAATTAGTGTGACAAAATAAATCGAGAGTGGAAAGAGTTGAACAAAAATTCTCAAATCTTATCCATTTTGTATGAGACTATTTCTATTGGACTTACTCAATATGCACTTATTTTAACTGTCCATTTTGTATAAGATCGTCTTGATCGTCTCATTGTGAGACAATTTCAAAACAAAAAGCCCATAAGCTAAACATTACTATTATTTGGCTATTTAACCAAAGTATGAGGCATGTCTCACGGTGGAACTGTCTCATACAAGAATTTGTGTTATTTTAAAGTGATAATTTGCAGTTTTAGTTAAAGTGATCATTTTTATATTCTAAAAGTGATCAAATAGAGAATTGGCTATTTATGTGTTCGTTTCATGGTGATAGGGTCATCTCTATTGGGCTGACTTATATATATTTAGTGTGTTAAAGTGATCACTTATAATTTCAAAGTGATCAATTAGAAAAATAAACTACTTATATAGACCCGCTTCATGATGAGACGGATTGGTCATATAAAAGTTAGCAAAACACTTGCACAATATAACACGTCTACCGGCGAAAGCCCATATAGCAACTAAAACATGGGCCTTTCTTGGATACTAGGCCCATGGGCCAAATGAGCCCAACTGTGGCTAATAACCCAAGACAGTAGCACTTATTGGCTATTACAAAAGACGGTCTCTCAAAAGAGCATCCTTTTGAATTTACAAAAAATAATATTATTAAAGTATGCGATTAGACTTGTCGAACAAGATTCCACTTAACTATATTATTCTTACATATTAGTTACAATATATAAATAAGCTTAATCGGTAGATAATGCAAATAACCATAATATAACAAGTATTTCAAAACAAATTGTGATTTGATGTTGATAAATCCTTCATTTGTGTAATTGTGTTATTTAATTTGCATCTATATTTCTAGTTGGTAAAACAAGAGAGATAACAAGAAGTATATTTATTGATAAAATTGAAATATTATTATAAGAACCATTAGTCCATTACTAAAAAGAAAAACAAGGAAAAGAAAAGTAAGTATCAAATAATCAAAGGCCAAATATATAGGGTAACAATCTGAGCTAACATAGTTGGTACTTAGAAATAAAAAAGAAATTATAGATTATAAAAATAATAAAAAAATCATATGGAATATAGATTACACAAAATTGTGAATTTTTTTTAAAAATATGGTAAAGTATAATTAGTTGTTTAAAAGATATTCAAAACAGATTCGATGATTCGATATTTACTGACCTTAGTCAGTGACAGAATTTGACTTAACCCGACTTATGATTTAACTTAAAATTATATAAAATCAATGTAAACATAAAACTCATTTATAAAGTAAATTTAACGCAACTAACCCAAAATCGAGCCGAAAAACTTAATTTATACTTTCTCCGTTCCATAATACTTGCTACATTTCACTTATCCAATGCATAATTTTGATCATTAATATCTTAAATTAAACTTATCTAAAAATTATAAAAATTTAATATTATGAAAGTATGCGATTAGACGAGTCAAACAAGATCCCACTTGACTATATTTTTACTTATACATTAGTCGAAATATGTAAAAGAAGTTTGAATGATGAATAGTGCACAAAATCAAAATATAGTGAATATTTTGGAACGAAGGAAGTACTTGGAATGGTGTTCTGACGAACCGAAACGTTAGCAATTAGAAAGAGACAGGTGGTTAACGAACCGAAACGTTTCGGATAAGAAACAGACAGCATCAATTCAGACGTTGATGTAACATTACTTTTGTGCCCTATCAATGGATGGAATCATGAATTAGGTGTCTGACTCATCTTATTCAACCTTTAATTAATTTAATTTAACATTTTAAAATTAATAAAAATTTTATTAATAATCTTTGATTTGTCACAAATCATACAAATTTCACTTTATTATATTTTAACTAAAAAATTGTCAAAAATTAATATAAAAAGTATGCAAATTGAGAATTTCAAACGATGTTTTACTTGACTATGATATTTCTTATGTATGAGTCACACAATATATAATATAAAATTAAACGATAAATAGTGTTAATAACAATAATGTAGCATAAATATCATAACCGAGAAAGTATATAAGGCTATCACAAATTCTTACTTTAGACCGTCTTTTGTAAAGACGGCTCTCAAAAGCTCAATCCAATTCTAAATATATATTGTTGCAACTCTAAATATAGATTTGGGCTGGACTTTTGAGAGTCGTCTTTACAAAAGTTGGTCTCTCAAGAGAGCACCTGATAGGTGTTGGCAAAATAGCTTATTGGCGATTTTAGTTTATTTTCATATAAGTAGAGGGTTGGTTGGTTAAACCAACCAATATCTAATGTTTGTTAAATTAGCTGATTGAAACAACTTATTGCTATGAATAAGCTAATTTTGAAAAAAAAATGCTCATAGCAACGAGTTTAAAATCATCTGGTCAATTAAATTAATAAAATCAGCTAATCAAATCATCACTGTAATTAACTATCAACTATCAGCTACCAGTTATTGTTCATTTGCCAAGCACCCCCATATCACTATTCAAAAGTCCAATTATGCTTCTATTTAATTAAATCATAAGAGCTACATTTGTAAGAGAATACCTTTCAACGAGATAATTTCATAACAAGAAACTCATATATTGATAATTTGTAGTAATAATTAGGATATTCAACCAATAATGAATACGACACGTCTTACAGTAAGACCGTTTCATTCGAGAATCAGTGAAAAGATAATTCATGAGCATGGATAGACAAAGCCTATACGTGTTGGATTACAAGAGGAAGATGTTAATTTATTAGGTCCATTTAGGATTCGGTTGATCTTTCTTTTGGGTCCCACCAGATTACCTCAGCTGTCACGTGTCATTTTCTCGGACCCTCTTTCCTTGTAGGTCAATCCATGTTAGGACTTTTTTAATTCCCATCTTTTCAAGCAACATAAATAAATACCCCTCATATTTAAGTCCTACACATGCAATAAATCATGAATCATGCAAATGTACAAAGTTTTTCGTACTCATTTATAAAAATAATAATATTTTTTAAATAATGATTTAATTACATTTATCACCGTCATCAAATTTAAATGTTTTCCATAAAATGTATAATTGATATAATAATTATGTAACAATTTTATATTTGACAATTGAATGCGAAGATTTATATACTAATATGCATATATCATATCATTTACTACTCCGTCCTGATGAGTTAGTAGCAAAGAGAAAATGAGTGAATATTAAAAAATGGTAATAAATGAGGAGAGAGAATGAATTTGTGGATGAAATTAAAAGAGAGTTAAAATGTATGGATGAGATTAAAAGAAAGTGGTGGGGCATAGTCCAAAAATAGAAATGCTGCAATTTAAGTGGAACGGACGAAAATGGAAAATGCTGCAAATTATAAGGGACGGAGGGAGTATATATAATACTAATGATGCAAGCAGGGATGGGAAGATAATAATGCAAGTATAAATTCCGAATTTTCGATCACACTTGATTTAGAGTGGGACAATAAAGATGTAAGTATACATATATTGACTGTTATCTTGCTTTTGAAATCTCATAATTGAATGACCTTTGCTACTATATAGTACTATTTTTTAAAATTATATATATATATATATATATATATATATATATATATATATATATATATATATATATATATATATATATATATATATATATATATATATATATATATATATATATATATGGAGTATATCATAAAATAACGTATAAATTGCCCTATCTACCTCTATTTTATTCATACTACTTTATATCTTGACTGTTACACTATATTATTATTTAGGGAAATTCCACATAGTAAGCACCAAGTTAAGGGAAACGCTTGTAATAACTAATTTTGTTTTCGTTTCCGCATGGTAAGCACCGGGTTAAGGGAAACTAACCGCCGTAACTATATAGGCTAAAAAACGTTTGAATGGTCGTTAAAGAGAAGAAAAGCAATGGAAGAAGATGATGGTGGAGAATTAAACAAGAGCAATATGGTAATTTCACCTTTTAACGGCCATTAAAACGTTTTTTAGCCCATATAGTTACGACAGTTAGTTTTCCTTAACCTGGTATTTACCATGTGGAAACGAAAACAAGATTAATTATTACATGAGTTTTCCTTAACCTGATACTTACCATGTAGAATTTCACTATTATTTAAAAGTCTATTAAGAAATCGAGAAAACACCTATAGTACATAATGAATTCAAGTATTAATCAAAAAAATTAAAAAATCTAAACCTAAACACGTGTCAACAACTTACACGTAATCTAATCTAAAACATGTTTATTTTTCTTTTTTCAATTTCTCTAGGCTTGTGGAGTGGAATGATCAAAGTAGCTTGATCAACCCATTATTCGCGTGAATAAAATAAAATATTAATATCTAAAAAATAAATAAATAAAATAAAATATTAATTTAATTATGCTGCCTAGCTTCTCTACACTAGACACGTACACAAATACAGCTGCAAATTACTATACGCTTGAAAACGACAAGATATCAAGTTTATAAATAATGGGATGAATGATTAATCTTTTTTAAAAAATTATAATTTATTCCTTTATAAAAATTTCAATTGTTAGGTCAACTTATATTATGTAAGTATATTAATAATTATCATTTTTAAACAATTTAAGTATATTATAGGGGATTGTTGCCTTTTTAAAATGCAAGTTGGGATGCCTAAATATATTTAAGAATTTTTTTTTCGTCAATTATAGCCTTGAAAATAAAGCTTTTTACAAATAACTGTTTCGAAATTTTTTTCTTTGAAAAACAACCTTCACGTACATTTATATCCCAATAATAATACAATCACTTTGTCGAATTCAGGTGAGATGACCTGTTAAATGACTATTAACTTAGGTAATGTCTTTTGACTTACTCTTGAATTCATTAATTTAAACCTAATTACGACAATTAGACATTATTTATTTAGTGTCTAAGGATTACATAGTGTATATCATAAACTACAAATCTATGATTATAAACTTTTGATAAGTGGCAAAATTTAACCAAATTTATTTCTAAGGAATATCTTTTATCATTTAACATTTTTCTATCACTACATAAAATGTTTCATACCCATCGCCTATATAAACATAACGTATAATTTATTTTCACTCGCTATTCATCAAATTCATACTTATACAGTCATATCCATTTGTATTTAAACAATGTGAAGCAAGATTTGTGTACATTTACACGTCTACCATCATCTCATATAGGTTGTGTTATTAGAAAAAAAGTGGGCTAACAAGCCAATCTAAAAAGCTAACTGGAGCAATTTTTCATTTTAGCTTAAAAGTCAGTTTTTCAGCTACATTAAAGCCATTTACCAAATATTTTTTTTGGCAGTTTGACTACCCAAAAAACTAAAAATCAACAAAAAAACTAAGCCAAAAACGAATTGTCAAACACCCATAAACGAGAGTACTTTTATTCCCAAAGAAGATGGAGAGGCAGTGTGGTAGGCTAGTAGCGGTAATATTCAAATACAAAAATAAGAAAATCTAAAATATGCGGCTTCATCGCCACGTCATGTGAAGGACACGTGTTCAACTTGATCGGTTAAGGAGCCAAAAGAAAGAAGTCCAAATAAAATATATTTTTCCGTTTTAATTTACTAGCAATGTTTACTTTTTTACACAGTTCATTGTATTAATTTAAACTTTAAAATTCAAATATGATATATATTGGTCGCCACCCTTTTCATTTAATCGTAACCCCTATTTTAAATTTATTAATTAAAATGATGAAAATGCCCCTGATCTTATAACTTTTATATTTGTTGTTTAATTATTATTAAATTAATAATATATTATTATTATTATTTTTTTATTAAAAAATATAATAATAATAATAATAATAATAATAATAATAATAATTGTTTGATAATGTTAATATTATTTATTTATTTATATTGTTATGTATTTTATTAAAAATTAATATTAATTGTTTATTAAATAAATAATTATATTAAAAATTAGAGTATTAAAATTTTTAAAAAAGTTTTAGATCCAAGGGCATTTTTGTCATTTTAAATAAATAATTTAAAAAAGAGTGGCGATAAAACAAAAAGGATGGCGAAATATAAGAATCGGGAATTTATTGAAGGTACTATGTGTCAAGTGTCAACGTACACTGAAAAATGGGCCCACTTAAAGAAAGGGACGGTATCCTTTGGTGTATGACACCAGCTGTTGCTTGCTGCGAGTTTTCCGTAATTTTCTTCTTCCCATCTTTTGGCCTTGCTGTTAAGTTGAACATCCTTCTACCACTACTGAAAAGACTACTACTCTCCTCATCCCATCTTTCATTTTCTAAACTAATAAATAAATAAATAAATAAATAAATAAATTATTGCTTCAAATATCAAAAACATATAAATGATATGAGATGAAAAAATCTTTATAAATCAAAAGAAATATCTAGATGGGACACTCGTATTGCGTACGAGAAAATATGTATGGAACCTTTTCTGTTTAATCTTAGGGCTTTAGTTGATCTTGACCTAATATAAGTAACAAGTTTACTTCAAAAAAAAATATACATAAATACTCTTTTCTATTCATAGATAATGAGACATTTGATTTTTGACACTATTTACTTATCACTTTTAATTTGTAGTTTATTATTAATTTATAAATTATAAACAAAGTCAAATGAGTATTTGATTGTCTCAATGCAAAGATTATTAATATCCATTTTTTATAAATTTCGTTATATATAATGAGAGATATTAAACATTAAATAAATGCATTGATTAGTGTGAAAAACAAAGGGAAAATTATTACTTTAAAAAACTCCCAACTGTTCGATATAACACTCCCAACTATTGATTATTATTCAAAACTCTTAACTTTACGCCCATTTTAAATTTAAAACACTGACATAATTTTATGACTTGTTTAATCGGATACCATTTTGTTAAAATGAGTGGGTACGTGAAAGGTCGTGTAAGGTTGAAGGGAGTGAGGACTATGAGGTGATTAATAAATACAATTGGTCTCACTACTTCTCAATTAAAACCAATTTATCCGATTATAAGTCATCTTGGACTTTAAATATAAAATGGGCCTAAAGTTGGGAGTTTTAAATAATAATCAATTATTGGGAGTTTTAAATAATAATCAATTGTTGGGAGTCTTATATTTAAACTGCGAATAGTTAGAAGTTTTTAATGTAATTTTCCCAAAGCATATATTCTATCATCTATGAATAGGAGGCAGTATTATGGCTTACAAATTGGCATACTTTAAATAATCCTAGCCTTGTCTAATGTAATACTCCCTCCAAATCATTTTAGATGTCTCATTTCTTTATTGGGTAAAATCATATCAATTACTCATTTCCTTTTTTGTCTATCTTTTTTTACCTAAATATCCCACTTTTCCAATTCCCAATACCCAATAACCACCTTTAAAATTAATTTAATCAATTAAAATAATCAACTAATACCTTTTTAATGGACTCCACACCACCCTTAATAACCGTGAAAAACCAAATGAGATATTAAAATGATTGGGAGGAATTGTTCAAGTAATATAGAAAATCAATAAAAAAAATACTCCCTCCCGTTTATTATGCTAATTAACCTATAAAAAAGATTAATTTTAGATTATATTTTAAAGAGGATCGATTAGTAAATAAAAGGGCCGATTTTCCGTCTATGTGTCAATTTGCTTTACATACATTATGTCCAAACACTTTTTTTCATTCCCGCGAGCATGACTACTGATTAGTTAATAAACGTTAATTTTGAAGTTTTAAGGCTGGTGTACGTCTATTTATGCGACTCACCATTTTAAATACCACTAATTTCAACATTTTTCTCCAAAACATAAACCTTCACTCTACCATCTTTAGATTTGAGGGAAATATGATTTGGATGAAATATGGTAAATTTGGGTTTTAAGTTTTGGGGTAAAAGGATAAAGTTGATGACATTTGAAATGGTAAATCGCATAAGTAGGCTACAACATCATTAAAGCTTTGAAATTAACGTTTGCAAACATCTTTGCATGCAAAAAGGTCACGATGGAACAAGTACGTAAACTTCAAGATTACTACGTGGATTTCTAAAAGGTTTTGGTTACCAGGTGAAATACCCAAAACCTCAGGATAACCACGTAGAATTTCCAACTTACTTTTTGCATATGAGAGATGAGAGAATAGAGATGAAGAAATAATTTCTTTTGTATGGTAGTTTAAATCATTAAAGGAAAAGATGATGAAGAAGATGGTAATTGCTTCAACTAAATCAAGATGCAATTATTACATTACAAAAACATTAATTAAATCTGGGAATGAGAATATAAAAATAGTGCAATTGACTAATATTAAATATAGAAAATGAGCGAATTTCGTACGAAGAACTAAGTAGGAAAATAATAAAACTCCGTAGAGTGATGAAGTAAATTTAAACACTCTTCTTATCTTTATAAGATTACCACTATTTCCTTTTGAATTTGTCTCTTTTACTTTGCTGTAATTTTCTTTTATAAAAATTTTTCCACATGTTTGGGTGATTTATCATGAATCGATGAATTATAGATGATGTGAACATTTTATTAGTTACTAAAACCCTTTTTACTATCAATACAAATGGTTTTGTTGTTCAACTCATGTTTTTTCAATTATGTATTGTGGGTCATCACCATCATCCTACTCAATATATCCCGCATATAGAAAGCTATGGACAGGGTCTGGGGAGGGAAGGAAGGCGGCAACGCATACTCATAACGAGAGCGCGACTAAAAAGAGTCCCCCAACTCGACAAAGATTAAGAGAATCCCATGCGTTGTGGAGATAAAAACGTAATAGATACAAATTTATCGCATAACAAAAATTTAGCTTATTTGAATGCAAATAGAAGGTTGAATGCAAATTAGTTGATTGAAACATTTTATTGTTATAAATAATTTGCTTTTAAATAAGCTGATCATAGTAGTGGACTCGTCATACCAATCAATAATAAAAGATAGATAATGTAATCATCTATCAACTATCGACTAATTAAATCATACAATATATTCAACTGCCAACTTTCAGCCATTTAACCACGGGCAAAGTAAAAGTTGAAAAAAAATCTGAAGGCCCAGTGCAATTCCGAAAATTATGATATGTTTTTATTAATTTTGTATCTTTAGACACTAATATATACTACTCCGTATTACATAAGTTAATATTAAGACTCCCAAATATTTGTAGGCCCTGTGCGGTAGAACGTGCTGAACATACTCTGAAACCTCCCGTGCATTTAACTATACCCCATTTGCATTAAGGGCAAGTGTTATTACACCAAAAAGCAAGTATAGTAAGAAGAACAAAAGGTCTCCTGATAGACCAACTATGTCATAGATGACACTCTCAGCAGCCCAACCCAAAGAAAATTTCAGTTTTTATTTTTGGAAAGTGTAAAAATAAGTTGACCAATTACAACCGTCTATGCTATAGACCGTTTATAGCAAAAATCAGTATAAGAAGAATAATGAAAGCTAAGTTTGAGTACGGCTAATTAGCAACAACAAAAGCACAACATACGTGTCACACTATAAAAGTCAGTCAACCAACTGATGTTATACTCTTATTGGTCCACGCACTCTTTTCTGTTCCTAATTCCCCACCACCCACCCGTCAAAAAGTATCTCCACGTGGTTTTCTCTTCTCCCTCACCTCTCTCATCCAACGGCTCTCCTTCCTCATCTCTTTCCTATACATCTTCCATCTGGACGTCTCCGATCATTTCAACCCCTGCCCCGGTCACCCCCTCACTCTCTCTCTTCTGCCCGTCTTTTTTCCTCCATTTTAAAACCACCCTTCTCCTCCTTCCTCCCATCTTCCATTCTTTCTCTCTCCTATTCAATCAAGATTATTAATTCATTCGTTTCTGAAGATTTTCTCTCTAATGGCGGGGATGTGTTGTGGTATTAAAGTTGGAGAGAATGAACCGGCTTCACCGGTTGAACCGGTGGCCAGAACTGCACGAAGAAGAAGGTTGGAGATGAAGAAGCTTAGGATTATTTCTGATATCGCTGAAACTACTAGTCGGATTAAGCGGAGGAAGGTTGAAGATCAGGAAGTGAAGTTTGATGATCGGTTTCAAATCGTGCCGCCGCGTGAGTGTGGAAATGTTATTGAAAATGATTTGTTGATGAACAAAGAGAAATCTGTAAAAGTTTGTGTTGATGATTTTCCTAAGTTTGGTGTTACTTCTGTTTGTGGTCGAAGAAGAGATATGGAAGATGCCGTTTCTGTTCGTCCTTCGTTTTGTAAAAAAGATGAGCTCGATAATCATGGAGATTTTCACTTTTACGGTGTTTTTGACGGCCATGGCTGCTCTCATGTAATACTCTATAACATAATCAAGTATTTCAAAATTTTAATTTCCTGAGTCTGATTCGAGATTTTTTGTTTTGGATTTAGACTTAATTATTACTTTTTCTGGTTTTAGGTGGCGATGAAGTGTAAAGAAAGGATGCATACGATAATCAAGGAGGAGATCGAGAGAAGAGTTGAAAAAGAAGAGTGGAGAGAAACGATGTCTCAAAGCTTCAAAAAAATGGATAGAGAAGTAGGAGAACGAATTTCAAACAATCTAGAAGCTTCTACATCTACAAACTGTCGATGCGAACTCCAAACTCCTCGTTGTGACGCCGTTGGATCCACCGCCGTTGTAGCCGTCGTCACTCCAGAGAAAATCGTAGTCTCAAACTGCGGCGATTCTCGCGCCGTTCTTTGCCGCAACGGCGTCGCCATCCCTCTATCCTCCGATCACAAGGTAATTTTCCAATTTAATATACTTCCATTTTCCCCTGTTCTATTCCTAATTGAAGTGTAGCCTGATGGATTTTGTGATTCGATTTTTTGCAGCCAGATAGACCGGATGAATTGAACCGGATAGAGAAAGCTGGCGGTCGAGTGATATACTGGGACGGTCCAAGAGTACTTGGAATGTTAGCCATGTCAAGAGCAATAGGAGACAATTACTTGAAACCATATGTGATACCCGATCCGGAAGTAACCGAAACGGATCGAACACCTAATGATGATTGTTTGATTTTAGCCAGTGATGGGTTATGGGATGTGGTATCCAATGAAACAGCTGCAGCCGTGGCTAGAATGTGCTTGAATAACGCCGAGAAAGCGCAATCACCGCCTCGATCTATCGGAAACGAGGCGGGAGAAGCGGCAAGGAGGGAAAGCTCCGATAAGGCGTGTTCGGATGCTTCGATTTTGCTGACGAAGTTGGCTTTGGCGAGGCAAAGTGCCGATAATGTTAGTGTGGTTGTAATTGATCTTAGGAGGTAATTAAAAGATAAATTTGATAATTAATTGAGGGGATTAGGATATTAAATTTTAGTTAGTTTTTTCGATTTGATTTAATGTCATTATTATGTTGGGAAAAGGTATAATTTCCTCGTATTGAAGGTTACAAAAAGAATTGGCCTTGTGTAGGGAGGAAAGGGCAAGATGGATTAATGGTATAGGAAAAAAAGGAATTAATTAATTTAAGAGGGAATGAGGAAATCTACGGTTATGGTTAATCCAAATTGTATAAAGTAAAATCGTAGGGATTAATTTGTATCAAATTTTAATTTTAATCTGATTGTGCCAATTACTTAATTAAATCTCCTAATATTACTATATTTTCATCTTTTAACTCTAGTATTTGGGTTTTAATAATTCTCTAGAAAGACAAATATCATGACTCTTCCCTAGATGGAAGGGTTAGGGGGAGAAAATATCGTGCGAGTTCTACAATTATTATGATCATCATAAATCATAATAGTTCTCAGTTCTGTTTCACTTTTATTTTTGCATGCAAGTGTATATTATTTTATTAAATACTCCTATAAAATATTGATAAATATATGGAAAAATAGATTCACGCGGGGCCATATATAAATTTAAAAAATTTCATGATATTTTCATAGGCGAACTATGATCTGGCCTAACCTCTATATATATACAACCTAGGAGACCTAGGAGAAAAACGTAATTCCTCCGTTCTAAAATACTCGCTATATTTCATTTCTGTGCACTATTATTGTTCAAGCTTATTTTACATATTGCGACTAATGTGTAAAGTAAAAATATAGTCAAGTGGGATTGAATCGTCTAATCGCATACTTTCATAATATTAAATTTTAATAATTTTTAGATAAGTGTAGTTTAAATACTCCATTAATGATCAAAATTGTGCAATGAATTGCGTAAAAAAATTGAAATGTAGCAAGTATTATGGAACGGAGGAAGTATATGATATTGTGTATTATATATAATATATTTACGGCCCGTTTGGTAGGTGATGCTTGACAATTTTCAATCATCTCATTTTGTTCATAAAATTCATTCCAATGCATTATCAACGGGAGATGTGGTATTAGGTGGTAATGAAAATTTGTGTAAGAAAAACCTTTTTGTGATTAAAGTTTTATTACCATGGAAATAACATGAAAATTTTGGTGATATTTTACACTATAATTCATCCTCATTATCACTATTTAGTACCACTAACCAAACGGGCCGTAAGAGATGGTAAAACAAATAGTAATTGAGTTTACTTTAATCTACTTACTTATTTTTTGAACTCTAAAATTTAGAAAAAAAAAATATGTAAAAGAAATAGATTTTCAAAATCATAAATCTTTACATCGTGGGTAGTGTTTGCAAGCCAGTACTCCATGTTGACGAAATGGTGAATGATTAAAGTATATGAGTATGGAGCTCTGTTTATACACAAAATAGGTCTGGTATTCCAGAAAATTTGAAATAGATAAGAGCATTTATCAAAAAAAAAGCATAGGATAAGATCATAATCAAACTTATTCCAAAATTAAGCGTCAGACTCATTTTAAGTGAAATTGCTGTTGAGGGGAGCGATTTTGGGCCCAGATGGGCTGACCTAAAATCGCTGTTGAGCATAGCGATTTCCTTGTTGGCTGCTTAGTGTTTGAGTGTCCTTGTTGGCGTATTAGAAAATCGCTGATTGCAACAATGGAAAAAGAATGGAAACAATGGAAAAAGAATGGAATCTTTCATTCACATTTTCATGCAATTCACAGGGTCGTTTTGAACCAGCTAGTTCAAGGTCAGCTCGCTTATTCGCCACCTCTACTAAGAAAATGGGTATAATGAATAAATATATTGGGGTGTTTAACAATAATAGAGAGAATATAGACAATAAAGTGAGTTATATTCAAAAATAAAAATAAGACAAATTCAAAAATGAAAAAAGTGACAAATTGAGTGCGACAAAGGAGCACGTACGAAGCAACTACGGTATCTGTTATCATATGGAATACTTCTATGATGCTGGACTTTCTGTACACATGAACCAGAATTCAAAAACATCTGAACCACAACTCAAACGGAAACAAACAGCTTGTACAAACATAGTTCAACTGGTAAGACTATATTAAAAGGGAAACATTACATAAAATTCTCCTTTCAAATATACAAGAGTTTTACAGATTATGTCTAAGAGACTAATTTTCCATAGCATAAAATATAGTGTAAGTGATGTAATTGTAATACTCGAAATCAAATAGGAATGGAAGCATTCGGAAGGCTTGTACAATATTTCTCCTGCTTTTCTCATTTCTCCTCTTCTTATTTATACCGGTTTCCTCTCTTCTAGTCGAGTATGTATTCCATAACTAATACTAAAATACCCATATTAACTTCATATCTAATATGAAGTACGACGTAATGCAAATAATTTTTGCATTTTCTTAGCGAAGCCCAAGTTTGTCGCGCTTAGGGCTTACGGTTAATAGGATATAGAAGTCCTCATCCCTCGCCAAGTACAAAGCATAGCTCAATATCAGTATATTTCGTATACAGTAGTAAATGAATATAATGAATCTTTTGCCTATTCAGTACCTTGGTTGTTTGTTGGTTGTTATCCAATTTGATATCTCGACAAACCACAACAAAACTTCAAAGGTAGTTCACAAATGATCTTAAACAGAACTTCCTTTTTTTCAACAAAATTTACCAGGTTTGTTGAACTTATTCTGATGGCTATCTCCGAAAGAGCAGTTTATCGCATGCCAAGATCTTATAACTCGCATAAGGTCCGTCATATGTCTCATGAATAGCTGCTCTCCATCCCATTGCTTTTGCAATTTCTAAAAGTTCTTTGATAACAGTGATGGTATCACGAATGACTGCACGCCCACCTGGCCTGAGCATCCGGTCCATCTCAAGCATGATGCTCGAGACGTTGCACCTGAGATCAAATTTAAACGACAATGTAGAAACAAAATAAAATCAATTTGATTTCTAAATGGAAGCATTGATCCAATTAAGGGACATAGAGGCAATAAAAATAAGTGACGAAGAACAATTAGCGACAGTCCACATAATTCATTTGGCAAAATTCCTTCATATCGAGAAAATGGTGTTGGTATAGGTGGTTACTAGTGTCAATGAAAACCAATGAAACAAAAGGCATACTTGGTATTACACATTCCACAGCACAGATGCATTACCATGGTCTACGGTGTTCTATGAGTCTAGAGTCTAGACCACCTAAAAAAATCCCTTGAAAACAAGAATACTTGTGATATTTAGCATTCGAGGGAAGAGGGGGTGAAAATGTAACATACCTTTTTCGCTCAATGGCAAAGAGGTCAGAGGCATGCAATAAATCGTAAGTTCTTGGATAAGTGTCAAAGGGTTCACACCTGCAAAAGAATAATGCAAATCAATACGTATACCGCTTAGGCATTGGACATCAATGAGTCAATGAAATTTCTGTCAAAGTGATTATGATACACACCAGTCATGCATGACTCCAATCAGTCCACGGTCATAGATAACTGGCAGTGTGTTTGGTCCACTGACAGGAACCACATTCATAACCCAACAATCTATATTGTTATTAATCAATGCAGCGGCAAATCTGTCAAAAATCACATGAAAAAGGAATTGCAGAGATTAGATTTGATAGGATATGCAAAGCAAATCGAGAATTAATAATCTGCGATCCATTACAGCCAAGACTAAGGCAGCGTTCTTAGAAGAATAAGATAGTTAAATTACCCTCCATAGCCAGCTTTCATGTCCAATACATTTCTGAATTTCATGGTCATCCAATGCCAATCACGAATATAGATATCCATAATTTCATTCCAATATTTTAAATCAGCCTTAAAGAGATCTCTTCTAGATATGTAGGCATCAATTTGGATACTTTGCAACCTCTCAGGTGGGGCATGCAATCTTGCTGGCCAGTTTGTTACATTTCCACCATAACCATCATCAGGAAGACGAGAGATGCATGGCTTGAGATTCACATACCTATTACATTAAAACACACTATTGTTTACAAGGAATCCCATAAGAGAAAAACTACACAAGTACAGAACAAGAACATAAAAAGTGAAGCCAACGAGAATGCAACTTTTGATTTGGTGAATCTGCTAGAACAAGTAATCCTTCAACTCCTTTCTCTTTTGTGGCAAAAGAAACAAATACACAAAGTGGACAGATTAAAAGGGGGAAAGGATCACAAACTATAGCACATCATCTAATGACCACTATCCTGCCACTCAAAGCAACTAGCAATCTCATAACATACCAAACATTATCTGGATCATCATCTTTGTCACAGAGAGGAGGATGAGCATTAGCTTCACGACTCAGATAACAAATATTGTTTAACGGCTTTTTCCATATTGCAATATATCCTCCCTTGTTCACCAGCTCCCAGCAAAGACGATTTGTAAGGTCAAGCATCTCTGGGAAAAGAAAGGGAACAATCTCATGAATTTATTTATATATGATCATGAAAACCACATCCAAAACAAGAAATGCAAAAATCAAGTCAAACTTGCTCAAGTTTCATCAAACAGATTAGGAACCCCATGTGATGTCTTCATATTGTGGCCTAAGTCTAAGGTTATCCATTTGTCGGCCAATTTTACTGTATAAAAAGGCGTCGAATATTCCAACTACGTACTTTTGTGTGTATCGAAATCATTATCTACATGAACTTGTTACTTATTATATAAAAACTCGAGTTAGATTACAGAAAGCCTCATTATTTGAACACTATAAATAATCTACTGAAACTCAATGATGTTTGTTGTGGATACAAAGATATTGAGTCTCATACCTTTCCATTGTTCTTCTAAGATAGCTTCATGCTTGTAAACTGGCTGCGCTGCCCAAACAAAATAGCCTCCAGCCCGCAGCAACCTGTTGACCTCGAGTAGAAGAATTCCATCTGTAACACATACATCGCAGAAAGAAATAAAGATTAGCGATGCAATGTATAAGTATCAAACATTCAAATTTCATCCCAATGGTACATGAAAGTGTTTCACTCAAACATGAATGCATCATAATCTACGGCAAGTGTTTTTGTAGTGAACATTCACGAAACCTAATATCAAACACTAAATTAAGTTAAAGAGTGCAAATTACGAACTTCAAACCTCCCCAACAGAAAAATTATCAGCAACAAGAGTCATAATTGCATATAAAAAGTCAGAGCTGCACACAACCAGGATCTGATGTTTACAAATAAGGATGGGCTTATACAAGAAAGCGAGTTCATAAATGTTGCAGCACATACAAGATTGCAATCCATGTATCAAATAAAAATGTAAAGCCACATAGTGATTCTATTGAAAATGGATGCATGCCTCAAAACATCGACATGTAGCTTCAAAATACCCTCTCTCTTGAGTTACCTTGTTGACCCAAAAAAGTCCATATGAATTTTTATTTATGGAGCAAATTTATGGGACCAAAGCAGCATATAACAACAATGGACAGGATCATCTTGCCAACAATCCATTACTAATTGAAAGCTAAGAGAAAATATTTAGATCTCAAAAAAACCTACATCTTAGCATCCGTCCTAAGACGGGGTCAGCTACATGAACAATTAAAAAGTCCATGCTGAGCGATGTGACAAAGGTTTATGTTGGCTCTCACTAACTCACAGGTTACATCAAGTTTACAACTCTCCCCTTTTACTAGGCTGGAAACTCAATGGTATCTACACAATTACACCGAGCCGAGAAGTGTTTGACTAGTTATATAAATATCACTTTTGTGTACACCTGTCTCACAGGTTCATCTGTTCGGATTCAAGGTTGATAATTTCAGGTCCCAGGCTCGCTAAATTTCTTTCGGATCTACTCTACTTCCCACATCCAAAATCACCCACAAATATGAGCACATTAGTTTTGGGGTAATGATATTAAATACAATCTGTAAAAGAAGGATATACCCAGAGGAATGGCACAGACTACACGGAGCAAATGCAAAAAGTCAGTAAGCATTGTATATGAGCAATGTATTAATAAGTTATAACGGATGATGTAGCCAATTATCCATCACAAGGTACTGAGAAGAAAAGGCTCACCATCACGAGTCCAATTGATTCTGCATCTTGAGCAATGTATCATATCAAAAGCCTGACTTGGATACAGTAAGCGGTGAGTAGCAAAAGCTGCCACCATTGCGGGCACTCCCCGCTCAAGAGCAAATTGAATCTGATTCTCATGAACATCCTTTGGAGCGATTGACAAAGTGATGACACTTCGTGACATAAGGTACGCGCCAAAGCTTGCAACACCGCATCCAACATCCAGTACAACACGGGTATGTTTGCCAAATGCAATTTCAGGGAGCAGCTACATGTCCATGAGCCAAGTAAGATTAGCATGCAGCGAAAAACAATAATATTCTGTATTACAATATAAGCACACATGTCAAGTACCTGTGAAATCTGATCCAAATATTGATTTGCACCATGTATAAATTGTGTACCACCTCCAGGAAACTTAAATTTGTCCTCTTCTCTGGTCATCCAGTTTTGACCTCCTTTATCTTCAACAAGACGTGTATGAGGTACATTAAAATACCATACCTACATTGGGATGCATGCCTTCAGCATTAGATATCAGAGCATTAAACGGAAGAACTTTTGGATATTAGAAGTAAATAAAGATTGATCGATAATGACATACACGTATCTATTAGACACCCAAACAAACATTATATGGAAGTATTCTCAAAAAAATATTCTAGCACAGACCTGACAGGCAAGGAATTTTAATCAGCTAGACAACTAATTCTAATCTATTGCCACTAAATAATGCTTCTAGAGTCCAGACTAAGGGTGTGTTTGGATGGAAATGGGAGAGATTTGGAGGGATGAAGGATCCCTTGTTTGGATGACAACATGGGAGGGAAAGAATTTGGAGGGGAGGATTTCGGAGGGATTCAATGAACAGTTTTTGTCAAGGACTCACTCTCTCCAAAGTTAGAAAGAATTTGAGGAGAACCTTAATCTCTATTCCTTTCCCTTCCCTTCCCTCCTAATCATACAAGAGCTACTTTCCCTTCCATTTCTCTTGCCTTCCTCCCTTCCCCTACCCTTCCTTTCTTTTCTCTCCAAATTGTTATCCGATCATATACACATTCTATCATACATATTGACATTTCAAGTTGCTCATTGATAAGCCGCTAAATATCCACTTTTCTCAGAAGGTTGCAATCAAAACTATTACACACTTGTATTTTAAAATGTAAGCCTTTCTCCTCCCAATCATAGCAACCAAACATATCAAGCGAAACATATTTTTGGGATGAAGGGAGTATTCGTCTTGGTTATGCCACTGAAGTGCTGAACCCTTCTGCTTGGGATCAAGGTTTCACATTGCTACACTTACTCTTTTTAATCTCCAAGCCAAACCAAACAGCAAAAACATTTACACTTTGTTTGGATATCAATTTAAGATGGAAAGGAAGGGGAAAGAATCGGAGGGCAGAGAAAGGAAGGGGGAAGGGAAAGAAAAAATGCATCCCTCATTTGGATAAAATTGAGTTAGAAAAGAAAGAAAAGTGAAGGATTAAGAAAGAAATTATGTCATTTTACTTCTAATAAATAAAATCATTTCGAAATTAGAAAGAACACCGTAATGTATTACATGATTTCAAGAATATTTAAAGAGTATATGTATGTAACATGTAAGGGATGAAGCTTCATCAAGTTAACATACCACTATATGAGTTTTTCCTACCTCTATCCCAAATTTTACACACATGATTTTGATACCCTTGTAAATTCCTCTCCCCAATTATTATCCAAACAAAAGCAATCCCAAATTTTTACGCTCATAATTATCAATTAATATCGCCTCAAATGCCTCCTTCCCCCACTTGATATCCCAAAATCATTTTTCATCCTTCCCCTTCCTTACCCTCGGTGTCTCACTTTCTCTCCATCCAAACAAAGTGCTAGAGATATAGGAAGTAGTTCATCAACAATTGTAAGTAAAGTAAACAGCATTTCTACACCAATTGAAAAACAGGCAATATAGGCATCACTGAACAAGGTACTTAGCTTGAGTGTTCTTATCCATTAGTCAATATCAAGCTGAATTACAAATTACGATTACATTGTAAATTATCCAACTTTAGGAAGTGAAAAAAACCAAACCTCGTCGCGGCTTTGTGGCCAAGGAATCGGAGTTTTATACTTCTTTGGCGCCGGAACCAAACAATTCAAATCCTTTCCTTTCTCAGGACAATGCCGTTCAAAATTTTCACCTTTCTCCGTCGAAGGCAACATTCTAATAGCCTCCTCATTATCCATGCAAGGAATATACTCTCTAAAACCATCATCACAAATCGGAAACCTCGAAACCCTAACTTTAACTCTGTTTTCGGATTCTACAACCCTAGAATCACTGGAATTTCCCAAATCCTCCACCACATTAGGTTCAAACTCTCCGATCTCAAAATCATCCGTCATTGATCCATTCTCATCAACGATCCCAAACTTCTTCAATGTTTTCTCCTCCATTTTCGGTGGCGGATCTGAATCCCGAGGTTTCAGCAAATCCGACGAGAGAGGAGAAGTGGAGTTGATAAGAGTGAAAACGTCAACATTTTTGTTTAGGTTAGGGGAGATAGAGATTGAATGAGGATAACGAGAGTACGAAGAAGCAAAGAAGAGGAGCTGTTGAGAATTGACATCCGACCAATGTTTACCGATGTAAAAGAAGGAGATAGAGAGGAAGAGCAAAACGGAGATCTTGAGAAGATATGGCAATTTGAGAAGCTCGCCACCATCGTTGAGCACTCCTTTCATGGCGGATCCTTTCATGGCGGATCCTTTCATGGCGGAAGGAGTAAAAGGGTGAAGGACGAAGTTGTTATTGGGGTTTTGCAAATGGTTAGTCTCCGCCTTATATATACTTATCGCCTCCCTGCAAACTCGTTATATTAGGTATATTTAGACGTGTTCATAACAGACCCGATGATTCAATCGACACTCGGTTTTATAACCGAATTCGATTTGACCCGATTTAAAAATGAATCTACAATTATGTAAAAATCAATGTGAACACAAAACCCGATTTTGAACCGACCCGTAAAATCTGACCCGAAATCAACCCGATGAACCGAATAAACACCTACGTATACTGATATTATTTAAAAAAAATGATTTTAGTAATTCAAGATTTTGGTCGTCCGCTATGAATAATCACACTTTTAAATTATTTTTTAATAATTTAATATTTAATATGCTATGAATAATCGATCTTTGTTTTAGTGAACTGACATCATATCCTATTATTACCTATTATTAGTAATTTGGTATGTTGTGAGCAAATGTATAGCAAAGATAAGATTATTAGAAAATAATCCAAAGGTGAGATTATTCAAGGCGGATGAATGAAAGATTGGATTTCTAATGTCAATTTTTTCTAAATAATATCAAGTATACTTAATATAGAGCGGCCAATGTGTAGAAAGAAATGGTTACATTGAATCGTCTAATTGTTCATTCACCCTTTCTTATATGAGATTGTTTCACTATGAGACGAGTTCATTATGCTGAAAGTTTCTATTATTGGGCTATTTAACCCAAGTATAAGTGGCGTGATCCTATGAGTCGAGCCATGTAGCCTTATTTTTAATCTCGATTTGTCTTGTTAACACTGATGGACCAAAAGAAGAATAACCGATGACTAGAAAAGGTGTTAGGTACATTTGGGCGGTAAGGTGTGTCTCGAGAATAATATTGATTCCAGGGCGAATTAATATCGATTATTGTATATATGTGACTATTATCCTGATCTGACTTTTATATACATAATATTTCAAGTTAGGAGTAAGGATTACTTATACTCAATTTAAATTAATCGAATTAATTTTGAACAACTCAAATTCGGCAAATGCACACTACCCTTTTGTCTCACCACCATCATTTTTCCATCCTAGATCCGAATACCCATTTCTAATCTTGGCTATTCCCAAACAAATAGCATAGAGAAAATTGGATTATTCTAAACAAAATCAAGAACAATGAGCTAAACAAATCACAATTAATTTCAAAAAAAATTCCTTTTGTAATTTTAATTTCAAAATCTTTTTTATGGATTAAATTAAAAAAAAATCTTTGTACAACGTTATTCCCATGAATCTGGATTGAATTAAATCAGAATTATAGGGGGAGAAAATGATGAAAATGTTTGTATGTCAAGGGTTATCTGAATATAATAATTCTGTATATTTGACCCCTTCTTTTACTACTTTCTTATTGCCAGCTCCATTGCCTAAATGGCCTCAAGGTATGTTAATTTTACATGTAAATATAATATAATCTGTTGCTTTAAATTTGCTACATTATAAAAGTATTTTATCGCTTTAAATTTGCTGCATTACGAATTAATGTTAAGAGTTTTTTTAGATGGGTAGTGAGTTTAAAGGGGGAGGAGGGATCAATGGTTTAGGGCAAATTGAGTATTTTGTTAGTGGGTTTGGATCATGTTTGTAATAGACTTATTATGGTTAAAATTATTGACTTTTAATGATTCATTTGGTAATAATTGGATTTAAATAGTGAAATTATTAATGAAAAATTGATGTAATTTTGGTAGGATAATCTTTTGACAAGTTTAATGGTATATGTTCAACTTTAATTGTGTCGTTTTTTTTACAAAATCATACTGGTACATTACTACTATTTAGTATCGATAATCAAACGGACAACAATTCTTTAATTAGTACATGTGAAAGAATGATTCTTAGTATTTTTGGTTAATGGTAGTGTAGTTTTTAGGGTTAGTTTCGGTAAATAATGCGTGTATATATCAAATTTAAGTGAACAAATAAACTATTAAGAGATAATTGAAAATAATATTTTTGTTATTATAAAGATAAGGTTGTGATATATTCAATTTTCAAAACGTGTCTAGAAATCTAAGTAGCATCACATAGAATTTTTGGTTTATAATTTGATCATAAAGCATGTAAGACAAGGGTAGATGATTTGTTGTTGAAATCATATAATCGTAAAAGAATATGAAGTATTTAGACTTATAATTTGAGATTGTAGAAAATCATTGGAATCGATTTTGTTTCTTGTAATTGACGCCAATCTTTTGAGATTAAGGATTTGACGTTGTTGCAGTTGGTGATATCAAGAGGCTGCATTTTAAGGCTAGGACATAGAGACTATATTCATGCATAATTGATATTAGTCCTAACCTAGGAATCTAGAATCATGTTAGATTATATTGTTAGATGTGATTCAATGTGTGTCATGTTAGAGTCAAGAGTCTCTCTGGCCGCAACCTCCTTATCTCTTTTGATAAGGGTATGATCTGCCGTCATCTTACCCTCCCTAGACCCTAAATATAGCTTCTATATGCGGGTCATATTGAATATGATGATGATCAGTACTGATAATACGCGATTACTTGTATGTTGGTTACATATAGGAGAAGGATTTGCTACCGGAACAATCAACCTTGGCGAGCTAGAAGTCGCGGAAATAACACGATTCGAGTTCATTTGGGGTTCTCATCTATCACATGACAAAAGAAAATGTGTATCATTCTACAAGCCATTAGGCATACCAGAAGATTTTTTCAGCCTTGGTCATTACTGTCAACCAAATGGCAAGCCTTTGAATGGCTATGTTCTTGTAGCTAAGGATCCAAACGCGCGCAAAGGAAACATCGACTCTGAACCCGACTACAAGCCCGCTCTTGCAATGCCCGATGACTATACTTTAGTATGGAATTCGGATGATGGAATGGGGATTTACGATCAACCCGGTTACTTTTGGCTACCAAAGGCTCCTTTAGGCTATATAGCACTAGGCTTTGTTGTGACAGGCGAGCCTGGTAAACCCGATTTGTGTGAAGTAAAATGTGTGCGACAAGATCTTGTCGATGATTGTGAGACGTGTGAGTTATATCTCGACACCCTCTCGAAATTTCGTAAAATCCCATTCAAAGTTTTCGAGACTAGACCGTGTAATAGAGGTATGCTAGGAAAAGGTGTCTCAGTAGGAACTTTCTTTTGTAGTAGTCTATGGACTACATCAGAAGAAATGCCCATGTTTTGTCTTAAGAATAAGCATTCTAAATGGGAATATGGTATGCCAAATCTTGATCAAATTCATACTTTGATTCATCATTATGGCCCCACAATTTTCTTCCATCCTAAGGAGCCTTATTTCCCATGTTCTGTTTCATGGTTCTTTAAGAATGGGGCTGTTTTATATAAAACAGGACAGTCCGCTGGTGAGCCTGTTGATTCTGACGGGTCTAATCTGCCGGGTGGTGGCACAAATGACCGCGAATATTGGTTAAACTTTCCTTCGGATGATGACCGAAGAGAAATTCTAAAGCATGGAAAACTCGACAGTGCTGAAGTTTATGTTCATGTAAAACCGGCTCTAGGAGGTACGTTTACTGATATCGTAATGTGGGTGTTTTTACCGTTTAATGGTCCTGCGACCCTTAAAATCGGGCCAGCAAACGTTGCGATGAGAAGGACTGGTGAACATGTTGGGGATTGGGAACATTTTACGCTTCGAATAAGCAATTTTACTGGTGAACTTCATAGTGTATATTTTTCTCAGCATAGTGGTGGTGAGTGGGTGAGTGCTTGTGATCTCGAGTTTGTCGAAGGGAACCGAGCAATCGTCTACTCGTCTAGGCACGGTCATGCTTTCTACCCGCACCCAGGAAGCTATCTTCAAGGGTCCTCGGCTATTGGTATTGGCATAAGAAATGATTGTGGTATGAGTAACTTGTGTTTGGATTCTAGCACTAAGTATCAGATTGTTGCGGCTGAGTACCTAGGCGATGGTCGAGTCGTTGAGCCTTGTTGGCTGCAGTTTATGCGAGAATG
Source organism: Amaranthus palmeri (assembly GCA_019776075.1). Lineage (NCBI taxonomy): Eukaryota > Viridiplantae > Streptophyta > Magnoliopsida > Caryophyllales > Amaranthaceae > Amaranthus > Amaranthus palmeri. Next base: position 84,806 of record JAAKBH010000300.1, read on the forward strand.
GGGACCGAGAATTGTGTATGACTCGAGGAAGGAGTTTGATAAAGTGCTCAAACGACTTCCTCGAGTCATTCGAAGTTCGATCGAACATTTAGTTGCTAAGATTCCGGAGGAACTTTCCGGGGAGGAAGGACCAACTGGCCCTAAGGAGAAGAACAATTGGTTAGGTGATGAAAGATAGGTAGTAATGTGGAGGGTTTACAATTAACTTCATACATTCTTGTACGATTACGCTTATATATACCTTGTACGCTGATTCTATATTTATGTGGGTCAAGAATGGAACAATTGACGAATATTTTTTCTAACAACTTTGTATCTTTAAACACTTAACGTATACTACGAAATTTAACATTAAGGCCCCCAACTTTGCGGGGTCCTGTACGGTCGAACATGTTGAATATGCTTAGAACCTCCCCTGAGGTGGGTAAGGAGAAGCACCTTTTTAGATATTTCTAATTATATGTAATAATTAAATAGAATTTTTTATTATTGAATTATACTTTATTAATAATTAATAGTTAACATCTTATTGTTGGAAAAAAAATTCATGATTTATTGACTATGTTTGGTGAAATATAATAAAATATATAAATTAAAACTGAACTTAAGGAAGATGAGATTGGTCAATGTTCAAACTTCAAATTGCTGATGCACTATCACCCTACTACAAGAAACACACTATATTTATAATAACTTGAGTGTTATTATAGAGTAGGATTATGAAGTCAATTATATTAATTATCATTGTTAATTACATATTACTCTTAAAACTTATAAAAGTAGTTGGGACTCATTTTATAGTTGTTTGTATTTCATTAATAACATTCCATTTAATCAAATTTTAAATTTTACTTTATTATTTCAGTTTGTTGGTTACACTTTTATTAAAATTATGAGAGCTTTTTGATTAATATGTAGCCGACAAACTAAATTGAGGTTAGTAATTGCTAATTAAAATTAAACATGTTATTTTTTCATATGAAATAGATGCATTGCTCTTCTCAAATCTCGGTGATCGGAACGAAACTAAGCCAAATAAAAAATAAAAATTATAAGTAGATTAAACAAATACATATAATATGAGATCAAGTAATAGAAAACAACTATCATTATATATGAAATTTAACAATTTTTCATACCCATTTCCACATTGTTGTTTTATACAACTTTAACGAGTAAGTCTAGTACGGTTTTTACGTAAAACTGAATATGATATAGTTTTGTAGATGCAAGATTATTAACTTCCTTGGCGAAAAAATTATTTTTTATTTACAACTTATTTGATTTTCGATATTCAAAGGTTTCAAAATCAAAAGTTAGTGTAGTTCTAGTATGTAAATCTTTTGACAAGTTTGATTGTCAACTTATTTTACTTCAATCATATCATTAGTTTCACAAAATACATTCCAATGCATTACCTTTTGAAGATGTGTTAATAGGTGTAATCGAAAATTATAAACAAAAAGTTTTTCTATGATCAAAGATTCATCACAGTAGAAATACACACAAAACATTTCATGAAAATTATAATATATAAATCATTTTCATATTCAAGTACTTCCTCCGTTTCATTATACTTGCTATATTTTTCTTATTGACAATCCAATGTATTATGTTATTCATTTATATATTGAATTTATAGACAATTTAAAATTACAAAAAGTTAATATCATAAAAGTTTGCGATTAGGCGATCGAAACAAAATCCTGCTTGACTATATTTTTAATTACAAATTAGCCGTAAAAAAAAGCTTGAACCATGAATTATGCCTATAATCGAAATGTAGCAAGTACATCAGAACGATCGAAGTATAAAAATCAATCAAGCCATTATAATAACAGTAGGTCTCTAGAGAAACTGTCTATGGCATAGACGACACTCTCAGCAGCCCAGCCCAATGGAAATTTCAGTTGTTTTATTTGGAAAGTGAAAAAATGGGCTGAACCATTACACCTGTCTCTGTCTATACTATAAACCGTGTATAGCAAGAATTTGTTTTATAATAATAGAATAGTCAAATAAGGAGTATTTGATTCCTAAAACATTAGATAAGGAAATCCAAATTCTTTGACAAAATATTTCATATTTTAATATAATAATATTAGCCAAAATTGTTTGAATTCTCAACCCATCAAAAGTCAAATTCATAGTTGTAATCCTTTAAAATAATCTTTCTTATATATAAATAAAATAAAATATAAATATATATGCACTTCAAGTCATTAACCTTCATTTCATTTTTCTTCCCCAAAATGTTCTTTCAACTCCACCACCTCCTCACGGCGGTGCTATTTCTCACCGCCGTAAGATCCACCACATCCACCAGAGAATGCCCTCCGTGTGGAACCACACGTGTGCCATACCCACTTAGCACCTCCCCCACGTGCGGCGATCCAAACTACAAAATCCTCTGCAACAAAAACACCACTCTTTTATTCCCAACATCAAACAACACTTATCCAATCAAATCAATCATCCCAACCAATCAACGGTTGATAATTGAGCCCTCACCTTTCCTTCCCAACACCTGCATCACATCAGATATTTCAACTCAAGGAGTTCAACTCAACCAAACGGCACCGTTTAATGTCACGGGTGACAACACAATCATGTTTCTTAATTGCTCTGATTCTCTCTTGCGGTCCCCACTTAATTGCTCTGCTGATAGTCTTTGTCACGTGTATATCAACTCTACACGTGCGGTGTCCTCGTGTGGGGGTTCGCTTATTTGTTGTACTTTTCGTGCTGGAGGTGGAACGACGTCGTATTCAATTCGGGTTAGAGAAGCGGGTTGTCGGGCTTATAGTAGTTTTGTAGATTTGGACCCGAGTTTGCCTGTGGGTAAGTGGGGCAAACCTGGGTTGATGATTCAGTGGGTGCTTCCTCAGGAACCTATTTGTAGGACTCAAGCTGATTGTACCGTTGATGGTGGGAATTCCACGTGTAGGGCTGATATTAACTCTGTGGGTGTTAGAAGGTGTTTTTGTAACGATGGACTTCATTGGGATGGCATTAACGGAATTTGTGCTGAAAGTAAGTCTTTCTTAACTTGTTCCCCTTTTTCTACAAAATTTTAATTATTTTTTTATTCTTTCCGTTGCTCTTAATTAAAACGGGGTTTTTCAAATGATTGATAGCTGATTATAGTAGCTAATTTGACCAGCTGATTTTGAACCCCTATTATATGTAAATTGTTCAAAAACAACTTTTTGTGTCAATAAGTTGTTTTAACCGGCTAATTCATCAAATACTAACATTAATGGATTTCAACCAGCTAAAATTGCTCAATAAGTTAAGTTGCCGAATAATGCTTTTCATTTTAGTTTGTTTTAGTTATTTTATAGAATTTTATTTGTTGAAGTGCCCATGTGTTACCACATGTGAGTTGTCCCACATCGGGGAGAAAGAGAAGAATATGCATCACTTTATAAACTCATGGAGTAATTCCTACTATCACCAATTGGTTTTAGTAGTGAACCTTCTTTGCGGTTATAAGTGGATTACTTCTACTTGTTTGATTGTCCAGGCTCATTTTCAAAATTATACTTATTAGTTTTTCAATAATTAATGATTGTATAATTGAATGCAGAAAATTTATGTGAAGATGAAGGGGATTGCAAGAGTTCAAATAAAGCTGCCTTAATTGCTGGTACACTTTCTTTGACTAATAATTGCTAATTGCTTATTGCTTCTAGAACATATAGCAAAATGCTGTGTATACTTTATAAGTTTTATGATTTGTTTCTTTTATTGTCGTTATGATTTTGGGATGATATTTCTTTAGTTTATAAAGTTGCATCATATGTATTCCGATTGCATACTGACATGTACAATATGTTTAGCCTCAATTTAACATTACGTATAAGCTAAATTTGTTTGATCTGTTTCAATACAGAAATTATTAATATGTTGTAAATTAAAGAGTACATATTATGTGATATTTAGGAGCTTCAATTATTTACAACTTTGGTCATTAGAGGTCTCACCTAAAAAGTTCTCTAATTCTTAAATGAAACGGTATCAAGCTGAAAAAGGTTTACAAAATTTTTGTAACAAAAAACTACCTAAAGTATAAGCTAAACTTACCCTTGTTTTGAAAAGCTTGCCTAGGCACGCTTGAGGCGAGTGTTCGGGTGGGCGATGAGTTGGGTGTTTTGATAGGACTAGGTGAGCCGGCTAGGTGATCGTTAAGGCACCATTTTAGAGTACCTTATAACGCCTAAGCCGAGCGCCTCAAAGCCCCTTATTTAAAGTTTATGCTCTTATCTATCTTATTCTTACGTTACTTGGATTCGGGAATGATGTATACTGGTACGTATTCAAGTGTTGAGTACGTTTAAAAATTTAATTTTACTAAGCAAAATGAATGAATAGGTAACAATGTAACATAGATTTTATCTATATTCAATGTTAGGAAGTTAAAGTACCAACTTTTTGCCACTTTTTCTTGTTTTAGGTGTTGAATATTGAATCAAAAGGTTGTTCTAATGAGTTATATATTGGCTGCATTTGACTTGTATTGTTATTGTAAGAAAAAATCATAAATATACAGGGCATTTTTACTAATCTATGCAAATTGATTTAATTTTATTATTATTAATACACCAATTGGAGCTTTTTAGACTAATACTCCCTCTGTCACTAAAAGATCGTCACACTTTTCTTTTTAGTCCGTCTCGTATACATCTCATGACCACCACTTTCTTTTGTTCTCCTCGAGACATTTCAACTATCCTATAACGTCATCTACATAATTGAAAATAGTCCTACCATTTTTAATCTTTGTACAATATATAACTGTGTCAATTTCTTGGGTACAGAGGGAGTAATGTTGTTGGACCCAAGCCCAGGCCTGTAAGAGGACAATAAGGGCCTGTGCCCTGAGCCCATCCAAAAAATTAGAAAAAATATTTAATTGTTTTGGGCCTATATATAATAGTATATTTAATAATTAGTAGACCATAATAAATGTTTCGCCCCAAGCCCCTCAAATCTTATGACCGACTAGAGGTGTTCATTCGGGTCATCGGGTTGATTTTGGGTCAGGTGTTTCGGGTCGGTTCAAAATCGGGTTTTGTGTTCACATTGGTTTTTACATAATTGTAGATCCATTTTTAAGTCAGGTCAAATCGGGTTCGATTATATAGTCGAGTGTCGATCAGGTCATCGGGTCTGTTTTGAACACCTCTATGACCGACCCTAACTGGACACTAGACATATATTTTTTATACTAATCAAGTATATAATTTTGCAGGCTTGGTATCAGGAATAGCAGGAGCTTTGATCGTTGCAACAATTGCAATACTATACTACCAACGCCAACGAAAGATAAAAGAAGCCATAGAGCGGTTAAAGAAGGAACGAGAAGACATCCTTAACTCCGGTGGAGGAACAACCGCCAAGATTTTCACCGGAAAAGAGATCAAAAAAGCCACCAACAACTTCTCCCGAGACCGCCTCCTAGGTGCTGGTGGTTATGGTGAAGTGTACAAAGGTAAACTTGATGACGGAACCCTGACTGCCGTCAAGTGTGCAAAAGTCGGTAATGCAAAAGGAACCGATCAAATCTTAAACGAAGTTCGAATCCTATGTCAAGTTAACCATCGGAGCCTTGTTGGGTTACTCGGTTGTTGTGTTGAGCTTGATCAACCTATAATGGTTTACGAGTTTATCCCTAATGGTACATTATACGAGCATTTACACGGGTTCACACGTGGAGGGTATAGTCGTCTTTCTTGGTCACATCGGCTCAGTATTGCGTACGACACTGCCGAGGCCCTTGCGTATCTCCACTTTTCCGCAAACCCTCCTATTTATCATAGAGATGTAAAATCGTCAAACATTTTGTTAGACGAGAAATTGCATGCTAAGGTCGCGGATTTTGGGTTATCAAGACTAGCCGAGACTGATATGAGCCACATTTCGACTTGTGCTCAGGGTACCCTAGGATATCTTGATCCTGAGTACTATCGAAACTATCAGCTAACAGATAAAAGTGATGTTTACAGCTTTGGTGTCGTGCTGTTAGAGCTTTTGACATCGCAAAAGGCAATCGACTTTAATCGAGAAGCGGATGATGTAAATTTAGCTGTATATGTTAAGCGATTGGTGGAAGAGGAGCGAATGATGGATGTCGTCGATCCTCTATTGAAGGAAGGAGCGAGCGATTTGGAGATGGATACGATGAAGGCGTTAGGATTTCTTGCTGTCGGGTGCTTGGAGGAGCGTAGGCAAAACCGGCCTTCGATGAAAGAAGTTGCCGAGGAAATCGAGTATATAATCAGCATTGCTTCTGCAATGAAGGTAGCAAAAGTCATTCCAGATTATCCCTAGAAATTTCTTCTTGTAGTTTGTATGCTGTAAGCTTGTAACTGTATTTGTTGATTATGATATACATTCTTTTGTAGTAGTGCATTGTATAATCTGTCCCTTTATGTCGGGAGAGTCAGAGATTTATAGTTTTTTGGTTTCGGATTATATTGAACTATTGAATTATGTGTAATTCTTATTCATATGAAGTTGCAGATAATGTTTGCTACCAAAGGCGAAATTGTGAAAAACCTCTTTGTTATTACTAACAAAGGTATGAATATATGAGTGCGTACTTGTGTACATTCGACCCTAAAACTCTTTTTATGTGGGGCCCGTTTATGACATTGGGACTATAGAATGTACATTGAAATATTGAATGATATACTAGAGGTTGGTTAATCTCAATTTAACTTTTAAACTTTATTATCTAGACGTTTCACTTTAGCTTAAATACAATCGTGTTGTCTATGTGATACTAAGATATCGCTCCATGAGTATGACATTTGGATGTTACTTATGTTGGATCAAAATATTGTATCTTTCATGATTAAACCCGATCCGAATTAACACTTGAACACACATAATTTGTCATGAGTTCTCAAGTCCAGATGACAATGCTTAGCTTGTTAATTAAGTTCAGTTAAGGAAAATTTTAAGCTAATTGAAAACAATTTACATAACAGTTATAAATATCTATCTAATATGACAAACTCATAAAAATACTCCTCCGTGCCTTTGAAATTACTATCAATAATTATTTTTTTCCTTATATATCACACTATTTTAGAATGAAACAAATATTAAAAAGTAAAAACAACTTATATTTGACTAACTAATAAAGTGAAATATATCCATTAACAATCAATTTACAAATATTTCATCCAAAAAAAATTACAATCCATAGTATTGTGCCCTCAAAAATGGTATGGTAGCAACTAGCATGTAGAGGTGTTTAAAACAGATCCGATGACCTAATAGACATCCGACTTTATAACCGACCCTACTGATTTAACCCAATTTTAAAATGGATTTACAATTATGTAAAAACTAATGTGAACTCAAAACCCGTTTTTAAACCGACCCGAAACACTTAACCCGGAATCAACCCAATAACCCGAAAAGAACACATCTAGTAGCATGGTACAATGACAATCAACATTTGAGTCATTTGAGTGTCGGTTAGTAGCCCCACGTTACTTAAAACAATTAGGAGGCATTTCAAATTCATATTCAATGCTAAGTGACATGTACTTCTATATGGAGGATATAACTATGTCTTGTGGTAAAATTTTTTTTATTATTTATAGCGGATAGCTGATTGAAGTGACTAATGAGCATTTTGATGGCAAGTTATTCCAATTAACTAATTTACTAAATACTAATACTATATGATTTGACCATTTAACCATTTATTTGTTTAAAATTAGCCGAAATTACCCAATTAGAGGTATTTGCTCCCCTTGCTTGAGGGTCGACCTTTTGTTGTAAAGAGCACCTTGTATGATCACTTACCCCTCTAACTTATCATCCAAAATCTAAAATTGACTGATTGAAGCCATTTAAACATAGCAAATTGTTCTATACAAATTATTATATGAAATGGTTTTATCGAGAGATACATCTTACATTTAGTTTAATAATACACCTAATATATATGAGCTCCTTATTTGAGGTCATCCCATCTAGATATAATCTCTTACAGGAGTAGCTTACTGTTAAAATGTTAACTACTACTTCCTCCATTTCGAGTTACTTGCTACATTAGGGTACTGACAATATTTATCGTTCAAGCCTATTTCATATATTACGAATAATGTGTAAGAAAAAATATAATCAAGTGAGTCCCATATTTTTATAATATTAACTCTCAATGATTTACAAATGAGTATAATTTAATGTATAAATGATTAAAATAATATATCAAATCGCACAAAAAGTCAAATATAACAAGTGTAATGAAACGGAAGAATGTATTATACAAGTAAAAAATGTCTATAACACACGTGATCTTGAATTTAACATCAGGTCTCTCAGAGACGTCCCTCAAATCCAACCCATTAAAGTTTATTTTTACTCTTACTTTACATTTTCTTTTATGGGCCGATTCAATTAAAATATATTATACAAGAATTTGTATGAATTTAATTGCATAAACTTTATAGCAAAAATAACTTAAAATGTAAAAAAAAAAGGGAATAACTTGGAATGTGGTCAAAGTAGATATGGTAAAGGTCAACTCCTAGTTGTTGATTACTCATTGCTGAAACCTAAATCAAAGATGATGTTCACATATTACCCATAAATAGTATGAAATCATAGGGAGGTTAACTTAGGTCCAAATCCACTTACTACTTTAATTGCATACTTGGTTGGTGGTCAAACACTTAAAGGAACCTATTATTTTGAAAATAAGATTTTATAATATTTACAATCATAAAAAGATTTTACAATTTTTATTGTTATAATTATGGAGTAGATCGAAAAAATGAAGATTTAGCTGGAAATTGAATTCATAACATTGCACGTTGAAAGTGATATTTAGTGTAACTAAACTAAGATCTGATTCCAATAAAATTTGATTCTAGAATTTAACTTTCTTTATTCTTTCACAAGACACATTGATATAAAGTTAATTTAGCAAATTCATTTTTTTTTAATGTACCAACTTTTATAAATTATAATTTTTCTCAACACATTATAGAAAATAATGTGCTCATGTTATTTAAAATGTCATATAAAAAGCGTTGGGTGGTGGGTATGTAAGTTTAATTTCAATGTGTTGTATTTTATTTCGTTTGAATTGTATTCTCTATTTTTCTCTTTATTATATCATAAACAAGCTAACTTTTAGCCAAAAAGTACTTATGAATTGAACTTCAACGGTTGCATTAGTTATGACATGATGAACTTTAAACTTAGTTTTCATACGAAAAAATCATATTCTCATCATCTATTTGAATCATAAATAAGATACAAAGTTATATATCATGTCATAATTTTTTTTATTTTAATTGATGTAGTATTCCATCTCAATGAATTTGGATATGGAGTAGATACAAATATAGAGAAAAAAATAAGTGATGTGAAGAAAATTTTGAAAAAAAAATATATATATGAACAAAATTTTAAAAAATGGTATATCACTATCTAAAACTAAAAATAATACAAAATAAATAAAATATATTAAAATAATAAATAATGCTCAATGAATTTTTTTTTTTGAAGATAGCTCTTAATTGAAGTTAAAATAATTATATTCCAAAAAAAAATTAAAATAACTAAAGTTGGGGAGCCTAGCATATTCCCAATTTCTTTTATCAACAATTTTTTTATAAATTTTATTAATAATTTTAATTGGGTGTGACCAATATAATTCTCATATATAAATACAATCCTTCAAATTACAATATTCATTATCTCTCAAAATTCATCACCATTCAACAACCGACACCTTCTCCCTCTTTCTACCCCCCATTCCCTGACGATTTATCATCGTCTGGGTTGATTCAACCTCCCTATCACTCATTCATCCTTTTCTTCATCTCAGGTCTTTTGATCTTCCCCTTTCTCCCTTGCATTTTTTGTTCTTGTTCTTATATTTTAATGCTTGATCTCTGTGTTTCTTCTTCAATCTCGATTATTTTTGAACTTTAGATCTTTAAAAATAAGTGGGTTTTTCTGGGATTTGTGTTTTAGTTTGTGGGTTTTTAAAATTTTTAGTTATTTCTGTTTGATTTATAAGATTTGGGTGTTTGATCATTTAGCTTGAATTGCCTAGTAGTGGGATAAGTGAAATTGTTGGATCTTCGTTAGATTATAATAAGTACTGTGTACTTGAATGATTTGTATTTGGTACATGATTTTGAGGAAAAGAAATTTGGATCTGCAAAAAAATAGTTAAGCTTAGCACTAATCTTAGTTTTTTTTAGTGTATCTGGTAAGATTGCGTACATCCGACCCAAAATGACACTCTTGGTGGCAGCCATAATGGAATGCTATTGTTTTAATGAGTTCTAGGTTACTATAAATTGGGTGTTTTTTTTGATGTTTTTTAACTTCATTTTTCTAGGTTTAATGAGTGAAAAAATCATTCCTAATTTAACTATTTGTTGATTTCGGATTTGGTGTTTCTGGTTGGTTTGAAATCGGTTTTTACATAGTTGTACATCTTTTTAAGTTTGGTCTAACCGGGTTCGGTTACAAGGTTAGGTAAATTTTGGGTTATCGGAGTCTGTTTTGAACACTTCTAGTCTTCATGTTGGAAGTTTGGATTGTTCCTTGTAGGAAAGAAATGTTTTTTAGAAATTAAGGTGAATGAATCAATTTGCTAACCATTTCTTGTATACAACAATGCTTAAAATGGGTTGTGATTTGTGGTATTTTTGGTTGAATGATGGCTTAGGTACATTCGATTTTGTATCGGTAACGAGTCAAGCAACCTAAAGGGTTAAGATGAAGGCATTGATTCTTGTTGGTGGATTTGGAACTAGGCTGAGGCCATTGACACTTAGTGTCCCTAAGCCTTTAGTGGACTTTGCTAATAAGCCTATGATCTTGCATCAGGTTTGTAAATTCATACCTTTATTCAATGTACTAGTATTGGAACTAAATGCTTGTACTAAGTTGCATATGAAGTATATATGATTGCTTTTAGTTTGTCTCTAAAGAAAATGGTTTGTGACGACAAGCTCGGTAAAATCTCGTCACATTTATGATCTTGAACAATCAATCAATCGATCGACTCCAATCTTTTACAAGTAAAGTTTTGACATTGTTGTTGTTATCGTTGTCACATGATTCGCTAATCTCCTCACGAATTGCGAATCGAAAAAAGTGAATTATGGTCTGTTTTAGGCTATTCTTGGGAAAATTTGTGCGAATAACTAAAGAAATGGTTTGTGATAGCAAAACCTAGTCACATCCCTTGATTATGAACCAACAGTCAAGCAACTGACGCAAATCTTTTAAGATTAAGGCTCTAACATTGTGGTTGTGGTTGTTGTTGTACGAAAGAAAATAGTTTGTAATCGAGATTAGTTTCGATTTATTACACACCGAAGACAACATGGAATTGAGGATTGAGATTCTGTATTACGTCACAGTTTAAAACGATTATTTCCCGGATGTTATAGTATAGTGTTTTAAATGGAAACTTGTTTTCTTTCTTATATATAATTCCTGCAATCTTCTTCAGATTGAAGCTCTGAAGGCTGTTGGTGTTACGGAAGTGGTTTTGGCTATCAATTACCAACCAGAGGTGATTGTCTAGTTTCGTTTGTTTAGTTGCATTACGATTTACGTGTTATGCTTAACTATGGAGAACGAATATTAACTTTCGGTTTCGGACAGGTGATGTTGAACTTTTTGAAGGACTTTGAAGCCAAACTAGGGATCACAATTACATGTTCCCAAGAAACTGAACCTCTGGGTACCGCGGGTCCCTTGGCTTTGGCTAGGGATAAACTGATCGATGAATCTGGTGATCCCTTTTTTGTTCTTAACAGTGATGTTATCAGTGAATACCCGTTGAAGCAAATGATCGAATTCCACAAAGGTCACGGAGGAGAGGCATCGATCATGGTTACAAAGGTAGTTGGATACGGATAATAGTTATTGTGTCGAGTGTTTTTCTTTTTCATCATATATCTGAAGTTTTTGTCGATTTGCAGGTCGATGAGCCGTCAAAATATGGAGTTGTGGTAATGGAGGAATCAACTGGGAAGGTCGAAAAGTTTGTCGAGAAACCGAAAATATTTGTGGGCAACAAGATTAATGCTGGGATTTACCTATTGAACCCCTCGGTTCTCGACAAGATTGAACTAAGACCCACCTCCATCGAAAAAGAGGTCTTCCCGAAAATTGCAGCTGAAAAGCAGCTCTACGCAATGGTTCTACCTGGGTTTTGGATGGACATCGGACAACCAAGAGATTACATCACAGGCCTGAGACTCTACCTCGACTCATTAAGGAAAAATTCCTCGCCAAAACTTGCGAGTGGCACTCATATCATTGGAAACGTGCTGGTCGATGAGAGTGCAAAAATCGGAGAAGGATGTCTCATTGGGCCGGACGTAGCCATAGGGCCCGGTTGTGTGATCGAGTCTGGTGTTAGACTTTCTCGATGCACGGTTATGCGTGGGGTTCGGATCAAGAAACACGCTTGCATCTCTAGCAGCATCATTGGATGGCACTCAACTGTCGGACAATGGGCTCGAGTGGAAAACATGACTGTTCTCGGTGAAGATGTTCATGTTTGTGACGAGATTTACAGCAATGGCGGAGTCGTTTTGCCCCACAAAGAGATCAAATCTAGCATTTTGAAGCCAGAAATAGTAATGTGAGTCAAAATTTGTTGGAAAAATTAGATTATTTTCAGGGGATTTGTAATTTAATTATATTGTTCATGTTCTTTGTTGCATATCTACATTTTCCTAAGGTGAGTTTTGGAAAAAGTTTCCAATGAAAGTTAAAATTTGTGTGTACATAGAAAAATAATTGTATTGGTTTACATTATTCGTTATTTTTTTGTGGTTTACTTGATTTTTTGTTGTAATCTTGTAATAATACATTATTTATGTCAAGTCTTTGGAGCATTTTTTCTGTATTCTGTAAAATGCATTATACACTAGCTGCAGTCTGCAGGGCATGGGTGGGAGCTGGGAGGAAGCTCGAACGAACGATGGTGTCTTTCGTTCGAGAGTATCTCGAAGTGATTAATGGTGGCGATATATGGGTGTTTGATAAAATACTTTATAGGGCAATTTTAGCTTAATTTGGAAGTTATACGCATTGAGGGCTAGGTGGTCAAACATCCACAACTAATATTTGGTAAATTAGCTGGTTTAAACAGTTTATTGTTATGAATGAGCTGTTTTTGAACAAGTTGCTTACAACACCAGATTCAAAATGAGTAGTGGGTTCAAAATCAGTGGTCAAACTAGTTTATAAAATCAGCTGGTCAAATCAGTCACTGTAATCAGCTATCAGCTGTTTGTCAAACACCCCTAATCAACCAACCATTTCATTACCCCTACGTCATCAAATGACATCCTTGTAGGTGAGGTTTTAGGATTAAATCTATGTAATCTTATCTTTGTTATTTCGTTAATTTTAATAGCGAACATTATTTGTAACTTCATAGCAATAAGAAGTGCACATTTTGCTATAGTCAGTTATAATCTAACACTAAATAACTATAAATCATTAGTTATATCGAGAATGGACGACAGTGAGCGGTGACAACCTTATCTTTGTAATAACAAAAAATAATAACACATGTCAGCGTTAAGTGCACCTCGTCTTAACGAGATTTTGGAGGGTTGAATAGGCACAATCTTATCCTGACTGATCCTTATCAATATTGTTAGCAAAAATGTTTTTTTTTTAATGAAAAATAAGTTTAGAATAGCAAAAAAAATTGAGCAAGAACAAAATGACAATAACAGGGAAGAACTTTTATTAACCAGATTACAAACGAATGAACAGGAATGGCTTATTGCCATAATCACCAGAAATTATTAAGTGCCATTTATTTGGATATGATTGCTACAGCATGGGCAGTAGATTTACTAATTTATAATAAAATAAGAAAATTATCAATAATTTTGTATCATTTTAAATACAATATTAGTTTTTTTCGAGTGGATAGAGGACTAGACGCTGACGTTGTATATTATTATTATTATTATTATTATTATTATTATTATTATTACTATTATATTTTGTATTTTTTTAATTAAATTATCAAAAATTCAAATTTATAAATAATTTATACATCTATTTATGCGATGAGATCATGCGAAAATGGGTGGCTCTAGGGGCATTCCAGGTAGCCGACCACTTAAGGTCCCTTGAAATAAGAGACATTAAATATTAAATGGTGCTATTTAGGCTTGGTTTCGGACAACACTTTTTAAGTGATTTGTTTGCAAACCTTTTTTATATTTAAAGTAATCTAAAGTTACAATACATTTTGTCTTGAATTTATTTTTCTTGAAGTGGAAAAATTTTTATCTTTTAATATACTGAAGGGCCTCGTTTTAAAAAATTGCAAAAATAAATAGGGTCTCTAAAATCTTTGCTCCGCCCCTGCATGCGAATTAATAATATCATTTCAAATACACACAAGCTCCGTCACACTCAATTTGCATTAATCTTTTAATCTCAATCACGTATTAATCTCTCGTTTAATATCATCCACACAAAATTCAGTTTTTCTCTTCATTTAATTGATCATTTCTAATTTTTCAAATTTTTCGTATAATTATTCTCTTTCTCTTTAATTCAATCTCACCGGAACAAAATGAGTAAAAAAATTATTGTAATGAGAGGTACAAACCTAGAAAGTGAAGCAACAAAAATGTAAATATATAATTGGTTTAGGAGGCCCTACCATGTGAAATGGCAACCAATGCCACTTAAACTAACATAAATAGTTTTGTGATATTACTATTTTTCTTGCCTAAGTAAAGTTTTTCTCATCTTGTTACTAAACAAATTATAATTTTTAATTTTTCCATTTAAATTCATTTATTTTTTTCTACTATAAAATAACATAGAATGAAACGTATTAAGGTGTTTGATAAATAGGTTTTTAAATGACTTTTGATTTTTAGTTTTTAATGTTGGTTAACAGTTTGAATAAAATACTTTGTAAATGGCAAAAATAAAAATCTTTTTAAATTGACTTTTGGCTTTTGGTCTATTCTTTCTTTTATAACAACGACCAACAACTATCAAATATGTCCTTAATAGCGGACTTAAACGTACATCTGACTTAAATAACTAGCTTATCAATGAATATTACTTGTTGGTTGTAATAGTTAACAATTCTAACTAAGTCATTTCCAAATCTGTCGATGAACATTCAATAGATTTAGATATGGTAAGTACCTACTAAAGAATTTTGAAGGCCAACACTTAGATTTGTTCCTCTGAGATAGCACTATTTGACTCAAATTTGTTAGAGTTTTTTAAATCAAATGGTGCTATTTCAATAAGCACATGAAGGGATTAAAGGTTTGATCTTTCCAATTGATTAGCTAATGTAGTATCTAGAAACACAATTATGGCATATTCTTTTTCAACTACCAAGTTGAAGTTTACCACATTTGTTGGAAAAATAAAAAAAATACAAATAAATATATTGTGGAGCGCTATTGGTAGAAATTTGTGAAAATATGATTTTGTTTGATTTGTTTCAGCATATAGATTATTAATACAATATTTTACAACTTTTAGTTATGAGATATTAACTATTAAGATGAATAGAATAAACAATTGTGAGAGACCATCTTTAATTGGGTTGGTGCGTTATATATTTTTTAAATATTGTAAAAGGTATTAAGAATGATATTAAGTAGACATTTAAGATATTAAAAGTAGACATTAAAGATAATGTAAGTAGAATTAAAAATATGCTAAATAAGTATTGATTTTTAATGAGTTGGACTTAAAATACATCTCTCAGAAAGAGGGTTAATCAAGAGACTGACTGATATCACTTAAAAGTTAAAAGTAAAACCCCTTATCAATTGCTCCTTAAACCCTAAACCCTCCTTTCTTCAATCCAAAAAATTCAACAATGGCGTTTTCTGCAATTCTTCGAAAATCTGTAAGAAACTCATTTCCATTTGTTTCTCGTGTAGTCAAATCACAAAGGAACTATCAATCCTCCACCGCCGTTTACACCGCCATTAAACGTGCTGATTTTTCTTCCCATTTTCTTCCTCCAACCATAACTTCCTTTTCTACCCGCCATTTCTGCTCTAACGTTGTATCTTCAGATAGTTCTTGTGATAAGAAGCTTCTTGAAGTTCTTCAGAGTGAAATAAGCGTTGTTGAAGAGTCTGAGGACCATGACAAGGTTATTTTCTTTCTTACTCTTTTTTTTAGGGTTTTCGTGCTTTCCAATATTTTGGTCTTTCTTTTGAGTTCGTGTATTTAATAGTTTGTTCTTCTGAGCATATGAGAATTGGAAAATTATTTGTGGAGTATTCTGGAATCAGCAAAATGTTTCTGCTTAATTGAAAAAATATCAAAAATGTTCATTGATATTTGAAACAATAACTAAATTTTTCTGTGGTTTCTATTTTTTGTTGATTCATGTGAATTTATCTTGTATCTGCTTGTTTTTTTGAATTAAATTGATATAAATTGTTCAATTGAACGCCATTTTTTAAGTAATAGTAATAATAGTTCTGGATATTTGGGTTTCATTTTTGCTGACTTGTTAACAGTACTTGCACTTTCATGGTGTTTGTCTATATGTTACTGGAAGTTAAGGATTGTAATTTAAAGTTGAATGTTGGCTGGAAGTTATATTTTTGGAATAATACAAATGCTAATAAGTAATAACGTTGTGAGAGTTTGATTCCTTGTTGTTCATCAATCATTCTTTGTGTAAGAATGAAATGTTGAATTCTCTTCTGGATTTTGAATAAATGTCTTATTTGTTTAATGGGAAGATTTTGAATGATATGAAATAAGGTTGTATTTTTGAGGGCATATTTGGATCCCTGAATTAGTTAGGGAGTAGAAATTCAGGGGAAGTTTATTGGAAAAATTATTAAGGGGTGCTGAGGAGGATCAGTTGAGGGGAGATAATGATATGAAAGAAAACAAGAGCAAAATATTTAAAGGGTGGAGGGCAAAGTGAAGGGCAGGGTGTTCTAGGGTTAGTTATTACTCTCTTTTTGAAGGGAATAAGTTACATGTTAGAGTATATAACATATGTTGGGACTTATGGTTGAGGCTCCAAGATATATTATATACTCTAACATGCCTCCTCACACGAGAACCTTTTTTGGGCTAGAAGTGTGGATGCAATACAGGCCCTCCTCATACATGGTACTAAATATTCCACTTTAAATGAGGGGTGGTTGAGATTTGAACCCGTGACCTCATGTCACGTTGGCTCTGATACCATGTCAAGGAATCAACTCAACCAAAAGCATAAGCTAATGGTTGAGGCCCCAAGATATGTTATATACTCTAACATTACACCTTGGTAATTTCTTTTCCAATCCAGTCGACAAAACATTAGAAAAGCACTCTGTTACAAACAATCCAGGCATATTGGCAAGTGTTAACAAGTTTTTAAGTTTGATTTACAATGTATAATATGGAGCTATTTAAAGAGGAAGTATGTATGTTTTCTTCCTGGAACAAGTTGCTAACTGGTACGCATTGCAAAAGAAGACCCTTGTAGAAGTATAATAGCTGAGCTATTTATACCATTTTACCATTTCAAAACTAGTGGAAAATTGGATGTATAAACACGAACCACGACTGTTTGGTGAAGTGTGCCTACTTTCTCCAGTTGTATGTTAATCTTTGTATAGAAATTTTTTGCTACATTCTGAAATAGGTCGTCTCTTGATGAAGGATTTTGTAGTATCCTTGGTTTTGATTGT
Organism: Amaranthus palmeri; assembly: GCA_019776075.1. Lineage (NCBI taxonomy): Eukaryota > Viridiplantae > Streptophyta > Magnoliopsida > Caryophyllales > Amaranthaceae > Amaranthus > Amaranthus palmeri. The sequence continues at coordinate 102,532 of JAAKBH010000300.1, forward strand.
TAGTGATGCTGTTGTTTGTTTTCTTTGACAAAACTGATTGTGTATTCCCTGTTGGTCTCTTGTCTTTCCAGACTGTTGATACTCCTAGTAACTTCCCGTTCAAAATTGAGGACAATGTTGGAGAGCAGACCGTAACTCTAACAAGAGAATATGATGGTGAAACCATAACAGTTGAAGTATCTATGCCCAGTCTTGTAACTGGGGAGGGTGAGGAAGATGATGATAACAAGGATGATGATAATGAGAATGATGATAACGGAAATTCACAAAATGAATTGACTGTACCACTCTTGGTAACTGTTGCAAAGAAAAACGGACCGTCTCTGATATTCGATTGCATTGCCTATCCTGATGAAATTTCGATCATCAGCCTTGCACTTAAAAATCCTGAATCCGAAGAACGAATTGCATATGAGGGCCCCGAGTTTATGTAAGTCTCTGCCAAATCCTATGGTCTAATAATAGAAGTATTTACTCTGATTTGTGCACTTACCCTGTTAATATTTTTCTTTTCAAGGGATTTGGATGAGAATCTGCAAAAGGCCTTTACTAAATATCTGGAAATCAGGGGTATCAAGCCAAGCACAACTAACTTTTTGTACCAATACATGTTCGAGAAAGATAACAAGGAGTATTTTAGATGGCTCAAGGTTGTTAAGAAGTTTGTCGAGGCGTAAGTTCAGCCATCAGGCCTCTTGTTCGATGGGGAAATTCAATTGTCGATGGCGGTAGTTTACATTGAAATTTTGATAGATTGATAGAGTTTTGAATGGATTGGGTTCCATCAAGTTTTGAGATTAGCATGGTGTGATCACCATTCACCACAACATTTGATGTGATCATGGACAGATAAAAGCTTCAATTTTCTTTTAATATAGGACTATAATTTGGTGTGATCATCATTCATCAGCCGCTTTCTTCTCGTTCTCTTGTTTTTTTGGGAATGTATCACTTAAATAGCACGTATCAGTGTTCATTTTACTTAAAAATTTGAGTCTGATTATACAAGACTAGGTCTAACACGTTTCCCCTTTCCATGCCCATGTCGTGCAAACATGAGTACGTTTTGATAAAAAGATATATATACTATCATTATTATAGTAACCGAGAAAAATCGCTGCAGCTCTTATGTTCTCTTTGAGAAATCAAACTTATTACGAGGCTTCCAAAGACCTTGGGAAGAAAGAACGATTCGAATACTTGTTGATATGATGTAAACATTTATTTAGCTAGGGTACAATAAATAGCCTCTACAGAGCAAGGGTTATTAAAGTTACTTAAAAACTAAACATACATAGACCTAGACTACCCAAAGGGCAGCGGGAGAGAGGACACGAAAAAATGCAGACCTTATTTCCCCCACACGAACTGCACTGCTATGGGGGTCCAAGGAACCAACAATTAGAATTGAACGGAATTCCTTGAGCTTATGACATGACTGAAAGATCCTTGTGGCTGTATATCACGCCTTTGTCACCGTCGACAATTTGCCCACTTCCCCTCAGAATCCTGCAGACACAAGAAAACCACTGATTAGGAGCTATTTTTGTCATTGAGCATGTTTGTTAAAACTCGAAGTTTTTATCTTCTTTTGTGTTTTGGGAGGATAATTAATTCTACTTAATAAAGGTCTGCCGATGAAATTCATACCTAAAGAAAAAGCAACTAAAACTAATTTCAAACATACAAGCGTTTCACAAGATCAACTCATTTTTTAAGTCCGAGAACTACTTATGGACTCTTATCCAAATGGTAATTGTATGAAGCACAGCACTATGATACAGAGTATTAAGTGTTGATACCGTAAAGCCTGTACAATCACCACTATTTCCGTAGAATACCAATAAAGCCAACAGGGAATATAGTTAAGGAGAGACGTTTGAGTTTACATCCATATAAATAAAAGCAAGGAAATAACAATATAGTTAAGAATATAGTACAAGATATTAGTGTGAACATACCATCTTGTGGTTAAAAGGCCCTCTACTCCAACGGGACCTCGGGCATGAATTCTACTTGTACTAATACCAACCTGTTGAAGAAAGAAAATAATGTGAGCTGGATTCTTGAGAATTTTCAAAATATGATAGATCTTGTAGCAAAACAATGAATGGTGTAAGAATATACCTCAGCTCCCAACCCAAAACGAGCACCATCACAAAATCTTGTACTTGCATTGTGAAACACAGCAGCACTGCAATTTCACGCAAAAGGCAATAAACATTTAAGATTAACTGCCAATCTTCCAAAAAATTCTATCATGTTTGTTTCTAACATATTAACTCCTGCCTTCTAGAGAACTGAAGGGAGAATCGATAATGAGAAGAACTTTTTGTAGCACCAATGTTTTAGTGTAGATACAACTCATCATAAACTGACCAGAGCTCATGTAATTGGGTGCTAAAATGGTTTAGATTTGCGTCAAAAATCCAAATAAGCAAAGTATGCACAAGATGAGGCTCAGAGAAAAATGGGCTAAGCATTGGAAATAGTGAGTTTTGTGATGTGGAGCTGACTTGGCTGCACAAAGTAGACAGCGAGTACCTATGCAGTGATGTGCAGCATGCAATTTCACTGGTTCATGATAATTGGTAACTTTTCTATATGGTGTAGACACCATCTTGGACTGACTCGTATCAGCAAGTCAATAAGCCACGTGTGCCATAGTGTTTGGGGTGTAACCGTGTAAGCAAGCAGCATGTAACTTCCCAGAAGTCACTGCACGGTTCTATCCGACAAGAACACACATCACTATGGAAGCATAGCAGTGTATGATACTATTTGTGTCAGAAATTATTACCAGCTGAAGTTTTTGTTACTATCTACCGTACATTTTAGTTTCCAAATTCATAGTTCTATGGAGAAAGGAACCAGAAAACAAGAGAACATTGCTTATGCTAACAGACATGAATGTTTTAAGGAGTACGGTTACCACAATCATCAATTAGTAGATGAAAATTATAATTTATAATTAATATTTTAATCTGTAGAGATTAGACACTGCCAAATATAATAATCCTCACCTATCTACTTGCTGCAAAAATGTTTCGGCAACTTTTTGATCTTCTGCTACAATGCAATCAGTATGTGCGCTGCAACCCCAAATGCAGAGAAAAGGGATCCGAAATAAGTCATCAAATAGATCCTCCATAATGTGATAATAAACTTCTCATTCACATATAAGCAGGGGATGAGAAAAATATGGTACCTTCCATGTTGATTAATATGGTAAATGGCAGCATGAACATCATCCACTATCTCCACTGTACAAGCTGGTGAATTGTACTCCTTATGGAATGTCTGAGTTGCAGGAATATTCAGTTCTTGCACAGCACTAGCTCTTGGTCCCCCAAACAAATCAACTCCTGCAACACAAGCGCATAAGTTTTGACCTCCGAAAAGGCAAAAGAAATTAACTGACGATGTGTACCTTCTGATCTAAGAACGGTGACGAGCTCATTCAACCTTCCATCCAGTTGTAAATCCTTGTGCACAAGCAAGGTTTCCTAAACAATAATACACATATGCAGTAAGGAACCAAGGATCATAAACTTAAACATATGCTAATCATGAAGCAAAGAGGTCTGTATACTGATGATTACCATAGCGTTACATGCTGCTGGGTAGTCCATTTTTGCATCAGTAACAATTTGTTTTGCCATATCCATCTTGGCAGACTTGTCAACATAAACGTGACAAATTCCATCTAAGTAGGAAACCGTGAAGCTCAATTAATACAAGTCAGGAATCATCCCCTATGCAATATGCCATTACAAATGTCCTAGTGAACAAATTTTTTTATCAAGATTTATCTCACCTGCATGCCCCAGTACAGGAATTTTTGTTGACTCTTTGATTTGAGAAACAAGTTTATTGCTGCCTCTTGGAATGACAAGATCAATGACATCATCAAGCTGCAACATAGTCGCTTTAGCACAGTTTCACTATACCTATCATATTTCAAAAGACTGCATGTATGTTTACCTTGAGCAAATCGGGAATTTCCTCTCTTGTGGTTACTAGACCAATAAGCTTTTCGCCAACTCTTTGTGGCAAAGCAGAGGTAATAACCTATAATCATAGAAGAAATATTTTTATAAGCAAAAAAGAGATAACATAATGTTCTCATTTGGAAAATGTTCAGTTAATTAGTTTCCTTTCTTAAAGCCAAGTTTCTGCATTTATAAAAAAAATATAAACTAATGCTCAAGGAGAAGTATAATTTAAAACATACCTTGTGTAAGATAGCATTAGATCTCTTTGCCTCCTTTCCACCCTTCAAAAGAAGTCCATTTCCACTACGTACGGCCAACGAAGCTATCTGCAATTACAAATTTTTAAGAGTAAGGGAGAAAAACTCCGTCTATGCTTTAAGCATATAATTCTCAATGATCTTATAAAATTCATAATGATCCAATCATATTTTCATTCTTAATGCACCTTCACACAGAGAAAACAAAATGCTAGGTCGAGCAAAATACGGGGAATAAATTTTGAATAGGAACCTAGGGAGAGGAGCATTTTATCTATGAATATGATACACATACACAATAACAACAGATGACTACCAACATTAAGCTGGTTAATTGAACTCAAGGCAATGTACTCAACTACCTTACACATCACCAAATTGGATTTGTAAAAATTCCATAAAAATTAATGAGCGAATTCATATTCAACTGCTCAACATGTTATAGCTTCTAAGATACTAAAACTGAGTCACACCTAGATTACAAAATGACGCAATTACACTTGAGCCTAACAACATTCCGTTATCCCAGAGCTATTAAGTAGCTCCACCTAGGCCGGGTTTGAGGGATCGGATGTCGGCAACATTACCATTGTAAAAACAAAGAGGTTTCCCAAATTAACATTGATAGAAAACTTCATTTGCAACTTCACATAAATAAGAAGTCAACAGGATTTAGAGAGGTATTTTAAACAGCCAGTAGGCCATTATAATCAAATACCAAAGAACTTTAGATCAATGGCTCCATCCTTGATGGTCTATACTTGAGGGTTGATCCCAACAATTTTGTTTGAATGGTGAAGACCAAGTCATCTCAGAAAATGGAAAGTAAACATTGAATATTTCTGTTTAACAAGACCTCACTCACACTGTCACACATATGTTAAAATGTTGCAAAGTCATTATGCAAATTGCTATATAGGAAAATTTTAACAGGAGTCATAGTTCGAAAAAAAAAAATCAGATATTCTTCTGCAACAAAATGATGAAAACCTTGTCTTGTTTTCCACGAAAAGTCATGAGGTCTACATATTGGTTGAGATGAAAAGGGTGACAAAATACTGGTGAATAATAGCATGACAATTCAAGAGGTTTTATGCCTTTAGCAACAGATGGTAGTGCTTGATTCACAGGCCATAACATACTACTGGGACTGGGGCACTGATGCACCGGCCATTACACATTATAAGCCTATATGGGGTTCAAACTAAAGCTATTAGATCTGTTTTTCATCAATCCCAACCCATTACCCAAACAATTCAACCTTTGAAATTGAACAGTACAAAGGGGAAAAACTATGAAGTGGTGAAAAGCCAAATCAGAAGGATACTAATGCCGAGTAGAACAAACAAACCTGAACTAAAGCATCTGGACGAGACTCAAAAACAATCAGGAGAACACCCAACGGACAGGACGTCTTCTCCAAGACAAGTCCATCTGCGATCTGAAAGAGGGATAGCCATGCGAAAAAAACATATCAGTAATTTTCCTTTAAAATAAGCATTACAGAAAATGAGAGCATAAATGCAGGTTGCATAAGTTTTCAACTAAACAGAGTTGTCCTCAAGACATCCTCTGCTCTAAACTTACAAAGAGAATTGAATCAAACTAAACTGAATTTAGCCTCCTTCACATAATTAAGTAGGCCTACTAAAACGGAAATAAATGTCTCCGATGAAAAATATCCACATATCGAAGAGTATTGCTAATTTGCTAGATAAAACCAGATGCTTCACTAAGGTTAATGAGTGGTATGTAGACAATTTCTGCATTAGGAAAGTTAGCAAAACTTGATTGCATCCAAATATCAGTAGTGACTCTAAAATAATACTCCCAAAGTCCTTATGAATTTGCACCTATTTATACTTAAATTTATCTCATTTATTTTGCACCCTTTCTTTTTTTAAGCAATGATCTCATCCACAAACTTATTATTTCCATTTATCTAATCCACTCATCCACAATCACAAATTAATGTAACAATAAAAGACATGGGCACAATATCATAGGGATAGAGGGAATATCATAGGGATTGGACGGATTAAATTATAAATGTGATTACATACTAAAGACTAAACAGCCAAAGAACAAAATAGTAGAAATAATTCACTGCCCCTTTATGGAATATGATATCATAAGAAAAACAAAAGATAATAAATGATGTACCTCTGTTTTCTTTAGAATTTGACCAATAGGATCCTCCATATCAGCTAGCACACGTATTGATTTGGCAAGACTAGAAATCTACATAAACAAAGAGCACATCAAGAAACAAATCACTGGAAAAGAATAGTGACCCTTTTTGCTTTCTGGAATAAACACAGGCATACCAATGGAAAACAAACAAAAAAAATGCTACATGCTAATGCGGTTCAAAAGTTATCAGGGTCTTGCCTTGCCAGGTTTCAAGGCTAACCGAGCCACCAATGATTTATCATACCCTGCTAGTTGGGCAGCAGCAATATCAGCATCATTTTCAGTCTTGATAGTTTCTTCATTGGCTTCCAAGGCATCAGCAATGTCTAGCAGGATCTTTTTCCTTTCTTGTGAAGATAGTGCCTGTTGTGTTTTTTAAAAAATTCACAAGAAATCATTATGAGCATAAAACCATACTGACAAGATATCAAGTCAAGAGTGACAAGCCATGATACCTGAAGTGTCCTTGAAGACTCTCTTGCCGCAACAGCCATCTCACGTGCACCAGTTTCTTTAACTTGAGCCCATAAATGAGCATCCATGTGAAACAGAGTACCCACACGTTGGCCTTTAAGCACTTTAACAATATTATCATTTGCCTTCCCACTTTAAGAGAATATAGAAACAATCAGGTCAAGGGAACTTTGTAAGATCAATCAAGAAATTAGAGTACCTAATAAATTAGCATTATCTCTCAATACGAACTTGAAATTATTGACGATTTACAAAAAATATACTCTGATAAGAAATAATATGTTCTCTCGGACATATCACAAACTGAAGGCTCTATACAGACTTCTCCCAAATTATAGAATCATATTGTAACTTAACATAGACTATTTACACAGATTTACTATCCAATTTCAACAGTAATCATTAAATGCTCTAGTTGCTTATTGGCAAACTCAGTGATCTACAAAGGAAAGAATGCTCAAATGATGGCATGTATCTATCAGAAGCAGAACATTCTAGCGGACACTCACAGTATAACAATACATGAGTTGCCAAAACACATGATAACTTTTAGACACATTGTTTAGTACTAACTACTAAGGGATACGACTTAAGATAATGCCAAAGTCCAAACATAAAAAATTCAACAGCTTTTTCCTCATCAGCATGATACCTTTGCTTGCATGGCCCAAATCTAGGCTTAGTCAAATGAAATATTAAAACTAAGAAGTTGCTATAAATGCACAAACACGAGCACAGTCAAAAACTTAGAGTAACAATGCAGAGCAAAGGCATGAGAACACCAAAATCTGAACATCATCCATAGAATGATAGAATGCACAGAAAGAAGCATCAGGCACATTCTCTACAAAAACCACATTAACTAAAAGGTAACTGAATCAACAATGACACAGAAATAGATGAGTACCAACAATATTGATCTAGAGAATAAAGAGAAGGGGGCGAGGGAGTATATGATAAATTATTTGCATTGAGCCATACCTAGCTATGATCACTGGAATTCCGTAAGAGGCAGCATAAACAGCTGCTTTTACTTTGGCAGTCATACCTCCTCTGCCCACTCTGGACTTATCGCCAAAAGTAATTTCTGCCTGATGCTTCTCTTTGAGATATGTGTGAATAAGTTTAGATTTTGGATCACTTGGAGGACCACTATACAGACCCTCCACATCACTCAACAAAACAAGGAGATCTGCCTTTAACTCCATAGCGAGCAGAGCTGCTAAACTATCATTATCCCAAAATATACCAGATGAATCCTGCTCAAAACACTCATAATAATTAGAATAAGAAGGTTTGCAAAAGAAATTGTAATAGATTGAATAACTCCTGCATCTAATACTTTGTGACATTATTGGACGACACTCCATCCTCGGGTTAAAGAAGTGAAGTGTATAGAAAAAATTGAGTATCAGATTAGTGTTATGGATTGGGAATTTCAGCAATGAGGAAAGGCCAAACAAAAATCTCAAAGAATCTCAATTTTCATTCCTAGTCAATTCAAATATTCAAAACGATAAACAAGCTCAAATTGACTATTCAAAACAAGTGGGATATTACTTGTTTTAAGCTATCCTGATCACACGAAGACAAACGTTTACCTTGTTTAATATACAAGCCTGGTTAACAAAGGGGAGAAAAAATCCATTAATGATAATTTGGTTAAAAAAACAGAACATACCTCATAAGGAGCTTTCCTGGTACTTACTGCATCGTTTTCATTCAATACAGGTACAACTTTAAGATCCAACAACTGATTCACAGTTTCCGAAAGCTGTGATCTAAAATTTGGATCCCTAAAGTCGTTGTCCGTGACAAGAAGCTGAGCAGAAGTTAGATCCAACTGCAAAAATTATTCACTGATGTAATTAAACCAGAAATGTTAACATGCCCCCAATAACAAAAAAAATTAAAAGCTTTTTCCACTATCATGAGCAAGATACAAGGCTACATAGATATTGACCTGACTAAATAATGTGTCATAGAGAGCCATGAGACCATTCTGTCCAACAGCAGCACATGCTTTTCCATCAAGTTCAGTTTGTGGTTTTTGGAGATCAGCAAAACTGCAGCATTGACATATATCTTAAGATTACCAAGTAATGATCCCTATTATGTAGCTTTTAACAAAAGAAAAATTAAACAGAAAGTTTATAAACAAATCATTAACTTGTAGTTTGCAGTTTGCACTATCCAAAGCTAAGTATCAAGCTTTTATAAGAGTGAAAGAAGCATCACATGCACAAAGAAAGTTATTACAGAGTAACATAATCTATTAACTAGGATTTCTCATTAATTGCTTAATGGCCAAAGAAACAGCATTTAGCAGATTACCAAGTACAATCGAGTTTGAATCAAAAAATGGCCATAGAATCAACACTTTCCAAAAAAAATTAATAAACAACATTTGCACAATCAAAGAACTACACTAGCCCACCAAGAACTACACTAATATATATTTTTTTAAAAAAATCTCATTAGTTTAAGAATGAGGCTGGGGGATTCTTTTGGGAGTTCTTGAGGACCGTTTGCCACTCTCCTTCCATGACCACTTCCCGGTGGTCATTAAAGCCGGTGATTTCTTCTACAAGCAAACTGCCCTCAAAAAAAAAACTGAATTATCAATGTGAAAATGTTTAAAAATTCACATTTGTAAATTCCATAACCCTAAATTTATGCAAGAATATAATTAGTCTAGATGTAGAAACCATTGAGCAACAACCCTAAGCCCTTGTTGGCCAACTTTTCCACTTGAAGAATAGCTAATTTTTAATGTAATCTAACGTAATTGGCAATAAAATGAAGACCTTAAGAGAAAACATAGAGTCAAAATACCGATAAACCATCTTGACATGAAACCTTCTCTTTTCTTATATGTATTTATTTCACTTCTTAGTTGGTTCTACCAGTATATGCTTTTACAAGAAATTGTTAGATATATAGCTTAAAGGTAATTTAAACTTTAGCCTTTATACAGATTGAAAGGTGGAAGGAAACCTGCTGTTAACCAATTTTCTGAACCGAAGCCTCTGACGACCAGCGCTAACGGCACCTGAAGTCACCAAAATGACGTCATATCCTTCGGCGTTCAACTCCTTTAACTGAAAAACATATTGTGAGTTAAATAGGAGTGAGCTCAATAAAATACAATCCAACAGAGAAAAAAAACTAGAAGGAAAATGACAATTAATTCACCTGCTCACAAAGTGCACCTAGCCATCCAAGTGCCAGTCTCCCATCACTCCTCGTAACAACAGCAGTTCCAACCTGTTCATAACAAGGGGCACAATCAATTACTTAATTATTGGAAAACGTGTGTAGTAGTACGGAGGGGCATTAAGTTCAAGTGTTGAAGGAGAACATTTGTGAAACAAGTATCATCACTTAAATATTTATTTTAAATCTACGCAAAATATTTGGCCCTCTACTTCATCTAAATTTTATACCCGTAACTTTTGTGCATATTATTTGACAACTTCATTGCAATTATAGGTAAAATTGCATTGGATAAAGCTTAAGAACCAAAAAGGAAATCAAATTTAAAAGAACAACACGATAGTCACTTAACATCATTTTAAATGACAAAAATGATTGTAACAAGGGACACAATTAAATAATTAAATTTTAGAAAAGCATATAGTATGGAAGGGCATCATGTAAGTGTTGACGGTGAAAACTTGTGAAACAAGTCACTTAAATGATTGTTCAAAATCTACGCATAATATTTTTACCCCCTACTTCATCTGAATATTTACACCTTTTGTGCATTTTATTTGACAACTTCATTGCAAGTATATGTTAAATTGCATTAAATTAAGCTTAAGAGCCAAAAAGGAAATCAAATATAAAAGAATAACATGATAGTCACTTAACATCAATTTGAATGAAAAAAATGATTGTAACAAATGAAGCATAGGGTCAAAAAACACAAGAAAAGAGAAATTTTCATCCTTCACATCTTACCATCAACTATTACCGGCTAATAGTTGATTGTAACTTGCAACAATTATACTAAAACGACAAAAAATGCTCTTAACTCAAGAGAAGCATAGGTCAGAACAAATCCATTGGAAAACAGAAAATTTCATCCTTCAAAATTAATATCAACAAAAAAGAGAATAAAATTTACTTATTGCAAAAAAAGTTCTCTTCGTTCAATTCTTTTACTATTATAATTCGAAGGCAGCCCATTCACTTATGTGAGTGTGGTAAGCCTAGCAGTTAGCACGACATGACTGCGACATGAGGGGAAACTCGTATCTAATACAATGTCTGAGGGCAAGACAAGAGTTATAGTTTCATATGGAGTACATCCATATGTCTCCAAGTTTCAAAATCAAGACCCGATATAAGTAGCATATCAAATGTGATGCTCGAAGTATCTTGCACTAGCCTCAAAGGTAGGCCCAAGTCCTTGAATGGAAAGGAAAACCTCCTTCCAAGTTCCAAATGCCCTCTACTTGTAGGACAAACCAATGAACTTGAAATTATAGATAGAGTCTCCATCAGGCATCAAGTCAACTTCAACTATTTTAGTTTTCCTCCATTAAATTTCATTAACATAAAAAAAAAAAAAAAAAAAAAAGGAAAGCGGGACCACAAAGTGATACTCTGAAGCCTGAGCAAGGATACAGAGACTTGTAACCCTTTTTTTATCCACACACACTTTATTTCACCCCCCCAAAAAATATCGACACTTTTTCCGTTAAATTAAATCTATGTTGATTAACAAAACTAAAAAAACTTTCTCCTTTGGCCCTAAGCCCCTAACTTAGAACAACCTTCTTAATTCCTTGGAAAAAAAAATTAAATTTAGTCAAAAAAAAAAACGAAAACGAAATGCAATTGTCGCAATCAATATTTGGTAAAATCAGCTATAAATAATATCCAGAAATCCAAGAAAAATAAAATTGCACAAATGAAATTATATACACATTTTACAAATCACAAACCACACATAACATCAACAGATTCAATTTACAAAATGTATCCAAAAAATCCGCGTAACATTAGTCTAAGAAGCAATCAATTAGTTAAACAATCAATACACAATAGAAAATTAAATCCAAAATCGAAAGAACTCCACTTAATCACACTAAAAATGTCAACGAATCAATTAAGCAAAGTCATCTCATTCAATCAAACTTAATTGCTCTCTCCGTGCACTCCAAAAAAATCAATTCATCACCAATTACAGTAATAATCGAAAAAAAAACCTAAAATTCAAACAAAAAACAGCATTCAATTGAATCAACCAACGGAATGAATAATGCAAGTAAACGATTGAATGAGTGCAAACATTGACCTTAACGATGACACGTTTGACATCCTTGACAAAAGCTCTGGAAACATCCATGATGAGATACCGATTAGGTCGTAAGAGCCCCGAATCGGGAGCGAGATGACGAGTCGACTCAGTTAAACAAACCAGCTGAAATGGAGGACGAGAAGTTTAGAGAGATGAGATAGTAGCGTGACATTTGAGGTAGGGCACTAAACCTTGCGGTTTTATATAATCTCAGACTCTCAGCAAAATTAAATATATATATTTTTTTCTTTTATTTATTTGTCCAATATTAGGCTAAAATAAATTGTTAAATCTCACAAAAATAGAATGATGGCATTTTTTATTTTTATTTTTTTTTAAATGGCATAATTGATTATTGGTACATTAATGTACTTATTTAAGTCTAATACTCCATCTAAATCAGTAAGTTAAGGGTTCGACTCTTATTAGGCGCAGATATCAATTGGGGGGTTTCTTGACTGCGCGCATCTCTCTTTACTCCCTCCTTGGGGTATGGGTATGATTTGTCCACGTCTTTCAAAAAAAGAAAAACCCCCACTCGGACCTTGCCTCGTGCGGGATACCGAAAAGGTCCTTTACTCCATCTGAATCAGAGTAAAAAAAATTCATTTAGGTCGGTTCTTTTTAATGTCCAATTTTCATTTAAGTAATAATTTTTAATATATGTAGACATCTTTTTATTGTGGTTCCTCCTTAATTTGTACCTGCGTATATATTTTTATGGTGGCTCCCCAAATTTGTAGATGTGAAAATCTTTCTACTATGATCACCTTCTTACTTGTGTATATATTTAAGTAATAATTAATGTACTTATTCAAGTCTAATATGCTTCATCTTTGTTGCCCATTTGTGTCTTTGGCAGACCACACACATATTAATGTACTTACCAAGTGTAATATATTATATAACTTTAATTTAATTTAAGATTATAAAAAATTGATATTAACAATTAATATTTGTATTTTAATTTATAGATAAATATGACGCATAGGTGAGACAAAGGGAGTATTCAAGAGCACTCTTCATGCACCTCTTTGATCAACTCATGTAGTGATTTAAAACTCAACCTCTCATACTTCGTTCCACACCCAACTTCCTCCGCCAATGTGCAAGCTCCATGGAATGGGCTATGAGATGGTCAAAATAATCTTCCATACTATGAGAATTGACACTTGCACTAACATAGAGTTTTGGCGTGTATCTGTTATGAGTAATAGTTTTACTTATATAGCTTTCTATCTCACAATATGCTCAATTTGTTCCTCTTAATTAGCACCCGTCATTTGCTTTTAGGTGGTTAATTAGTAGATAGCAGAATTGAGTTGGAGAATAAAACAAAAAAAACAAGTAGATAATAAAAATGAGTAGTTAAGATATAGCTAAATAAGTTTGTAGATGAGATTAGTAGAAGTGACGAGTGAGATAAATACCAACAAAGGAAATGATGCAAAATCTATTACAAAGAATAATATGAATAGTATACTTACACTTGTTCAAAAAAAAGTATACTACAAATGAAAAGTTATTTTTTTGTCTCCTTAGCGTATGACAATTATGAATTTCTTGCTTTGTTTGAACACTAAGTAGACAATCTCATAAAGGTAATTGCTAACTTTTCTTTTTTGATATTTTCCCCGGCAGAGGTACTTGGTTGTGATATCAAAATTCACAATAAGATACATTGATCATACATTCAATTACATTAAAACCTTAGTACAAAGTGAGTGATCTAATGATTATGTGCTTTAAGAAAATGTCAAAATCATAAATAATATAAGAGTTTATAAGGTTTTATATTGAGTATTTGAAAGTTTATCTCATCCTTAGTATAAGGTTTTTGAGCTGAAGGATTCTTTTGATCGCCCTCTCCTTATGGGTATGAGACCCCGTCAATCTTCCTTTCCCAGACTCTAACCATAAATTTATCTATGTGCGGGAAACACTGAATATGATGATGATGAAAGTTTATCTCATCCTCACGTATTTCTTCTATTGATAGAGTTTTATTTTATACTCTTTTCTTCTCCCATTGAGCTGTTATATTTTTTTTTTATTTGTCTCATCTATGTCAAGGAACCAACTCAACCAAAAACTTAAGCTGATGGTTGAGGCCCAGGATATGTTATATACTCTAACAATCTACTTAATTTTTATATAAATATTTTCGCAACCTATTATTAATTTTCCCATACAATTTTTTTTCTTTTAAGGCCATAAATAAAATTTGAATTTGATATTTTTATCTTAATTTTGACCATCTAATTAACTATCTACTCATAAATCTCATTGATGGGAAGGACAAATATATATTTACCATCCAAGTGTACATATTTGTGAGAAGGAACCATGACCATGCAAGTGTTAAAGGTATAAATTGGTTGATAGTTCATGAAGAACATGGTGGTGAATAGATACAATGATAACCATTTAGGACAAGGTTACAAAACTATGGTAGGGATTCTTGTGTTTTTAACCACATACTTCATATCTTTTGATTAGTTGCTACATAAGGACTATTTTGTTGTTATATAAGGACTCTACAAGAATTAAGATTATTGTTATATTTAAAAAGGGATTTTAGAGGAATAAAAGACTAAATAGAGTATAAAGTGGGAAAAAAGTCAGATGCAGAATAAATATTTATGTAATTATTTTTTACTAAATTCGGTAATATAGCAAGCCGTTTGAAACGATTGGAAAAGAAAAATATGTCAACTATAAGTATACGCTTTAACTCTTCCACCCTAGTTTGTCACATAATCACATTGTTATTTGTTAAATGACTTGTAGATTAAAATTTAAAATTAGTACAATGTGATTTTGTGGTTTTGGGTAATTAGTGTTCTAATTCTTCAAAACATTCATTCATTTAACGCCTAAAATCTTCATCAATAGGGCAAGTAAAGGAAGAGGGAGCACCAAGAAGGAAGAAGACCCCTATTTAACAATTAAAACAAGGGCAATTAGGTAAATTCACATGTTAACGGAAAAACTAACGTTTTTTGACTAATATAGCTACGGCAGACTATTTTGCATAATTTGAGTGCTATTTGGTAGAATTGCAAACAAGAATAGCTAGTTTGTGAATTTTGTTATACCTGGTGCTTACCAGGTAGAATATCCCTATAATATAAAAGGTAAAATTAATGGGTCAATATCATATTAAAAAAATAAAAAGGAGCAAATTTACTTGGACATAAAAATATCTCGCATATAACTAATTGGCTTTTGTAGCTTACTAGCTTGTCACTTTTGATTAATGATCGTATCTTCATTTAAGTGGTTGTTTGACAATTAATTTTTTATTGACTTTTTAGTAAATTTTGATCTTTAATTGGTTTAGTGGCTTGTATGATCAACTTATAATATTAATTGTTTTAATTAATTGTCAGATTAGTTGTGTAAGTTAATTGTTAACGAAAAAAATTTAATAAATTTAATTATAGGTAGTTAAGTGGACTCGTATTCAAAGCAGAAATACTTATAATCAAAACTAGTTACTAAAATGTACTATATTACATCCTTTAATTTGTTTTAGTTTAAATGGTACATTTTATTTTTATACGCTTGTCAAAACATAACTTGAGCTATTAATATTATTACTAGTAAAATTTATAATATACTGTATGAATAGTATATTTTATGATGAATCTTATAGAACTCATATGATTATAATAATTCTAAATATTTCATTATTAAAAGTTAAATTGTTGTATGTGAAATGTACAATTAAATAAAAAAGAAGATAACATATATTGCTTTTACCACCTCATAATCAAAAGTTATATGTCTGATTATTAATATTTTCTGTATTCTCAATTTTTGTTTTGCGTTTTCTTATTATAAACTAAAACTATCAAAGCAGAAAGAGAAAATATATATACATTTTGTTTAAAGAACTAATGTGTGAAATTAATTTCCATTAATTTAAAAATGATTTAATCATAAAATGATTTTAATAATTTTTGAAGAAAAACATACCCATGATGTTTTCTCATAGATGGGATCCATTCTATTCAAGGCATTTTCCCTTATTATAATCAAAATATTGATGAATAGGATTGCTCTTAGTAGAAATAACACGACTCTTAATCCCAATTAAGTAAACTTAACTCATCATTAACTACACAGCTGAGTCTAATCATTATCTAAGTACTATTTTGTTTGTCTGTTCCATGTAAATTGTAATTAACTAATAGTAATTATGATAGATTGGCAATTGGCATCGTGTCAGAAAAAGTTTATTGGGTTTCGTATTCTTGGATCTTGGGAGTAGAGGTGTTCATTTGGTTATCGGATTGATATCAGTCAGGTGTTTCGGTTCTGTTTAAAATCGGATTTTGTGTTCGCATTATTTTTACATAATTGTAGATCCATTTTTAAGTCGGGTGAAATTGAATTCGGTAATGTAGTCCAGTATTTATCGAGTTATCGGATCGTTTTGAACACCTTTATTTGGGAGCATTATACACTTTTTCGTGATTGTTTTTGTTTTGATTACCGTTGCAAAGTGCAGACGGTAAGTTTTTTTAGCCAATGATGCAAATTCTAGCAAGATGAGGTTTATATTAGGAAACTCGAGTTGATTTCAGATTATATATTTTAGAAAAGCTTAAAATTAAATTTTATGTCTAAAACCTCATCAAATCAGATTTGATTATAAGATCAGATAAATATTAAATCGTTTGGTCTGTTTTGAACATATTCAAAAGGAATAAAGAGAGTAACATTTAGTTCTCTTGACAAATACTAATTGATAGTAAAAACTGTTGATAAAAATTATTAGCCGATTTGACTATCTAAAAGTATTGCTTGTTAGACTATTTGTTTAAGCCAAGTATAGTTGTTAGAAAAACATTATACCAAAAAGCAAAGTCAATGAAATGAAAACGTTACAAAAAGTAACTTCTAGTTTAGCAGTCTTTTACCAACAATTAACCAAGGAGCCAAAGCTAAAGAAAAAACCATTTATCAAATACCCATAAATCTAAAATTTGTGTACGTTTGGTTTATAGTTTTGTTGGGATGTTTTGGGACATTATAAAATGCAAATACAATCCATAGATGAGAGTAGGGTTTTTTTTATCTCACGTTTGAGCCACTTTTTTCAAATTCCCACTCTTCAATCCTCATAGGATTGGAATTTATTTTTAGACCCGCTAACGACGTTACATCTAGAAACAACTTAGACTAACATCTCTCATAAACATCTCTTAAGAGACTCGCTGAACTACTTATAATGTAGTACAAAGCATTTAGCCATTTGGAATTTATTATATTACCTTATTTTTTCAAAATAACCCTACATCTTTTATGAATTTCCTATCAACAAATTCTTCCAGGGCCGACCCCAGAGATATTGGAATCCTAAGCGAAATGGTACATTGAGGCCCTTTTCCTTTGTAATTAATAATATATATAAACCTTTTACAACTATTAATTTTGCTTTTTTGACATGGGGCGCTGGGCGACGGCCCCTCTTGCTTAACCTTAGGGCCGGCCCTGTATTCTTCATTCATCCATACATTTCAAAAATGCTCATATTCTCTCCATAAGCCAAATAAGATATATAAAAGGCCACAATTTGTACTTGTAGTAGATTGAAAATAAGAGTATCAAATATGCAAAACTTATGGACTTCACCAAGTAACTTACTGCAGTAAATTCTATGTACACAAAATCTGTAGCAGCCACACAGAAATTCTTAAAAACAAAATCCAGTAAGGAAAACAGTCCTAGGCTCCTATCACTAAACACTCATGACTCATATCTAATACTGTTGTTTATGATCGGTTTATCGGAACATAGACAATTATCAACAGCAACAAGCCAACAACAAAATAAGCAGCAAAAACAGTTGGATGAAAAAGGAAGAGAGAAATTATGTTACGGCGTGGTTAGATAATGTTTGTAAGCAAATTACCACAAGAAGTTCTAAGCGAAAAACCAGACCTTGATAAAGAGTCCTAAAACAAACTGCAACAGAAATGCAGCTATTAAAACCACCATCAGATCGTTACCCTCGACATAAGACCTGAGGTTTGAGGCAACAAAACAGGCTGAAACACCACTTGCTAGGAGTATAATCACCCATCTCAAGAACTCCAGAGGTATTACCAACAAGAACTGTATATTTGGAACAAAAGTGTGTTAGATTACCAGGGACCAAATGCTGAGATGTGTAATATAAGCAGAGAATTCGCTAGTTTGAATAAAAACTGTTGCGTGAAGAAGTTACAAGCTGTGATTCAATGACCTAATGTCTCTTTCTAAAGTTGTGACAAAACAAAGAAAGTGTTCAATGGCAAAATTCAGGAGTATGAGTGTACGACAACATAAAAAGACATTTCCTAGGACCTCATTCAACAAGTCATCAGTTTGCAGTGCATAGCCTCTAAGACCCATTTAATAGAAGATCTCAAGTCAACTAATGTTCTAACAAGTTATTATTTCCTTGACTATGGCTAAATGAAGAACTCATTTGATTGAAGATGCAATAAATTTCGGAAGTTACACAACAATGTAAAATTGTCCTTGTAGAACTATACTGTCAAACAAATGATAGTCTACAAGTTTTCACAAAATCTACTGATCAGTGATATCCAACCAACAAGGGAGATAGAAATAAATCAATAAATGATTGTGATGTCATGCATGTGAAAATGCTGTAGGGGGTACAAGGGACTTTTGAGAGCCTAGGCAAGAAGATCTTAGGAAATATTTTATGTTATCTTGTTTGTTAGCTAGTTGTTTTGTTATTCTAGCGAAGGAAGGCATCCTCATATACTCTTGTATATATAAAGAAGAGGAGGGCAGAGAATGGAGCATGCTTTGTGTTTGAGAAAAGTGTTCATGCACATTTGTGCGCTTTTGAGTATACTTGTAATACTCTACTACTATACTATCCTCTACGTAATACAACATTGTCTACTGCTGTCATCACTATTTTGTGCAATGTCCATACGACAAACCAACCCCCTACCCCTGACTCCCTCAAACACCCTCACACAGCCCTATCACCACCACTGAGGATTCCAGTTTATTACAAGTGAGAATACACAAAAATTAAATGGAAGGAATACTGGCAAATAGGCACAGCAATGCAAACAAAAGGACGACACTGCAGTCACAGAACAACAATCATAATACATAAACAGACAGCTGCCTAGAACTCAAGTTAGACAAAACAATTACACAGTTGAAGAAGAATGTCACTCTGCATCTGTGTATTTATCCTATTGAAAGAAAAAAAATAATTATATAAACAAAGCATCTGCACCTAAGGAGTCCCAGGAAACGAATAGTTCAACAGCAAATGGATAATGAGATAATGGAGCTGGAATACTTACACAGCTTAAGATGAGGATGAAGAGTGAATAACCCCACATGCACCAGAAGCGTACAATGCTGGCCGGAGATCCTAGATACTGAAGCAAGAAATAAAATCCCAATGGCACTATAATTGCATATCCATAGACAACACTGGCAGCCAAACTAATAAAGCTGACATCAAAAGTCCAGGAAGCACTTCCTATAAAGTAGGTCGCCAAATTTCCGAGAGCAGCAATTACAAAGACCAACGTTGTGGAAACCCAAATAAGCCCATATCTGAAATTTTACAATACATTTATTAGCATCCTCATTGACAGAAAAATCATATATTATCTATGAAAAGGAAAAGAGGATGTACTTAACAGATCATTCTCACACAGAACGTAAGTCAAAATAAAGAATTTCCAAAATATTAGTGAAAATTGATGAACATGTCAGCTAAGACCATAAAAAGAACTACAAGCAAAGGTGATACATCATATTCATTTAAACACTCATCAATTTAGTGATTTCACTAACAAGCTATGAAATCTATGAAATCTGCACCAGCAGCCCCAATATAAGACATTCTATATATAATGACATGGACGAGTGGCATAGGCTCCCTCAGCTGATTCCAATCTTAATTTTGAGTTTAGAAGGGATGGGTTAACAAGGACTTCAGCTTGAAAGACTCTGGTCGGAAGCTTGGATTCAAGTATTGATTTCAAGGTTGACGATCATTCAGGATGGAAGCTGCAATACCTTTCTCCAGAAATTATTGTGAAGTTCTCTACTTAGAATATAAAGATATTACAGAATCATGGGCTAGCCTAGCGGTTGAACTGTAATCTTCTATTAAAAAGCTAAAAACATGATTTCCCTAAACAAAATTAAAAAGTCCATTTGGTAAACTGGTACTGGAACTATAAAATACCAAAAACTCCGAAACTGGATGTTTATTGAGGATAGCTGGGGCTTTTGATTGCCAGGAGTCAAGTTTTAGTCACTGAACAACAGTTGATATTCCTTGAATGATTTATGACAACTTAGGGCAGGAATCTTTGTCCTTAGCCTATACCCGCAAATATTATTTTCTTACAAAAGGATCTTGTAAGTAGTGACGTTAGTATGTGTTCATTGTGCCTGGTATGCTTAGTAAATCCTAGTTCCTATATAGTTAACTGGTGACTGAAGCAAAAACTGATCGTTTTAAGGTATCACAAGCCAAATAATCTCATTCAGATTATGTAGTATTCTATGTAAACTAAGAAACTAAGGGTCTGCTCAAAATTACAATAAAACTATGATCTCTAAACTGATGTATTTATTGACTCTTTTTCTAAGATGAATGTACTAGAAAAATCAGCCCACTTGCGTTTATATTATTTGTACAAATGTTACAATTCACCTTTATCAAAACTTGTGTAAATGTGTTACACCACTTTTTGTAGATAACTTGTGTTGTATTAGTATATTCACTAATTTATTTTTGCAAATAAAGAAAACCTGCCATTGGCCATGAATAATGAACCCATGGGATTGAAGTTTGAATTAATGAAAATAAGCCTACAGAAAAAGAAAGAGAAAACAACATATCGGAGCTCAGTCGATGTCCTCATACCTCTTTCTCTTTCCACTAATTTTCCTTGGGTTTCTTCAGTATATCAATTTGGTTAAACTTCCAAATAAAATTGATATCTTGTCTTACTCTTCAATAATTTACCTCTCTTCATTGATTCAATTAAAATTGGATAATTTTAATAGAAATACAAGTAATCAATTAAAATATTAGCAGCATTATCCATGCCAACCTTGTGACAAGACTATATAAACGACTAGCAAACTTTTTTTAGATGTTTTTCTCCAGAAACCTAACAGGAAACAATACAAAAAAGTTTACCCTTATAGTAACACAAAGGTTGTCTCCAATTGAACCATGATTGAAAACATCATCTACAACTTCATGTAAATAAAAACTCTCAAAATGCATATGATCTAATCAGCTTTGTTACTACAATCATCAATTATAATCCAAAACCAAGAGCTATAAATCTTTCGCCCCATTGAGAATCTAAACAAAACTGCAAGCAACATCCTCACGAAATCTAACTATGCGCTCTACTAGCACAAATCTCTTGATAATGACGTGATTTTATCTAGCCTCTATCTACACGATGATGCTGTCTCTATCCCAAGTGTTTTCACTATACAACAAGAAAAATGTCAATGCCTTAATGACAAATATGGAAAGCAGCTGCAGGAACCAAGAGTTGTTCATTTCTCCCTCTAATCATCACAAATACTTATCCTCTATCCACTAATATCTGATGCTTTAAGCTCCTGTCATATCAATTTCAACAACCTCTGCTGAAGCCTTCTACGATCACTCTCAGCTAAGTCTAAAAACCTATAAGCACAACTCTACCGTTTGCTAACAGTGGAGAATCTTCTGATTAAAATCACACATGCCTAAATCACAATAGACGGTTCTCCCTTATCTTATTTTCAGAGACTCCGGCCTTCTTCCAAACACCTTTATTCTGAAAATGATCCTTTCTGAGGCTCCTACACATACATCTCAAGATAAGCATCTCAACTATGTGCTACACCCATGTTCAGATGATCTTCTTTAAATGCCAAACATTCTGACTTATAAATAATGCTAATAAAATAGGCATCCTATTGAAGTATCACAGTAAACATTAGGTGGACAAACTCACCATTTACACATTCTCAAAACTTGGTCAGCTTCTCCACTTCCTGAAACCGACGCATATGTATTTTTATCCTATTTATATATTGCCTCCCGCTGGGTCTACACTCAGTCCCGCTATGAGTTTGCTCAGCTAGTTAGCAAGAGATCTGCTACAAGGGCTGTCTATCTAGGCACTCTGAGACACCATTGTTCCAATTCAAATCAGAGAAGTCTGAAAATTGGATACTTCTTAACATGTGATTAATGTCCAAGTCCAAGTAACTTTCAGGTATGAATCACAACTACATTTTAGAGATCAGGGTTTGCATCAATCTTGTATATTGTATGCAGGGGAAAAAATAAATAATGAAATGTTATACTTACAGATCAGGGTTTGCATCAATCTTGCTAAAGAAATCACCACTTTTGGGATCTAAGGAGCTCAGCAATCTATTGATAACAATATCTGTGTCCACATTGAAGTACTGTGTGTATGAGTAGATGTTAAACATACCCTGCCAATTGTTTGTCGGTGGTGGCCCACCTCCTTCTGCAGCTGATATTCAAGAGAGATCAATGCATATCATGAGCATAAAAAAGAAACGATTTTATATGTCCAAAAGTAAACAAAACTTTTGAACTAAATAAGACATTACAGTTAGGTGGCAGTTAACATATATCACCATATAAGAAATTGTAGTCAGACAGTTATTGATGACCGTGTCCAATACCATGTACATTGATTAGCGGCACAATTGAAGCTCTTATAGTGGCAAGAATATCATATAAATATTATATAAGACTTCGCCATGCAAGGGAAAGATATTATTTTCATTGCAAGTTGATAAAACTATATACTTTGTATTTCTTAATTCTTTGTGCTTGATATCATCATTACTCATTACCAAATAAAAAGGTTACCTTCGGTTTACCTTTTCCTTCATTATATTTACCGCGCCATAGCCACAACCCTTTCCAAATTCTCTCAGAATTCTGATCAAATTTTTCAAAAAAAAAAAGGATTTAACTACTCTCATGCCTTAAATATGCAAAGATATAGAACCAGTGTCTTTGTCGATTGTACAAAAAAACCCAAATCCGTTGGTTCTTATAACTGTTGTGAAGAACTGCAGTGAACAAGCCATCCGGCAGCGTCTTTATTGACTACTATTTTATGGACGGATCGATGAATGGGTTGCCCCAAACCATGTCTCCCACAGGAACAAACCAATGTAAAATGATTCGCCAATAAATTCGCTTTTTGAATCCGCAATTCGCTCAAAATGCCCCTAAAATAGTCTAAACCAACCATAATTCGTTTTTTTGATTCGCGATTCGCTAGGAGATTGAATCATATGACAGTGGAACAAACTTATGACGTGGACACATAAGACAGACATACTCGTTAGAGAATCTATCTTATGAAGTATACACTTCCAAAAACTTAATCAAATCATAATGCTTAATCGTTATTGATACGTCATCTAAAGGAAAGATCACATAATGGGAAGCAATATACTCCATTGTATACTCATATCCCTTCTTATGAACAAGTAAAGTCAAAAGTGTCATCTATAGTTGCTACAACTGTCATAAACGCTAAAGTTAGGGGTTCAATCAGAAGAAAAAACAAGACAGGCTTTACAACTTCATGCAGCTAATTTTTATCTCTCTAAGAACCAAGTCACTGAATGAACTGATCTACAAATATAATTTGACGCTCGTCTTCAGACAGAACCCATCCAAAATAGAATTTTCTCTGCAATTCTAGACATTGACAAACATCAATAACTCCAAATAATATGCTTCGTGTGTACCAACAATTTAAGTGTTTTATAAATGGCACATCCAAAATATGTAAAGGGTCTAATACTCGTGTTTGTAGCAGACTACTTGAAACCGAACAATCTTCTAGCGAGCTTACTACAGTGCTACTCATATAGATGTCCATATTAACATGTGAAGTACAAAAGTAGAGTCTTATCAGCAAGATTATTAAGGCACTGCTTATCATGTTCTCTTTTACAAATTTTACATTATCTGAATTTGTACATGAGGATTCTTATAAATTTGGGATTCAAGAAATAACAAATGTGAAAAATGCCCTAAAGCAAATATATTTGTAAAAAGTTGCCTTCATCAGTTCTTCCAGAATGAGGGGTGTATCTCTTGGAAGGAAACAACTAGAAAAATGATGTATCACTAAGTAACAAACTATCCATCATGACAACTCAGAGTAAGTACATGCTAAGTCTTTCATTGGTAGTGTAATTTCTCAAACTTCTTACTAATATCACAAAAGATCAATTCAATTTGACAAATTCTTAAATTAGACAGCAGAAATGTTAATCATACTAACCAAAGATTTCCTTATATAGCTGAATCCCATTTCATCATCCCAATCTCCCATAAAACACTTCTCAAATATTAATTATCAAACACAAAATCATACATAACTGGAAAGATTGATAAATACTTCAATGATTTACCACTTGAACTTGAAAGATTCTGGTATCCCGGTCCCTTATCTCCACCTTGATTCTGAGTGAAGTTTTGCGTATTGGCTTGGGGCACTACACGAGTTAATTCAAATTTACAATTCATTTCCAACAAAACATCAAAACTAATAAATTCATGAACTAAACATCAACAGAATCAGGTCATAGTCATACCTATATAAGCATCTCCCTTCTTTTCATCAGTTATAACAGCCTGTCATTCAATAAAACTGATCAAAAATGTCTGAAAAACCTGACTAGTGGAAAAATGAATCGCTACTTTCATAACTAACCCCTATCAATCTCACTAATATAGTAGTATTCCACAAAAATCGTCCTAAGATAGGGTTAAATTCGAACAATTGAAGATAATCTTGCATGAGCTACCAATTATTCTATAAACCCTAAATAAGACACAAAATTCTACATTAACTCAATTTTATTCGATTAGCATAAAATTTTCAATAAAATAAGCTACATTGTACCAAGATCAACAAAAATACGATCGAACGACAAATATGACCTAAAAACTGAAACTAATGAAAAAAAAAAGAATAATAACAAAAAAGAGAGAATCAACGTACTGGAACAGAGCCAAGTAAATGGCTTGTTGGAAGATTATTGTACTGTTCATCCATGGTCAAATTTCTAGGATCAAATTGATCAGAGAAATCAACAGAAAGAATTTAAAATCCTCAAAAAAGGAAGAAGAAATCGATTGCGGCAATATTAACGATGAATTTTGATCGAGATTCGAGTTTTCAGAATTGCTCCATATTATGGGGTTGCTGCAACAATTTATGGCTCATAAAACCCCCTTTCTCTGTCTTTTCTCTTTTGCGTTGTATAGACTTTGTTTATGTTGGAAGAAAGTAAAAAGTATTGTACATTTGGCAATTGATTTTTCCTTTTCCTATTTCTTTTGCCATATAGAAGTACTTCATACATAAAAAAAAATTTATTAAAAAAAATAAATTATCTGTCTTATATGAGATCGTCTCGAGGCTCATAAGCTAAAACTTTTTATTATTGGGTTATCTAACCCAAGTATAAGGTATGTCTCACGGTGAGACCGTTTCATACAAAAATTTGTGAAAAAAATTACAAAATTCTTATATGAGATCGAGACGGTTTCATCGTAAGACGAATTGTCGTCAACTTTTTCCCCCTATTTTTAGATTATATGTCTCCTTATAAAAAAATAGCTAGTCTTATATGAGATTGTCTCATTATTTTTGTAATTGATCACTTTAAAATTGTAAGTAATCGTTATCACCAGCTATACGTACATGAGTCAACCCAATAACGATGGTATATTGGTGATTTTTTTACTAACCGACCATCCCTAAAACTCTTATACTAAACTTACATGTAGTCTTATACTAAACGATCATCTCTAAAGCTTTTTCAAATTCTATATATTGTATATTTAGAGGCTTCGGGAGTCGAAAGACTTAACATCAAATGAACTATATTGTAACAAGAGGAAAATTGTAACCCTTAATCTCTTTAAATTTGGTATCAAAATACATGCACTATGCAGCTTGATCTAGGAGAACTCACACGTTTTCTATGAGATTAGAGTATTTGACCTAAGTCGAGTCCCATTGTACACTTCTTATACCCGTCTACCACAAATCACAACAATTACACTATATACTTTTAATTTCTTGACGATAATGCAAACTTTTAATTGATTATTACATGTAAATTGTGGGATGAAAAAGTCTAAAGTGAAAATCAAACTTAAAACCTTAGTTAAAAAATGTAATTGTGCCTTCAACCGAGAAAAAAAATTTAATTTTCAAAAATTAATTTTGCTCGCTTAACATAGATCCAAATTCCAAAATACTTGTTAGTTCCCTTAGCAGCAAATTAGTAACAAAAAAAACAAAACAATATTTGTCTGAGCCCAGGTTCGAACTGGGGACCTCTAGTGTGTGAGACTAGCGTGATAACCAACTACACCACCCAGACTTGTATGCTTAATCAAGTCATCAATATATTTTTGTTTTATTGGAAGTAGTTTGGAGAAACCTGACACAACTGAAAATTATTGTAGTTGAAAAATTGCATTGATGAGATCAAGTGATAAATTAAATTTGTTGATGAAATTAATATGGAGATTACAAATTTAGTAAAGATTACAATTATTAATATTTATTTGATTGCCGATATCAAAGGATGAGAATAATAATGAAAAGATAGTGTAATTCAAATTATCTCATTTTCTATACTAATGCATTGCTAAAGGTCACTCTCAGTATTCCGCACAAGACAGGGTCCGGGGGAGATTTTTTCTTTTCTTAAAATATGCGTACAAATCATACCAAGGAACGGAGGGAGTAAAGAAAGATACGCGCAGTCAATAAACCCCCAACAGATACCTGCGCCCAATAGACGTCGAACCCCAAACCTTCTGCTTCACATGCAGATGCTCTATCTATTAAGCCACAAACGCTTTGGTATACCAATGCATTGTTATTATTATTTAAATACAAATATAGTGTTAATAGAAAACTGTAAACAAAAAAAAAACTTTTATATATATCGATCGAAATGACAAGGTAAATGAAATTTTCTACAAATTAAATAATTCTCATCAATACCATCAACTAAACAGGTCATAAAGTAATCAAAGTTAAAAAATTATGCCCTTTGTCTCTATGAGATTGTTATAATCTCTATTTTTGTCTATTACTCTAATTTTACTACATTTTTATTTCAGGTAGTCTCTTCACCACTTTCTATATATTCTTATATATCCACATATCACTTCTTTTATTTTCTCTCTCTGGAAGACCATTCTCGAGTGGGGGACTCTTTGATCGCACTCTCCTTTATGGGTATGAGTCTGTCATTGTTCTTTCCTCCATGGACCCTGATCATAGTTTTCTATGAGCGGAATACACTGAGTATGATGATGATCACTTCTTTTTTTTTCTCACATTTTCAATCATAAGACAATTTAACTAAATTTACATTTTTCTTAACAAATTGTGTAATTATAAATCACATATTGTTTCAATAATTATTGTGTGGGAGCTAAGTACATATTTGCAAAAGAGACCACAATTCCACATTATTAGTGTACTTAACTTTTAGTACTTTATGCTACTACTTCCACTATAGACGAGGTGATGCCCATGCCCGTTTATTGGTTGAATCCATTCAATGACCTAGCTAATTGTGACATCTCAACTACAACTCTAATACAATACTGCTCCGTTTAGAATATTCTATTTTGAAGAGAGAAATTTGATTAAGATTTTTAAGACATATATAGAATATTGATGATAAAATATATTCATATGAGATTTCGTTAGATTCGTTTTAATGTATACATTTTTATTATATATTTTACGTAATTTTTTATAATGCGTATTTAGAGATACAAAAGCTTAAAATTTACTTTGAAAATTGTGCAAAAAGTAAAAATAAAGAATATTTAGAAATGTACATATTACAATTTAACTCATCCTACAAGATCTTAGATCTGAGTTAGGACCCTCTCCATTACTTCAAATGTAATGGAGGGTCCATTACTCAAATCTAATGGTAAGAATTGCTTCATAGAGGATAATAGGGGGAATTTTGAGATTTTATTTTTATTCTAAAATACGTGTCAAAATCTTAAAATGGGTAATTGAGAAAAGAAATAGAGAGGATCCTAATACCTTAGATCTTCCCCTATAAGAAAATTTCATCATAAGATAAAAAAATCTACCATTGCCCAAAAATGTAATGGTGATGAGACATTTTTCTACAATCATAAAGTAAAGTAATAGAAAAGAATTTATTGAGATTCAAATACAAGTACACATAACATCGTCTGAAAAAGATAATACTTATTTGTGATATTAGATTTAGTGACATTAAAAAATATCACTGATTCATCGTCTAAAAAAGATAATTCTTATTTTGTCTTATAGAATAAATGTATTCTCAATCTTCAAATGAATTATTGGAACTTGATTTAATGGAATTTGTTCTCAAAAAATGTTGCTTCAAGTTCAATAAATGCTTTAGAGTAAACTGTTTACACTATTTAAGATTAGATACCCAAAATGGTGTAGTTATGCGGTATTTATATCTCATCACTTGAAACTCCTCGGAATGTCTAAAATATCCCTTATAATGTCCATTATCAATTCCTAGCGTGTTCCTTACAGAGTTAGATACAAACCATGATATGGGGGTTTCTTATTGGTAGCACAGCGGTGCATTAAACACAAGGAACAATTTTTCCTCTTTCAGGGTTCAATGTATGGTTTTATTAGAAAAATGTATCCCTTAGATTAATTATCATCCTCATATTTATTTATTTTTTCTTATATTTTTACTTTTTAATTATTTTATCTTATTCTCTTCAAAACAAAAGTAAAATTAAATAAGTAATTTTTCATACTTGTTATAATTTATTTCTGTCTTATTTATATACTTGAACTTTCTAATTATATCTCACAAAAAAATATGCCTTCACCTACATTACTCTTATAATTATTTAAATAATTTCTTTTTATTAATTTGTCAACATGTCCTTTAAATAACAAACTTAAACAAGTAGATACTGATAATAAGTACTCATTTTGTAACAATATATGCTTTTTTTAATAATAATGATGAGTAATGTAAGACAAATATTGTAAAGTTGATACTTGTGTAAAGCAATTTCCCACTACGTGTCATTTGTCAAGAAGTGTGTATGGCTAGCCTCCATGCATTTGTCTGTATCTTCATTGTGCTACGCTTTCTCTGTTTTGTAATATTTGCTATATTTTGATTTTAGGTAATATTTATTGTTTAATTTTATTTTATATATTACGGTTAATGTGTAAGTAAAAATAAATATAGTTTAGTGGGATTTTGTTTTAGTCGTCTAATTGCATACTTTCGTAATATTAACTTTTTATAATTTTTAGATGTGTATAATTCAATATAAAAATGAATAAAATAGTACATTAGATAAGTCAAATGTATCAAGCTAAGTATAATGGAACGAAGAAAATAGACTATAGTCTATTACTACGTAATTTCTATGTCACTTTAAATTTATAAAACTTTCACATATTAAAATCACAAATTATTAAATAAGATATAGTCTTATGATGAGAATTTTCTTTTAGACTGACTCATGTACATTTGGAGTGTTAAAGTGACCTCTATTATAGAAATAAACTAATTATATAAATTCATCTTATAGTAAGACGGGCTATATTTAAATTATGTAAATTAAAGATAGTTAGAGAGTATCAACTTTATTCTTGGCTCCTTTTTTCTTCTTAAAAATATCGCAGGAAAACGTCCCTCTTGTGGAAAATGAAGTCTTAATAATTGAACGTAAGAAAAGAAATAATTTTCCATCCTTCATTAAATTAATTATTTAATTATATTAATATGTGATTATAACATGTGATGTAACAAATCATTTCATTAAATATTATGGTTATATAAATTGATCATTCGATAATAATTCAAGATTAACACTGTCTAAGCATTAATTATTAGTTACATTAAATTGGAAAATTATTACATGTTAATTGAAATAATTAATGTTTGATATTTTTAATTTTAGCTATAAATATAGAGTTTATATAGATTATATACTTTTCCACTTTTTTGCCCTATATCGACCAATCTGCAACCAGAATATTAAATATTGGTAGAAGCTCAAAAAAAATTTTAATGCATTAGTCTATGCAAATATTTAAAATAATAAACTCTATTATCTTCAAGATTTTATTTTCAAGTTTTTTTTTGTCAATTTCTTAAAAATAACAATAAAAAAAATGGTGGCATTATTAGTTTTCATATATTCCTATCAATTATTATCGAGTGTATATCACAAGTCTCACTTTGAAAGGGTAAGAAAAGACTTATAACCATAGAAGTGACCTATTTTCAAATTAGTATGAGGTCGGCTTTTTGGGAAAAAAATGTCCAATATCAAATCGATGTAGGCTCGGCTCAAAGCGAATAATATTATACTAATGCAGATCATTTACAGCTGGTGGGCCCAGATTGATGTCAGAATTCGAAAGTTCTATCGATTAATATGTGTATCATGGATCAATCAACATCGTAGGTGACATAGTAGTCAAGAAAGTAGGTCTCGTGGTGAAGTATTAATGTAGAAAGATAAATTATAATCTCAAAAGGAAAAACGGGGTAATATAATTTTGAATTGAGAAAAAAATTATTGTAAAGTGTACATTAAATTAAAGTCCCTTATTATAAAAAGAAGTCTCAAATGTACGTGATAAACATATATAGAAGTACTTCCAAGTGATCTAATTTTAAATTACTCCTAGGATATTAAAAAATTCAAGAACAATATCAAATCAATCACCAATGAATATCTATTTGGACAATAAAAGCAAAAATAGTACTACCTCCTATTCAGCCTAAATGAAACATGTTTTTTTTGACACTATTCACTCATCACTCTTAATTTATATTTTACTCGTAATCTATAAGTTAAAACATAGTCATGTGG
This sequence comes from Amaranthus palmeri, assembly GCA_019776075.1. Classification (NCBI taxonomy): domain Eukaryota; kingdom Viridiplantae; phylum Streptophyta; class Magnoliopsida; order Caryophyllales; family Amaranthaceae; genus Amaranthus; species Amaranthus palmeri. Next base: position 133,762 of record JAAKBH010000300.1, read on the forward strand.
GATCTTGATTGATTCGTATCAATACAAGGATTATTAATATCAAATTTTTATAATTTTTAATTAAGAATAATTTGAGATATTAAGAGTTAAAATGTTGTTTCGGCAAGTGTGAAAAACTAAATGGGACATTTAGGCTGAATAAGAGGGAGTACTAAATATAATGACTTTGGTAATTGTAAAGAATAAGATAAAAGTAAAGGTCACTTTCAATATTCCGCACAAGGCAAGGTCCGAGTGGAGGAATTTTTTTCCTGAAAAATGCGTACAAATTATACCTATTCCTCTAAAAAGGAGTAAAAAGAAAAACGCGCAGTCAAAAAACCCTCGATTAATACGTGCGCCAAATATAATTTTTTTTTTCCTAATTGTCTTCTCTCTTTTTCTTCAACTACACGTCTACATCATCTCCAAGTTTCAAAAAAGGCTGTTTCTTTGCTTGTCTCTCTCCTCTAATTAGCTAACGCCAAAGACAAACTCGTCATGCTTTTAACTCTAATTATTAGATAGTTATTTATTTCGATTTGAAATACTTGCTACATTTCGGTTATGAATATCATTTATTGTTCAAGTTTATTTCATATATTGCGACTAATATTTAAGTAGTTAAGTGAAATCTTATTTAAATTGTCTAATCACGTATTTTTAAGATATTGATTCTTTTTAAAATCAATTGCGAATTACAACCTCCAAGTTTAAAGCTTTTGCGAATTACAGCCTTGAAGTTTTTTTTTTGCGAATTACAGCCTCAAATTACATTTTTATTATTTATCTACTACTATTAATTAATTTTCATCTATACATTTAATTTATTTTTCATATCATCCATACATTTTTTCCATAAAAATTACTTTTTTATTATGTTATTTAATTTTCTTGATTTTTACCCTTTATAACTATTTTATCCGTTTCATTATACCTGTTACATTCAACTTTTAATGCAATTCTATGCATTATTTTGATATTCATATATCTTATTATGCATAACCAAAAATTATAAAAACTTAATATCACGAAAATATGCAATTAAACCATCCAAACAACATCATACTTAATCATATTTTCCCTTAAGCATCATTCGCAATATATAAAATAAGTTTAAATAAATAATATATAATGTCAATTACTATAGTGTACCAACTATTTCAGAACGAAACAAATATTTCGTGAAACACAAATTCTTATATGAGACCGTCTTTTGTAGATACAGCTCTCAAAAACCCAGTCCAATTCTAAATATATATTGTTACAACTCTAAATATAGATTTAAACTGGACTTTTAAAAGTCGTCTTTACAAAAGATGGTCTCCCAAGAGACCACCTGTTCTTGAAAAGAGAAACTACCTAATGATGAAACTTCAAATTACTTCTAGTTAACTAGGGAGACTACAAGCTAGAACAAAAGTCAAACATACTTAGCATCATCCTCCCATAATTCACAATTACCAATAATTCTATTCAATTAATACTTAATTAATATTTCCACCTACTAATACTCTCCTATAATTAACTTCCAATACCATACTTCATTTCATCACATACCCATCAAAAAATGGCTATCCCATCTCATTTCTCCCTATTCTTCATCTCCCTATTCCTTCTCCACCCTTTTCCCATATCTTGCCATAACTCCACCACCTTATACTTCTCCAAAACCACTTTTTTCTTAGACTACCAAACAATGCTCAATAACCTCAAAATCTTCATCTACCCACCACCCATACAATCCCAAAAAACACAAAATAATGATCATTCTAACACCATTTTCTCCCTTTTTCATAACTCCCTTATTTCATCTAACTTCATAACTCATAACCCTAATCAAGCTACACTCTTTTTCATCCCTTTTCCTCCTTTACCTAGAAGATCCTTAGCCCACCACCTTCAACACCTTAAAGCTACCTACCCTTATTGGAAACCTTCCCTTGGTGTTGACCATTTTTACTTCTCTTGCAATGAAGTGGGCCCTAGTTTTAACCGAGAAATCGTCGAGTTAAAGAAAAACTCCATTAGGGTCTCATGCTTTCCTTCCCCGGCGCGTGAGTTTATCCCACATAAAGATATCACCTTTTCTCCACTACTTTCACTCCCACGCGCCTTGGCGCGTGTGCCCACGCGCTTCCTGGGGTATTGGAGGTTTGCTAAGGTGGAATCGAGTGTCGGGTTGATCGACACGCTTAGGAATGATCCCGAGTTTTTGATGGAATCAGAGCTCTCGAGTGAGGGGGAGTATTTAGAGAGTGTGAGAAGTAGTGAGTTTTGTTTGTTTGTTTATGGTAATGTTGAGGGAATGGAAGGGTTGACTATGGCGTTGACTCATGGGTGTGTTCCGGTGGTGATTACGGACCGTCCGATACAAGATCTTCCTATGATGGACATTATTAAATGGCACGAAATAGCGTTGTTTGTAGGGTCAAACATGGAATTAGATGAATTTAAGAGCGCGTTGACTAACACGCGCGATGATGGTAAGTATGAAATGATGAAAAGATTGGGTGTGGCGGCCGCACGACATTTTGCATGGAATGAGTCTTCACCACAGCCGTACGATGCGTTTCATATGGTGATGTATCAATTGTGGGTTAGAAGATATGCAATAAGATATGCCACGTGGGAAGTGTAATCACTATGATCATCATGATCATCATGATGATCACACTACGATCAAGATGATCATATTATGATAATCATAAAAAAAATATGGAAATTTATTTGATTGGTTAGAATTGGAATATTCAAGTAGTAGAAATGCATCAACCAATAAGGTTTAATTTGAATGGAGGTAGGCATGTGCATATTGATTAGTTGGTAAAAATAAAATTATACTATTATTGTAATTGAATTTGAGGGATTTTTTTTGAGTTTGCATATTTTTTTTGTTGTTGTTAATATTGATATTTTTTTAGTAATTTACAGAGATCAATAAAAAAAAACGTTTTTTTGTGAATTTTTGAGATTAATTATACTTTAAAGTTTTTTTTTTTCGAAAATTAGGAATCTATATATCAGAAAAACAAAAAACAACACTGAAACCATGACCCAAAAACCCCGCCGGCATGAAAAACCCCGCGAGGGGAAAAAGCCATTGGAGAGATTAGGACAGGAAACAGGCCACCCAAAACAGCATAGGGGTGGACTATAAAGTTTAATAAAGTGATTGTACATTAAATTTATAATAAAAGTTTATAGTTTATAGTTATATATATTGAGATAGAGAATGCCGTAAAAGGTTTTGATATCATATAATTGAGGCTTTAAATTTTAGAAGCTAATAAAATATGCAAAATTTCATAATATTCATAGTAATTAATAAGATTTATATAAAATATATAAGAAATCTTAAAAATAGATAGAACTGACAGTAAATACATTAAAAGAAGCAATGTTTTCCTTTCCTACAGTTGCAAACAGTATCCAAACAATACATAAATAGTGTTGTAATGCTTAAAGCAACACTCTTGTATCGTAAATGTATGCAAATACACTGATATACGAATTTGATATCAATCCCTTACACTACTTTTCTCCTTATATTCTCGCAACCTTTTAACTAAAAACATTTTGGTTACTTAGAAATGGTATGTTTTGAAGTAGAATAGATCAATGATCAACTAGTATTGTAGTTTTATGTTGGATGGAATAAGACATGTGTGCATATAGGTAGTTGGTGTAATATTATATACTCCTAGTAGATTACAACAATTTTGTGCATATACTTTTATAAGCTAAGCACGTCTTATAATACAAGGGTTCAAGTTCAACTATAAGTCAATAAGGATTCCAACAATTTGAGATCTTTATAAAATAGATATGTATGAGTAATTAAGAGTTGGCCTTAATAATTAATTGTACTTCTCTAATATTAATTAATGTGGGATCAATTTTTTTTTTAAAGATGAATGTGGATCAAATTGAACAATCATAACTTTTTAGTGTCTGTTTTATATTGTTTGTTACATGATTTTTTATATTTTTTAAAAATAATTCGAGTTTCATTAATAAATATCTATATACGTTTAATAATTATTATATGATTAAAATTTTATACATCAAGACGAACTTAAGGTGGCGAGTATAAAAAAAGGTTATCCCTCGGCCGTATAAGGGGCAAGTAGCGCCTATCCCATAGTCCCATCTAAAATTATTAGAGTATATAAAATTTTAAAGGGAATTCCATGTGGTAAGCTACTAAGGATATACTAAGTAGGCTAGTAAGCTAAGTTTCTCGGTAGACATTAAGAATATGTAAGTAGGCATTTTAAGTACTTTTTCGGTGGGCATTAAATATACTGTAAGTATACATTAAGGATACGCAAATTGTTGTGAGAGGCGGTTTCTCTAAGAAATGCATTAGATATATGAGCTACCAATTAATACAATTAAAGAGAAACATTAAGAATATGAACTCGTCTCTTTGAGAGGCGATCTCTTACAAAAATATATGTTAAGAATAATATAAGTGGACGTTATTAGTATATATGTGGTGTATATATTTAGATAAGGGTACATTTGTAATTATGTAGTGCTCTGATACCATATAGGAATCTAAATATATACACCACATATATACTAATAGACGTTAATGATAAAGTAGATAAACATTGAGGTTTATTGGATTAGTCCAAAGAGACATCTCTAAAAAAAGAGTCTCGAAAAACCAACTAATATACTTCCTCCGTTCCATAATATTTGCTCCATTTCACTTTTATACGCAATCCAATGCACAATTTTGATTATTAATATCTTAAACTACACTTATCTAAAAATTATAAAAATTTAATATTATGCAAGTTTGCGATTTAACGATTTAAACAAGATCCCACTTGACTATATTTTTACTTACACATTAGTCACAATATGTAAAATAAGCTTGAACAATAAATAGTGCACAAAATCGAAATGAAGCGAGTATTTCGGAATGGAGGAAGTAGTAGATAAACATTGAGGTTTAATGAGTTGGTCCAGAGAGACATCTCTAAAAAACACAGTCTCTCGACAAACCAACTAATATACTTCTTCCATTCCGAAATACTCGCTACATTTCTATTTTGTGCACTATTCATCGTTCAAGCTTATTTTACATATTGCGACTAATGTGTCAGTAAAAATATAGTCAATTGGAATCTTGTTTGAATCGTCTAATCGCATACTTTCATAATATTAAATTTTTATAATTTTTAGATAAGTGTAATTTACGATATTAATGATCAAAATTGTGTATTTGATTGCGTAAAAAAGTAAAATGTAACAAGTATTATGAAACGGAGGAAGTATATATCATCGACCAAACACTGTCCAAGACTCTCAAAAAATAAAAATTAAAAACTCAAAAGAATATGGAATCGAGTATGGACTCCTGGTAATCTGGTATCATTCCATATACTGAAATCCCCGCATAGGTCATATCAAACCTCTTTTCCTTGTTGCATTTATCAACAAAATGTATATACAAATTTCAGACTTTGAATCTCAGTCACATTTAGTGCTTGCAAAACTTTTGGGGTTGAACCCCACCAACTTTATCTATATATCTTTCTTTACCAACTTCCACAAATTCATTCTCTTCTCATTTTCATCTTAATTAGTATCCTATTTTTCTTGATTCAGCTTTATTCAGAATGTCAATAGGTAAAAAGAATTAAATTTTATGTTAAATGTATGTTTTTGTGTGTTTTCTTTCCTTAAATTTATACATGGGCAATGTTGTATTGGCTTCTTGTTCTTTCCAAAATGTTGTTTTTGATGGAATTGGTATTTTTTTCAATGTGTTTTGGATTGATGTTTTATTAGTTTTGTACATGGGCAATACTATTTTGGCTTGTATGTTCATTAAAGTATACAAATACATGAAATTTAATCTGGGTTGTTTTCAAATTTTGATCTTTGATTGAATTTGCTTATTTTAAATGGAGTTTATTCTATTTTTGTGTATGTTATGTTGTCATATAGGTAAAGTAGTAAAAATTATTGTTTTCAAAATATTGTTTTTGATGGAATTGTAATTGAATCAATGTAATTTTTGATGCTGTTCTATTGATTTTGTTCTACGGGCAGTGTCACATGATTCGCTAATCAGCATTGCGAATTGCGAATCGTAGAAAGCGAATTAATGTCGCTTTCCAAAAGACAAACTAAGTAGCGAATTATGTTTAACAAGCTTAGGGACTACTATTTTGGCATTTAAGTTCACTAGAACATTCAATCCATGAAATTTGATCTGGGTTATTTTCAAAGTTTGATCTTTGATTGAATTTGCTTACTTACAATGGAATTTAGTATTTTGGCTTCTGGGTCTTTTCAAAATGTTGTTTTTGGTGGAATTATTATGGGTTCAATGTTATTTTGTATGCTATTTGATTAATTTTGTACATGGGTAATATTAGTTTGGCATGTAAGTTTACTAGAACATACAAATACATGAAACTTAATCTGGGTTCTTTTCAAAATTTAGTCTTGATTGAATGTGTTTACTTATGATGGAATATAAGATACGTTTCCTCCTAAAATGTATGCTTTGTAGAGTGTGGTAATGGATTGGAAGATTATAAAGTATCTCCTTATGAAGAGGCAATGAATGCATTGTCTTCTTTGATCACTACCCGCACTCGAGCTGAGAAAAGCAATAGTGGAGATCGATTCGATTTGCTATTTGATTATATTAAGGTTATATTTTGCTTGTTTGAAGCTTTATTTTCATTCCAGTTTACTTTTAAGGTTTAGTGTGTTAATATGTTTGTTGGGTATTGGTGGCTTGTAGATATTGGAGTTGGAAGAACCGATTTCCAAACTGAAGGTTATTCATGTAGCGGGCACGAAAGGAAAGGTGTGATTTTTCTTTCTTGTTGGTTTAGACAATGGATTTGTTGAATGATCAAATTCGCTATATTGATTGCTTTTCTTCTTATATGTCAATTGTTTTCATCTCAAGGTATTGTTAGCTAAAGATTGATATTTTATAGTGTTTAGCTTACCTGTTTTTGTGCACAGGGTTCAACATGTGTTTTTGCGGAGTCTATATTACGCAATTGTGGATTTCACACGGGTCTTTTTACATCGCCACACCTAATTGATGTTCGGGAAAGATTTCTATTAAATGGGTAAGGAACAATCAATTTAACTTACATGATTCTTTATCGTAGTTCACATGAACTATTCTAGGGTATTGTCTTGAGTCACCCTTTTAAACTTGTGACTATTGAAATATGGGGCAAATGTTTGCTACTTCTTCCTAATGACCTTTTATGAAATTCATTTCAAAGTCCTTGATGTCATGACCAAATATATAATTTTTTCCTATTTTGATTTTAAATTTCGATTTAGCCATGTGATTAGAGGGAAGGAAGGGTATGGGGATAGATAGAGAGCGGGAAATAAAACATACGAGGTATGTTGCATTCATTTCAAAACATCTATCAATGGGAAATAGTGTGTTCATGTACAATGGAAAGGAAAGTATTTATCGACTTAGTATAATGTAACCACTATAATTTTCACTTATGAATCATCGATTTCTTTTGTAGTTCTCAAATGTGTCAAGAAAAGTTTTTGGCGTACTTTTGGTGGTGTTTTGATAGGCTAAAGGTACGTTCCATTTCTTCATGGGATTATCATGGTCCCCCGATTTTTCTTTTCCTTGAGCTTTGGCTATACTGAAAGTGAAATGTGATTGTTCGTACTTAGATATTGCGTTGTAATGAGTAGGAAGTCCATGTCGCAATTAGGGGTGTGTTTCATCAAATGGAATGAAACGAACGTATAATTGTTGAATGAGAATTTCATGGATAGACAAGTAGTCTAGTGCAATTGTTTTTTTGATATTAATTTCTTCGATTCCTTACGCAGGAAAAAACCACGGATGAAATACCAATGCCTACTTATTTCCGCTTCTTAGCTCTTCTTGCCTTCAAGATATTTTGTGCAGAGCAGGTTGGTTTTGTCGATCTCTTACATCTGTTCGTATTACTGTCTTGATTTTGATAGCTGAGAAACTGAGTTTTTTCTGAAAATTCTAGCCGAATATGGCAGGTCGATGTAGCTATCATGGAGGTTGGACTCGGAGGAAAATATGACGCAACAAATGTGGTGAGTTTTGTTTGAATCGTCTCATGTACATATGTCTTTTTAATGTGGAGGATTGCAATTTTTAGCATTCCTTCTCTCATTTTCAGGTACAAACACCAATCGTTTGCGGTATATCCTCCCTTGGGTATGATCACATGGAAATTCTCGGTTAGTGATTCTTAAGTAAGACAGTTACCTTATATGATCAAACTTTCATTACTATTGTAATGTCATGATAAATGTCGTGAAATTTACACTACGAGGATGAAATATATAGGAATATGGAAGACATAGATGTCTTTTGAAATCGAGGTAGACAACGATCAAGAAGTTGTGCTTGAAGCTTCATTATAAGTGTTCACATTGTTGGGTTTAATTAAATTGCATCTCCTTACACTATGCTTTCGGGATATACAATCACCTTCGGCAATTCCAACAGATTTTCGTTATACCTCTTTGTCGCAGATCATGAATTTTTGTCCCTTTCCTTATCAAGGTTATCTTTTTTGATTATGTTGTAGGAAACACTCTTGGACAAATTGCTGGAGAAAAAGCTGGCATTTTTAAGGTGTCCTAGATGTTTCTTCTGATTACGAATTTAGACATATTTGTTTATACCTTTCGGGACACTCGATTCGAGAAGAGAAGTGCTAAGGCTGCTTTTGGGGCAAGGGAGGTGGGCCCATGCTTTTCTGTAATAACTTTTAGCTTCATTGCAGGAAGGTATTCCTGCATTTACTGTGCCACAACCTGAGGAGGCAATGGTAGTGCTCGAGGAGAAGGCCTCGAAATTGAATGTGAGTTGAAGTTTGGGTTTAAGATAATTTCGTTCTCGTTCATTTTTGTTTATTCTTTTGTGCTTTGAGTATCCAAAAGGTCCGTCTTCTCATAACTCGGTGTATATAATAACGGGTGTTAAAAATAATCACATACGAATAAAAACAAATGCACGTCAAGAACTAATACAATATATGAAAACCACCTATGAATTTAGTAAGTTGGTGAATATACGCTAGAAAGTTTAAACCTTTTCGTAAATGTGAACCAACATCTGATCTCTAATTCACATTTTTTTTCAATTTAATCTATCGAGTATTCTAATATTGCCACTCCGATGTGAAAATCCTGACTCCGTCACTTATTGGTCCTTGCTTCAGGGAAGGGAAGTCCACAACTCCATATTTGAGTGATTTCAGTCACTATTCAGTGTCTATAGAGTATCAGAATTAGATGAAGTCCACTAGTTTTAAGATTTTGATGCCTCTTAGCAAAACAACGTTTTTTGTCTCTTGTAAACTTTGATACTTTGGTAGCTATAAATATAATTCACAAAAAATAAACATTGAGGCTGTAAGTCGCAGATTAAACTTTAAGGCTGTAGTTCGCAAATTATTCTTTCTGCTATGGACGTGTTTCCATTGTTAATTAGCACAATGTTCCTGTAATTCGTTAGTGATGGTTCTTATGGTGGATGATTGATCCAAAAAAATGTATTGCAGGTTAATCTTCACGTAGTATCAGCATTAGATCCTAACATGCTAGATGGTGGTCAGCTTGGCCTTGATGGTGAGCACCAATTCGTAAATGCCGGTCTTGCAGTCGCGCTGTGCTCCACTTGGCTTCAAAGGACCGGACATGTCGAAATCCCATACCACATAAACACCGTATGTTTAATTAATCATAAATTTTGTATTTGCATATATTTTTTCTTGTTCATGTAGGACCCACTATTACATCGCGAATCAAAAAAGTGAATTATAGTTGGTTCTAAGCTATTTAGAGTCATTTAAAGTGAACCGCGAATTCAAAAAGCGAATTAACTGTCGAATTATTTTACACTGCATACTGAGTAAACCTCCCCTTGTTCTCGGTTGTGTGTGCATAAGACCTCCTTGCCCGAGCAATTTATCAAGGGGTTGACAAGTGCTAGTCTACAAGGAAGAGCCCAAATTGTCCCAGATCAATACATAAGCGCTGAAGGTTCGGGAAATTTGGTGTTCTATCTAGATGGAGCCCATAGTCCAGAAAGCATGGATGTTTGTGGAAGATGGTTTTCACATCTCAGCAAAGACGATGAGCAGCGAGGGAACTATACAGAGCATCTGCCTTCTAAATCTTCGACTTTGTCTCTTGAAATGGGACGCGGTTTTCACAATTCTACTACGAGGAATTGCTCAAATCAGGTAACGGGTGTAAATTTTTACCCGTCAGGCTTAAAAGAATACGACTCTTCATACTTTGGTTGCTAATATATTGTTTTCGGCTGCACGAAATAATTTCCGACCTGTGCAATGTGCCGGATACAAGTTGGGTTGGACCCAAACAAAAATGTGCACGAACTATTGAAAACTAATACGCTACCTGATGAACGCGCAGATATTGCTTTTCAACTGTATGTCTGTACGGGACCCTCAATTGCTTCTACCTCGCTTGATGAAAGCTTGCGCAAGTTACGGTAAAAGTCTGAGCCTTTTACCATACATGTTACCCGGGTGTTGATTTGCTTGCTAGAGTATCTGATCGTAAAACGCTAGACGATTGCAAAAGGTTTTTTACATTGCTTTACCTGTCTGAAAATCGTAGCATCATTTAGTTTTGGAATTTGGTTAGACTTATAATGGCGGTTGGAATCTTAAGATCATACGAAATCATCACTTTGTTCGGTTACATGACATTGCAATTCATGCAGTTGATTCTGCACTTATGCGTGCTGAACATATTTTCTGGTTGGATTTCGGTGAATACCATTCACGATGAAGCCATAGATTTATAGTTTTTTTGGTTTCAGATTATAATGGACTATAACGATGTTTCAGTCGTATATAATTGTTATCATGTGAATATTAGGGATGATGTTTGGCCTCAAGTTTCAATAGGAAGCAATCTTTTTGTTATTATGAGGGTAAGGTTGTTTACATCCGACCATCCAAACTCTGCCGTAAGGAGCTTAAATGGGAGTTACTCAATGGCGTTAGAATTTAGGATAATGGAGTGTTGTACTATTAGTCCTTAAGAGACGAATGGGTAGTACGAGCACTGAATTTTTATTTTGATGAGCAGGAGTGCGATTCAAACAGGCGCTCTTCGTTCCAAATATGTCGGTGTATAACAAGGTCATCACTAATGTACCACAGCCGACCACACGAGTCGATTTATCATGGCAATTGACTCTCCAGAAAGTATGGGAAAATCTAATTAATGCGGACAAAGGTATGATCACCCTCATATCCTTCATCGATTACCTGATTTTGCTTTGTTAGTTGCTACTCACTTCTCTTGCCTTTCGCTGAACAATCCTTCAGGGACAAAATTCGACGAGTAAGATAATGCAAATTAAAATAGCACTCTCAGTCGGGAAGTTATTTTTGAGTGTTATGAGGTTTTTTATGTGAAAAATTTGAATCGTAGGTGGACATGCCAAGGATTCGGGCATCAGCTTTGAAGCCGCGCATGATGAATCAGAGAACGGTATTATTAGCGGTACAAACAGCAAAGTCTTTCCGACACTTCCCTTGGCCATAAAATGGCTGAGAGATAATGCCCGGCAAAATCAGTCGATTCGTGTTCAGGTAAAAAGCAAGTTTTCTTGTTTAAGCATCGTTCATTGTCTGCTCTCAAGATCAAAATTTGTAACTCTTACGAAAATGACATTCCATTAGGTCCTTGTAACGGGTTCTTTGCATTTGATTGGGGACGTTTTAAGATTGATAAGGAAATGAAGTGCCGATAAGAAGTCTTGGTGATAAAAGGTCTACTTTTAGGGCACAATAAGAAGATGAAGGAAGCCTTTGAAGATTGTTGATACATTTTCGAAAGCAGTTATTTAACTCGCTTCCTAACAAGAAACGACGAATGAAACGTGATCGTTTGTCTAAATTGAGTAGATACAACTCATACAAGCCCACAATTACCACAAGAGAAGAAAACGGAAATGGAAAAGAAGGGTTGAATTTCAAGTTCTCTTCCATCGTTACCAAAGATCTTTCACGACGATATAGTTCCTTTATGTAGTCGTTCAAGATTTGGGCATTGGCATTATTATTGTTCCATTGCTAACACTATTCTCCTATTGCAATGTTGTAAACATGCTCTCAAACTCGAGTTCAATTCAGCAATTCTTATAATTTTTCCCAAAACAAGTAAAATTTTTTGGAGTAAATTGAAACTAGTTATACAAATCCAGTTTACCAACAACTTGCTTGTAGCTTTGGTTCGATTCATAGTTTTGAATTTTGATCATGAATCTGGAACAGGTTGATCCAATCGGTGAAATTCATATTGATTGTCACAAACTAATCTTCTCTCGATCTCTTGCAACATTCGGTTTCATACGGAAGGCCATGGGCTTAAAAGCCTCGATAAACGGCGATCAAGGGCAGAACACTGAACAGTTGGCAGTCGTATCAAGCTAACATCAATATACTCGTTGCACATTAGTGTGAAATTGAGAATTTGCCGGACCACTGAATTGACCTACTCGAATTACACAAGGTTTTCAATAATAGTAGCAACATATCAAAGGGATTGAAACGGAAAAAGGATAGATGAATATAACTAAGAGCTAACAAATGTACAAGAAATGAATCGCCGCTTAGGCATCATTAATCACGGAGTTGAGCCTACGTGGGTATCTATTATTTTTACGTCACATTACATCTGCATCTTCGCGAGCCAGAACCCTCAGTTATCGAGCACAGTTGCTGAAGGAGATGTAACAACTAGTCTTGACCCGATAGCCATCAACTCTTACCCACAACTTCATGCAAGTTCGCCCATCAACTAGAAAGTTAAGGAAGACAAGTCAGTACTCAAATTTTATCAAGAGTAATAAGTGAAACGTAAAAGATAATTAGTGAATAATTGAGCCTAGGTTGATCAAGAAATAAGCGATATTAGTAAAGAACAATAAAGCCGAATGATAATGAGATCAAGGTCGAGCGGGAAAGACAACTACCTCTTAAACCAAAGGTACTCTGAGGATAATTCATAAATCACATTTTTGTTGACATCAAAAATTTATTCTTCTTTTCTGCTGGCTTGAGAATCTGAAAAGAGCACATCAGGTTATCATCGACACTCATCAATGCTCCAGCATTATCAAATTCACCACAGTAGTTTGGGGCGGAGAATATGGTGACCAACTGCCGATCTGCGAAAAATTCATACCCATCTTCTACCACCTACAGCAAGTCGAAGTTATTAGAAAAAAAGTACTTCATCACTTGTAAAGTAGCTCGAAAAATAAAGGTGGAGAACCTGATGTGCACGGCAGACCAGGTCTAAATCATGCTTTGTTAAGAACTCAGCCACCTTTTCAGCACTAAAGGTGTATGAAACTCCTCTATCATTCATCTCCCATCCTCCCTTCACATCATGACCAGGATCTGCCCAAAGCAAATCACAAAGCAGACCAGTATCAGGCACGGCAGTTGGACGGGGCAAATTTCTAATTTGGTCCATGTTTTGCAAGTCTGGAGAAAGTCCACCATGCATGCACAATATTTTATCATCTATAATAGCAGCAACAGGAAGACAATTGAAGCAATCTGTAAAGGTCTTCCAAAGTCTCACGTTAAATCGTCTCTTGCATTCATCATAAAATCCATAAATCCGATTAATGGAAGCACACTCATGATTTCCTCTAAGAAGAAAAAAGTTCTCAGGATACTTGATCTTGTAGGCAAGCAGAAGACATATTGTCTCGAGACTTTGTCTGCCACGATCCACATAGTCACCCAGAAATAGATAATTTGCTTGAGGAGGAAAACCACCATACTCAAAGAGCCTTAACAAATCATTGTACTGCCCATGAATATCACCTGAAATACAAATATACAAAATCTTAGAAGACAATATTTAAGCAACTAATTTATAGCCTGGATACTTGATTGCGTGAATAGTATCTCAAACAAGGATAAGAAACCAGCTCGGAATTGATTAGAAGTCTCACAAAATAACAATCAAGTGTTCCTTGATCTTCTCTAAACCACTACGGAATGCAGTACAGACTCATGAATGCAAGTCATCCTAGGTTTGTTTTCGATTTATCACGTAAGTTCTATCGTACAAATTTTTATATCAATTCATCATAAATAGCTATTTAGTTCTCTGAAAAATGTAATTGAAAATTTAAACACAATTAATCATGGATAAAAGGACACGTTCATATCTATAAATTCACGAAATACTTTGACTCTTCGTAAAGTAACAAGTAATAATTAAGGTTTCAAAATAGCAAAAGGTAAAAATTTCCAAAGTACTTGAAACTTCAGAAGTCAAGAGACATTCACATTATTAAAATACAGCCGTAAAATATCACGTGGTTTTTCACTTTCATTTTAACACCATCACCTTCTAGCCCCTGGGATAGAGAAAAAAAGGAAAAGCTCAAAGCTTGAAAGCATCAACTACTCATGTGGGGGTCACAAAGCCTCACTATGGCCAAAGAAGTTTAGCTGACAATGGTAATCAATTCAGCATAAGGGGATTTCACATCAAATGGTTTGAATTGTACTTCTTAACAAAACCCGGTCCTTAAAAAAATGAGGTACCTTTTACACGCACTTTACGAAAGTAGAAACTATTTCACAAACATAAAAGGACTCTTAAATTACTATCACCTAATAATTAATCTTTCAAAAAGAGATGGAAAGAAATCACCAAGAACTTAGCAAGCCAAGTCCGCGCATCATAACAAATTAGAATGCAAAAGACACAAAATTTAAAGGTGAACTCGGGTAAAGTTTATTGGGGGACAAGCAAATTAGAAAACACTGAACATATCCTGAATGTATAAGAGCCTACATCCAGCTTACTTACAAAAAATAATATTAAAAAACGATTGCGATCAAAGCATCTAAAGCACGGAAACTTGAAAATATCAACCTAATTTCAAACCTACCTGCCCTTCCCAAAAGTGGCAATATGAGGGTAACAACAAATGTATAGCAGAAAGCTTTTTCCCATTAACTTAAGTACGAAACCAACCATACACCTCAAGTCACATGTTTAAGAATTCTTCGATAAAAGGAATCTTGTACAGCTTTCAGATCTTTAATAACGTGGGATACTCTTCAAAAAATGGAATTCTAATCCCATCACAGTATTCACCCAAAACAAAGGTGAAAAAGGAGTTAAGAATGTAAGAACAAATACATGTAACCTCTTTGAAAAAGACAATTACATTATGACAACTACTTGCAAGTCCTAAAAGTTCTGATGAACTTTAGATAACGTATTTTATTAGACCAGACAGAAGAAACACAAACAGAAAGAATTGCATGTTTCATAATACACGGAAGAAATACCTCAACCAAAAAAGTAAACAACACAACCAAAAGCTCAAGTCTTAAGAGCTCAAGTCACGGGTTTAAGGCTTCTTCTAAAATAAAAGAATCCTCTGTTAGGTGGAAACAGTAGAAGAAACAAGTCGTCAAGGTGTCACACGATTCGCATCTCCTCGCGAATCACGGATAGAAAAAAGAGACATATGGTCGATTTTGGGTTATTTTGAGTGAATAGCAAATTCAAAAAGCTGGGGAATTATGTTACACTAGTTCATCAATAGAACTCTAATTTATAGTCTAGGTAGTTTCCCTCGAATCTCCAATTGAAAGTTGTAAGTTATAATCTCCAAATATAATACCATCAAAAAGCAATCACCCAAAACAAAGGTTGACGGAGAGTTAGCTTAAGCACAGTGAACCAATTATTGGAGTATTCAAAACTTGGAAACATCACAAACCAACTTCACATTTGTACAGAGACATCTACCGACACTATTATAAAATGTTCTAAAATCTAAAATTTGACTCTTCACTTTATATAAAAATGATCCCTGCCCTGCCTGATTCTAGCAAGGGAAAAAAAACTTAATGTGAAGGAAGGGGTTAAGAAGATTTGTAAAAAGAAGATATAAAGAAAAATTTATTCAAATAAGCTGGAACATGCTCTTTCATGACAAGAGCAGTGCCCTAATATGACCATCCTCACTTTAGTTTAGGTTAGTGCTATATAATTGTCCTAACAATCATGTGGCTCTTTCCACATTGCAAGTGCACAATTATTTCAGATTTTATATCTTGCCGATCTATTAAACTCCTTAACTACTATCTCCTTACCAAATTATTTTTCTACATTTTCAATGTTGAGAAGTATCCCATAAGTTCCTACATATCTAAAGTAGCAATGCGACTATTTCTATTTTTATCTCATACACAAATTTACTCTATTCATCTCACCCATAGGCTTCTAATACATGTTTTTGTCCTTTTCTCTTATTTATTTCCCATTACACTGAAATTCGCAACAAAAGAAAAATGTAGCAATTCTAATAGGACGAACTACAAAGTAATGATGTGAATAGTTGTGCAATGATACATTACTACCGGTGAAAGAGACCCCAATCTAATCCATAAAAAAAATTGATTCCAATTTTTCTTCAAGGTCTAATATCATCCATACTTTTGCACCACTCCTTTCTAGAAAAATTGAAACAATCTAATCCAATAACATAGCATAGAAAATTGCAACTTGCCAGTCGCCACAAAGATTCCACCCTCATCCTGAAGAGAAAAGGGAGGTGAACATTAAATGGTTACAGGACAAAAAGATCAATAAGGTTCCAAAAGACTACTCTCTACGATAGGGCCTCCTACCTCAAGAGCAACGTCCCATCAACCTACATTTGATCCATCTTCAAGGCAAGTGTATTCAAACCCTTTGAACCAACTACTGCAAAATGCCAATAGTGTACCATTTCCACAACATCTTCTGGGTTCCTAAAAGGAATCCTCAGCCCAATTCAAAGTCCCCCTATCTAAACACATAAAACTGTTCCAACAAATCGCTTGACTTTTCCAGTCAACTTAGCACACCTGATAACCGTATCATCCCAATGCCACAAAGCTAAGGTACATTCCGCCAGCAAAGGAAAAAACCCTAATAAAATTAACATTTAAATTCATAGACTCTCCAGTCTTACAGTATCTAACCAGTTTCTTGGGATAAAAATTTGAACATACACCAGCATTTTCTCTATAAAATCAAAAATACTAAAATGCTTCAACATTTCAGAAATAATAAAAAAAAAAAAAGAAGTAAAATTTCAAATGGATTAATTTACAAAATCAAACATTAATAAACCAAGTTATTTACAGTATTCCACACCAAAATAACCTAAAAAGGGGAGGAAAAAAAAACGATACCGCAAATCTTGATAGGAGCATGAAGTTCAAGAAGAATAGGCTGTTGAAGAAAAACTTCACGAGAAGTAAGACAAAGTTGTCGGATCTCCGATTCAGATAACTGAACTTGTTTACCAGGACGAGCAAGACGAACCTCCAAAAGTCGTCTTATTATGTCGTCTAATACTACAGGGTCCATAGAATGAGTTTGATTACCACCTTGCGTCGCCATTGTTAATGTAAAATCAAAGGTAAAACCCTAGAATTTTGAAAAAAAAGGGGGGATTGTGAATGAGAGAGAAAGAACAGAATTTGCTGCACTCAAAAATACTAGTAGTACGGAGTAATATGCAGAGTGTTAACGTTGATATAAAAATTTAAAAAATATATACTACATTTATAAAATCAGACAAAATTTGTGTAAAATAATATTTTGAATTCATTAATAGTTTTGAGTAATTATCAAAAAAAAAATTAATAGTTTTGAGTAAATAAAAACAAGCTATAAAAGTTATCAAAAATAGATGACCACTTATAAACAATATAATCACATAAAAAATTAGGAATGAGAATTAACAAATTTATTACTTCCTCTGTTTTTTTTGTTTTTTTTTTTATTTTTATTTTTGCGTAGCTTTTAAAATGATTTTTGAGCCTTAATATTTATAAACATGCATATAAAACATTATAAAAAATTATATGATAAAGACTAAAGAGTATGGTATTTTAATTTTGACGCATACAAGACATTTTTTCTATTCTCTGATCTAAACTATCCCCTATTTTTTTGACATTAACAATGGCGATGTTTAGTACATGGCTTTTTAGATTAGTTTTTCAGTTAGTTTCTAACTTATTGGTTGGTCAAACTAAAAAAGTGTTTGGTGAAAGACTTCTAAAGCAGCTGAGAAGCTAACTATTAATTCAAAAGGAAAAGGTATTCCAGTTAGCTTTTTTAGTTAGCTTGTTGAGCAACTTTCTCTCTAATAAACAGTCAACAGCAAATTCTTACCAAATATCTCCATCAACGGTTAACTTTTTCAACTAGCTTAAAAGTCAATAAAAACAGTCAATATTTCCATCTGATCAAACAAACCAACTAAAAAGTCAACCGCCAAGTTCAACAACCAACAATAATTTGCCAAACACCACAGTGTAAGTACAGAAAATTAATAGGGCAAAAGAGCATATTACAAAGCAAGTAAAATTCTACAATAATTTCTTCAAAAGCTAACCACTTTAATGAAATAAATAAATATAATAAAATTTCAAAGCCTCATATGGACAAGTAGAATGACTAGTTGAGATGAGCATATTTCCCACACGTTTTGACAATTATAGAATAGAATCGTCTGTCAATGTTTGTACAAGTAATATTCCTAACGGTGACACAACCGAAAATTGCCACCAAACCTAACAGTCTAGACCAAAACGGAGCAAATTTGCGTCGATATAAAAGCTGTGCAATGAGAATTTTATGTCGATCTGAATAGTACTTCCGGGTTGTATCCAGGAAGTTGCGGATCAACTGTCATAATTTGACAATAGTTTCTTCATTGCCTCGTATGTCATGAAAACAAGGCTTACACTAGGCACAACCTTGTAGTATTCTGGAAGAATCCCTCTGTATAGTCCTTTCAATCCTTCTGATCGGATGATGTGTTTAAATGTACCGAAAATACCTGTGTTGTATACACGTGCACGCCCACCAGCTCCTTCTAATTGCATTCTTCGTCTCACCAAATCAATAGGAAATATGGCTGTGATTTATACACCAAACCAAAACATGTTCAAAACCTCGAGCATTTAGGCTTTCAACAAATAAAAAATGTTCCAACAGGCAAAAGATATCAAATCATCAACAAAGACGGCATGAATTACAGGTAGCAGAGATCACTTTTGCTTCATTAAGTTAAACTGTGGAGCCAGATTTTTCCAAATAAAGAAAATGAAAAGTCGAGCCAAAAAACGTGATCAGTAAAATAGAAGTTTATTTGCTCTATCATTCACCACAACAGAGGAAGCCTAAGTGAGAAGCATACCTCATAGAGGAAGCCTCTCACATTTGGCATAGGAGAATTAAGTTTCAAATCATCCGAGACTGGTGCCTCCCTAGAAAAGAAATCAACTGCAATGCTCGGAAAGTCTTAAGCAAGAAAATGCAGTAATGTGAGGTTAGTCCAACTAAATATTGAAACAAAAGGTTCAACAAATAACAAGAATCAGGGCAACTTTTTATATAATTCCATATGAAATTATAAGCAGAAATTTAAACAACTTCCTGATTTCTGGCTCTAGAGTCAAGTCGTGTTAGACATTTAGTGCAGACTGCAGAGCCAGCATCTCAACCTGCTTCTCTGCATCAAAAGCATAATAACGAGAAGTATTAACTTCTCCATGTAGTGAAGGAGTAGCTAAACACAAAGATAAATTAATTATCTAACTAGAGTCATCCAGAGACCTCCTTCCAGACTGGCTTTCTCTACAATAAATTCAGTACACAGTTCAGAGAGATATGTAAAAATATGGTGTGAATGTCGAACCCCGACAGCCATATATATTTGTTGGCAAAAAAAATTTATTGAAGTCAATGCTAATTACTCAATACCGAAAGTATGAACAAACTACAGGTGGTATACTTCATAGCAGTAGATGAGGTAAGTGGTTAAGAGCAAATAAGAAAACATCTGAAAACTTGTCTGTACAAAATTATAAGCTTTTTCAAGCAAGTTCAGATTCACTAACCAGTAGATGAAGCAATGCCAGACATACTTCCACAAGCAAGGCTCACAAGCACAGAAGAATCATGCGGCCTGTCGCAAAATAACAAAATTACTCGGTTTACAATCAAGCAAATGTAAGACAAGGCATGCAGACATCTTAAAGCTAATAAAATAGCACCTCTGCAACTGCCACTGAGTCCTTAAGGTATCGTAAACAGTGAAACTGATCGCTATATTTGGCCCCACACTCTGCAAAGGAAAATTATTTATTCAAGAGTTCATTGAACATCTTCATCAACACCATAAGAACGAAAAAAATTAACAATACCAAAAGTGTTGCTCCGAGCCCTTTGTAAAGACCAAGTGCACCTTCTTCTTTGCAAATAGTACGTAACGTATGCCCTATACCTTTGTAATATATCACATTTGTCTGCAAGAATGTAAAGCGAAGTGATCAAAGTTAGATAATTTTAAGAGCTTAAGCAATTTACAGAGCAAATGAGACAAAGCCAAGTTTTACAACATGCGGTCCAATAAGCAAACAACTATTGTTTCATAGTTTCCAGTTCTAAGACAGATAGAAGACACAAATCAATCCAAATGAGGAATAACCAGGAAATTTATACGAAATCCATACTTGTAAGCTTCATCATGTATTTGCTCAACAAATTGATGACATAAAAAACAGGAAACAACCTCTTTAACCAAATTTCTATGATTGTTAAGAGTTTTTGAGTGTGCTTAGCTTTATCTTGTTTGCTTTGTTTCTAAACCATGAACGTTGTCCATTATATGTTTGTACCTTAAGTTATGCTAGTTTAAAGTTTAAACTTTAACACCTTACCATAAGAAAACAAGTTTTGTTGCATTACACTGAAAAGAAACATGTCAAAGTTGATCAAAACTTGCAATATAAAAATAGAACCAAGATTGTAAGATTATACTCCATGCAAGAGCAAGCTCAAGGCAGGATAAAAGTTCAAAGCAAGAAAAGGATGACCCTGCCAATGAATAGCAGAACTAAAATACTTTATAGAGGAAAATGCACAAATAGCCTATCATCGAGGCAACTAAGCTAGAGAAACTTACTTGCGCAGCAAGCCGTGTCCTCACCAAATCTAGAGGGTAGGTAGCAGCTGCAGCTGTTACTCCAGCTAAGAAGCCACCTGCTAAACGCACAATGATATGTGCACTAATATTTTCACTATTACTTTCTAGTCCAGGAAGTGACTGCAAAACCTGCAAAAAATATTAGGAATTATCACACAACAATTTAGAATGATTACCCAAAATAAATAAAGCATACAAAATAACTAGTAGTTTCATGGAACGTGTATACCAACATTCTTGTATTGTTCGTATGAGTAGAAACTGACGGAGGAATAAGGAAGGCGATGAGCTATTGTAACCAAGTTTCCTTTCCAAAAAGCTCTTATTCCTTCCTCGTGAATGACTCGTGAAGCCTCCCTCCAAATGCAAGGTTTCCTCAAAGTTGAGGCATCTGAATGCATACCTTGTATCTAAAAGCACAAAAAGTTCACCATGTCAGAAAGATGCAAATACATCTCCCAAGAATAAGCAAGTGGCCTTAACTAGAATCCACTATTTTAATCAATAGTAAACACCAATTAGACGTTTGCGACGACCCTACATTGTATCTTTCTACACTAATCATAAAAATATAATCACATTTCATTAAGAAATCATACCTCCAGAAAGCTTACTACACCCCTACAGAAAACAAATCAAATAGCTCCAACTCCCAATCCCATCATGTTCTAATCACTTCTCTGACAAGCATTAGAACAAATTAAGCTCTAACATAAAAGAATGCTTCAAACTACAGAACCTATTACGCTTACATTTGAGCCATTTTCGTTTAAAACTTCAATCTTTCTCCACCATTTACAATCAATCGTTAAAATACAAAAATCAATTCAATCACTTCCCACAAACTCACTACTTAAACACATCAATTAAACGCAAAAATTAACAGATAAATCACATTCATTTACTTCTAAACCAATTCATCAAACATCCTTGCAATTATATATTAAAAAGGGTGACAATCTGGGAAAAACCCTTCATATAAAATTAAAAGCTTCAATCGTCCTCCAAAATTTGCCCTTTTCATATGAACCTTTAATTTCCCTCCACAATTTACCATCTATCATCAAAATAAAAAAAACCAATTCAATCACTCACCCACATACTTCATCAACAGTCTCTGAATCAACATCAACAAATACGCACATAAATATTAAAAAGGGAAAATACGCACCTGGAAAAGGATGGTAAGACGAGCGAGAGGAGCAGTACATGTTTTACTAACAGCGCCGGCAATTCCACCGGCAAGAAGTTGCGAAATCGTTCCAATTTGTGCTTGTTGTTGTTGTTTAACCTGTACATATTTCCTCGTACAACCGTCTCTTTGTCCCCCCTCTACGACCACTCCAACCCTCGCTTCCGTCTGCATTACGAAACACTTCTTCTCTCTTCCTTATCTCAAAAAAAATCGAACAATTATTCTTCGATCAATTGATAAATAAAAACAAAACCCTAGGGCTTCATTCGCGAAGCTTTAGATTCCTAATTCACAGATGCAATGCCGTTAAATTGGATGATTTAAACTACAAATTTAAACCCTAGAAAATGAAAATTGAAGATTAAAATTGGAAATTGCAGAATTTTAGGGTTCGTTGTTGATGATGAAGATGAAAAAATTGGTAATATTAGGTTTATTGTTTTGCGTAATTTTAACGAAGTGAAAAAAGAGGTGGCATTGTATATATAGTGGACACAAAACGATGTCGTATTAAATTTAAATCGACAAGTTTTTTATCTGTTGGATTAATTTTTTATGCTTTTATTTACTCGTAATAGTATTCCTAGACTTAATAAGTCGGTGTGGGTGGACTTGGAGTATAAGATAGGCAAAGGATATTAATTTTTTATATTAATATTAATTAATTATTGATCAATAAATAATTAAACTATAGTACCTTTTTAATTGTATGATTATTGTATTCATTTAATTTAAATTATTTGTTATATTGTTTGTTTTAGCTTTCAAAAAGCGTATACAAATATAAACAAATTATTTGTTGAATATTAATGCTTTTTTGTTCGTTTTTTTTTACATGTGTAGATGATTCATCATACCAAATATGAAAAATTTTGTATACCTCATGAAATCCGAATATTAAAGTTATTTTAAATAAAAAAATAAAAAGTTATCAAGTCAAAAAATGATGTCTAATTGATAAAAATCATTTACATATACATTTATACATACATACAAAATGAATTCCTTAGCTTTTAGCTAGCTCTATCGAACTCAAGTTTTAAACTTATTTATAAATAAAATCTATCAAGCATCTTTCTTCGATTAAGAAAGTTAAATTAGCTTTGCATATTTTTTTATTATAAATTAATGAGTAGTATCAAAGCACGTTGATTAAACTAACAGTTAAGTATACTATGCATTTATAGCAATTATTTTTCATCAAATGTCAAAAAAACTGCAATTTTTAGGTTTAATAATATGCAAATTTGTGTGTTAATGTATTTGTGATTTGAAACTTTAAATTATAGAACTCAAACATTCAAAATTTGAAACATTGTTGAGTTTTTCATTGTACACTAGGTTTTATACAATGTTACTAAGTTGCATTGAAATACTATTAATATTTTTTTTTGAACTAAAGGGTATATCGAAGAAAAGAGAGAGTTTAACAAGAATCAAACTCAGGACTTTATCCGAAAATTATGATACTTACTTACTCCAACTGAGAATATGATTCATTTCTAAGCTACCAACATTTTTATCCTCTAAGATATCAACCCAAATATTTCACATAAAAAGAAGTTCCATTTCCATTAGTAAATAAATAAGGGCATACTAAATACAAATCTATGGCATACATTCTACATTGCTCAAAGGTAAAGTCATCTAATTCCTCTAGCAAAAGCTTGCTTTTTCCTCCATTCCATAAGCTACATTTCAAAAGTTATTGCACCAATTTCCTAGACAAATCTGAACAAATACTTAAAAAAGTTATCGATCATTGTTTGGCAAGCCAAAATGGGACTATCTGCCCATGAGAAGACCAGCTTAAACCAGGTGTATTATCTTGGTTGTTGGCTAACGAAGAATGGCTCAATCGCGCATCACTTTGGCTTGCTCCAACATCGAGGACTTGGTTGCTAGGAAGACGGTTGCAAAGCAGGCTGAATTCTTGCTTGCCATGCTCCATTCGACTAGGAAAAGCTTCTATTCTACTACGCTTACATTGACTAGTAGTGTTATCCTGATCTTCTCTATGTGAGTACGATATCTGAAAATCCTTCTCGGGTAGCTGAGGATGTAAAGACATTTGTTGGTTCGATGACAAATCGAAGAAGTTCTGAGAATCTTCTGCTGCTTTCGAGCATTGAGTTTTTTTCTCGAGTGCGTGCATTTCTTCCACCATTGGCTTCCATAGCCTAACTCTCGCGTTAGTAAACCAGTTAGATACCTGTTGGAAAGACAATTCAAAGACACTTAAGTAGGGCAGAACTTAGACCTGTTAAAATTTTCCGGTTATTACTTTCAATAGGGTTACATGTCAATTTCAAATCGCTAAAAGATTAATAGATTTAGCGCCACTATTTCATAAGGGAAGAATGTCAAGGAACCAACTCAAACAAAGGCTTAAGGTGATGATTGAACACATAGAATATTTTATATACTCTAACATGCCCTCTCACACAAGAACCCTTTGGACTAGAAGTATATATGCAGCACAAGCCCTCCTCATACATAACGCTAAATATTTCACATTAAACGAGGGGTGGTGGGGGTACAAACTTGTAACCTCTTATCATATTGGCTTTTAATATCATGGAGAAGCTAACTCAACTAAAAGCTAAAGCTGATGATTGGGGACACAAAATATGCTATATACTCTAACAAATAATGCATAAGAAACAATTGCAGTTGCTTTCAAACAAGGGGAAAGAAGCTCAATAAGCACAAACCTGACTTCTTGACAGGCCAGTTTTCTGTGCCAACATATGCTTATCAGTATCACTAGGATAACTGTGACAAACAATAACGAGTATCAGTAAACTGAATCCATGATCATAGTTCTAACACAAGTTAATTTGCGAGGTAAATTGCAATGCTCGATGGTAAAGAAGAGAGTCCTTACGGGTGTAAAAAGTGTTCGAAAAGCCAATTCCTAAGAACAGCAACAGCTTTATCAGGAAATCCTCTTTGAGATCGCCACACAGGATGTTGAAGAAAGTTAGAAGCCGAGCCTTTGTCATCTGAACACGAAGCTGATGTACGATCTTTCCTAGTGTCTACACTAGTAAACGCTTTACTTGTAATGCGAATATGATCCAGAATGGCATTTTTCAAGCATTGAAAATGTCTAAACATGGCTTTAACAGCATAGCATAAAAATGGGGTAGCATTTCCAAGGCCAGCAACAGATTCAAATGATGTAACAGCAGATTGCATTTGTTGGCAGTACAGTTTATATCTTTTGTACACCTATATTACAAAGCATAATAAAATCAAATCCAAACATGATAAATTTATTAAATACAATATCACATTTTGTGTTCATGCAAGCAAACTATATACTTACACATATTTATTTGAGTTCTCAAAGATAAAAAGGGAAATTTTATGTTGTAATCACAAGCCCGTCTAGCTCAGTTGGTAGAGCGCAAGGCTCTTAACCTTGTGGTCGTGGGTTCGAGCCCCACGGTGGGCGATTTTTTTCTAAGTACATATGTTTTTGACGTACGTTATTCTTCGCGAAAATTTTAATCTATAGTATAAATTAAATATGTAAAAAGATTTATATTGAATGAATTGCCCGTCTAGCTCAGTTGGTAGAGCGCAAGGCTCTTAACCTTGTGGTCGTGGGTTCGAGCCCCACGGTGGGCGCATTTATTTTTTTGCAAAAATCAAATATAAAAAATTCAATAGTATTCAATATTAACTAACAAATTGGGTAAATAATATCTATTGTTTTGTTAAATTGCTATAACTATAGTAGTCTTTATCAAAAGACACAATATAATTTCCGGTGATTTTGCTACATTTCTATTTTACATTTACTAGGAAATATAAGAGAAAGAGACTGAAAAAAGTAAAATTGAAAAGAAGCGTGTGGATGAGATGACGACAAAAATCATAATAATTCAAATGCTAATATTAAAAATGTAACAAAATGAAGGAGGTATCTAAAAAATAAAGTGTAAAACAGGGATATGCTTGATATGCACTACTCACACTTTGATTGACACCCATTAATCAGCTTTAGGTTCTAGTGTATGCAGTGTCCCTTACAAATAAGGAAAATTTTCGATTGAGATGACCTACTCCTACTATACTAATTGAGGTATTAAAGATAATGTCTACTACTACTCTCTTTACCCAAATGCCAAAACATATACTCGGTATTCCCTTACAAAGAGATTTCTTTCGACTATGTTTTAACTTATACATTATAAATAAAAATACAAACGAAGAGTGAATAATAAATAGCATCCAAAAACCACTATTAGAATAGTATTAATGAGCCATAGGTGTGTCACATGACTAATTGAATAGGATACAATTTCAGTTGTGCCTCATTTTTAGATTTAACAATATGACACAACACATTACGATACGACACTATTTGCAATATGATTTGATTAGCAGTATGATTTGACAAAAGATTTGAATTAGATAACAAAATTTCCAGGGTTTAAAAAGCATTATACTTATCATATGGATTAGTAATTAAATCCAAGTGAAGAAATTAATAAAGAAGGAACTAGCTAGTAATACTCATTAACATAATAAGAAAAAGGTGCAATATTGAATTAAAAGTTGATAAAAAATTAATAAAAAATAGAAATAATCCTATGAAAAAAGGTATGGGAGGAAAAAAAAAAGTAAAGAAAGACCCAAATGAATATAAAAAGATGGAAGAAAGAAGTGAAGAAAATGATTTGATTAATAAGTATTGACAAGACAAGACATCTTTATGTCTCACTGCCAGAACAGCAGATATATGAAATGAGATGATGTTTGATTTAATTTTTAAAATGTTGGGCCAAGAAATCCAAATGCTAGCATGTCCTCCCACAGTATCAGCAACTATCAGATCATCAACTCATCATCCTCCTTACATTTGCCCACAAAACTCCAACTTCCCTAACCTAACCTTTACTCTGTTTCCTTTTTATACTTCCTCCGTTCCATAATACTTGCTACATTTCACTTTTTTACGCAATCCAATGCACAATTTTGATCATTAATATCTTAAACTACACTGATCTAAAAATTATAAAAATTTAATATTATGAAAGTATGCGATTAGACGATTCAAACAAGATCCCACTTGACTATATTTTTACTTACACATTAGTCGCAATATGTAAAATAAGCTTGAACGATGAATAGTGCACAAAATCGAAATGTAGCGAGTATTTCAGAACGGAGGAAGTATTTATTTTTGAGGACAAAATATAGAAGTATATGGTTTAAACTTTAAATCATTAATTACAAGTATTTTTTTATTATTTTATAGGTTATATTTGAAATAATTATCATTA
Source organism: Amaranthus palmeri (assembly GCA_019776075.1). Lineage (NCBI taxonomy): Eukaryota > Viridiplantae > Streptophyta > Magnoliopsida > Caryophyllales > Amaranthaceae > Amaranthus > Amaranthus palmeri. Next base: position 161,330 of record JAAKBH010000300.1, read on the forward strand.
TAGAAAAGTTTACTATTGATTAAGAAAATGAACAAAACAAAATTCATTGGTCTTTTATTCAGTGGAGGTCTTAATGCTTATCTACATAACAAAATCAGAAATTAGTAGAGCAATTTATAATTACATATATTAATTATTATGTAAGAAATTAAATATAACCAACATTTTAAAACGAATGGAGTACATTAGTAAATAAAGCATAACTAATTTTGGTAAGGTAATACTATAATCTTTATTAGTCTTACCCACAAAAAATCTAACTAATTATTCAAATATACTACAAAAGGACTTTGTATTGCACTTACTCATCTTCTTGAGTCTAACTTGTATGAATATATTAACGGTTTCATTAAACTTGATATATTATGCAAATTAAAGATAAACCATTTAGATGTCATATAGCACATTCAAAAGATGAAGAGAGCATTCAACATGATTGAAAGAAAATTGTTGATCAAACCTAATTAAACTTATCTGAGATTTACCTTAATTAAATTTTGAGAGTTATGGATAAGTACAGCAGTTGAGAGATTTATATTTCACTTTATGATAACTATTGATAAGGATTTAATCTCATCGCCTATTAAAAAATTAATTTTTTTTATTTTTTTCTGGCAAAAATTAACTAGTTTACTCTAAATACAAACCAAACTAATAAGATGAAGTATTAATTTTGGTTGTACCAAACAGGCCACATGCTAAAGGAAATTTCCCACCTAATTAATCCCCCACTCATACAACCTACCCTCAAATCTCAATCATATAGAACTACAAAAATATCACATCACCAAAATTTGAAAGAATTCGCACAATATTGGTACGATCTTCTTCACTCAAATAGTGATCCTTCTACAATTTACTTTCTCATTAATTTATGTTAGTGATACTTACCCCTCCAGAAAGTACAACTATCCCTACGAGAAACCACCCTATAACTCGAAAAACTCTCACATATTTGAGTCATATGGTACTTCAAAAGTACAGAGAAGAGGTTTATAGGCGAGCATAAGATAGTTCGAAGGAAAAATATCCTAAACATACAAGAATATACTTGTTATATAAGACGATCTACCGTAAATTACATCTTATACATAAGTTAAATGATCTTACTAATAATACGAATTATGAGAATAAAACTCTTTACAAGAGTCGTGGTTTGAAAAAATTTCATAGGAGTATATTATTCTAAATAAAAATTTCAAAACTAGATATATGCTTTAATCATCTATAATTTATAATTGGACACTCGTGTACACGTTTACATTTTATATTATTATCTATAAAAAAATAATCCAAGAAATTTTATTTGAGTGTCTTGATTTATATTTTGATATTAATGGAGTATAATACTATTAATTTTTTAAACATTAATTTTTTCGTTTGTTACACTAATAAAAATCAAACACGTTATTTTATAAAAATATTTTATTTAATATAATAATTTATTTTGCTTTATTTTATTTTATAACAAAAAATTCTAAAAATTTCAATTATGCTCAATTAAAAATATAAAAATTTAAAATAATTTTTACGTGTGCTGTATCTTTAATTTTGAGTTATTCCAATTATTTTTTATGCTCACTATTTTGAAATAGATATAATACTACTTTTAGTAACTCATGTTCATCTATTTCAATTCTCTTTTAATACCAAATATTTTCTCCATTTTAAAATACTCGCTACATAACATTTAGTTTAATATATAAATCATTAGAATTATACATTAAATTGTGTAAAAAATTATATTGCGTAATAAGTCAAATATAATACCATATATTTCCTCCGTTTTTAAATACTCGCTACATAGCATTTAGTTTAATATATAAATCATCAAAATAACACGTTAAAAAGTATAGTGAAACAAAGTATTCTAAATTAAAAACCCCTTTGAATATATGTAAAATCAATGGACAAAATAGCACAACTATTATAAAGGCCTAAGCTATAATGAGAAAGGGGCATTTGGGTGGGAAATACTTTACATGTGAGTCATAATATTATTCAGAAGTAGTTTTGGAAAATTGCAAAACTCAAAGTGATGTTGTATGTAAGAAAACGCGCATTACTGTGTGTTTATGGGTCATCCCCTAAATGTGTCAAAACAAGTAGAATCATAGGATGATCAAGTTACAAATTGTCAAGTCCTAACACCTTGAACATATGACCTCTAATATATTCTAGAGGATTTTTAAAGGAAAAATATTACAGCTAAATCCAACCAGAATGCATAACTTTCAGCCATCAAATAAGTTTAATGCAATATAAAAAATTGAAATTCAAAGAAAGATTTAAATCAAATCAAATAAAAATAAATGTTTAATTAGAAACCCAAAAAATGAGAAAAATCAAGCATAGTAGTAGTAACAAACCTCATGAAGCATGGAAACTAGGTTAGGGTTACTACACCGAAGCGAAACATCATCATCATCATCACTAAACAGAATTCCAGAACCTTCTAGAACATTATAATTACTTTGTTTCTCCAACGAAACACCACTAGCACGCGAGAATTCTTCAAGAAGTTCTTGCGCCGGCCTGAGAAATCGAGATCGGCCCAAAATAGAAGCGTAGCCCGTAAAAGGACCCATAGGGGAAGGAAGATAGGGGCGGGTATGAGTAGCAGATGAAAGCGATAAGTTAGTGGACGCCATTAATGGATCAACAGAGGAAGATGAAGAAGTAGGTTGAAGTTGAAGGGGAGAAAGAAAATGGTGGTTCGGGACAACGATCTCAACGTCGTCGTTTTGATGGTAGCGTAGTTTGAGTCTTCTGCTTTGTTGTGGGACGTGAAATGGGCTGAAGGTTTCATCCATGGCGGACGGAAGAGAAAGAGAGGGAAAGAGAGGAGAAGAAATGGGAAAAGTGTGAAGGGAGGTAAAATGGAGATAGCTACTAGTACAAGAAATGATTTAATTTTATGATTGTACAAAAATGATTGTTACTATCAAGAGTACGTATTGTATGAATTTAGTCTACGTATAAATAGTCACACTACGATTATTTGTACTAACTTATTGTTTAGGCTTACGTTATTTGAACTTGGGTACTGATGTTGGATACTGATTTGTGAATAAGTATAAGATACATTTAAATTTTTAATATTACGCCTAAAATGAAAAATTTAAGTGTCATATGTCCGAGCATCAAGTAATAGACACTGGTACGTGAAGCAATGTGAAATATTTGAGTACCATAGGTTTAGGCATATTTTATACTTCCTCCGTTCCATAATACTTGCTATATTTTCCATTTTGAGAAATTTCATATTAATTGCTACATTTCCTTTTTAGTAATAACCAATTATTTAAAGTTATACATGTAAAGAATATGGGAAAAGATAATTTCATTCATAAATTGATTTACAATATATAGAGTATATACATGGTCAACTATGAGCATAATATTAGGCTACAATTAAGGTAATTAAGAGAATAGCAAAAAATCAAGGGAATACAAATACTAACGTATGGCACCATGATTTGCTCAATATTATACAAACTAATATTTACTTAATATGCCCCCGCAAGATGGACGGTCCAACGGTAAGTCCAATCTTGGAAAGTAATAAGTGAAATCGGGATCGAAGAAGAGGCTTAGTTAGTGCATCGGCAAGTTGATCATCACCGGAAATATGAGTAACACGAAGAGTGCCATTTTGAACTTTCTCACGGACATAATGAAAATCAATTGCTAAGTGCTTCATGCGAGAATGAAAAACCGGATTGGCAGAGTAGTGTGTTGCACTAAGATTATCGCAGAATATGGTAGGTGTATTGGTGGATGTATACCCTAATTCAGACATGAGAGATTTTAACCAATCGATCTCTGTAGTGGTAGCAGCTACAGCACGAAATTCAGCTTCGGTAGAAGAGCGGGCCAAAGTTTTCTGCCTTTTGGAACTCCAAGCAATAGGATTAGAACCCAAATAGACAATGTAACCTGAAGTACTGCGAAAATTATCTTTATCACCAGCCCAATCAGCATCGGTAAAGGCATGAAGTAGGACAGGGGATTTTCGGCGGAACAATAGACCTTGCCCAATAGTTCCATGAAGATAACGAAGAACCCGTTTCAACGCTTGCCAATGGATATCAGTAGGAGCATGCATAAACTGAGATAATTTGTTGACTGCAAAGGCAACATCAGGACGCGTCATGGATAAATATTGAAGAGCTCCGACAATAGCCCGAAAAGAAGTCGGATTTGACAGTGGTATTCCATGGTTGAGCTTAAGTGGAGAATTTGTGGTAATTGGAGTAGAAGCAGGCTTGGAATTTAGCATGTGGGCACGTTGAAGAATATCATTAATATACTTACTTTGAGATAAAAATAATCCATCGGGATGAGGAATTACCTCTACACCAAGAAAATAAGAGAGGGGACCAAGATCCTTCAGTGAAAAACGGGATGCAAGATTGTTAATAAATGTATTTATGAGGGTGGGATTAGGACCAGTTATAATAATGTCATCCACGTAAACAATAAGATAAATGGGATCAGTAGTAGAGGAAAAATGAAATAGAGATGGGTCGGAAATTGTAGGTTTAAAACCTTGTGACAAAAGATAGTGACGAAGTTCATCATACCAAGCCCTACTTGCTTGTTTTAAGCCATAAATGGCTTTGTTGAGTTTACACACATGATCCGGATAAGAGGGATGAATGAAACCCGGTGGTTGAGCCATATATACCTCTTCAGACAGGGTACCTTGAAGGAAAGCATTATTGATATCTAATTGACGAAGAGACCAACCATGAGAAATAGCAAGAGAAAGTAATAGACGAATTGTAGCTGGTTTGACGACGGGACTAAAAGTTTCTACATAATCAATACCCGGTCGTTGATTAAAACCTTTAGCTACAAGTCGAGCCTTCAAACGATCCAAAGAACCATCGGCGTTGTATTTGACTCGAAAGACCCATTTGCATCCAACCACATTAGGAGCATCTATCGACGGGACAAGAGACCAAGTATTGTTTTTGGTAAGTGCAGTAAATTCTTCAGCCATGGCTTGACGCCAGTGAGGATGTTTAAGAGCGGAGAGAATATTATGAGGTTCAGATATTGGGGATTGTATAGCGGTGTGGAGAAGGAAATTGGAGTTAAAATATTTACTATTGGGTTTTCTTTGTCGAGGAGGTAAGGGAGGGGAAACAGTAGTGGAAATATGTTGATTCGGATGATCAAAAGTAGTGTTGGAGGAGATTGCTTGAGTAGACATATTCGGTGGAGCAATTTGTGGAATGGTAGAGACAATATGGGGGTTGACTAGATTATTATTAGGAGATGTATCATTTTGAGGGTAGAGAATATTGGAATTGGGTGTAGGAGTTTCAAAATTTGTGGAATTTGATGGAGTAATTGTAGGCGAAGGAGGGGATGATGGAGTAATTGTAGGCGAAGGAGGGGATTCAAAATCTAATTCCAAATTATTATTAGAAGTATTGGAATTAGTTAATTGATTATTTAATTGAGGAGTAGTAGACGCATGAGAAGTATTATCACTAGAATTTAATTTTTGAATGACGGGAACAGAAAACGGGACCCAAGAATTAATATCACAGGAGACAGAGGTTGTTTTTGGACTGTTGGTAAGTGAAATATATGGATATTCATGTTCAAAAAATTTGACATGACGAGAGGTATATATTTTGTCAGTAAGAGGATCTAGACAATAATAAGCACTTTGAGTCGAAGAATAACCAACAAAAATACAAGGAAGTGATTTTGGTTGTAATTTATGATTGTTATAAGGACGGAGCCATGGATAACATAAACAACCAAAAGAGCGGAGTTTAGAATAATTTGGATGAGTATGAAATAGAGAATAAAAAGGAGACTGATTTTGAAGAGTTGGAGTAGGTAATCGATTAATAAGATATGTAGCAGTAGTGAAAGCTAAAGGCCAAAATTTTAGTGGTAATTTAGAATGAGAGAGTAGAGAAAGACCGGTTTCAACAATATGACGATGTCTGCGTTCAGCATATCCATTATGTTCCGGTGTGTGAGGAGGAGAGGTTAAGTGAGTAATGCCACAAGATGAAAAATGAGGTTGTAATTTAATATATTCACCGCCATTGTCGCTGAAGAATTGTTTAATTGGTCTATTGAAATATTTTTCAACGAGTGACTGAAATCGTAGAAAAATATTTAAAGAATCGGATTTGTGTTTCATGGGGTAAAACCATATATATTTAGTAAAATGATCAACAAAGATAATGTAGTATTTAAGATGATCATAAGATAAAATTGGAGAAGTCCAAACATCAGAAAAAATAAGATCAAGAGGAGCAGTAGAGGTAAGGGTGGAATTATAAAAAGCTAATTTGTGACTTTTATTTACTTGACAATCATTACATGGAGTAGTAACAGATGGATTACGAGGAGATACATCTAAATAGGTAGAAAGTAAATTAAACACTTTTGTAGATGGATGACCAAGACGATGATGCCATATAGAGGAGGGACATTTGGAGGAAATGGTCGAATGGGCAACTGGTGAGATTAAGGAGCAGGTATATACTCCTTGATTGGTTTGTCCATTGAGTATAATTTGATTTGTGGAGGGATCCTTAATAATAAAAGAATTAGAGAAGAAAGAGATTTGGATATTATTATCAAGACATAAACGAGATAATGATAAAATATTACGGGAAATTTTAGGAACATATAATACACTAGACAGATTAACAGTGTAATTAGAAAGGGTAAGAGACATAGAACCAATACGAGTAATTTGAAGAGAAGTACCATCACCGATAATGAGCTCTTCATTACCGTTATAAGGAGCATGAAGAGAGAGGGTGGTTAGATCATTTGTCACATGGTGAGAGGCTCCACTATCTAATAACCAAGAACAATCAAGGGTAGGGAGAGTAGCAGGAAGAGTAACCATTGTAATGGGATTAAAGGAGGAAGGTAAAATTGTTTGATTTTTGACCATTGTTGCGCAGCAATGAGGAAGAGTGGGGATCGAAAAAATCTGATACCATGTAAAGAATATGGGAAAAGATAATTTCATTCATAAATTGATTTACAATATATAGAGTATATACATGGTCAACTATGAGCATAATATTAGGCTACAATTAAGGTAATTAAGAGAATAGCAAAAAATCAAGGGAATACAAATACTAACGTATGGCACCATGATTTGCTCAATATTATACAAACTAATATTTACTTAATAATACATACTCCTATTTTTATCCTACTCTATATCTAATTACTCCTATTTTTCTTTTTCATTTTTCAACAAATAATATTAAAAAATTCCAAAAAAGCAACTTTTCACCTATTACTCATCATTGCACAGTAATTCCTTAATCTTTGTGCTCATGCAATGGTAGCAAGTAAATCAAAACGGAGGAAGTATATTGCAGGCTTGTGGCTAACATAAGAACAAAAATATACTTCCTCCGTTCCATAATACTTGCTACATTTTCCATTTTGGGAAATTTCATATTACTTGCTACATTTCCTTTTTAGTAAAAAACCAATCATTTAAAGTTATACCTACTTCTACTTTTATCCTACTCTATATCTAATTAATCCTATTTTTCTTTTTCATTTTTCAACAAATAATATTAAAAAATTCCAAAAAAGCAACTTTCCACCTACTACTCATCATTGCACAGTAACTCCTTAATATTTGTGCCCATGCAAATGTAGCAAGTAAATAAGAACGGAGGAAGTAGTTAAGTATAATTAGATATATAAATTATCAAAATAATGCATTGGATTGTTACACACATACACTGAAGTGTATTTTATTTGTTAAAAAATACTTGCTATATTAAGATTATTAACACTGTTAATTAATTTAAGTTTGATTTATACTTCGTATTATGGTTGATGTTTAAGATAATATATAATCAAATGAGATTTTATTTAATTTGTCTAATTAAATATTTTTATAATATTAATTTATTATTATGTGTGATTTAATATATAAATAATCAAATTAATGAATTGAGTTTAGTAGAAATTAAAATTAAATAAAAAAAAGTCAAATGTTAGTGGAGTGAAGGAAAAAAAACATTAATATTGTTAATGTATTATCCATTAACAAAATTATAATGTATTATTAATTTTAAAATTTATCACCATTTAGCTTAAAATGTAGTACTATTTAATTAGTTTTTTATTTTACAGTATATTACAATTCTCATGAAGTATAAAATACTATTACTATCTATTTTCACCAAATTCAAATCGGTGAATGTGATAACTATTCATAAATCAATTCTTATATTACCTGTATCGTTTGCCCTTTCGTCATCGCTCTTTACTGTCTCTCTTAACTGTATTGTTTCTTAGTTACTTGTATGTATCATTTTAGTTGTGTAAGTCACTTACTTTGCTTGCAGTTAGATAATTCCTATGCGGCTAGCGTGGCTGTAAGATGCAGGATTTCGAATATTTGCAGGCTCCTATCTTTGAAGATCACTCTTGAGCCGAAAGACTCTTTTGACCGCCCTCTCCTTATGGGTATGAGATGCCGTCGACCTTCCTTCTCCAGACCCTGACTATAGATTTATCTAAGTGTGGAAACACTGGGCATGATGATGATGAATTCTTATATTATACACAAGAATTAGTAATTACTCCTAATATTTTAATTAATTAGTGTATTGAAAAGTTAGAGCTGCTAGGAATAAAATTAGCAAATATAATTCTCTTAATATTTACTTGAAAATAGCCAATTTTCATCAATATATACTTATAATTTATGTAGGTAAGAAAAAAAAAATTTAAGATAATATTTGTAAAATCATTGATGCATAACCTATGTTCTTATGAAATATGTTGGATAAATAAACTATTATTGATATTTGTATTATAATTACTGTGCTAAAATTAATTAACTAAGTTAATAGGGTCAATTAATGATCGAGTAATTATTCTTATTGCTTTTGAGGTTATACTAGAGTTGTAAACATAATTCTTTTTTTTTTTTTTTTGAATATTAGGTAAACATAGTTCTAAATAGGCAAAGAAAGAAGAAATAATAATATTTTATGTAAGTTATGAAATAATAATATTTTCATCAACGAATGTGAGAAAGTTTTATTATAGGAAAGCAATAAAAAAAATGTGTAGTTGAGATGAGATAAAGATTATAGATTATGACAGAAAAAAAAATTTAGCAAATTCAGAAGAACAAAATAAATGTAGCAAAAACTCGTATTACCTTCCTTCCAAGAGTATTGCACTAATTGGACTTAGCATAAATATTAAGTAACTAGTCTAGAAACCCGTATGATGTAAGATATTTTTAGTTTCGACATATATAAATATATGATATTAAAAATAAGGTTAGAGATATTATGCATTTGAAACACTCAAATTTGACAGCTATATATACTAATTAACTTTGTAATTTGAAAATTGTCAGTAATATATTATGTTGTATATTATTCAACTTATTTTTTTTTTTTGAGTTTTATTCAACTTAATTAGTTTAACTATAAATAAACGATTGTTAAAGATGCTTTAATTGTAAAGATATTGGTCAAGATCAAATGTCATATTAATCAATAAATGAATCCCACTTGACAGAATAAATTTATCCAACTATAATTAGTATAATATATGTATTGTACGATGATTCATTGATAGCAAAATATCATTATCGTATTGTAATATCGACAAATTTGTAATAGTTAATGAGATTAAGAAGTAGGGTTTTTTGGGTAGGGTTGATTTTTGTATGAAACCAGACTAAACTTGACTACGTGCACTCCTAAATCACTAGGATAAAGAAAACAAAAAATATTATAAAACGGGTGAAAAAGAAGAGTAATAGTTCATTTGTTTTGAAAACTCACTACATAAGAGTTTTTGACGACACTAATTATCATCTTTCTTGAGTCGAGGGACTCATTTTGGCCGCACTTTTTTTTATGGGTATGAGTTGCCGCCGTCCTTCCCTCTCTAGACCCTGTTCATAGTTTTCTATGAGCGGGTGTTTATTCGGGTCATCGGGTTGATTTCGGGTCAGGTGTATCGAGTCTGTTCAAAATCGGGTTTTGTGTTCACATTGGTTTTTACATAATTGTAGATCCATTTTAAGTCAGATCAAATCGGATTCGAATTTCAATTATTAAGTCGGGTGTCTATCGGGTCATTGAGTTTGTTTTGAACACCTCTCAGGATGATAATGATGTGTATAGATTGATACATAAATGATCAAAATAACGTATTAAATTACGTAAAAAGTCAATGTAGCAAATTTAGTGGAACGATGGCTATTATGAAAAGAGGTTAAGGAGGAGTAATAATTAGAAGTAGGTATATGAATAATCATTGATCTAAAATCCATAGGAGTGGAGTGTATTTATTTAACATCTTTATTGGTAAGGACTAAGTGGGAAGTAAGTGAGAGAAATTAAAGCAACATTTACTTGACTGACGGACTCATGACTGATGGGACTAATCAACAGAACATTTTTATTTTTGCTTATTTTTCCTTTTCTCTTTCTTATCAATTTTTACACCTACCTTATTTCAGGGGTTTATTGCCATTTGCCAACTATACAAATATAATTGCTGTCTATTATAATATTTGTTATTGAGTGTGACATATTATATGTGAAAATATTACTATTAGTAGTAAGTATTATGAAACGGAGAAACCGAGAAAGTAAATCTATATACCAGTGTAGCATAATTTGCTAGTTAGTTTAGTTTTTGAATTTGTGATTCGTTTATGTTTGCTCAAGAATAGCCTAAACTCGATTATAATTTGCTTTTTTATTTGCAATTCGCTAGGACATTAGCGAATTATGTGACACCGTCATAGACTCTCACTTATAGAGCGTTCAAGATAAATTCGACGATTTGAAATTAATCCGACCTGTTAGTCGAATTTGACTTGACCTAACTTTAAAATGAATTTAGTTATGATATAAAATCCATGCGGATACAAGACCCAAATCGGCTCGTAATACCTGGCTCAAAATCGATTACTAAATTTACTAATTTTAAAGTTATATAGAAATTTCTTTTACCATCTAATCATCTATGATACCTATCTAACTCTATATTTTAATTTGATTTTTATTTAATCCCTTAAATATTTACGATCAATATAAGGCTATAAGCATATCCTGATTAACATCAGAGCTCTCCGAGCATCTCTTTAGAGACGTCTCTCAAGTCCAACTCATCAAAGCTTAATGTCTATTTACATCATGTTTAGTTCCTACATACATTTACCATAATGCCTACTTACCGTTTTCTTAATGCTACTTATAATATTTGAATGCATACTTACAATATCCTTAATCCATCAAGTAAGCGTGCAATACTTTCAATATTTAAAATACCAATTTACAATATTCTTATTACCCACCGAGTAACCCACTCTACTTATGGTGCGGTATATTCAATCAGAGATGATCTTACGAGATCATCATCATCGTCGTACCCAATGCATCCCACTCATAGACAATTTCAATTATGAAATTGTATTTTACCTTCTTCTCCTTCACCCCTATAAATAATTTTAAAGGAAAAAAATAGTAATAAGTCAGATTTGATGATGACAATCTGAGTGAAGTAATAGTAGTAGTAGTACCTAGGAGTAGTACCTAGTAACTAGTAAGTGAGTATTCATAACATTGACGTAATTGAAGAGTATTATTTGTCATAAAATTTAAAGGTAGATGAATTTACATAAATTGTTGAGATAGTACTTCCATTAAATGAGAAAAAGTAATTCTTCCGTTCCATAATACTTGCTAATTTTACTTTTTTACGCAATTTAATGTACAATTTCAATTATTAATATCTTAAACTACATTTATCTAAAAATTATAAAAATTTAATATTATGAAATATACGATTAGACGATTCAAACAAGATCCCACTTGACTATATTTTTACTTACACATTAGTCGCAATATGTAAAATAAGCTTGAACGATGAATAGTGCACAAAAATGAAATGTAGCGAGTATTTCGGAACATAGGAAATATATGAATAAAAATAAAAATAAAGTCAAAAAAAAATTTTATTAAAAATTTATAGTGAAAAGCGTGTTTTAAATGGAAGTAAATCGATAGATAATTAGATGAATATTTTTTGTCAAAGATTATGTCTGTCTTAAGTTAAAATAAAGAAAAATTTGATTTTAAAGGTTCCAACTTTGCCTTATTTGCTTCTAAAGGTTCGAACTTTTATTTATCCTAGAAAGGTTCGAACTTTGGGGGTCATCTTCATTTAAAGGTTTTTATGTGTTTTTTTGAGTTGATTTTGGATTGATTATGAGTTTTCATGGAACGGAGAAAGTATATGGTAAAAGTAGGTGAGAGTAGTATAGCATGGTATCCCCATGTGTAATGTGTATGTATGTGCATTGTGAATGACATATTGACATGGACATGAAATGAAAATGAAATTTGTAGTTGTACTTCCCTATTATAAACTCCCTAGATTTGCGAGGGATTTCCATTATTTGATTGCAAAAAGATAAAATCATACCAAATTCTTACTATTCATGATTCAACTACTTAATTGTGGGAGTTTTCCACGTTCTTGAGACTATATAATGATGATTAAATAAAATACTTGCTCCGTAAAAGGTTATTTGCAACTTTGGATGGGTGCGCGAACTCCTAGGCAAAACTTTTAGTAGTGTATTAAAATATATTAATTAAGTTGAGTGGGGTGGGATTATAGTATTATAGTATTAAAAAGTAAGAGAGAGTATTAAAAAGTAAGAGATAGAATATTAAAAAGTAAGAGAGAGAAAATAAAAAAAGTAATAAAAAACTTTCTATAAATGAAAAAAAAGAAAGTTGCAAATAACAGTAAACGGCCATTTTAGGTTAAAGTTGTAAATAACATTTTACGGAGGAAGTATATACTTTATCTGTTTAATCATATTTTCTTCGTTTTAACTTTTTATGTAATTTAATATCTTATTTTGATTATTTATATATTGAATTATGCGTATTAAAAAAAATTATAAAAAGTTAATTTAATGAAAATATTCGATTAGATGATTCAAATAAGATCTTATTTGACTATATTTTTATTATATATTAGGCGCAATGGAAAAATCATTATGCAACGAGTATTTCGGAACAGAGGAAATTTATATGAAATATTAATTTTATGGGTATTCTTTTGCCAATTTTAAATAAAAGAATATATTTTATATAATAATTTTTAAAATAAAATAAGTTAATTAATAAGAAATCATACTACTCCTTTTTCACTATAAAATGTTTATATTTATCTATTATCCATCCAAACACACATATTTCTTCTATTCCTTTCTTCTCTTTCTCTCTCCTTTATTTTTCTCTCCAAAATTATTATCTAAATATAATATTAAATTAAATAATAAAAAGTATTCAATTAACAAATGAAGCAATTCACTGAGCACAAATTCTTGTGAGAGATAGTCTCTTTGAGAGACTAACTCTAATTGGATCGGCCCATAAAAAAATATAGAATAAGAGTAAAAATTAAACTCTAATGAATTGGGCCTGAGATGCATCTATCAAAAAGACGATTTCTTAGGAAATTTGCTGTTCACTGAGAGCTAAGTAGTTGTAGTATTCAATTAAGTAGTATCATTTCAAAAAAAAAAAGTAGTTGTAGTAAAATACAAAATAAAGTGTGGAAAAAAAAAATACAATGAGCAAGGTTTAATGGATTAAATTACTTGCTCTATTTATCACCTTGAGCACAATGAAAGTAGTAAAAAACAATCTCAAAATTATAAGTCATCTCTAAGAGACATTTTGGCAATATAACTTAATTGATTTCAATAAGGCACTAAAACTAAAGAAAATATTAAAAAATAAGTTGATGAGAATAAATTTAAAGTAAATATTTATTTAATTAGTATGTAAAGTAAATTTCTTCAATACATGCATTAAAAAAGCAAAAATAAGTTGATGAGAATAAAGCTTAAATCAAAGTAATACTCTATTTCTTAAAATTATACTATCACTGAAATAAAAAAAGGAAAATTAATAGATGAATGGGTTTATTGAAATTAAAGAGTAAAATTATTATTTTAAGGTAATAAAATAATTATATAAATAATCTCATGGAAATATAACCACATAGAAAAGTATTGCATCAAATTCTTCATAAAATAACACTAGAATTACTTAAATCTAGATGCTTGAGGTTTACCATACATCAATTTTACCTCAGCAGCTGAAACATTATTTTCCAAGACACTTTACTCAGTTCTGATCTGGACATTTATATACAAAATAAATTTCGGCTAAAAACACAAAAGCGCACAAATCAATACAAAACATCGTTCTCGTCATAATAATCGAGTCGACTATCGTTCTCATCGCTGCCTGTCACAAAATGCACAAATCACAACAGTAATCAACAAGCTCCCGACACCGATAATACCAATGTAAATAAGCATCTCATTGAGTCCGGAACTTGTTTATACAACACTTCTGCAAACCTACACCAACCATGATATCTCGAGGTGCTAGCCAAAAACACGATTTATTTCTTGTACAACACTATAAACCTTTCAATCTTCACTAAAGCCGAGATAATCATCAATATGATTGCAATAACAATGCCAATTTGTATTCTTGTAAGGAAATTGATCTCTCATCTCATGTATAGAATCCTCCACAAGTATGGGGGCGTATCTTGTAATAGAAGGCGACTGGCAATTATTCCTAAAGAGGGTAGATTAACCATAGGCACTAATGGAATTTCTAAGTGAGAAAATACTTTTATTGACATTGCACGCTTCATGTTGGTGACATCATTGTGGTCTGTAGTGTCCACTTTGCTGAGGAGGATAGGGACCAGGAACAGTGTATGGCGGTCGAGGGAAGGATGATGGTTGTTGGCTATGTGCATTGTAATATGGACCTCGCCATCCAGGATAAGCGGGCTGCCCATATTCATAATTGGCGGGTGGCTGCTGGTGTGGTTGTTGGGATTGGTACGGGGAACCACTTGATGGTGGAGCATGATAAGGTGGAGGATGAGGTTGCTGAGAGGGACCTTGTGAGGAACCATAAGGGGAAGCGTATCCAGGTGTTGAGGGATTTTGTGGCTGATAATAAGGTGCGGGAGCTTGAGGCCTTGCATTCTCGGTTTGCTGTAGGGGTGGCTGATAATAGGGTGCAGGTGCATGTGGCCTAGAAGGTTGGGAAATGTTTCCATTATCGGTTTGTTGCGGAGACATTGTTCTTGGGGGCTGATGGGTTTCCCTCACATATGGGTAGTTTTGATTACTCGAGTTTCCCTGTAAACTAAGCCCTGATATTTGTCTCTGTACATCTTCCATCATTTCACGGCACTGGATATTTCTTGTCATTACAAAATCACTACATTGCTGCTTAACATTTGTAATTGCATCCTGTTTATCAAGGAAACAATCTATAATTACCTAACAGTAGCAACTGATTTAGCCATATAAAAGAAAATCATCGGAAGATTCACCAGCTTGGTTAATGAAGCCAGTGAAGCAAAACTGTCGCTTATAATTTTGTAAAAGTTGAAGTTCGACTTCATAATAAAGGCATTCCAAAATACATACCTGAAGGGTTACATAGAACTTGAGTCCCTCGTTTATGTTTTCTTTAATCTCACGATACTTTGCTATGGCTGCTTCAATTTGCTTAAAGCACTTCTCACGTGATGCTGAATTATAGGGACCGGAAAATGAAAATGAGAATGGATAGCAACACCATGCACATATTATGCACTACTAAGACGAGCATTACAGTGCTGATAGTCTTCCATAAAAAATAAGTAGAATTCAAAACAACATCCACACCACTCATAAATCATAGATGGAAAGAAAAAGATGTCAGCTCTGCTTTCCACACCCAACAGAAAAAGAAGAAAGCATACAAATGTGTATAGAGCTGGATCAAGGGATTGCAGAGACCTCATGCATTATCAAGTGACTCAACAGTTTGCACAAAGACAGCTAACTAAGCAATTTACTGCTTTGCAACTTTTGATCTATAATACCCATGAAACACTTTCTATACTCTTACCAATTTATTTGCATATCTAAGCAACCAAAACAGATCAGATAACTAAGATTCCAGCCACAGTCAAATTTTAGTAGAACAAGAATTTCAGGAATCGTTTCTTGATAGATATTTCAGTTAAAACTAGCAGAAACGGTGAAGCACCTCAGTATTAATTATTGAACAAGAAATATAAAAATCCTAAAGACAGCTCAAATATTTAGGTAAAGTAAACTTACCCTTAAAATCTTCAAGATTAAAGATAGCTGCAAACTGATCATTTTGAGCCTGAAAAAAAGTCATTGCAGTCAGAGAGCAACTTCAAACAAGTTGAGGATGGTAGAAATCCTGAAAGTCTTAAAAAGTTGACTTAATGACAATGTAAAGAAGGATAATAGATGTACATATTTTCCAACTACATTGCTAAGAGTCCGACCACAAGCATGAACATCTTTATTAGTAGCTTGTAACATAACAAACCTAAAAAGCATCAAAATCAAATCCAATTTTGAAACAAAAAAAATCAGCTTATGCCCAATGTGATGGTATTCTAGAATTTAGGCAAACCAAAAAAATTGTTTATAATTTTTTTCTCCAATAAAAGTATAAATCACTCTTATTTTGAGCAGAATGCGGAAGAATAACAGCTAACACCTCCATGTGAAGGTATGAATAAGCAACCACAATTGCATTTGCAATAATCTTTACCAGATCAGGACGCAGAAGTTATAGATGTGCAACCAAAGCTTCAGCTATCCAGGAACGAATTTACATTTTTGAAATATAATCCAACTGACCAAGTGATCCCGAATAAAAATTGGATAATGTTTTAAATTATGAGGAATAATTTCCTAAACAAGTTAAGTGACCTCAAATAGTGTGCAAGCCACATTGGAGGAAAGACACAGTATGCCTATGAAAAGCTCCAGAGACACAAGACCACATCCAGGGAAGTCTATATGAAAGCTCTATAGCAAAACATCTGGTTAGTCCTTTCAAACACATATCAGCCACAACATCTATCATAGCACATGACGGTTGCAACATTACTCCACTTAGCTAATTTGCAATTGCTACAAGAATTTAATATATACCTCAGAATACATTTAAAATGAAAATGTCTGCACAATCATAAAACCTAGAAAGAAAACTCACAAAGCAAAAAAAATTATCTGCATCTCTTCACCATGGTATAGAACCTAGGTAAATGTAATAGGTTATACATTCTAAGATGACCACTAACTTAGCAAAATATCCATTGACTTTCAGCTCATCAGGTACAGTAATAGAAGATGTGAAGTCCATAAACAATACAATACTGGAAGACAACCAGACGTTGGTTTATTCCTCTTATCCAGGAAAGGGAGAGAGAAAAATATGACCTACAATCAACCACCTAAATTATTTCACTTGTTTAATATTCCTCAAAAAACAGTTACCAACTCATCTATGGATCAATTTCTTTCAAACAAATCTCCTTGAACAAGATCCTAAACCATTCATTTAGCCAATGTTCATTATATACACCTTTTGCAGCTAGGAAATTACGATTATTCAAACCAAAAAGTGCTTATAGCATTTTAATTACTCATAGTTAGTACTCCAGCAGTTAGCTTAGCATCAAAGCAGTTAATATATAGACTTTAGAAAAAAAACAAGCACTGATAATTGCAAATGCAAAATTGACAGGGATATCTCGAACTAGGGAACTAATACGGGGCTAGAAAACATATAATCTACAAAAGAAATATTCCAAATAGCTTCCGTACATCACTCAATAAAATTGGGAGCTTAATAAAGATATAATGCATAGTATTTAAAACGCGAGGCGAAAACAAAGAGGGTAAGGCTGTTTCAGAACAAAAACATCAACCAAGACAAAAAAGATATGAAATTGGAGTGACAGCATTTGCATAGTATAGGCCTGTAAAGATGGGGGATTCAGGTTCTCAAGCCAGTAGATGCATCAAAATCTTTATATTTTTATAAATAAACACTTGAACTTTTATTCTCTTAAAATCAAAGTTCCTCCAAAGATAGAAGCTTTGATCAGGAACACAGCTCGTGTTAATAGAGAAACTGAAATCATTTACTTGATATGATACCACAGAAAAATACAATGAAACTAGTAGCTAGCTTGCTCTACATTCAGAACAAGTAATTCAAATGCATTTTAAAGAACAGAGAGATATTTGTACAGCTTCATTTAAAAAAAACTAATGCATAGGGATTAATTGTAAGGGCACATGTTTTAAAATTTTGCATACGATGCTTGAAGAAGGGAATAACATGAGACTTAAAGATCACAAAGTGAGAAGCATGATCTCAATAAGTCATAAGTAGATTCTAGTAGCTACAGCTAATGCTTCCCAGCTAGTATTATTTTACACAATAGATTAATGGCAAGTTGATTGAATTGGTCCATTGTTCTAACAGACAATATTGTCTTAAAGATCACATATTAGTGACAAGCTGATACATTGAAAAGCTTTTCTTAATTGATTCATCAACAGCTACGATGTATATTGAACTGGTCTATTACGCATGTTAGAACAAACTGTATTTCATGTTATCACTCGAACCCTTAGTCTCATAAAATCTTGAGACGGAAACTACTCTAACCAACGAAACTAAAGTAGGATATTGTCATATGTGATTAAAAAGATGACAACCTGGATTTGCATCAATAGCTGCTCTTGTGCCTGGATATTTCGAGAAATCTCCTCACAGATATGATCATATTTTGCTAATTCCTTCTTGAAAAGATCCTCATAAGATCCAGTAGACGTCATCAGTTTCGGAAGTATGTCATCCTGAAACACATAACATGTATTTTAATCAACTTAAATACAGACGAATCAACAGAAATGGAATGCAAGGTTATGCAATGTAAGTACATGATAAAACAAATGACAGATTTTGAAAAATTTCGAACATATTCTCATATGATCATAAGACCCTTAATCCTTGAAGGGTAAACATCAAGGAAGTGTGCTTCTAAAAGAACAAAAACAGCTAAACATCTTGTCATATTCTAGAAATCCAAATCCTAATCTGAAACAAAATCAAAAATAGATCACAATTGTTTTTTAAAATTCTAATGTTTAACATCAATTAACTTTTTGATCAGAAAATTAAACCAATAACAAGAGATGAAAATGGACAAAAACAAAAAAAATGAAAAGTGAACCCCAACATCAATCATGTGTTAGCTATAGGAATGAAGTACGACGCAAACATTTATATAATAGAAATATAGAATATTGACATATTCATATGTACCTTTCTTTTCATTTCTTTTAGCATGTCTTCAAGGCCTGCCCGTTCTGCTCCAAGAGTCTCTAAATGCCTCTGCAAATGTAAGAAGATGTAATGTACTATTGAGTAGGATAAACCAGAGTGGTTGCTTCTGTACAGTCATGTTTCATGTTACAGATAGAAAACTGATATAAATACCTACCATTAAAGATCACAGGGAAAGAAGCAATAAACAGTATTAAATTTACAATCCTCTGTTTCATGTCAAACCAAACCAAAGAGAAAGACAAGTAAAGGAAAAGAATATCCGTTCTCTAGAAAATTTATTTTCATGCATTTTGTTAATCTCTCTAGTTATAGATATTCATTACCTTCATGAAGTATGCAATGCTGAAGCGAAAGTTCATGTAAGGGAGCGTCAAATGAATATAAGAAAGGGAGTGTCAAATGAATATAAGAAAAGCATATGTTTAATTGGAACGGAAAATGGAAGCAGATTCTTAGTACACAATTCAGTTTGTGATTTAAGCAGAATTTATAGTAGAAAGGAAACACTCTCCGTCTCTATAGTCTAGCCCATGCTAATTTCCATTGTTCCATCACAAGAAATCCTTGTTCCCTTGCCCCCCACCTAAGCACATCCTCTATCTTTCTCCCCACGACAATCACCTAGATTAACCATCTACATTCCTACCCTGACCACCTCCTCAAACACCACAATCTAAACAAAGGCCATGTTCTCTTCACCTAACAACAATGATCAACAAATAACTGATCAATAAATAACAACAATGCCAAGGTTTCAATCCCAAAAGATTCAGCTCAATGAACCAATAGATCAGTTCAAGTGATCATTCAAAAGAACTCTTCTACATTCAATTGCGATTTTTTATTATCTCAACCTATAAGTCCAAATCCTTCATATCCTTTCCACTCTTGCCTACATCATCTTCAAACTTCCTCACCTTTTAAAAATCCCATGAGTTTCAACATTCTACCAACTCACTAATATGTTGTCTTCGTACATGCACAATCTTAAATGAGTATCTTTTATCTTCTCCTTAATATTTGAAGCTCCAAAAGCATTATTAATATAAAACAAAAGAAAACAAGAAGAATCGAGAAAAAGAAGATAGAAGAGAGAAAAATAGAAGGAGAAAGTATCTAGTAGTGGTGGAGGAACCGGAAAAGTCCACAAGGTTTTACGGCTCCAAGCAAATCCTTAAATTTTTCCCCACTTCTCTATCATCAAACACCAGAGCAAATCCTTCTTTTTCCTTTTCTTTCTCTCTTTTCAAAGAAGTACGTCTAATTGTTAACTGTTTTTTTATAAATGCGATTTCTATCGAAACCAAAAGCGCAAGTATCCGGCGCAAAAAAGCATCCACCTATCTCTCGCTAAGCCCATTTTAGGAAAACAATTTTTCTTGCACCTTCCTTGGAGGCGCGCTTTTTAAAACTAAGTGGGAAAGAAAGTCTATGAATGAGGTAGAGTATGAGGTAGGTTCAAGGATAGTTTGAATACACAAATAATTAATAGAATTTATCAAAAATACAGGTGTAACAAGCCAATCTAAAAAGATAAATGAAAAGTGTAAGAAATGATAGAGCCCAAGTCTAAAGCAATTATCTTCAGACCAGCCACAAAAAATCTTATATTGCTTGGATCAATAACATAAAAAATGTGTTGTACAATGATGGTTACAGCCCAAGAAAAATACAGCGTAAAAGAGACCAGATAATATGGACAGGTAGTTCTGATTTTTGATACAACTGCGCATCAAACATCTATTTATAAACAACAAAAGGTGAAAAAGAAATAAAAATTACCAGACTTTGCTTCAAAGCTCCAACTATTGCATCTTCATTAGCATCCAAAGACATAATTGGTTTCGCTAGAGTTGGAAGTGCAGTCTCAATCTGCAACAAATAATAGTGAATAGGGTGAGAAGTTATGGATAAAACAACAGAATATGCATGTTGGATACAAATAAAAGGTTGCAGCTTTCACTAGTCCCTTTCCCTTTAGTTTTTCCCTAGAAGGTGAAGAAGGAATACAATTTGAAAACTTGAATTATCAACACGTACAAAGAAAAGTTGAATAACTCAAAGTACAAGTTATACCATGGACCTTTGGTCATCGCATAATTTTTCAAGACTAAAAACATAGAAGTTAGGAAGACTAGCAGCAATTAATGAGAACTTGAGAAGCATGAGCTTCAAAAAACATTCAAGAAAATAGAAACAATACAGAAACTAGAACATGAACAATTCCCTTAAAATAGCTACCTGGTAATGCTTAACACTAGTATGACAACTTATCCATTCTTTTTTAATCCTATCAATAGTGAAAGATTTTGAAACGGAAAAATCAAGACAATAGCTCATGACAAAAGCTTTAAGAAGACCAATACAGCAGGCAACCAAATTAAAATAGCTTATCTATAATGCTTTCAAAAACAATATCCTAGGCCATGGTGCATACGAATATCAAGAAAAAAAGCAGAGAAAGTTCCTAGGGATATCTGAGCAAAACTAAAGTTCTTGCAATCCATAAGCCAAATATCCAAACAAAAAAATAAAAGACTTCTGTACAAAAAAAATCCTATAATCCAGTCCAACGTTAAACAGGATTCAGAAGGGAACTTTCCAAGTTCAAGTTGCATGGGTTTAGCCCTCAAAGGAATCTATATATGAAGCAAGAGGAGCCTCAGACAAATTTTAATGCCAATTGCTTCACATACACACATACAGAGTATAAGCCATAGTGTAAAAATGCGGAAACGGTTGCGATCGCGGTAACGGAACGCTGATGCGGTAACGGGAGTGATGCGGTTATCATATCGCCTAAATATCGGTCAAAACTATAAGATATCTCTTAATGCGGCCCAAAACGCGATTGTTTTACACCTTTACAACGCGGGAAATATCAGTTCGTTTGTTTTAAAAACCTTTACTACGCGGCCGATGCGATGCGATGCGGCCTTGTTTTTATTCTATGGTATAAGCGAAGTATGTATCATAAAAGCAGGATAAAAGAGCATACCGGATGACGATCAAGTATGGACATGAGAGTAGAATGGTCTCTAACAGAACGCTCAATTCTAGCGTCACTATCTCCAGCTTGCTTTAAGTTTGCAGCAAATCTGTTCAGTCTATCTAACAGGTTCTTTGTAAGTGTACTGGATTGAGGTCTAGTCCATCGTGTGCCGAATTGGCTTCTAAATTGAGAATCCTCTTGAGCTTCTTTCTGTAAAAGTTCTTCTGTCTGCACCAACAATTCATGATTGACCCTCCTAAGATCTCTGAGTTGCTGCAACTCAGCTTCCAGTCCGGCTGGGCCACCACTAATCTGCACTGCTTCCACATCTTCTTTAAGATTTTCAGGAAGGGCTGCATTCCCTTCCAATGCTAGAAGAGAATCAGGCAAGTCCATTTCCTTAAGCCTCACTCTAGCTAGCTCACTTCCCTGCTGGAGTTTCTCTGCTTGTGTTCTGATAACATCATCTAACATCTCAGTGTATCTGGAAAGTGCTTTTGTACTGCTGTCTGGAACAAGTGACATAAACATCTTCTCTTTGCTCGCATCCACTATTTCATCAAGGGGCATGGGTTTTACCATGGAAAATGCAGGAAGTGGAGCCAATGAAGTTGCTGGTGGAACTCTTTGCAAGTATACTCTATCATTCTCTTTCATTGCCCTCTCCAAATTGTGGTTTAGATTTGCTTCCAGCTTACTAACAGCGTCTAGGAGCTGGGCAGGAGCTCCTCTGGTTCTCTTCACATCAGATAAAGCACTAACCCCAGCCTTTAATCTAGCAATTTCTTCAGCTATTTCCTCTTTCTCATGGAGCTCTAAACTGTACCTATAGCAAGCCTCAGCGAAGAAAAGCGATGACTTCAGCTGCACATGAGCTGTCCAAGTTCTGTCAAAATGTTGACTAAGGGGAGGAACATTAAGTGCGGCTAAAGCTTCCTCGTAGTATATTCCAACCTGCAATTTGCAAATTAAAAGCCACCATCTTTTATTACATGTTGAATCAAAGCCAATCATGGTAAATGCTAGGAACTAAACCAAAACCTATATCAATGTATGAGACCATATGACTGACATAGATTATTTCAAACAAAAATTGGCAGCACAATTGAGCTGTTCGACAAAGAGTGGTTGTTCAACGAATGTGAATGAATCACATTAACTAGTCAAGAGCTCAGCTTATATTGACAGCCATTTAAAGGGTAAAAGTTGTGCATTTGTCATTTTTCTATCTACTCGAAAAGGTTCAAAATACAAAAATGCAAAATAAGATATATTCCATTACTAAAACAAATTTTCACAATTCCAATTGAAAATGTGATTCAACAGAGTTAACTCCAAAACTAAAACTGAAGAAGCCACCATAAAAGCTCCTAATGGGTTATCATGCGAGGGGTGTGAAACATATATATTCAAGGACTACAACTATAAGCTTATGATTTTGGTTGCAATTTGATTTTTCCAATGTAATTAAGGTGTGGTAAGCAACATCTCCCTCGCAATAACATTGTTTCCATTCACCCTTGATAACAATCTACAATTTGAGAAGTAATCAAATTCCATCAAAAAACAAACAAAAAGGATAAGAATTACCTGACGGGAAATCTTGGAGCAAACACCAGGAGTACTTCCTTTAGAAATGCTTGTCTCAAAAACACACTCCTGTGCCTGAGCCAGCATCAACCTCTCTAACATCCCCGCACACTCCACCGACACATCCACAGTAGCAGAGCCACCAGCTGCAGCTTTCACCGAAACATTATCCCTCAAATACGCAAAAACCCCAGCGGCAGTCACAAAATTGTGCACCGCCTGCTTCCTTCCCTCCACCGAAGTCCGATCGAAAGACAACCCAATCTGACTATAAACCGCACCCAAATTGAACAAAACAGCAGCCTTCTCCAAATAAAGATTCACCTGAGAAGACTTATTCTTAGGTTTAAAAGCATCAAACCAAACAAACTGTAATGCGTTGATGTGATCCTTATCCGGAGAAATCGGGAATCGAGTTTCCATCAAACAAAGACATTTGAAGTACTTGATCAAAAGATCGCGTCTAGCAGGTGGCGAATCGGAAGATTTTTCAACATCAGATCGTAATTGATTGACGGTTTCAAGATCATCTTCTAGGTTTCGTGCTTCGCGTTCTGAGTAATGGAAAGCTATGTAATTGCGTAAAGGACGGTACAGATCAAGGGAGTTGGTTTTCTTCTCATTGATTGCTAACATTAGGTTTGTCGTTGCTGCTGATGAGGTTGATGCCGCCATTGTTAATGGCGAATGGAAGCTTGCGCGAAATTTAACCTTTGTTGGAGCTGTTGGTTGTAAACGTTGCTAAGGAAACTGGGTTGCAGGATCGAAACAAAGTAATCTTCTTTAGTAAACGACGAATTGAAGCGTGTTACCTCCGTTACTCCGTTCTGAAATACTCGTTACATTTTGTTTTTTTGGCACTATTCATCGTTTAAGCTTATTTTATACTATATTGCGGTTAATATGTAAGTAATAATATAGTCAAGTGAGATCTTGTTTGAATCGTCTAATCGCATACTTTCATAATATAAACTTTTTATAATTTTTAAATGTTTATAATTCGACATATAAATGAACAAAATAGTACATTGGATTGCGTAAAAAAATTAAATGTAGCAAGTATTATGGAACGGAGGAAGTCTTTTATTATTATTATTTTTTTATTATTTTTATTTTTTTATCAATTATATTCCATTTCATAGAAAAATACTTTACAAGAAGTCGGTGGGGAATCGAGCAACAAGTAGAGCACACCACATCCTTTTGAATACAAAAGACGAGTCTATGATAAAAAGAAGATTTAGGGGTAGACGGTAGACAA
The DNA here is from genome assembly GCA_019776075.1 of Amaranthus palmeri. Lineage (NCBI taxonomy): Eukaryota > Viridiplantae > Streptophyta > Magnoliopsida > Caryophyllales > Amaranthaceae > Amaranthus > Amaranthus palmeri. The sequence continues at coordinate 186,468 of JAAKBH010000300.1, forward strand.
ACAAAGAAGAAGTGAGTATAACGGATAGGTACCTACAGTATCCAGTTAAATGTGCCGAGGGTGCTGTAAAAAAAATATGCAAAGGTTAAATAATTTAAACATAGTGATAGTCATATATTCACAATAGATAAACAATAGTTGAGATTATTAAGAATATTATTATTATTATTATTATTATTATTATTATTATTATTATTATTATTATTATTATTATAATTTTGTTTGGATTACACATTAGGATAACATACGAGAGAAATATGTGAAATCAAACTATTTTTTTGAGCTAAATTGATTACCTATGGATTGTATTATTGATAAGTTATCTGTATAACATGTGAATATCAACAATATAGTCTATATATGTAGTTAAAAAACATAAGTTTAATTTTATACGTACTATAAATTTATTTAAATTATTTAGATTTTTAATTATTTATAACATGTGTTTCTCTTTGTATGATATATTAATATATTACATAAATTAATAATAAAAATAATCCAAGAGACTTTAAACACCACTAATTTTTTCAAATACATACCATCAATGCATACATGTTGGTGTCATCAAAATTGAACTTCCACAAATAAACAAATGACAATATTCTTATAGAATGAGTAAACTATGTATATCTACTTTTCAAATAAACCTATTTTTTAAACCTTTACAATTAAGTGTGTTTAATAAGAGTAATTTTGTAAAAAATATGTTTCCAAAATGCACACGTGTATAAATAAAGAGTTTATTTGTATAAACACATGATAAATGCAACAAAACCAGAATATATAGAGCATATATCTAATAAAAATAATGAAGGTGAATGTGAAATTTTTACATGGTTCAATACCGAGAATTTATCAATTACCATAATATCAATAATTTGTATATAAGAGTACATTTTACAATGCAAACAATCAAAAACAAGCCAATCACATTATTTCTTCTCAAACACCAACTTGATCTACATTCATTTCACCATTACAAGAATCATTTGACACATCCCTTTGAACATTTTTATACCTATAATTCCGAGCTAAATACACGTAAATACACATATTCAGCACAAAAAGAACCGTTAAAAACCAATAAAAATAATCAAGACGACTATGATTCAAATCCTTACCAATCCATTTCTCCCCACCATTCAGTCCCGTCACATGATCCACAACAACAATCAAAAAGCTACTGAAAAAACTCCCAACCCCAATAATACTAAGGTAAAACGCCATCCCTAAACTCCTCATAGAATCGGGAACTTGTTCATAGAAAAACTCTTGCATTCCTACAAGGGAAAACCCATCTCCTATCCCAAGTACCAAAAATTGAGGAGCTAACCATAGAACACTCATTCTTTGCCCATTGTATGATGAATTTAGCCTCGAATTTTCGACTAAGGCCGAAATAATCATAGATATGATCAAGATTATCATACCGATTCCTATTCTTGCAAGAATATTGATTCCTCTTTCATTTTTTGTGATTTTTCTTAAGTATGGAAGGAGTAATTTGTCATAGATGGATATGGAAGCAATCATGCCTATAGCTATTAGGGTAGACATTGATGCAGATGGGATTTCAAAGTTATTTTTGGAAAGTTTTCTATTCATAGTTGTGCCTTGTTTGATGAAAAATGTTGTGCCTTGTGCAATGCCTATGCCAAATACTAAGCATGTTAGCCATATGGGAAACATGGCTATTAGGAGCTTTAGTTCTTCTACTTGTGTAATTGTTGATAGTTTCCATGGACTTTGTTCTTTGTCCAATGCTTCATTGCTTTCTTGGGTTTGGATTATTGCAGCTTTGTCAAGAAACCTACAAAGAAAAACATATAAGTTTGGCTGACGTTGTTGGAAATACTTTACATGTGAGGAAGATTTCATAGCAGCACCAAAAGAGTGGGTTATGGACCTGAATATAATGTTTGGCGGGTGAATTTCTTAGCTACTACTGTATGGTTTTGAGAAAGGGTAAAATCAGCCGCACAAAGTGTGTATGCAAGTCAATGTTCATAACTTGTGGGTTTGTGGGCCTGAGCCCATGGGTACTCTAGGGGTGTGTCCACATGAGAGCGCCCACCTAGGTGATTATGTCACCAATTGTCACAGCCTAACAAAAGTTTTATATTAATAGGACCAAAAACTTTGGTTAATGATTGTATTTTAAGGATATGACGGCTTCTAATGTTATACCAATGATAAACTAACTCAAACAAAGGCTTAAAATCATTGATGAAGGCTTAAAGTAAAGCCATATGATTAAAACTTATGTATTCGCACTATAACATAATTTGCTTTTAGTGGGATATATTTAGCGACATTTAGTTTAAATGTTACTATCTCCAATTTCTTATAGTGTATATAGATGATTTAGTGACATTTAGACCTTTTAGCAGCATATTAAAAAGACACTAAAGCTTTTAGCGACATAGCATCTAGTGACATTTCTCACAAATGCCACTATAGACTATAGTGACAATTATATATGCCACTAAAGACCAAATTAAGTGTCGCTAAATCACTTTATGGTGGAACTAGAAATAAAAACCAATAATTATTACACTTAAAATATGAATTAGTGGCATTTTTTAATGCCACTAAATTCAATGTCGCAAAAAGCTAAATTTGTTGTAGTGTCGGGTTAAGTAAACTTTATGATTAATATGATTATTATAGATTCATGGGCTGATGATATATATGTTATATACTCTATCAAAGTCTTTCTTACCTGAGTCTATTCGTATGACCCAAAAGTCGACCTTGGAGCTTAGTCGAGTTAGGAACCTCATACAACAAAGAAGGATGAGGAGAAGCAAGCTTTCTCTTGACTATAGCCGCAACCAAGACTTGAAACAAAGGAGTCAAAGGGCTTCCAATCGCGATTCGATATCGATAAAATGGCCTTCCAAGAAGAAACAACAAGATAGTAACCCCCATGGTTATAGCTAGAATCAAATACCCAACACCCCAACTCACATAATCTTGTACATAAACAATTAAAGTGACACCAATGAATAGACCACTACAAAGGGAAACATTCCACCAATTGAAAAATGACATCTTTTGTTTCCTTTCTTTTGTATGATTGTCATCAAATTGGTCAGCCCCAAAGCTCTCTAAGCATGGTTTGTACCCACCTGTGGCTATGGATATGGTGTAGGCTGATATGAAAAATACTAGTTCATGAACCTTGCTAACTTGTGGGCATGTATTTGTGCTTGAACCACAAGGTTTTAGACTAGGAATGTATTGGGACATAGCAAAAAGACCTAAACCCTGAAAACATGAAGCAAAGTATAAATAATATCAGGCCGTGACAATTCCTCACGCAGTAACCCCGTGGATCCCACTTATTTCACTACAACATAATTTGGTTTTAGTGGGATATATTTAGCGACATTTAATCTAAATGTCGCTAATTCAAATTTTTTATACTCCCTCCAATTCATTTTAAATGTCCACTTTGAGTTTGACACGCAAATTAAGAAACATGGTAGTGAGGTATTTTAAGTGATTATAATAATTGAAAAGGTGGTAGATGGAGTATTTAAGTGATTATAATAATTGAAAAGGTGGTAGGTGTGGTATTTTAAATAATATAAGTTGGGGTAGTTGGGGGTATTTAGGTGAAAACTCTTTGCCAAAAATAGAAAGTGGACAATTAGAGTGGCTTTACTAAATAAGGAAAGTGAACATTTAAAATGAATTAGAGGGAGTAGTATATATAGAGGCTTTAGTGACATTTATTAGAACCTCTAGCTGCATAATAAAACGTCACACTAAAGCTTTTTGCGACATAGGATCTAATGACATTTCTCATAAATGTCAATATAGCCTATGTTAATATAGCCTATAGTGACGATTACATATGCCACTAAAGACCAAATTAAGTGTCGCTAAGACACTTTATAGTGGAATTTAAAATAAAAACCAATAATCACTACACTAAAAATATGAATCTGTGGCATTTTTTTAATGCAACTAAATTCAAAGTCGCAAAAAGTTAAATTTGTTGTAGTGTTCAAAAACATCTTATTTGTATCAAAAAGTTGTTTCAACCAGTTGATTCACCAAACACTATTTTTAGCTGGTTTGACCACCAAACCTTCTATTTATATCCAAATAAGCTAAACTGGTTCAATAAGCTAATTTGCCAAACACCCCCATAATATTTAGGGAAATTCCACGTGGTAACCCTGAGGTTTTGGGTTTTCCACGTGGTAACCAAAACTTTTAAAAAATCCACGTGGTAACCCTGAGGTTTACGTAATTGTTCCACCGTGACCTTTTTGCACATAAAAACGTTAGCAAATGTTAATTTCGGAGCTCTAAGGTTGTTGTATGCCTATTTATGCGACTTCTCATTTCAAATGCCATTAGTTTCAACTGTTTTCCCCAAAACATAAACCCAAACTCTACCATCTTTCATCCAATTTATATTTTTTCTCCCAAATCCAAAGATAGTGGAGCTAGGGTTCATATTTTGGGGAAAAAGGTTCCAACTGATGGCATTTGAAATGGTGAATCACGTAAATAGGCGTACAACAATCTTTAAGCTTCGAAATTAACGTTTTCTAACGTTTTTCTAACATTTAATGTGCAAAATGGTCACAGTGGAACAATTTGGTAAACCTCAGGGTTACCGCGTGGATTTTTTAAAAGTTTTGGTTACCACGTGGAAAACCCAAAACCTCAGGGTTACCACGTGGAATTTCCCTAATATTTAATTTGACGGAGAGGTTAAACTTACAAGAAAATAGAGAACGGCGGAGAATAAAATCATGTGGTAACGACCAATATAAGCGTCGGCAAGAAAGCCACCAAGAAGAGGCATAACAGTAGTAACCCCACCCCATACGTTAACGTTGTTAACGGCCGTTACAAGGTCTTGGTGCATCACTTTGGTCATGTATGTTATCATATTTGTTGCTAGCCCAAAGTAGCTTAACCTCTCACTAAATTCAATTGCTGCACATCAAAAATATATATAAAAAGATTAGTATTTATAACTAGAGGTGTTCAACAGGTCTGGGTCGGGGCGAGGTGGGTTAAAATTTAAATGGGTTGGGTCAAGATAGGTCGTGCAAATGTTAAACGGGCCGGGGCGGTTTAAAGCCCGTTTAAATCTCAACTACCGCTTATTTAAAATGAAAATTTAAGTGCCATGTATAAAGAGTGTGTATGTATATGTAGCATCCAAAATCTAGACCAAAGAACTCCTATATGAGGGGTGTGCGTGCTAGAGTATATAATATATCTTGGGGCCTCAACCATTAGGTTAATTAAGCTTTTGTTGAGTTGGTTCATTAGCGACTTGACCAGTCAAAAAGCCAAAGGGGTGTTTAATTTATGACTTTTTGCTTAGTTATTTAGTTGGCTTTTAGCTTCATTACAACAAAATTAGCTTTTTGCGACATTGAATTTAGTGGCATTAAAAATTTGTCACTGATTCATATTTTTAGTGTAATAATTATTGGTATTTATTTTAAGTTCCACCATATAAGTGATTTAGCGACATTTAATTTGCTTTTTAGTGGCATATGTAATTGTCACTATAGTCTATAGTGGCATTTGTGAGAAATGTCACTAGATCCTATGTCGCTAAAAGCTTTAGTGTGACTTTTTTATATGCTGCTAAAGGGTCTAATAAATGTCACTAAATCCTCTATATACACTATAAGAAATTTGAAATAACGACATTTAAATTAAATGTCGCTAAATAAATCCCACTAAAAGAAAATTATGTTGTAGTGCTTGTTAGTTGGTCAAACAGCTAAAAAAGTGTGGTAAATTATGGCTTTTAAGTCAGCTAAAAAGCTAGCTATTAAGTCAAAATAAAAACACAAATTTTTACTAGAGACCGTCTTTTATAAAGACGGCTCTCAAAAGCCCGGTCCAAGTCTAAATATATATTGTTACAACTCTAAATATAGATTTGGGCTGGACTTTTGAGAGTCGTCTTTACAAAAGACGGTCTCTCAAGAGAGCACCTAAAATAAAAAAAGCTATTCCAATTAGCCTTTTTTGTTGGTTTTTGCCTTATTAACCCACTTTACAGACAATAGTCTATACATAAATTTATCAGACATCTCCAAAAGCTAAAAATCAACTGAAAAGCCATATACGAAAGTCGATCGAAACTCACCTAAGATGAAGGCGGAGGCTTTCCATGAGCCGGTAGAATCCCTAAGAGCAAGTCTTCCTTTGTAGTCCAAGGATGAGTCTTGAACATGTTCTTTCGACCCATTTTGATCATCATTATTCATTGTTTCCGGCATTTTCATGCCCAAATTACTTTGTTAATTAGTTTGAACTTCCTAATTAAATGATAATAATGTTGATAAATTAAGTATTAAACGACTTATAAATCGTGAGGCATGGCTATGATTTTTTATATTATTTTATTGGCATCGTATTTAAGGTGTCATAATTTTATAATCTTATGTCTTAATTAGCGCAACGACTTTGAAATAATAAAAGTTTGAGGTATATTTTAAGGGAATTCCACATGGTAGCATTCAGTTTATATACTACTCATCTGTTCTCTTTGATTCGCATCAAAGAGAAAGTATGTAAAATTTAAGAAAGTGGGTAGCATTCAGTTTATGTGTTACTCATTTGTCCTCTTTTATTCGCATCAATGAGAAAGTGAGTAAAATTTAAGAAAGTAGTAAACAATGAAGAGAGAGAATGAATTGTGTGGATAAAATTGAAAGGGAGTTAAAATAAATGTATGGATGGGATTAAAAGGAAGTAGTGGGTCGTAGTCAAAAACTAGAAATTAAATGATGCAAATTAAGTGGGACAAACCAAAATAGAAAATGCTCCAAATTAAATGGGACGGAGGGAGTATCAAATTGTCGTAGCATTTTCCGTTAAGTTCTAGTTAAATTCCATTTAATTCATCATTTTGTAAGTTTTTTCCATATGTTAGCATCCAGTTTTTGTTAGTACTAAAAGTGAGGGCATTTTGGACATTACTTGTGTAAACATGGGGTATTTAGGTAAAAAAAAGATTGACAAAAAAGGAAATGTGACAATTGATATGAATTTGCCAAATAAGAAAATGTGACAACTAAATAGAATCGGAGGGAGTATTACTATTACATGACAATTTGTGTTTTTTTTAATTGCTACTATAGTACTATGTTTTATATTAATTTAAAATAGTTGGGCATTGATTACGATGGAGCCAAAATTTGACGAAATGATTTTTAAGGACAGCTAATTAGCCAGGTTAGTGGTTTACTCGACTAATTATTATATGAAGTATTTTATTACACTCTACCAAAAATCATATCTTTCTGATTTCATGAGCTTCATATTAAGAATATACTCCTATAATAATATATTAGCTTTAATAAATTATTTACTGATACTGGGATGTTGATTATGACTATAATTATGATTATATGTAGCTTTAATTTTGTTGCGTTACGCAAATTGAAGTGAGAGATTAAGGTAGCATAAATTCTTGTGTGAGACAATCTCACCGTATGGGCTAAATAGCCTAACTAATTCGACTAGTTGCATAAAATCTCCTGGTTTTGAGGTGATCGAATCGAGAAACAGTATCTCACAAGAGTAGTTCTTTGGAGAGTTATAAATTTGAAAGCTGAGAAAGGAGAATATATATATTAAATTGAGGCGTTAACCATTATAGGTTAAATATTTCGTTAAATTATAATTAGTTTTTTGACATGATACTAAAATATTGTGATGGAGCTAGCTTACATGTTTGAATCTCGTCTACATCTCATTTCTACGTGGAATTTTATCTTGTATCATCAGATCATGTGTTGCATAAATAATTCTAATCCAAAAATTTCTCATGTTTGAATCTCGCTACATCTCGTCTACATTCTCTCCGTAATACAACTCGTCTTATATGAGAACGTCTTGTCATGAGGTGAGCCAATATAATTAACCCATATCTATAATTGATCCATTTAAGATTGTAAATGATGCCATTAAGATAATAAGTGGTATTTTAAGGTTATTAGTCAATTAGTCATCAGTTTAAAACAATAAATACATATATTGTGTCAGCCTAATAACGATAATCTTACCATGATACTCATCGAAGAATTTGTAGTCACTAATAAGGTTTTTTTTTTTTTTTTTTTTTTTTTTTTTTTTTTTTTTGGATATATGACTTGATTTGCATTATACAACTCGATTGGCTAGATTTTCTATTGTTATTAGGATTTCCAGTTTGACTACATTAGTTGCAAAATATACGGAAAATATATATGAATTTATTTTAAGTGCAACTAGGTTTATAATAATAACTATAATAATTATAATAATTGAGATGCAATAATTTTTTAAGTAGCCATATAGCTACTTAGGCTAGTAGCTCAAGTAATCTAATAATCTTCACTTAATGAGAAATCAATAGTTTAATTTCCTCCTTTAATTTCACGAGCTTCACATATTTTATAAATATTCGAGCCTAGGGACTCTTTGACCGCACTCTTCTTTATGGGTATGAGTTGTCATCTTTCTTCCCTTCTCAGACCCTAATCATAGTTTTCTATGAGCGGGACACATCGAATATGACGATGATGATCATCTCTTATTAAAGTTGTATATGTATTGCTTTCTCATGTAAAATTCTCTCTCCAAAATTCATTGATGTTATTATAAATATTATTACTAGCAAAATGTGAAAATTCATGTACAAGCGTTTGTAGTCCAACGGTTAGGATAATTGCCTTCCAAGCAATAGACCCGGGTTCGACTCCCGGCAAACGCATTGCTGTGTTTTCTTTTTTTTTTTTTTATAGAAATTTTATGTTTCTCAAACCGGCCTTAATCATAATTCTTATAAGCGGAATACATCGGATACGATGATAATAATAGGGTATATATATTTGATTTTATGAATATTCATTAATTACTATGCTATTATTCAAGTTTATTGATTTTTGACTTTTAACATTGCAACATTTAAGGTATTAGAATGTATAAACACACTACAAAAAAACATATGGTTTTTAGACAAAATAAGGCGGAGTGTTTAGACGCTTTTTTGCGTGTAAAACAATTTTTTAGACGCTTTAAAAGCCGTCTAAAAATCGTGTGTCACAAACCGTTTAGACTAATTTAATAAGCATATTTCCAAACTACATTATTCTACCAATTTTCTAAATTATTTATAAAAACTCTTCAATTTTTCATTAAATAAGCAAAAAATTCTCAAATTTTAATATTTTTTGTTAAATACCATGAAAGTTACGTTAATAAATTCATAAATTAATGATAAAAAAATGTTATATGTGTATTACGCATATACTAATCTAATTTGATAATATAATAATGATGTCACGTTGACTTGGCTTGATAGAGAAATTAGCATATAATCTTTCCAAACTATATAAATTAGTAGCACATGGATATAGATCTCAATGAAAGTCATAGATCTAGTAATAATATAATAATTTATTATCAAAAATAAATTTACTTGCTTTCTCGAATTAGTTGCAAATATATATGGTTACGATTGATCTAAAAACACATAATTGTAAAAATAACTATGTTACACAAAAAAAATAACTATGACAAAATTTTTAAAATGTTCTTACTCTATAACGTAGTATCCTTTTTTTCTTATAAACATAGTAACCAAACAAAATCAAACAAAAATCCTTCTCATCCTTTTCATTTTAAAATCCTTCTTATTTAATCTTATATATATATATATATATATATATATATATATATATATATATATATATATATATATATATATATATATATATATATATATATATATATATATATATATATATATATATATATATATATATATATATATATATATATATATATATATATATATATATATATATATATATATATATATATATATATATATATATATACACACTAGATAATCCCCGTGCGATGCACAATTTTGTCATTTTATTATTTTTGATTATTTAGAAAAAAAAATAAATTTAAGTTATTGGTTATTGATTTTCAATGAATTAACAATTGCATATAATAACTAACATTTAATGTAATTTTAAAATTAAAAATACTATTTTATATGTTATGTATGATGTTAAACAATCTTATTTTGATATTATTTTTTACTAAATAATCATAACAAACAATGTTAAAAATAAATTCTAATATTAAATAAATTGTTTTGAACATATATTAAATATCAAATTAACCGAACCATTTTAAATGATAAAGCATTTATGAATAAAAAATAATTTGAATAATTATACAAATATAGAACTAAAAATACTTTGTAAGGTTGATTGCATTGACCAATCCCAATAGTGCATTTACATATTTTGACTAAATAAACCAATTTCAAATGCATTTAGGCATTGTTGAGAAAATTAACCAATTTCAATGTATTGATTATGATAGTATTTATTAGAATAATCATTATATTAATGAACACCATTGGAAATCCAATTCCATTATGTAATAGGTGACATCATCATCCTATATTAGAGGGAAATCTTTACTCCACAAGGTGACACCTCATAAGTTTTGAGGTATGATGATGTTAGCGTCTTTTGTTTTAGTTATAGGTATAGATTTCAAATTAATGATTTTAATTATGAAATTATTAATGTAGAACTTGAAAATGACAAAGTTTGAGAGGTCATTCTCAAATCTTCATCTTTAAACCATTTTTATAACAATTGTGGATTTGAATCAAATCCAAAATTGAAATTTTAGTATTTGTCAAACACTAATTTAAAGTTAAATCTGTATTTTCAAATGAAATTCACATTCCCAAACATAATATTAATTCTTTTTGTTACAAGAATGAATATCTCTTTCTGAGAATCTTGTGTCTAACCGCAAGACTCTTTTGATTGCATATTGTGACACATTTTATTTGTGTCAAAATTTTTACAAAATTGTATATGATGACACTTTATTACAAAATATTTGCTTAACTCTTTTGTTACAAAATGTTGGTGACTATTTTTTGATATTTTGTGACACTTTTGGCCTTATTTTGTGAAACTTATTTTATAAATTAATATGTGACACTTTTTCACAACACAAATTACACATATTAGCAAAACATTTGTGACACTTTTTGTTAAATATTAGTTACAATTTATACACGTAGTTTTTCTAACGTTTTTATTTTAAATATGTGCATGTGCGTGACACTTTACCAAAATATTTCAACTTTTTTTATTATTTTTGTGACATTTATTTTTAAAATTTTGGAACATTTATTCTTTTATAAAGTTTTGTGACACTTATTTCTGAAATTTTTGAGACACTTATTTTTAAAAGTTTTGTGACATTTATTTTTAAATTTTGGACACTTGTTCTTAAGATTTTTGTGACACTTATTCTTAAAATTTTTTGACACTTATTCTTAAAATTTTTTGTGACACTTATTCTTTAAATTTTTGAGACACTTATTTTATAGTTTTTTGTCACACTTATACTTTAAATAATTGTCATACTTATTCTACAAAATTTTTGTGACACTTATTCTAAAATTTTTGTGACATTTATTCTTTAAATTTTGTGACACGTATTCTTAAAATATTTTAACACTTGTCCTTTAAAATTTTTCTGACACTTATTTTTTAACTTTTTGTGAGACTTATTCTTTAAATTTTTGTGAAACTTATTCTACAAAATTTTTGTGACACTTACTTTTAAACTTTTTTTGACACTTTTTCTTTAAACTTTGTCACACTTCTTCATAAAATTTTGTGACACTTATTCTTAAAATTTTTTGACACTTGTTCTTAAAAGTTTTTGTGACACTTATTCTTTAAATTTCTGTGACTATTATTCTTTTAATTTTTGTGACACTTATTCTTAAAATTATTGTGACACTTATTTTTTAAACTTTGTGACACTTAGTCTTTAAATTTTATGACACTTATTTTTAAATTTTTTGAAACTTGTTCTTAAAAATTTTTGTGACACTTTTTCTTTAAACTTTGTGACACTTATTTATAAAATTTTTTTGACAATTTTTCTTTAAACTTTGTGACATTTATTTATAAAATTTTTATGACACTTTTTCTTTAAACTTTGAGACACTTAATTATAAAATTTTTATGACACTTATTCTTTAAACTTTGTGACACTTATTTATAAAATTTTGTGACGTTTTTTCTTTAAACTTTGTGACACTTATATATAAAATTTTTGTGACACTTTTTATTTAAACTTTGTGACACTTATGTATAAAATTTTTTTGACACTTTTTCTTTTAACTTGTGACACTTATTCTTAAAAAAATTTTAAACTTGTTCTTAAAAGTTTTTGTAACAATTTTTCATTATACTTTGTGACACTTAATTATAAAATTTTTGTGACACATTTTCTTTAAACTTTGTGACACTTATGTATAAAATTTTTTTGACACTTTTTCTTCAAACTTTGTGACACTTATTTATAAAATTTTTGTTACACTTTTTCTTTAAACTTTGTGACTTTTTTATAAAATTTTTGTGACACTTTTTCTTTAAATTTTGTGACACTTTATTATAAAATTTTTTTGATACTTTTTCTTTAAGCATTGTGACACTTATTTATGAAACTTTTGTGTCACTCTTTCATTAAACTTCGTGACATTTATTTATAAATTTTTTGTGACACTTTTTCTTTAAACTTAGTGACACTTAATTATAAAATTTTTATGACACTTTTTCTTTAAACTTTGAGACACTAATTTATAAAATTTTTATGACTCTTTCCTTATACTTTGTGATACTTATTTTTAAAATTTTTGTGACACTATTTCTTTAAACTTTGTGACACTTATTCTTAACATTTTTTTTTTGTCAAAAAAAAAACATTTTTTTAATCTTGTTCTTAAAATTTTTTGTGACACTTTTTCTGTAAACTTTGTGACACTTATGTATAAAATTTTTGTGACACTTTTTATTTAATCTTTGGGACACTTATATATTAAATTTTTGTGACACTTTTTATTTAAACTTTGTGACACTTATATATAAAATTTTTTGACACTTTTTCTTTAAACTTTGTGACACTTATTTATAAAATTTTTGTGACACTTTTTCATTAAACATTGTGACACTTATTTGTAAAACTTTTGTGACACTTTTTCTTTAAACTTTGTGACTCTTATTTATAATATTTTTGTGACACTTTTTTCTTTAAACTTTGTGACACTTATGTATAAAATTTTTGTGACACTTTTTCTTTAATCTTTGTGACTTTTATTTATAAAATTTTTGTGACACTTTTTCTTCTAACTTTGTTACACTTATTTATAAAATTATTGTGATACTTTTTCTTTTAATTTTGTGACACTTTTTTAGAAAATTTTTGTGACACTTTTTCTTTAAACTTTGTTACACTTATTTATAAAATTTTTGTGTCACTTTTTCTTTAAACTTTGTGACACTTATGTATTTATTCAAACTTTGTGACATTTATTTATAAAATTTTTGTTACACTTTTTCTTTCATTAAACTTCGTGACAGTTATTTATAATTTTTTTGTGACACTTTTTCTTTAAACTTAGTGACACTTAATTATAAAATTTTTATGACACTTTTTCTTTAAACTTTGATACACTTATTTATAAAATTTTATGACACTTATCCCTTATACTTTGTGATACTTATTTATAAAATTTTTGTGACACTATTTTTTTAAACTTTGTGACACTTATTCTTAACATTTTTTTAATCTTGTTCTTAAAAATTTTTGTGAGACTTTTTCTTTGAACTTTGTGACACTTATGTATAAAATTTTTGTGACACTTTTTATTTTCTAAGCTACAATAGCATGACAAGTGGCAAAAATGTTCTTGAATTAATATATTGTATGATTCGCAAGTAATGTGCATTTAAGGATTAATAAATTTTAATAGACGTCATTAATTAATTGTATATAAGCTAATTAAGAGGGAAACAAATGAATTTCTCATGAATTTTGAATCAACTCCTATTATTCAAGCAAGTTATGACGACCAAGCTTCTATTAACTCACATAATGACATTAAAGATGTACTTTACACATAATTAGCTAGCAAATTAAAGTTCAACATTTTACAAATCATTCAGGATATAGTTTTATCTCAATTGAAGTAAGTATCGCATTTCTCCGATAAAATCTTGAGTTTTATTCTCACTTAACCTCTTTCTATCCTAACCTACCTTGTAATAAAATAGTTACAAATTACCATCAATTCCACATATTAAGTAATATAACTTAGTACATATGTTCGATCCCTCAGTAAGAAGAATAAATCACCCATCTAATACACCAGCAATACTTCTCTTAACATTTTTGTACCTATAATTCTTACTTAAAATCATAAATACACACAAATTAAATGCAAAAATAGCTGCTAAGAGCCCATAATAATAATCAAGATGACTATAATTCACATCCTCACCTATCCATTTTTCCCCACCACTTATCCCTACGATAAAATCCACAATAATCATCAAAACACTACTAAGAAAACTCCCAACACCAATTGCACTTAAATAAAATGCCAACCCTAAACTCCTCATTGAATTTGGAACTTGATCATAGAAAAATTCTTGCATTCCTACTAAGGAAAATCCATCCCCTATACCAACCATTATGTAGTATGGCACGAGCCATACTACATGTAGAATTTCTCCACGAGATAATGCGTTTAATCGCTTCATCTCTATCAAGGCGGAGATACTCATTGTTATGATTGGTATAAACATTCCGATCCCCATTCTTGTAAGAATGTTAATGCCTCGTTCTTTGCCTGTAATTCTGCGTAAGTATGGAACGAGGATTTTATCGTATAATGTGATTGTAGCCATTAATGATATCGATGTTATCGTTGTCATAGAAGCGGGTGGGATTTCTATTTCTTTGAAGATTTTTCTGTTCATTGCGCTTGCTTGTTTGACGGAGAATGTGGCTCCTTGGGCGGTACCTGATGGAAAAATAACCCAAATGTGATTCACATCGAAAAACTAAAGAAAGGTTACTAACATATAAGCTTGATGAGCTACTCCTCCTATTAACAATGGTTTTAGAATGAAACCTCATCGAGTTTATGTGTAGTCAACCTTGTTATGAACAAGCCTAATGAAAAAATTATTAGTACCTACGCCAAACGCTAAGCAAGTTAACCATATAGGAATGATCGTGATTAGAAGTTTCAGTTCTTCTACTTGTGTCACACTTGCGAGCCTCCACGAATTTAGTCGTTTATCAGTATCCTCTTCTTCGTCACTTTTATGGTTTTCAATTATAGCGGCTTTGTCAAGAAACCTACAATAGTTGTTAAATTAGGCTGGATTTACTATGATTGTCATCATATATATAGTTGAAAAATATGACATGCATTCTTCATAAGAGTTAAAAAGAGGTTATTGACTAATATATAAGGTATGTTTGGATGGAAGGAAATGAACAGAAAGGAAGGGAAGACATTTGGGGGGGATGATGGATCCCCTATTTGGATAACAAAATGAAAGGGAAGGTATTTCTAGAGGAAAGATTTAGAGGGATTAAATTGATGATTTTTGTAAAGTTATCAATATTTTCAAAGATACATCTCCCTTTATTTCCTTTCCTTTCCCTCCTAAATCAACAAGAGTTACTTCTCGTCCATTTTGTTTACCTTTCTTTTCCTTCCCTTCATTTCCTTTTCTTTCCTTTCTTTTCTCTCCAAAATTGCAATCCAAACATAGCGATAAGCTTGATGGACTACTACTGTTATTTAACCATTATTTTAGGATAAAACTCAATTCATCGAGCTTTTGTGCAGTCAACTCTCCTCTGGTATCTTGTGTGCATGTGAATCTTGTTATGTACAAGCCTAACGACAAATTTATCATGTTTACTTACCTGAGTCGATTAGTATGACCCAAACATCCCCCTTGAAGCTTGTTCAAATCATGATCTTCATACAACAAGTTCGAATCCAAAGGACAATCTAGATTTCTCTTAACAAAAGCCGCAACCAACACTTGAAACATTTGTGTAAAAGGACTTCCAACAAGAGTCTTGTAACGATATATAGGGGTCCCAAGAATAAACAACAAGAAAGTGATCCCCATTATTATAGTCAAGATCAAAAAGGCAATGCCCCAACTTATAAAATCTTGCACATAAACAATTATAGTAACCCCAAAGAATAGACCACCACACAAGGCAACGTTCCACCAATTGAAGAAGGATAACTTTTGCCTCCTTTCTTTGGGGTGGTTGTCGTCGAATTGGTCGGCCCCGAAAGCCTCCAAGCACGGCCTGTAACCACCCGTGGCTATGGCCACGAGGTAGGCGGCTATGTAGAAGACTATTTTGTGTATGTTGCTTATGGACTTGCATGAAGTTGTGGTTGTGTTGCAAGGTTTGAGACTTGGAATGTATTGTGACATTGTGAATGTACCTAAACCCTGAATTTTTTGGGGAAAAAAAATGTACAATAATGATTAGATGTATTAGATGAGCTATTTAATCCATAAATAAGGTGCATTTAACATTAAGATCATCTCATACAGACAAATTTTAAGATAACACGGTCTCACGGTGAGACCTCGCTCTCTTTATTACGGTTGACTCAATGTATATGTACAGTCTCAAAGTGATCACTTAAATATAATCTTAAAGTGATCACTTACAATCTTAAATGTTGCGATTATAACCGTAAAGTGGAAAGTGATTATTTGTAACCTTAAACTAATCACTGACAATGCTAAAGTGATCAATTAGGGAGAAATAAGCTTATTATATGGGTTCGTCACATTAACAAATAACAATGATACAAAGTCAAAAGCTCGACTCAACAAATGTTGAAGCATTTAGTTGAAGCCCAACCCAATAATATGTTATATTATACTCTATCGTATTAGAATAAGTTATATATTCTAAATACGTCCCCTCACACATGAGCTCTTTAAGTTAGAAGTGTTGATGAACACATGTTCTCCTCATACCTTGCGCTAAATATTCAGCATCAAAATGAGAGATAATATAAATTCAAACTTATGACCTCTTATCACGTTAGCTCTGATACCACCATATATCACAGATCCAACTCAACCAAAACTTTAAATTTTCAGTTGAGTTGATTCCTTAACAATATCGAACAGAGTGCAATCATAGAATAGAAGTACTAAGCAATGAAGTTACCAGGAGATAAAAGATGGCAGAAAAGAGAATCATGAGGTAGCGACCAGTAAAAGCGTCGGCGACAAAACCACAAAGCAAAGGCATAACAGTTGTAGCCCCAATCCAAATATTGACGCAATTAGCCGCTGTTTTAAGATCTTGATGCATTACTGTTGTAAAATATGTTATCATATTTGATGATATTCCGAAGTAGCTTAGCCTCTCACCAAACTCAATTGCTGCATAATATTTCAATTATTTTTTCAATTCATCATCATCATCAATATTCATCATATCCAATATCCCGCTCAGAGCAGAGTCTGAGTGAGGTAAGTTGACAAACAATTCATAGTCGTATTTCTTTTAAGGGAGGACTAAAGAAAAGTGGTCTATTAATTACCCCAGGAATTATTTTTTCAGTTAACATCATTAATTTTTATTTCATTTTCTTTTTCATTATAAAATAATCCCACCTATTGATAATTTTTCTACAATAATGCTACTTATTGATTAACCATGAATAATCTCAACTTTGAGGGGTATTTTCCTAGGATAAATCCGATGACAAGATGACTTGCTATTTGCTATAGTAAGTTTTATTTTTTCTTAAAAAAAGATAAATTAAAATTAAATGTCCCCTGGGCTTCTATCATTCTATGCATATAAAGAAGGCGGGTAGGAAACTCTTCCTAGAAATTAGTAGAGTTGTCTAGGCTTTGCTCCTGTAATTACTTTGTTTAATGGAAATTTTTCTTTTTCCGAAAAAAAATAAATAATAAATGTCGAAAAAACTGTTAACAAAATATTTTAAAAAAATTTGATTTTTTATCAATTAGAATTTTTATGTAAATTTTCAAATTTTTTTCTAATTTTAAATTAATTTACAATTTACTTTTTGGGTGAATTACTTACTATAACAGGTCAATCATCGGGTCAACCAAATTTACTTTAGGTAAATATCCTACAAAGTTGAGATTATTCATGGTTAATCAATATGTGAGATTATTGTTGAAAATCATGAAAATGTTAGATTATTCTAGGTAATATCCTAAACACCCCTAGATAAACTATCAACTATTAACTATTAACCGTTTGCATAACATCGAAAACACCCAATTACCAAACACCCCTATATATAAACTATCAACTATTAACCGTTTGCAAAACACCGAAAACTTTTAGACCTTAGTACTAGAAGTACTGTAAGATTATATAATATATTCTGGGGCCTCAACTATCAGTTTAAGTTTTTAGCTGAGTTGGTTTCTTGACACATATTCCCTCCCACATGTACAATTCAATTGTCTCATTTTCTTATTTGAGCTCACTTCAATTGTCTCATTGTCTTTTTTATCTATCTTTTTTTACTTAAATACCCCCACTTTTCCAATTTCCAATACCCAACTACCACATTTACAATTAATAAAATCAATTAAAATACCCCACTACCACCTTTTTGGTGGACCCCATCCCACCCTTAATATCTGTGCTCAACTCAAATGGGCAATTGAATTGTGTTGGAGGGAGTATTAAAAAACCAACTCAACCAAAAGCTTAAACTGATAGTTAAGACCTCAAGATATATTACACTTACAAGACAAATGTATAAAAATTAAGTTACCTATAATGAAATATGAAGCTTTCCATGAACCGGTAGTAGCTCGATGAGCCGGGCTTCCTTTATAGTCAACCGATGAGTCTTGAACTTGAGATTCCACAACATCTTCATCTTCTATTAGTGGAACTTCACTACTATCATCTCTTTCTCTTTGTGACTCAACCATTTTTTTTGACTTCACTTCAATGCAAAAATATAATTTATAAAAATACAAGAAATTAATTAATATATATTAATGGGTTCTAATATATAATATATATCACTTATTAAGCACATGTTAAAATAAAAGAATTTAAAAATTTAAGGGTCGGTTGGAAAAAAGCCATAAACAACAAGACAAATCAACCTATAGCAAGAATATGTGGTGGTTTTTTTTGATTGATCAAGATATTTTAATAGCATGAAGACAAATGAAAAGTAAATTAATACACAAATTCTTACTTGAGACCGTCTATACAATACACGTCTCAAGTTTTTTGAGATGGCCCAATTTATAAATTTTTTAAAAAAATTAATTGGTGGTTTTGTAAGTTAAAAGGGAGATATGAGTTGGGCTCTTGATAGACGTTTATACTATAGATGGTCTTTCAAGAGAGTGCCTGAAATTAATATATACCCATCATTTATGAACTTATGTGTGATGAATTATTATAAAAATATTACTTGGGCTTCATTAGTGAAAAGTAGTTGTGGGGTCGTTGTAAGCTGTTTAAAGTAGTTATAATTGTGAGCAATAGTACAATAATGTAAGGTGCTTAATTTTAAAGATCGGGATCGATTGACTACATGAGCCGATATATAAGTATTAATGGTTTTCCATATGGATTATGCAAGTAGTTTATAGCGGAATGTATAGTTGTTGTTATACATAAATTTACCGAGAAAATTTGCGTAGAGTAAATAGTGATGAGTAAATAGTGCCAAAAAATTAAATGGGATATTTAAGCTGAATAAGAGGTAATATTTTTTTTCTTTCCAAATTTTAAATTTTAGATAGAGTAAATAATTACTTTTAAAAAAATATTCTGAGTGTAATTATTGGTAAAAGAAAATGAGTATGAATGTGTGGTGGTAAAATGATAGAGATAAAAATATCAGCTTATTGGTGGTGGTAATCTTATAATGCACAAACGACATACATATATTATCAATATAGGTACGACTGAATAAATGTGTATAGTACTCCCTAGTGAGTAGCTACTCACATTCCGTTTCCTAATACCAAAACAGTCGGAATTTAGTCGGTATAGAGCTATACCAACTAAATATTATAAGAGAGGAGTGAGGGAATGATCAAAAACCTATGCTCTTGATACCATATTCGACATAATTGCTTGGTTGATCTCTCATTAATTGAATGGGAATAAATACAAAGAGGATCCTATGATTTAGGAAACAATATATTTGCAATATATTTACTAAAATCTAAATATTCACCAAATATTCTAAATATTCTAAATGCTATCAAAAAATTATGTTAAGAATAATATTTTATTCTATCACTAAATTCCGACTATTTTGGGTTAGTCGGGTCAGATTGGGCGGTAAATCGTTTTAGTAGGAAAACAGTTAGAATTTTCCGACTAACTAGTCTAGTTGGAATTAGTTGGAAATTTTCGACCACCCATTAGTCGGAAATTGGTCGGTAAGTACTATTTCAGGATCAAATAAAAAATGACAATAAAAATTAAAAGTTTTTCCTACCATTTTTCTGACCAAATTCCGACCAGCAGGCCAGTCTGAAAAAAAAAATTTTTTAAAAAATTCTGAATAATGTGTCATGTCACGCCCAGTCACGCCCACATGGCGCCCGCGTGGACACCTCACACAAAAATGACAAAAAAAATACTTGCACCATTTTACTTTATCCTTGATATTTTTAATTATATTTTTAAGTATATAATATTTCTAAAAATTATCAAAAATTGGTATTATATTGGGACGAATTAAACGAGATCTCACTTGATTATGTTTTAATTTATAGATTAAAAACTTAATCATAATTTAAGAGTGATGAATAAATTATTCATTATCTTATAATGTTGCACGTAATATGATATGGAGGAAGTAGTATTTGTTTTATGTATGAAGAATAAAGAGTGAAGTATAATTAGTTAAAATAATGATATAGTTAAAAAATAAACAAGAGAAGTTATTCAAAAATAAAAAGACAAATTAATTTTTTTTTTTGAGAAAAAAAAGACAAATTAATTGATAGGATCATTTACCAACTATAACCTCTAAGTTTAGTCAATTTCAAATAAACAGCCGCGAACTTCGTTTATTACCAACTACAGCCTCCAACTTAACAAATATGACATCGAGATAGCCAAAACACCCCATTTTAACCCCCTTTTTAACCTTTTTTTTGTTGTTTTAGCTGTCTCGATGTCATGTTTGGTAAGTTGGAGGCTGTAATTGGTAATAAACGTATTTGAAATTGAGTAAACTTAGAGGCCGTAGTTGGTAAATGATCCTAATTAATATGAACTAAAATGAAAAAATAAAGCACATTAAAGATGAAAGAGAATTCTCAACACTTCACCAAAAAACGACATAAAATGTGTAAAGTAAAGAGCTCTAAAATTTAAGTGAGGAAGGTTGAGTTGCACAAATTATAAAATATTCTCACAAAACTTTTTATTTGAATTTATTAGGAAATCCCTACATATATAAAAAGGAGATTTATTTTTTATTGTAAGTGGTGAGACTCAAATATCTATTATCAGATTAAAATAGTAAGTCTTTAATTAATTACTAAACTAATCTCAAACTTTTTAATTAGAACCGAAAGAGATAAAGAAATTATATATTATATATATTTACCACTGAAACAATATCTATTTTTTTTCTCAAATATTCTACAATTATATACTACAAAGAATATTTTACAATTAAACCCATTTTTTTAAAAATTAATCTATATTCTAGTTGTTATTTCTTTTATTTTGCTTCAATTAAAGAATTAAGTAAACTTTTGCTACATTTACCAACTTTATCTTTTCTAATAACGTTATTTTTCACAAATTTATTTTCTTTTTTCTTTTGTTATCCATACTTTTTAAATCTTATTTAATTTACATAAAGAAATTAGTAATTAAATATAGAGAATTTAGCCAAAAGATATATGGTGAATGCATATCATTAAATGTAGATCAAAATTTAAGGAAAATAGAAACAAATTTACAATTCCAAAAAATCAAAAATTAAAAGATATATAGCAAAAGAGTAATAAAATAGAATTAAGTATATTGAAAATTTATTTACCTGTGGAATAAATTCTGATTAAAATTGTAGTCTGAAATGATCAAATCTTCTTCTTCATGGGTTTAAAGCTTTTCTTTTTATGGAATTTACAAATATATGTTTGATAGAGGAATATATAAATAAAGGAAATACAAAAAAGCTAATAGTACTTTATGTCATTTGCCCCTTTAGTTTCCCTTTATTTAATATATGAAGATTTTTTAGTTCAAAAGACTTTCGGGCTGAATCTTTTTTTATGGATATGAGTTGTTACTTAGGATCAGCCCTAGAGGTGGGTATTGGGTAAGAGGGGTCAGTGATAAATTATAAAGAAAAAAGGCCCTAATATGCTATTTCGCCCATGACCTCAAAATATCTTGGACCAACCCTATTAAATATTTAAATGCCACTTGCCGCCATTTTACTCTTTTCAAATCCTGCTCATAGTTCTTATGGGTTGAATACACTAGCTAGCTAGGTACGACAATAATATTGATGATCCGCTTCTTTTACTTAGTTAATTGCTATAATTTTTTTTTCATAAAAAATTTGTACAACCTACTTATAAAAGGACGCTCTCAGTATCCCGTACAAGACAGGGTTCGAGTGAGGCTGTGAGGGGTTTGACTTTTTCCTGAAAGATGCGGACAAATCATACCCGTTTCCTCAAGGAGGGGTACAGAGATATGCGCGCAGTCAAGAAACCCCCCAACTGATACCTCCGCGGCTCCGCCCATTAAAGATCGAATCCCAAACCTTCGACTCCACAAATGCTCTGTCCATTAAACCACAAACGCTTTTGATAAAATTCAAATTTTTAATATTATCCATACAATTTAAATTAGTCTCATCATTTCTTTTAAAAATTCCACTAGTTAAAAGGACGATAGTTGTTTGTGATTGTATAGTATTGTTTGTAGTGGATGCTGAGCGTTTTGATGGCCCACTAAAGTGGGTTAGTTGTGTTAAAGAATGAAAATTTAGACACGTGTTTTTTTAATTTATAAGAATTATTTATGTAGAAAAAAAAAACTTTTATTTCGTTATTAGAGAAGCAAAATAATTTGAGAAATAAATTTGTTTTAGCTTCAAATATAAGTCATTAATTTAAAATGAGCTTACTTTTAAGTGAAGTTGTTACTTGTTACAAATTATATTTTATTTTTTTTTTTGAATATACAAATTATATTTTATTATTTTAACATTAAGTTTCAGTTTACATTCTACTTCTAATTCTAGTGAAGTTAAAAGTATTTATTTTAAAATATCAATATCATTGTACTCAGTATATTCCGCTCATAAGTCATATGCAAATTATGGGCAGAGTCTGGGGAGAGAAGATCGACGACAGCTCATATCCATACAGGAGATACGGTCAAAGAGTTTCTCGTCTCAAAAAGGTCTTCAAAGAAAGCCACCTGCAACTATCCGAAAGCACCTCGACGGGGTTCTATTTTAATTATTTTAAAACATTCCTATTAATTTGTATATGATTTCTTACTTATTTATTCACCTTATTGTTACTTTCTACGTGATTATTTTTACACAAATTGTTGTGAGAGACGGTCTCTCTCTCCAACAAACGCATTAAATACATGGACTAAATAGTCCAATTAATACAAATAAGACAAATTAAGAACGTAAACTTCTTGTTTTGAGGTCGTCTCTTTTAATATGTAAGCTTTAATTGAATTAAATTAAGTAATTGACAATTATGTAGAGATTTTTGTAAAAATTTAGAGCTTTTGTGTTGTTTTGATGATTATAGGAGTACTATTCAAATTGGATGTTAGAATGGTTAGATGATAATGACGAATTAGAATTATTTTAATGATGTTTTCTTTGTTTATTTGTATATGATCATTTTCGAACATCTTTATATCTATAATTAGTTTAACAATTTAATTATGATTAATGATTGTATATACACAATGTGTCCGTAAATTCACTAACTTCTTAAAAATCGTCTTATTTCTTTAAATTATCGAAATCACTTAATTATTTTTTAAATCTGAATTCACCCCTACATTCTCATAATCTCAATTCTTAATAAAAACAAATAAATCTAACATAAGCAAGTAAGATAAAGGAAACATGAACTATAACCAAGAATTATATTAAAAAAAAATACATAAAACCTTAGCTTAAATATAATAATTAAAGAACAAAACTAAAGTTTGTACTACAATAAATAGCAACATAAAGTTCTATAAGTTGACTATATTATTTGATTGATATTGATATTAGTATACTAGATATTCTAATATCAACATCATCTATTTATATAATTACTTGCTTTTCCCCATCACTAGAGTCAACAACATTTATTCCCCTATCAACATTTTTGTACCTATAATTCTTAGCCAACCAAACAAAAATAAACATATTAAAAATAAATATACCCACTAATAGCCAGTAAAAATAATCAAGACGACTTTGACTTAAATCCTTTCCAATCCATTTTTTCCCGCTATTAATATAATCCACAATAATAATCAAGAAAGTACTAAGAAAGCTTCCAACACCGATAACACTAAGGTAAAACGCCAGCCCCAAACTTCTCATAGAATCGGGAACTTGATCATAGAAATACTCTTGCATACCTACTAAGGAAAACCCATCTCCTATACCAATGATCAAGAATTGAGGGGCTAGCCAAAATACACTTAATGTTCTTCCATGTGATGATGCTTTTAGCCGTTGATTTTCGATGATCGCGGCGATCATCATTGATATGATCAAGATGATCATACCAATTCCTATTCTTGTAAGAATGTTGATTCCTCTTTCATTTCCGGTGATTTTTCTTAAGTATGGTAGGAGTACCTAATGGAAAATAGAATAGAATATGTTACTGTCAGTAGCAATTTTAAGGAAACAAATAAATATCCTTTATGATAAGATTGTTTGGCAAATGATTGTTGATTAGAGATGTTGACTGATTTGACCAACTTAAAGTATTGACTGAAAACTAGCTGTTTTTTTAAGTCAACTCTTATGAAGATGCTTGATAAAAATTATTTATTGGTTGTTTAGTAGAGAAAAGGCAGACCAAAAGTGCAAAATCTAATAAAATAACTACTACGAGTAGCTTTTTGAGTTTGACTTAAAATTAACTTTTAGTTAGTTTAAAAGCCATGTATCAGATATTTTTTTTGATTGTTTTACTAAAGCCAACTACCAACCAAAAATCCAACCAAAAAACTAAGGAAAATTTACCTAAAATAATCTTACTTTTTACAAATTTTCGTATAATATTCTCAATTTTTGATTAAGAATGAATAATCCCAACTATAAGGGGTACTTACTAAGAATGCACCAAGTTACCTATACATTAAGTCATTTTAAATTAGAAAAAATTAATCATAAAATAATTGAGAAAGAAATAAAAATATACATCAAGTAAATTTATTTTTTTGATTTTAACTTTTAGTTTATATTATTTTTGATTTTGATTTTCTTAGCAATTAACCTGCAAAACTCAATCACCATTTGGGCAACAATGTTATTGGGTAAGTAACCCTAAAATTAGGATTATTTATGTTTAATCAAAAATTAAGATTAATATACGATAATCAATTAAAGATCAATTTATTCTAAGTAATTTTTCTAAAGACTAATAGTCAAAACCCAAAACCCAAAACCCAATTTATCTTTACAGTATTTACATAAAAATAAATCTAATTGTTATTAATAGGAAATTAGTGGTGGGTGAACAAAAAACACAAACAAAATCATTAGATTATATAACATAATCTGAGGCCTCAACCATCAGCTTAAGCTTTTGATTGACTTAGTTCCTTAACATGGTATCAGAGCTGAGGTTGAGTATATACCATGTCAACGAATCTACTCAATCAAAAACTTAAGTTGATGGTTAAGGCTCCAGAATATGTTATATACTCTGACAAAAACTAAAAATGAAATATTTCTAAAAAAAATTGATTTTGCGTGTATAATATACCTTATCATAAAAGGATACCGAAGCAATCATTCCAATAGCAGTAAGGGTGTATACTGATGCTGCAGGAATTTCAAAGTTTTGAGTAATTTTTCTGTTCATAGCTGTGCCTTGTTTGATGAAGAATGTTGAGCCTTGTGCAATTCCTATGCCGAATACTAAGCATGTTAGCCATATGGGAACCATGCCTATTATTAGTTTTAGTTCTTCTACTTTTGTCACTCTTGCTAGCCTCCATGGATTTGCTTTTTTGGTTCTTGTTTCATTGCTTTCATCATTTTCTTCTATTATAGCTGCTTTATCAAAGAATCTACAATGTTTTTTGATTTGGGATTAGTAATAATCATATGTAGTTGATTATGTTTAAGGGTTACGCCTGGACGATATGATGCAAAACTGCGGAGTCAGCTTCAGCCTCACTCGGTCTTAACTGTTGCCGAAACAGATTTTATTCTTTCTCGAGTCGATGGACTCTTTGGCCACGCTCTCGTTTGATGGATATGAGTTGCCGTCGTCCTTCCCCCCAGATTCTAACCATAGTTTTCTATGAGCGGGATACACTGAGTATGATGATGATGATATATAGTTGATCATGAACATGGTTAACGCGGATCTATACCTAGTCAATAATGTCATCACCATCAATAACTCAATATCATGGTCTGCTCGTAAATATGGTCTGGGTGAGAAAAGACAACTGACAATACATACCCATACGGGCTACGGCCATACCCCTCTAAAGAGAGGCCGAGAGAAATGTAGTAAATTTTACCCAAGTAAAGTGAGAACTCTGCAGAGTTTGTATACAACTATATACCTATTTAGATATTAATATATGTGTAGGTTAAGTTTATATGAGTTCTAATATGTGATAATATTGACCCAAATTCAACCCTTATCAAGCATGTTTTATATCATCATATTTAATTTGATTTTTTTTTAGATCTGCCCCAAAACATGGTATGGCCTAAATTTTAATTCAGGTTTAAAGTCGGAGAATTAGCCACAAACAAGGTAATTAAAGATATCAATCCTTTTTAAACAAGTGGTGAGAATTGAAGTCTTATCATAAGAAAAAAAGAAAGCATTTAACCATTAATATCCAGTAACCTTTTATCATGTTAGCTCTGATACCACCTCAAGAAACCATATCCTCAATTAAAAGCTTAAGCTAATGATTGCACGTACGTTTGTTAAATAATGAAATACATACCTTAGCCTATTAGTATGAGTTAAAAGCCTCCCTTGGAGCTTGTGAGAATCAAAACATTCCTCATACAACAAGGTGGGATCGGAAGGACAACACAAATTCCTCTTAAGAAAAGCAGCAACCACAACTTGTAACAATGGAGTTAAGGGACTTCCAAGAGCACATCTATAACGATAAAATGGCCTTCCAACAACAAAAATAAGTACAGATAATCCCATAATTATAGCTAATATTAGAAACCCAATACCCCAACTCACATAATCTTGTACATAAACAATCAAAGTTACCCCAAGAAAGAGGCCACTACAAAGGGAAACATTCCACCAATTGAAAAATGACATCTTTTGCTTCCTTTCTTTTGTGTGGTTGTCGTCGAATTGGTCCGCCCCGAAGCTCTCGAGACATGGCTTGTAGCCCCCGGTTGCGAGGGCTACTAGGTAGGCTGCTATGAAGAAGAATGTTTCATGGAGTTTTGTTGAGTGTTCACATGAGGAAATTGGTGTTGTGGTGCATGGTTTTAGGGTTGGAATGTATTGTGTCATGGTAAAAAGAGATAGACCCTGAAATTAATCAATGAGCCAAATAAAAGAATTGTTAATTAAAGTAAACTGGGTAACTCGATAACCTGCTATAGTAGGCAATTCACCGAAAAAAATAAATTAAACAATTTGAAATTAGATTATATTTTTGAAAATTCACTAAAAAATTCGAAATAATAAAAGAAATTATAAATTTTTTTTGAACATTTTTTTGACATTTTTTTCGACATTTTATTTTAATTTATCTTTTTTTCAAAAAAAATAAAACTTGTTATATCAAGTTATCCGGTCACCGTGTTTACTCTAGAAAAATGCCCCTCAAAGTTGGGATTGTTCATGGTTAATCAATAGGTGGGATTATTGTAGAAAAATCGTGAATAGTTTATAAAAAATAATAATTATAAATAAATAATAAAAAAAGATAGACAAAAAAGGAAATGAGACAATTAATATGATTTTGCCGAATAAGAAAATTAGACAACTAAAATAATTCGGAGGGAGTAATAAAAATGTGAGTTTATTTTAAACGGATCAGATGAGCAATAAATCGGACTTACGAGGACGTAAAGGACAGCAGAGAGGAGAATCATGAAGTAGCGACCAGTATAAGCATCAGCAAGAAAACCACCAAGAAGAGGCATAACGGTTGTAACTCCAGCCCATATATTAACGTTATTGGCTGCGGTTTTTAGGTCTTGGTGCATCACTTGTGTTAGGTATGTTATCAAATTTGTTGCTATTCCAAAGTAGCTCAATCTTTCACTAAACTCAATTGCTACATTCATTAACAAAAAAAAATTAAAATACTTGCAAAATTTGTTTTTTTCAAGCAGTTTACTGTACTAATTAATTCATTCTTTAATATCGATAATTATTTTAGAAAATTTAAAATTTAATACTCTCTTCTATCCATAGAGAATGAGACATTTGGGTTTTGCACTAAAACCAAGGAGGGGTGGGAGACCACTTAAAATTGAGTAGAAAACTCTCTTTATCCACAAAGGGTATTGATATTCATGTGTTAATGTAGTAAGAGTAAAAGGGTAAAAAAAAATGACAAAAATAGAATTGAGACATTTTCAGTGAATTGGCCCAATAAGAAAATGTCCAATACTCAATGAATGGGAGAGAGTATTCATCATCTTTGCATCGAGACGAATCAAACAAGATCTCACTTGACTATGTTTTAACTTATAGATTACGAATTAATCACAAATTAAGGTAGATAAGTGAATATTGCTTGATTTTCCAATGGTGCGACTATATTGGAACGGAGGAAGTATTAAAATTACTCTTTTTGTTCTTTGAATTTGTGTTGTAAAAAATCTTGCATATTTATAGAAGTAATTGTGCAAAATCAAAGGAACAAACAGACAATATATTAAAAATCGAGGTGATAGAAGGGTCACAGATTCAATTCTCATCCAAATACCATGTATAAAGAGGACATGTATTTTCTAGTTCTAACGGCAGCATAAATTTTAATGATATATATCATGTCATTTCCATGGTAACAAAAGTTTGATTATAAAAAGATGTCTTTTCACAATTTTCCATTACCACTTAATACTATATGTTCAAATGGTAATGCATTGGAATGAATTTTTTAAAGAAATGATAATTTGTTGAAAGAGAATAAGCATGACCATTAAATTTGTCAAGAAATATTTATACCCAAGTTACACTAACTTTTTATTACTATTCCAATGGAAAAAAAAAACCGATTACGGATTACCAAACGCGTTGTAAGTGTTCTCGTAGGAGAGAGAATGATATAATATATAACATATTCTCAGGCTTTAATTATCAGTTTAATCTTTTGATTGAGTTGGTTTCAACAATTGATTTTTTGATAAAATGACTCTGAATCATAACCTAGGTAGTGTTAGTTGGGATGAGTTATCCCACATCGATAAATTGAAAATGTTGTGCGCGCTTTATAAACTATTGGAGACCTTCTTCCCATAACCATATTGTTTTGTGAGACTTATGAAGTATGTGCACCTCATGTCTCTCGTTAACGTGCTGACATTCACAATAAGTTCAGCTTAATTTAACAGTGTCAATATAGGAAGTTATCTTACCAATGATGAAGAAGGATGCTTTCCATGAACCAGTGGAAGATCTAAGAGGAATTTTTCCCTTGTAATCATATGATGAATCAAGAACTTGTAAATTCCTTACATTTTCTTCTTT
Organism: Amaranthus palmeri; assembly: GCA_019776075.1. Lineage (NCBI taxonomy): Eukaryota > Viridiplantae > Streptophyta > Magnoliopsida > Caryophyllales > Amaranthaceae > Amaranthus > Amaranthus palmeri. The sequence continues at coordinate 216,329 of JAAKBH010000300.1, forward strand.
GTTATTATTCTTTGATGGGATTTCAGAATCAACTAATCTTTCTCTCTGTTTTTCTTGCATTTTTTTTGCCTTAATAATTTGGGTGTTCTAAAATTGTTATGGATACTATGAACATAACATGTATTTATTGTATGGGGAAAAGGTTGTAGTCATAATGAAGAGTCTAACTAGTCATTTGTAGCACTTAAAAGAGAGGACCAAGTCACTTGTAGTGGTTAAGCATGATTGACTTAAGTAAATAAAAAGTAAATAAATAATATTCCCTCCCATTCAGTACTTTCTCCGTTTCATATTAGTTGCACCATTTGCTTTTTCACACTTCCCAATGTACGAATTGAATCATTAATATCTCTATTTATACATATCGAAAAATTATAAAAACTCAAAATTAATAAACTTTGAATCTAGACGATTCAAACAAGATCTCATATGACTATGTTTTAACTTTTAGATTACCGACAATATAAAAGTCAATTTGCTTAATGAATAGTACAGAAGTCAACAATGTAGCAAGTAAAAAAGAACAGAAGAAGTATATTTGTCCACTTTTTTGGGCACGCAAATTAAGGGTATTGTAGGGACCACCTAAAAGTGGGTAGTTGAGGTATTTTAAGTGATTATAATAATTGTTAAGGTGGTCATTGAGGTAAGTAGTGTAAGTGTGGATATTTTGGTCTTTACTTGTGTGAACATAGGGTATTTAGGTAAAAATTCAATGCCAAAAAAAGAAAAGTAGATAAATAAGATGAATTTACCCAAAAAGGAAAGTGGACAAGTATAGTGAATTTGAGGGAGTATATTTTTTTGTCATGAGGATATCAACCCACCGTCCCGCATAAAGTCTGAGTCTGGAGAAGAGGTAGCGAATAGATTATACCCGTACCCCTTCAAAGAAGAGATCAGGAGAAATGCATGCAAATGAATTAAATCCCCAAGTAAATAGACAGTGTATATATATATTTATATTATATTATTTATTATACTTAAAAAGTATAAAACAATTAGGAATTGAGTTTTGTCTCAATTGCAGAGCAAATATAATATTTTAATAAATATTTTTGATTCGATTCTCACCTATTCCACCCATTTTCTCATTCTACCTTATAATAAAAAAGTTTAACACAGTTGGTTGAATGATTTTGAAAAGTCTAGATTTGACCCAATGATTGAAGAATTCATTATATAATTTTACAAATTATTGTATGAGGCGGTCTTATAGAGAGAAGATCGCAATACATGGTTAAATATAGTCTAACTAACACATACTATGAGAATATAAACTCCTATTTTCAAGTTTTCTCATTGAAACACGTTCTTTCACAAAAATAGTTGTAATTATTTAATTTTGTTGCAAAATATGAGTTTTTGTTAAATAAACATAATATTTTAGATCAAACAAAATTTTACGTACGGTTCTTATTCTTAGTATGTTACTCAAATTCAAAAAAATTTACAAAAGTGGTTAATTTTAGCTTAAAACTATAATTATTTCTTTTATTTTGCTACAATTATATAATTTATTTTCCCACTTATAATGTAAAATATGTTTTCATTTTAAAAACTACCCCTCACTCCCTCGCTAATTCCAAACCACATATTAATTAAATATGTCACTCTTAATTTTCATCATATATTTACAATTACATATTTTAAATATATATTTTATTTTATTCATCTTAAAATCAAATAAAAGTAAATAAATCACAATTTTGAATTTATTGTGAACTCAAGATAACTTTACAAAAATTCAAATAAAAAAAATTGATACAATTAATCGAACTTTAATTAAGTCAAATTAATTAAATTATAGGGTTTTTAAATGGCATATAAATTCAGAGTTCTAGTATAATTTGTTGACTGTAATAGTCCCAAGCACTTATTCATGATAGTGGTGGGGTGATACAAATTGTTGCAATCAAAGAAAATTGTGTTAGGTATTGTTTTTTTTAATATTCCTTTTATATTGAGGCAGAGCCGTCTTGGAAAATTTGGGGGCCCTGCATGCCCTGTTCTCATTTTTTTGTGTCTTATTTATAGTAAATATAATATATTTTATCAATAAATTTAACATATTTCTTTTTTTTATTAACTTTTTTATATATGGGAGAAAGAGGGGCCCTGTGCGGTCGATCATCTCGCACACCCTCAAAGACCCCTCTGTATTGAGGGAATATAGCAAGTCATTTTTTTATTCAAGTATAAGGTCGGAAGATTCTCTACAGGCAAGAGAAAGAAGAGAAATAATCGATTTTGATTTGTAAGTGACGAGTATTGAAATTCTGTTGACTGTCATTAGAAAGCAAGAAAAAACTTGTAAATACTTAGTTAAGTGGCTAACCCATGATTCTCAATAAAGCAAATCGTGTCTTTAAGTATAGGATAGGATAAGGAAAGAGGAGAATCAAAAGAGACGGCAGTGAGAATCTGACTTAATAAAGTTTATCTTCCAGCTGAGATAAAATCTGTTTTCTAACAAAGTAAGTCATTTGAGAGTTCTAGACGGTATGATTTTTATTCATAAAAGAAAATTAAAAAGAAAAAACAATGGAAACATGTTCTACATGTTGTGAAAGTATATGTGCAAAATTATTTTTATAAATTTTTTATTTATAAAACTTTTCAAAGATGTAAAAAAGATTTATTAAAGTACAATGTAAAAAGAATTTGATTCCTCATATTAGTACTACCACCACATTTGCCATTTGGGAGATCCAAGTGAGGTACTTAATCAAAAATTTCTAATCAATAACTATGATTTGTAAATCACTACAAAAAGACAAAAATTAATAATAAATAAATAAAATCAAAAAAATTAAAATAATAAAACTCTCACCCAATCAAATCCTACCACTTAAGATGATTTATTATCCTTATAAATAACCGTTATTTACTTAGAACTTCTCGGTACTTGATAGATAGTTACTATAGGTGTTGTTTCTCTCATTATTACCAATCTTCTTTTCCAAAAATAACACAAATTGTTTCCTTTTATATCAAGAAGACTTTATCCTCTTCTACTAGAGCTTGTTTCCTTCCATCCCTTTACATGCGAACTCTTGTCAAGTTTAGATGTGGGGTAATCAATCAGGGTAAGAATATCATTTTTTTAAATCTATTATTAGTTTCAAACCAAACCTTTGGCTCGATTACCATGTTAAATTGTGTTGGACTTATAGTTGATGCCAACATATAATCGGAAAATAAGGGGTACGGTGCAAATCATATGAAAATAGAAGGAAAGGCTCCAATGACTTATAAAAGATGCACACCATTTTTAATTCATCAATGTAGAACAAATCATCCAAACACCCACCTCCTAATTGAAATTGAATAAATATACATACGAGAATAGTATATACAACTCAATCAAAAATTTAAGACTTTAAATTGATGGTTGAAGTATTAAGATATGTTTTATATTCTATTACGCCCTCTTAACGAGCTAGAGCCCTTTTGGGCTTGAAGCTAATTGTAGATGTAACACATTCCCTCTCACACCTAGCTATATATATTCTTTTTGAAATGAGGGTGAATGACATTTGAATGAGTTCACTCGTCGTTCTGACTTTAAATACCATTTCAAAAATTAACTCAGCTAAAAACTTAAACTTTTATATATTTTTAACATAACATTATATATACTTGGTTTATCTAGATTCTAGATTAGTACTTAAATCAATTAAACTACTAGCTTTTTGATGGTTCATATACGTGTAAAGCACAAATAAACAAGTAGATGTGGCAATCTTACACTAGTATATACATATCTTCAACAATGTATAGAATGAGAAAAAATTACCTAATTAAGATATGAAACAACTTTATTTTCCAATATAATCCATTATATAAATATGCTCCTAACTTTAGAATTTGGGAAATCCTTCTTTATCAATTACTAAGTTTCATTTGTATATAAACATTAAAGCACTCTCATAAAGCACCCCAATTAAGATGGGATTAAAAATGATGTTGAAAAGATAGTGACCTTTGTAAACCTTCCTTTAAATAGTCATGGTTATGATCATCAGCCTAACTAGTGTCTCGGACAATGTCAGGGTCCGAAAGAGAGAGATAACGCAGAAATCATACCCTACCCACTTGAGGAGAAAAGCAGAAAAATACGCGCAATCAAATAAAACCCTTTCTGTTTGCTTAAACATATATTATAGACAATAAAAACCTCATTATGGATTAGTTAAGAGGTATATTTAGAGCTCCTAAAAGTATTCCTAAACTTTAGTATGATTGAGTGAATATTTAGCCTATACATAAACCTAGTTTGGTTCCATTTACATTAATAAAATTTGCATATATTCTTCCCAAATTATAAAATGCTATAGGCTTGGAAATATTTTGCTAGCTTAGCATCATAGTTACTCTTTTATATTATACTATAGGATAGGATGATTCTTTCAAAACCAATTATTAAGCCATATTATGTGGTTGAAATTGGATATGCTATCATTGAAATTAGATATGCTATCATCCACCATGTGAAATATTGGTTTGACTATTAGTTTGTTGGCTTGTTGCTATATATAGATTTTGATTAGGATTTGACATTAATTTAAGTGATTAGTTTTTTTTTTATATTTTATTAGTAAGATTTAAACTTTATTTGGAGTTGACATTAATTTAAGTGATTAGTTTTTTTTTATATATTTTATTAGTAAGATTTAAGACTTTATTTGTATAATTTAATATAGTATTTTTTTGTAATATGATCATTATAACTAAGTGTAAGTATGAATTGGACCTATTTAAATGATTGTACAACAAGCAATAAAATTGTAACACCCCGGCCCCTCAGACCGCTGATGACTACTCATTGAGACTGTAGACTAGCCCCACAGACCAACATAAGTCTTTCCAGCGCACTTTAGCCTCACTCGTGCGCACCCAGGAAACTTCTCAGGAGGTCACCCATCCTAAGATTGCTCTCCCCCAAGCACGCTTAACTGTAGAGTTCTTAGCAAATGGGTTCCCTAGAAAAGAAGATGCACCTTGTTGATATGAGTAGTCTATCAATCCCTTTCAAGCTAAATCTGAGGTATGACAAAAATTATAAATATTGGTTAAGACTTAGTTCACTCTATTTTAGTGTACACCAGTATAACAATAGCAAGTTTTTCTTAATTGATTGTATTTCATTGTACTTATTAAGTAAAAATACTTACCGCATTAATACTATTTAAGAGTGATGTACACTAAAATAGTGTGGGCAAAATTCATACAAGACTTTTTCAGTTATATAAAAATTTATCATTTTATCTTTACAAATATTAAAATATAAATATTCTAAAACACATGGTGAATTGATTTTTTATATTTAATTTTTTTGTTGTGACCTCTTATGGAAGGCAATTTTGTGTCTCCTACTTAGGAATGTGATCATGAATTTCTAAATGGAATGGTGGACCTTATTGCAAGAGTGAATATTGTAAAGCCACTATTCTTTTTTTTTTTTTTTAGTATAGTTAAAGTCAGTATTCTTTTATATTATTTTTAATAGGTGCTCTATTAAGAGACCGTCTTTTGTAAAGATGATTTTTAAAAGTTCAGCCCAAATCTATATTTAGAGTTGTAACAATATATATTTAGAATTGGACTGAGTTTTTGAGAGCCGTCTTTACAAAAGACGGTCTCAAGTAAGAATTTGTTTATTTTTATATTGTAACATTTTCTCTTTTTGTTATGTCTATTTCAATTAATAGTAGCATGTTCCAAAGAATAAATTCATGTTAACCCATTGAAGCTAATATTCTTTTTTTTTTTTTTTTTTTTTTTTTTTTACATTGGAGTAACCATCAAATGAAGAACAATTAAAAGCACAAATAATAGAAAAACGAGTGAACACCACTAAGTAGAACAAAAGCTAACAAAGGAAAACACCACAACATAAAAAGAGGTTGGATTGGTGATATGAGGTTAAAAACTAATTAGAATATATAACAAAATTCATGGCCATGATTAATTATCAATCATCATATACCCAGTGTATCCCGCTCATAGATAAACTATGGTTAGGGTCTAGAAAGGGAAGATAGACGGCAACTCATACCCATATAGGAGAGTGCGGTCAAAGAGTCCCCCGCAAGGCCATGATTATCATTTTTAAATTTCGGTTGAGTTGCGTTGGTTTCTTAATATGATGTTAGAGTCAATATGACGACAATATGACAAAAGGGTTACGAGCTTAAATCTCTTCTACCCTTCATCAAAACATGTGTTACATTCATATTTCTAACCCAAAGGGTTCTCGTGTAAAAATACATAATAGGTTATACTATTAACTATGAATTATATCCTAGGTCTTAACCATCAATTAAAGGTTTTTGTTGAAGCCCTAAGATACATTCAATTTATATCCAATTTGATTATAAACTATCAAATTGATACTAATCAAAGAAATATATCCAATTTAAAACCATAAATATATTTTTAAAAGAGTCCAAAAAAAGATAGTATCACCCTAAAGTACTCTAAATGGAGAATTTGTGTTGCCAAAGAGGTCCAATTAGGTAAGCTAGATATGATTATTAATTATTAAGCTGAGTTTATTTGATCCTAATATTAATTAATTATAAAATTTGGATGAATCATTCCATTAAGTTTTATTGGGTTTGGTGGAAATTGGACTTTCTAAAATTTTATTATTTTTTAATGACCATTAAAACTTGTAATTATAGTTTGTATTCATAAACTTCAAGCATCCACTGATTAATTTTGCTATACCTTTTATTTTAAATTGTTTTATTAATTTTACTACAATTTTATTTTGAACAATACTCTCACATTATGTTCAATAATCTAGTTTTAGACATAAACTTGTTCTCTTATTCTATCAACTCAGTTATCAATATCAACTCAATTCCTCAGACCCTCTACTCATAGTTTTTCTATGAGCAGAATACACCGGGTATGATCAGTTAGAACAACATTAATAAACACGAATGAATTTATACACACATTACAACACTCAATTATCAATACCAACTCAAATCCTCCTCAATAAATAAACTATTCTAACAATTACATCAGTACAAGAGAAAAAACAAAACACAAATCAAAGAAGAATGAATTTACATACACATTACAACACTCTTCTGATTGTTACATACTACATCATGCAAATTGACATAAAAGCTGCTTTTATCGTCTAAACATAATTATAGCAGAATAAAAGAGACATCTTTTCTATGGGTAGAATACAACATTATTAAACATGAATGAATTTATACACACATTACAACACTCAATTATCAACATCAACTCAATTCCTCTGAATAAATAAACTATTCTAATAATTACATCAGTACAAGAGAAAAAAAAACACAAATTAAAGAAGAATGAATTTACATACACATTACAACACTCTTCTGATTTTTACATACTACATCACGTAAATTGACATAAACGCTGCTTTTACCGTCTAAACATAATTATAGCTGAATAAAAGAGACAGTTTTTCTATGGGTAGAATACAACATTATTAAACATGAATGAATTTATACACACATTACAACACTCAATCATCAACATCAACTCAAATCCTCCTTAATAAATAAACTATTCTAACAATTACATCAGTACAAGAGAAAAAAAAAAACACAAATCAAAGAAGAATGAATTTACATACACATTACAACACTCTTGTGATTTTTACATACTACATCACGCAAATTGACATAAACGCTACTTTTATTGTCTAAACAGAATTATAGCAGAATAAAAGAGATAGTTAGTTAGTTAGTTAGTTAGAACAATTAGAACAACATTATTAAACACGAATGAATTTATTATCAATATCAACTCAATTCCTCCTGAATATATAAGCTATTCTAATAATTACATCAGTACAAGATAAAAAAAACACAAATTAAAGAAGAATGAATTTACATACACATTACAACACTCTTCTGATTTTTACATACTACATCACGCAAATTGACATAAAAGCTGCTTTTACCGTCTAAACATATATAATTATAGCAGAATAAAAGAGACAGTTAGTTAGTTAGTTAGTTAGTTAGTTAGAACAACATGACTTGTTTTCAACATTAGATGCAACACTAATATTAGTGCCTTGAGGCACAAAACCAGAAGCTTGTTGGGCAGCTAAGGCTTTTTTAGTAATAAGTTGGTAAATATCTAAAAGAATTCTTTGAAAAGCATTTTCAACATTAGTAGAGTCTAAAGCTGAAGTTTCAAGGAAAACAAGTTGTTCCCTTTCAGCTAATAAGTGACCATCAGATTGAGGAACACCTCTAAGATGTCGAAGATCCGACTTATTTCCGACTAACATGATCACAATGTTCGAGTCTGCGTGGTCTCGAAGCTCGTGGAGCCATCGAGTGACGTTGTCGAAGCTTTGCTTCTTGGTTATGTCATACACTAATAGGGCTCCTACGGCTCCCCTGTAATATGCACTTGTTATGGCTCGGTACCTTTCTTGTCCTGCTGTGTCCCATATTTGTGCTTTTACTATTTTGCCTTCTACCTGTCGTTCAGAACAAGTCTTAGTAAATAACGGTGATTTATGAAGTTAACAAAACACTCTTATATGTGGTAAGATTTGATATAGAGGTCTTCAACTGGATGGGTCGACCCAATGAGTCTAGGGTCGGGTCACATTTTAATGGGTTATACTCATAAGCAGGTCGGGTCATTAACGGGTCTTGGTGTAAAGGGTCGGGCCGGGCTGGGTCAGATACTTATAAGAATTAATTGCGAAAAAAAGTTACCACTTTTTTTTACTATTTTTTAATGATATTATTATATACTTAAGTGGGTTGATTCAACGGACCATAAAAATATAATAAAAAATTATTTTAAAAACTTTTTTAGAAAATGGTCAAAGTGGGTAGGATTGAAACAGGCTTGACCCGCCCCGCACCATTAAACACCTCTAATTTGATATGGTGAGAGTTGTGTGATTTTATTTTACATTTTTTGATTTTGTTTATTTTATTATTTTTTTGTCTTTTTATAGTGATTTACAAATCACGGTTATTAATTAGGAAGCATTGGTTTTTGCACTAGTTGAGAATTATACCTTCAATTTTACAAGCATAATATCTTTAGGCTTGTTTTGTATAAGATCGTTTTATCATAAATCAGAAGACTGACTCATATGATTAGTCTATTTTTCTAATTAATCACTTTAGAATTGTAGATGATCACTTTAACACCCTAAATATACATGGGCTAACCCAATAAAGATAATCTCACCATGAGACCGTCTAATATAAACATTTGTGAATATCTTTTACATGCAAGGGTAATTCTAGACATGTGTAAGGTGCTCAATCGCATAGGGCTTTGGCCTGAGATGTTACACTAACTTTGATGCAATCTATATACTTAATTTTAGACCCAAAAATTATGAAAAGTATAAAATAAACACGGCTCTAAAATTAGCACGTAATTTTGCTCTAACCACTTTAGATGTTTAGATTTTAATTTTATTTATATAAAAATACTTAAGTTTACTGAGTCACAACGAAGTATAAACAATTTTTACTTAATTAAAATTAAAAAAAAAATTCTTGTGCTTTTTTTAAAATTATAGGGTAGGCTGAGGGAAAAAAAAATTTAGTTGATTTGAATCGAACACATAACCTTTCATGAAAGAGTGGTAATTACTCCACATGATTTTTGATTTTTCTCATATTTGAGCCCCTTTTTATTCTTAAAATATTTAAAAAGGGTTTGTTTTCATAATTTTAAGCCCTTTATAGATTTTTTTTTGATTCATGAGGCTCTATAATTTATAGTAATTTTCATTTAAAAACTCTCACATCTAAAAAAATTTGATAATTTGATTATGTCATGTTTGGAAACCATGATTTCATTTTGGAAATTTGGAATCAGTCCAAATTTTTGTTTGGCAAATTAAAAATTTTCAAATTTGGATTTTGATTAAATTCTACCATTGTTTTTAAAGTAATTAAAGTTGAGAATTCGAAAATGACTATCCAAACCTTATCATTTTCAAAAATTTTATTTATAATTTCATAACTGAAATCCATAATTTAAAATGAAATACTTATTTCCATACACTTCATTATAAAATTCCATTGATAGATAAATATTTGATGAACTTACTTGTAATGTTCTTGTTGCAAATTCAACTCCAATTGTGGACTTGGATTCCAAGGAAAATTCATTTCTAGTAAATCTTGTCAAAATATTGGATTTACCAACTCCTGAATCACCAATCAAAACAATCTTGAATAGATAATCATATTCATGATCAACTCTATAAGCCATTTATCATATATTTCAATAATTATATTTATTATTTAATTTAAGAAATTTTTCTTTAAAGGGAAAAAATGTGTATTTGATCAATTATCAATGTTTAACACAAAACATTTAAATTGGCTTGGCTAAAAGGAGAACAAATGAAAGGCAATGAAAACTTGCACAACTCATAATGTATTGTCTAATTTAGGATTCTTTATTTTAACCAAAGAAAATAGAGAACAAATCAAAGGACAAGACAAGAGTTTTTTGGCCAAGAGAAAATGGAAAAAATTAAGAAAAATTAAATTTTTATAATAAAAAAATACAAAAGTAAGGGCATCAAAAAAAAAAAAAAGTATTTCTCCAAATAAGCATTTTTCATCTGAATCTGAGGCAAGGAGTGTTCCACTGCTAGTAACAACGGACGATTACTGAACAAAGTAAAAATAAGCTCATTAATCGCCTTTGTTAGTAATAGCGGGTGATTGTTGAGATGATTTTTGACTCAGTTAAGTAATTGTCCGTTGTTAGTAATAGCGGACAATGCTTTATCTCAAGTTCAAGTAAAAGACGCTTATTTTGAAAATTATTTAATTCGAATGCTTATTTTTGGAATTCTATTGATAAAAGCTCGTTAAAGATCTCTCGAGCCGGAGAACTCTTTGATCACTCTATCCTCCATGGATTCCTATCTTTAAAGACCCTTCTTGAGCCGGGGGATTCTTTTGACCGCCCTCTCCTTATGGGTATGAAACACCGTGTATCTTTCCTCCCCAGACCCTGGACGTAGATTGTCTATGAACGGGATACACTGGGTATGATGATGATGATGGATCCATTGGGTAACCAGCTATAAATAGTATAGATGAGCAGATAAATTGTGCAACTTTTCATGAGATAAACTATGTCATTCATATGGCGACGATCAAATTCAAATAGAAAGTGCAGATTGTATAACAGGCTTTCTAATACAGAAATATACCATGTAATACACTCGAAAAAATCAGAAAAAAATCGAATGTACTCCTCTTACATATCATATAACTACTGCAATGTGGCCATGGACAGAAAGTCGATAACGTACGTGCTTGAGGAGTTGCGTATAAATCATCCATCATCGGTTTAAGTTCTAACGAATGCATTTCCCTGAAGAATGTAATCGAATCTACATCATCGACACAAATGATATTCGAGACTAGGGTTCGGAGAGTACCAGCAGTTTCAGCTGGCTGCCTCGTGAGCTGAGATTTTGCAGTATAACACAAGCATTAGAAAAAAGTATTGAAATAAGATGTGCAGTGCAAGTTAACACATGATAATCAGCGACAGAAATTGTATAAGAATATCAACTGCAACTAAAGATGTAAAAAGAAAAAACAAGCCAAATTCCCAAGAGAATTACTTTCCAGCATATATGTTCCTTCGAGACGAAGTGCGAAATGTTGAATAGATGGCCCGTTTGGTAGGTGGTACTAATAACGATGGTAATGGAAATGAAAAGTAGTGTAATTTTGATTGAAAAATCTCTAGCTATCCTTGATGGTCTTGCTTGTCCAACTTCAATCATCTCATTTTCTTCATAAATTTTATTCCCATGCATTACCATTGGGAGAGGTGATATTGGGTGGTGGAAATTTGTACGAAAAAAAACTTTTTAATGATCAAAGTTCCATTACCATGGAAATGACAAGGAAACATTGATGAAATTTTACACTATAAATTATTCTCATTACCACCATTTAGTACCACTAACCAAACGGGCCGTCAGGGGATAACTTAAGTTGGTGAGGTCATAAGACATTACCTTGCTCAACCATTATCCATCCTCCGCTAGCGGTCCTTGCAAATACACGCGGCTTTCCAAATTTGAAACTTTCCTTCCAATTTGGATACCGAGTCAAATAATTCCACTGCCTGTAGGAAGAAAAAACAATCATTACCGAATATTTAGGAACAACTGATATCTGATAGAACAATCAAAAGACATCGCTTTTAAGGCAAGTGATTAGAGCATACAGCCCAAGTATGCAGCTTATGCGAGAATTCCGGCAAGCTTACTGTACTAGATAGAAGGCACAACCGCAAAAACAAACACTGCATGACGATCTTCGCTAAATGGGTCGGATTGGGCTGGGGCCGAGATTGCCCGGCCCTACTAAACCGCATGTTAAGTTTTAAGGGCCCTTATCCAACCCAGACCATATTTATTTAAGCCTGATCCGGTCCTTATCCGGCCCATTAAACACCCCTAACAGAGACACATAAGAATGTTGAATTACTTCTATGTTAGAAACAAACTTTTGGCATTTCAGTCGTGTAGACTAGAGACACAATAACATTGCCAAAGCCTTTATCCCAACAAATTGGGGTCAACTTGTCATGAAGAGAACAAGAATTAATGTATATGTACTCCCCCAGAAAATTTGAACACTAGAGACGGAATAATCAACAGTTCAACATTGCATCTTCTTGACTAACTCTATAAAAGTAACCTTCATGTATTATCTTCTCATCAGATGAACAATTAAGTGAAATAGGAGTGTAGAAATACTTTCTTTGATGGAACTGAAAAGCAAATGGTTGCGGTGACACATGTAATGTATAAACAACTCAAACCTTTTTTGATTATCTATGAAGTCTGGTGCCTCAGCATAAGGTGAAGTGGAACAAGTACGAAGGATTTCTTCATCAGGAAGTTGCTGTAGATAAGAAGCCATATGTACCAGACGTATGCTCCTGCCACAGTGGTAATTACATAAAACATTAATAGAGCTTCCATAATATTTTAAACACAAGCCGACATGAATGAACTTAATGTCTCAATCACTTACATATAAACGTTAATCCTAGAAAAAGCTAAAAGGGCCACTAAGAACTAACCTAGCTAATCATTCATTATACCCGTGAAAAATTAAAAACTATAAAAAAATTCTACCAATAGCACGGAGCGATGATGAACCGGTCAGTTTGAGTGTCGTATGTCTCAAGTAGCTTGTTTCTCCATTGGGAGTCTGAAAAAGAAGCCGAGACTCGGATTCGCCTTACAAGCTCATCTGGGCATCTTGTTGTCTGGTCAAATGAGGCAGGAATGATATTTCCTGTCCTAGTTTGTACCTGAAATATCAAATGAAACCTAGGACCTGAAATATCTTGTTAAGCTTTACTTGAGTACTGATGTTAATGGGTAAGGTTCAGACAAATTATCTTGTTTAAAATTTTGGCATGAAAGTTACGTGTAACACTGAATGTGTTGCGTGGGAATGAACAGTTCTAGGACTCATTGCTCACCAGAAAACCACTGAATATTGGGAGTGCATTCCCAACAGTATCTATCTTGGTATTGTGCCTCAGGACAAATAAAGTGCGAATATGAAACTTTACTGTACTCCTTACAAAGGCTTCGATAATTTTAGCACACAGAGGAAAAGAATGATCCTTGGGATCTTTGCTTCCCGATTGAGTATGCTCATCATGCTGCGCAACAAAAATCCAAAAACATCAAGCATTCTGGAATTCAACTGATTATTGAGAACAACTAAAATTGACAACAGTGTCAACCGTAAGGGCGAATCATACTTTATTTGGACATTCTTCAAAACCTCCTATCAGATGCACCTGCAAATAATGCTCTTAATACTGTCATAACATGCAGAAATCCGAGTACGCAAGAATAAAGTACCAGAATAATCTTACATCCATCTCACTTTCGTGTTTACAATCAACGAGTTTTTCCAGCATCTGAGAGAGGCCATGGTCTACAATCGCTGGAAAGTCCATGTGAGCAACTGAAGTCCTGAAGAGGGAAAAGATAAATAAGATTATACAGAAGCCTACTATCTAAAGACTACCGTGTTAGCTGAACCTTAATCCAATTGAACTTACATTCCATTGTCCCGGTTCCTAATTACAACACCCACACATGTAGTCGCTTCGTCCGTACCAATTAACTTTAGAAAAAAATACAAATGAAACCACAAGGATATATTTAGTTAAGCATACAAAGGAAAGCATAACAGAATTTCAGGTTATATCAGAGCAATTTATGAGTTCCACAAATAAATAGCCATTTTCAACCATCCTCTTTTACATCTATCAAGAAAGTTCACATAATCGCAAATTTATTCAACCTTTTCCTCATAAGTAACCCACCAAGTGTCCCCTTCTTATGACATAATACCAATATACTAGACCATACTTAAAAGGCGACATAAAGAATAAATAAACCAAACTAATATATTTAAAAGATACATATGTTAAAGAATATATGAAAAGACTTAAGCAAATGATTATCTTCACCTACATCCACAAGCGTAGGGTTGACTGTAGCATATTCTCTTTGGAACAGATAAACATGCCTCTTCTGATCCACTTCATCTGAAGATGTGTCAGAAATCGTGAACTTCTTCTCAGTAATTGCTTTGAAGGAGAGTGAAGCCGAGACAAGTACCGGGTGTTCCATCAGAGCAACAAGGTCAGAACTCCCCTTCGAATTAATCATAAAGTTTCAGGAACACAAGTAATAAAAGTAGTGTAACAAATAAGATGAATCAACAAGAATAGAAAAATTAATATAATAAAATAGTCGTTCAAATTCATATCATTTTGAATAATTTGTCAACAATGGGAACACAAGCTAACAATACTATAACAGAGCAAACTAATTCGATTGTAATGTTTTTTTTTTTTTTAATTCTACAATTGATTTTAGCTTTTGATTAATGCTTGAGTTCCAAACTAGAAATAATTTTCCCTTACACTTCTCTACTCTTCTATGTCATATGATAATCAAATGACGTCCTCACATCTTCATTTGGTCATTCAAAGTATATACCCCACTCTTTGAATACAATCATCTTCAAGGAGGCTATAGTCTTTGATACATCTGCCTTTAGCTTCATTGTAAGCAAAAGAGATCATAGATGATGAAACATGAAACAGTTACTCTTAGGTTTTCCCCTCTTAAACATTAACTCTTGAGCATGAAAAATGTTGCATAGTGCATTTGCTACACATGAATTACACGTAGAATGTTCAAAGATACCTGATCAGTGGAGTTGCTCTCAAATGGTACCCCACCAACAATTATCATGGTAGCTCAAAAGTAGATCAAAAGGCACAGAAGTCAAATGAAGAAAATCTAAAAAGATAAGAGCAAGACCGGTAAACACAGTTTGTCCTGCAAAAGAACCAAAGAACTCAACCACTGCCTAACCAGCATAAAAACCATTAAAAAAAATTAACACAAAACCAATGGTATGAATGGTTATAGCAAGAAGCTAACAAAACAATGTATGAGATTTTTATAGTTGGGAGATTCGATTCTCGATAGCAATAAAAGAGAAAACTGCATCTCATGCAAAACAATGCAAAAACTGATTACTTTGCAATTAGCTTCACCGCACATTGTTTGTAATTCTTACCAACCCAATTTTACTTTTACTTGTTAACTAGGCTTCCTGTGTCAAACATTAAAGTTTGTTTAGAATACACTGACTCAGTAACGTGTACGCTTATTACTTGATGTATCACTGGTTATGACCACATTCGACTACAAAACTTTGTCTATGTGAATTGTACAATCTTAGGTTCAACAGTTAACTTATAATTAAAGTGGCAATAGCGACAGATTCAATTCGATACAATATTCAACGATACAATCATCCACGATTCAATAAACAGCAGGGCCAATTTCAAGCTCTAAGGTACATACTACAGAGACTAGTAACAAACAAGCTGATTCTAACCACACTTAACAACTTCAAGAAACACTACTCCACTTCTCGCATTCTGCACATGACAATTCTAACCAAACATAACCCCCTCTTTCTAACATTGATCCTTTTCTCCTGAGTCCCCACATTAATCTTAAACATGACAAGAGCTCTTCCAATGCATCTCTCTTCCTTCCCTCAAGGTCCTTAATTGAGATATTTGTCTATACCCCTAGTTGAAAACTAAAATATAAAAATCGATAAACAAAATTATACCCCTGTTAATGTGGTGACTCAATAAAGTCCAATGCTTGGTGTATGATGTTTGTTACATGTGGTATATAATGTTTGACAAGTGTTAAAATAAGTGTTGTTTGAAGGATCTTGGTCAGGACATAGCTGCTGCTCGCTCGACCAACAGGCTCGACCAAGGGGTCTCGCTCGACCCAGTCGAGCAAGAGATCAGAAGCAAGTCAGTAGCTTCTGATCTGCTCGCTCGACCCAGGCTCGACCCTCCTCTGATCCGCTCGACCAGGTCGAGCCAAATGCACGGGAATTCTGTTTTTATGCGGTTTGTTTTAAATGATTCAAGAACCGGTTCAAGACTTCCTTATTTTGTCCAAAGCCTATATAAGGCTATTGTAAACACTTGTACATGGAATGAAGATCTTTTTTGTATAGAGCAATTGGGTTTTGAGTGGAGAGCCACAAAATACTTAGGATTTTAGTGAGAGGTTGGGGTCTTTGATCAACTCTCTCTTGGTTGATCATCCTAAGGGGGTTCTTGTGTACAAACTTTAAAGGTGCAATAATACTCATTCAATTGTTGACAAGGGTGGAGTTTTTTATCACATTATCACATTGATATTGTGGTTTTCTCCACCTCCCAAATTTGTGTGTCTTCTCTATTTGTTTTGTGTTTCTTTATTTCATTCTTTGTGCTTCCTTGGATTAGTTTAAGTGCTCTAAACCTAACAACCATCCCGAGTTAAAGGATGGAGGGAGTCTAGAGTCATAAAAGATATTTTTTTGAACACTGATAACAAGCCTCACAAAGAGTAAACCACTAAAGCTAAACTACAAAAAATAAATCAGCCTTTCCATGATTCAAGTGTTCTGTTTTTGATTCACAAATCAATATCCATATGAATTAGTTCTTCATTGCTTAGGCACATTAATACTCATTGTTATTAGGCATGGGCATACAATTATGCAATACAAAGTATAAAGGAAAATTTGACATTAATAATCCAACCTTTGGATTATTTCCTAATACTCTAACCTTTGCCATACATTTGCGGTTTGCCCACAACATACAATATTACTAATAACAGGTAAATACGCTATAGTATACTGCCAGTGCCAGCTAACTAAGACAAAGGTTGGATTATTCATATCAAACTAAGGGCAAATATTGAATACTATAAACCAATCCAAAAATAAGATTATTTACAACAGACGAGCAAAGATAGGATTATTGATGTTAATTTTTCAAGTAAAAATCAAGAGTGACCAAGTTTATATTAGAGTGGACTAGTGGTCAAAAGAATGTTTGGATTGGTGAAAACCGGAAAGCATTACAATTACAATAACTACTCCAATCACCTAAATATCAACAGAAATACAAAAAACCATCTTTCTTCAATTCCATAAAACCAACTGAAAACTCAAAATCGATGCCTAAATTAAACATCTTCAATAACTTACATGCCAACTCAAAACATTCCATAATTTAAAAGTTTATAAACTAGGTTAAACTGCAAGAATCATAAAATTACAGTACCCGAAATCAAACTTCTAGCTTAAATTTTGAACCACACAAGAGTAAATTAACGAAATATCATTCAAATTCATGCTTAGTTGATTTGAATGAGATGTAATCAATTAAAAAATTGAAAGAAATTCTTACAAAATAAATTTGTCGAACCCGATATTTTGCGATCGTCGTTGACTTCTCTACGATCAGTCTTCCAAACCTCCGTGAGCGGAAAAGCTATTGGTTCAGTAAGTGAGCGGAAAAGTATGCCCCTTTTGATATTCCAAATTGCTTGTAAAATTAGAAATTTTATAATATTATTATTATACTCCTATTTATTTATCATTTTTGATAATTATTTATTATTTGTCTTAGGATAAGATTTTTTTTAGGAAAAAAATTTTTGTATTATCCAATAAAAAATGGGATATAAGGGAACAAAAAGTCAAAAACCTTAAGTTTTCTGCTTATTTTCCTTTAGTTGCATCAGTGTGAATACAGAGTCCACCTTTTAGGAAGGGTTTCATAGTGTCACTCTTTATCTGCAAAGGAGGTAAACGAGAAACCTCAAAAAGCTATACATACACGTAAGCCCGTTTGTGAAGAAATCTTTGTTAGAAGAACATGCGCAACTTGACAAGAAAAAAACAACGAGTCAGGATAAATCAAATTTTACAATTTTATTATATAGAAAATTAAATTAGTGTATGAAATTGCTTGAAAAATTAAAAATTATAAGATTTTTGAAAGAAAAGAAGTATGCTTTGAGTTTGTGACTTGTGAGTGCTTTTTTAATCGGATAGGACAAACTCTAAAGGACGAACCAACGAAGATAGTAAATATAGCTTATGATGAATAAATCACCTCTTGATGTTGGTAATTAGTTGTAGCCTGTTAGCAAATTTAGTTGACTTATTATTATATTAATACTTTTTATCGATTATCATGCTAATTGTTATAAAGATACTTTGTTAAAATTTATTATTGATCATTAATTATTTGTTTGAAAAAAATTAATTTAAAAGTTAAATTAAAAAACCAATAAAACATACTAACCTTTGAAATTAAGGTATTTGTTTATCTTGAGGAATCCTTTTGGTCACGCTCTTCTTTATAGCTATGAGTTATCGTCGTCCTTTTCTCCCGAGATCTGTTCATAGTTTCTATGAGCGGGATACACTAAGTAGATGATGATGATGTTTATTTCTAGATTTTGGCCACAAGTATATTTCTAGTGAAAACCAAAGAAAAATGACATGAAATTGCTAAAAATACATGAATTAAGATTAAAATGTAAATTAAAGTCGTGACCAAAATAAGAACGCACGAGTATTTTTTTTGTTTGGAAAACAAAGATAGATATGGAAAATGAAGGGAAAGAAGAAACATTCTCTGTTGAAGATTCATCAATGGAGGAGAAAGAATCTATGAAAGCATCAAATTCCTTCAATCAAGAAGATCTCCTTAAAGCACTTGAAGTTGTAGAGAGAGATTCTTTCGCCATTGCTGAGAGCTACACCTCTCTCTTTGCTTCTCTTCGATTAGCACTCTCCGAGGTTCATCCATCAATTAAAATTGGTCTTTTTTATTGGGGTTTTGGTTAATTTTTGTGGGTTTTTGTTTGATTATTTTGGGTTTTTTTTTCTGATTATAATTTCTGTGGTTTTTTGGTTTTAATGATTAGGTTACCAATACTTCAGTTGATCATATACAATGCTTCAGTGATGCTGCTGGAAAGCTTCAAGAATCTGGTAAATAGTGTTTTGGTTTTTTGAATGTGATTAAATGAATATGAATGGATTAAATTTTTTATTTTTAGTTTCTCCTCTTTCAATTTTTACTGACATTTAGTTATGTTTTTGGGCAATGAATTCTTCCAATTCTTGTTGTTTCCTATTATGTAATAATTGGTAATGAGAATGATTTATAGCGTAAAATTTCATGAAAAGTTCCTTATGATTCCCATGGTAATGAAATTTGATCACAAAAAGGTTTTTTTTAGTTATAAATTTCCATTACCACCTAATACCACATCTCCCAATGGTAATTTTATGAAAAAAATGAGATGATTGGAGTTAGACAAGCATGACCATCAAGGTAGGCAAGATATTTTTCAACTAAAATTACACTAGTTTTTCATTCCCATTACCACCATTTATCTACCAAACTGGCCGTTACTATTTTTGGCAATGATTGATGATTATAGTGTAATAAATTGGAAAATTTTCTTAGCAGTAAGGGAAGTTCCTGCCTTCCATTTAGGATTTATACCAATAGTTGGAGGTCAATTTCATTACCAAGTACCATGTTGAATTTGTTTTAGGGTATGCTTGAGGGTCAATATTTAAGGGGAGAATAGAAGTCAAAGTAGGAAAACAAAGGGTGTTAGATATAAAACTAATGGAATTTGATTCTTGGAGAGGTGGAAGAATTGGTTGCAAAGTAATGAGAAAACGAAGCCACATAAAGAAATATTGTGTTGGGCCCAATCAGCCGCACCTTAACCACAAATAGCCAATCTACAAAATTAATTTCCGCATTTTCACACGCTTAATGCATCTTGACTATCTTACTTACGCCTCAATAAACCATAGCCCCTCGAATCCTAAAATGGCAGGATTGATCAAAATTTCAGCGAGACAAGGTAATTGTTTGAAAAGCAACACCAAGAAAATAAAGAGAAAAGGGTTTGAGTTTTAATTTAATGAGAAGTGGAACGTTGGCACTTGGCCATAAATGTAAATGCAAGAGCTCAACATCGTTATAACACAAAGGGGCATAGAGGATGAATAGGTGTTTGAGCAAGAGCAATTAGAAGTCGATATAGTGTAGTATGTTGGTTCTTAATTTTGTTATAAGAATTACAAACCCAAGAGCTCTTGAGTGGGAGGGCAATAGGGCACTAGACATGGGTAGAAAGTTGGGGTTATCATCAATCCAAAGGATACACATAATTTTGTACTCTTGATAGAGGTGGGAAAGCTGGAATTGGGAATACCCACTTCAAAATCACGAGTTCGGAGACTGGAGTCTCGTTAGGAAATGGGGATTCAATACGATGAAATAGAGAGTGTGAAATTGATATTAGCTCAAGGATTTGATATTGTGGAGGACTATTTACCCTAGCATTCGGTAGTTCTGATTTGATTTTAGGTTTAGTAGATTGAAACATAGAGGCAAGTGACCGCAAACCAGAAGACTTTGACTATGCAATTTCAAGTGGGGGAAAAACATTTTACTTAAGGGGTCATTCTTCTTTGGTTCGATGCAAAATACCACATAAAAAAAGAGGCTACTTTTTGTTGGGTACAGTCAATTAGAGGATGAGAAGCATCTAGTAAAATTTGTACATAAAGCTATTCGAGAGGCTGCTTCTTACAATCCATGTTGCACGAGTAGAGTGCTATTTTTCAATTTTTATAAGGATAAAGGCTGAATACACACTATACTTATGAAAGGATAATTGACCCAATTAGCGTGAGACCATATCGATATTCGCAAATGCAAAAGATGAGATTAAAAAGTTGGTCAATATATGCTCCTTGGCGCCATTATGCAAGTTTCAACCTGTCCTTTGTCTAGCTTTGTCCTTTTAGTGACAAAGAAGAATGTTTAGTGGAGATTTTGTGTAAATTATCGAGTGTCTCAAGCTGATGGAATACGCAGGAGGAACAATTTCAACCAAGAGACATGGCACTTCTCAAACTTTAACTTTTATCACATATAATGACTGGCGTGAAGGCCGTTTGAGAAGCTTGTTACCCAGTTTTATGGCACTTAGAAAGTGTTGGAGAAGATAAGGCAAGTAGCATATAAGCTATAGAATGCTTCTAGTTTTCCAATTTTACAGCTTAAGAGGGAAGTTGGATTTCCCAGGTTTCAGTAACCTTCCACCTTAGCTTACTCAAGAGCTCAAGTTGATGGTGGAAGCTATAGAAATTTTGGGGGTGCATTATGCAGAGGGGTAGAGCTATCAATGGGCGAAGACCGGCCTTAGCTAACCCTAAAAAATCAATGAAAATGTAGTGTATATGGGGTATATACCTAACAAATTATTTAACACTACGTTTAACTCAATAGTATTAAGAACTTAACATAATGAAACTGTGAAAATACCTTGGTCTTGCTGGCAACATAGTGAAACTGCTCAATAAGTAGGTTGCCACTAACATGACAAATTCATGTCTTGCAAAACCAAGCATATCTAAACAACATCACTTTTTTGAATATAATGTTTAAGAACTGATTCCTGTCTTAACACATAGATCATCTAGTGGCCTTAAAAAAACTCAATGTTGAGTTGATACGGAAGATTGTTTTGATCTATTTCTTTATTTCTGTCCAAGTTGATTTTTGTTTTGACATTAGAAATTTATTCATTTTACCTTAACATGGTTAAGTCTCATAAATCATAATACTGCTAGTGCGTACATTTTTTTTGCTATCTTACAAATATTCTATACGTTTATTGTGTATGACGAGATTCCATTGCTACCGAGCAAATTTTACAGCTAATTGGTTGGGCTTGTATTCCCTCCCCTGGTGTTTGTCTATAGTAGGAGGCCACTGGGTGTTGAAAGATCATTAGATGGATTGAATTATTAATCCGTAGTACATTGCAGTATGTTTCATTACTAGAGTTTGTTAAACTTGTTTTATACTGTAGTCCAACCTCAGGTAGAAGTTAGGACTAGTGTTATCGGGAACTATTTTCTTTCTCCCTATATTAGATTAACACGAGTTTTTTTGTCTTCCGAGTTCCGAATGTCTTGCTTTTTCTCTCCACTCTTCCTTCTTTTCTTGTCTTAAGTATTTTAGCTCTTCAGTTGTGACTTCTTGTAACCCTACTTTAAGTCTAACCTTCATTATGTCCATTTTGCAGCTATTGATGCAGCAGCAAGAGGCAATCGCTTTATACATTCATGTATTAGGTATGTGTGTTACGGCTAGAGAACATCGTTTCAATTTACATCTTAACTTCCCTTTGAAGTCCATGTCTGTGCAAACTTAATTAGTTAGTTGTTTTTCTCATCTCGGAAGACTATCTGATCTTGTATAGAATTGCACATCTAGTTTACTTGTTAATAAATCCAGTAAGGCAAGCTTTGCAGTTTGGACATAATTTTTGGTTCATATCAGCGGACCGAATCTGCTATTCAATGGTCATTTACCCCTTCCAGACTTCCCCCCTATATACCAAAACTGCAAATGTTATAAAAAGGAGTTTACTTGAACATCCGAATACAAAAGTATAATTCTTTGATTGGTGATGCTGACTTTTGAGGGCTGTTATGAACACTGTCACATGATTTACTTATCTCCTTGCGAATCGCGAATAAAAAAAAAACGAATTATTGTCGGTTTTGGGCTATTCTAGGGTCATTTTGAGCGAATCATGAATTCAAAAATGAATTAATCGGCGATTCATGTTACACGGGTTGTGAAATTTGGTCATCAAAGGAAGGGGAAGAAGGGAGGCGACAAAGCTTAACATCACCATGTAAGCAAGTGAAAATGGTGTCTTGAGATGACAAAAAAAAAAATAGCAGAATATATAGGAAAGCCAACTATTTATGGGTATCTTTGGATACCACTTGAACCACAATGTCTTTATGTATTCTATGTAATTATACACAATTACAATTTACAACTAAATACAAAACTCTAAAACACTCTAAGTGTTTGCTCACCAAGCTCAAGCATCTTTAATTGCTCGCTTATGGAATACAAGAACGCTCTTAGCTCTCTCTTAGTGTCTGCACTCCCCTCATAATTGATTTGGCGCTCCCCCTTAGTGGTATTGCCCGCTTCTCACCCTACTCTCTTTCTCTTGGAAGTTGATCAACATCGACAAGTGCTCACATTCACCACACTTTGATTTGATCTTCAAGAAGCCTTCATAAGGATTCAAATTCTCAAAGGAATCACTTTTCGAACTCCTCAAATTCAGAACAAGTGAGAAAACTTTTGCAATGTTTTGACGAAGGATGATCATTAGACTTACTTGGCCAAAAGATCTAGTTACTCGATCAGCCGCTCATTCAAGCACTCGCCAGCCCCTGCTACTGCCCACGCAGCTCCTTGTTGCTCGTTCGAATGTACTTCGTGTGCTAGTTTCTATTTTCCACAATCTTGCTCGTGTGAGCCAATGGCTTGCTCGTCTGAGCAACCACCTCTTGCACACACATGTAAGCCTCCTTGCACACGCTCGTCTCTTCCATTCACATCACTTGTCCCATGTTTCTGTTAGTATTCTTTATAAAAGATCAGTAAATTAACCAACTTAATTCATGCTCAATGATCTTACAAGAAATCGGAGAGGTGCAGCAGTTTGTGATGCAAGCAATTCTTTCTTCCCCTTTTCTCGTTCTGCTTTTTGGTAAGGCGGGTCCCAAATGAACTAATGCGTGAAGAATTTGACAGCAACTGTTGCTTTTCATTGAATCTATACTTAGAACCCATCTTGTAGATTCTGCTTTGCTTTATGGTTGATATACCCTTTGACCTTGCTACCCACACAGCCACACCTTTTTCCTTTTTCTTTTTTAGAAGGCTCCCTCATTGGATTGATAATATCCCCGTTGACATTTTTGCACTCATTTTCCCCTCTTGACTGTCACATTTTGTCCTGCACAGTCGCTAGCTCGAGAAAAGGTCCTTGTATGATTGGCTTCAAGATGCTGTGGTTCTTACGAGTAGTTTGTCACAAGCATGCTATCCATTTTTGTGATTCGTTTCTCGACCTTTCCAGCGAATCAAACGATAGAGCTTTGCTCTTACATGTTTTCGTTTTCAACGATGCTTAAGCAAATTCACGCCGCACTGTGATTCGTATTGGTCATTTCGCGTTATTTTCATTCTCTTGTTTCTCGTGTTTTGCAGGTTAAACGAGGAGATGAAAGACATTGATAACTTAGCTGCCCATTTGTATCCTTGTTGACTTTGACATTCACTAATATGGTCCTATTTTGACGTATTTGTTCGAAATTCATTCAGTTCAGGGCATCAATTTCCTGTTCGAATCGGTAAGTTCCCACTTTTAGTGTATTGAAGTATCTGATTCTATGAAAATTACTACTTGTTGGATTCTCTTCTCCCATTTCTTCTTTTTACTTCCTTTTGAGTATTTGGCTTCCTTAATCACACAACATAAAAATACTGAAGAGGAATGTAGATGCTCTAGACGCAGCTGTCAGCCGACTTGTCCGAATCACTTGATCTGCCCCTTTTCGTCATTCTGATGACTCATTCAGGTCCCGGAAGCTGGACCATAAAACGCCCTCTACGTATAGATTTTGATACTAAACTATCTGTAATTAGATCATTTGCCAATAAAAAGTTGATGTTTTTTTGTTTGTCTATCGTCTATTATAACATTTGGTTTCTTAGGCGGAATTCTCTCGGTTCAACTTATGAACTAACTTGTATGTAACTATTTTACGGGAATGTTTCGGATGCTGATCGGTTTCAGTCCTGTTAAAAGATGGATTTGTATCTGACGAATCAAGATCCAACGTCTTTCGAAATCTCTCGAAAAGCATTAGGGCTATGTTAATGTGAAATGAGATCTTTACCCAAACCGCCGCAACATGTTGAGCATATAACGGTGTCGGTGCCAGTGCCGGTGCCCCTTGGCTCGAGAGAGGAGTCTCATGAAAGTAATACTTTGAACTTGCAAATGTGTGGTCTTTTGATAATGGTGCTAACCTATTGCATCACCTTTCATTTAAATTGGAGCCTCTTCAATGGTGAAACATGATGTAAGATTCAACATTAATAGAAGTATTTCTTTGCCAATTAATTTGGTTTGCCTCACAATTAAGTTGTAAAATCAAATTCAAACGGAACTACATTGCAACGAAACGAGCTGACTGCAAAGTTTTCCTTTATTCTCCTCTCGCTCTCAAGGAATATGCTCATTGAAATCAAATCAAGTGGACTCGTGCGATGTCTTGGCCAAAAAGGATACTCAATCAATTTTACCAATGAAAAGGAAAATACGTGAGTTCGTGTGTACGCGATATTAGATTCTCATTGTACCACATTGTGTCCCACTTTTCATTTTGACTTTTGAGATGATTACACGACTTGTTTTATTTACTCGATCAAAAGCTTTCCGTAAACTTCGGTTTTACTATAAATGCTTATAATTCCTAGAGCTAAGTTTTTATGGAAAAAATAAAATTCCATAAATATTTTATAAATTTGTTATGTATAATATCATAAATACATATGTACCTTTATCTTCGTCTAGTAAAAAGACTTGTGTTCCACATCAAATCTCCACTTAGACCTACTTGCACAAAATCGCCGCGTAACGTTGGGCACACATCCTACCCCTTGCCTCCCGGGAGGAGTCTTATCAAAGTAATTATCTGAGACCGTCTTCACAAGAGACGTCTCAAGCTTGAACATGCTCAACTTTTGACTTTTAAAAAAAGAAAAAATTAATTTAATTTTCTAAACACGCGCGTATAATTGGGTATATAGTGATATGTATTTGGGGTTATAACAATACATAGTTGGGTATATAATGGTTTGTGTTTAGGGTTATAATATTATGTGTTTGAGGTTATAGTATTATATATTTGGGTATATAATAATCTGTGTTTAGGGTTATAACATTATATAATGGGGTATATAAAGGTTTGCATTTGGAATTTTAACATTAAATATTTTCGGCCTTTCGGGTATATAATAGTCTGTGTTTGGGGTCATAGTATTATATATTTGGGGGTTTTTAAATCATATAGTTGGATATATAATGACCTGTGTTTCGGGTATAGTAATTTTATAACACCAAATATATTATGTTATAACTTATATATATTATATTAAACCCCAAATATATATTGTTACAATTCAAAATATATTATGTTATAACCTAAAATATATTATGTTATAAACACAAATATATGTTATAACCCCATATATATTATGTTATAACCTCAAATATATATGTTATAACTTCAAATATATTATGTTATAACCCCAAATATATTATGTGACTTTTCACATTCCGCTTCACACACATCAGTTTTTTTTTAAATCAACATAAATTAGATTTTGGCTAGGCTTTTGAGATCCGTCTTTACAAAAAAGGTCTCTCAAAAAAGCACCTCTTTTTTTTTTTTTGAGGAATCAAAAAAAAAAAAAAAAAAAAAAAAAGCACCTCTTAATGCTTTGAGATTTAGGTTTTGATATTATTGTTGATTTGTTGATCCTAAAAAAGGTTCATTTTTTAGGTGTAAAAATGATGGTGTAATGTAACATTGTAATTGTCAGTATAATATTTCTCCTCAATTATTTGCAATAAGTGGAATCGTTAGCTTTTTAAAGTTGTTTTGTTTGATGGAGAATAAGACAAAATATTTGAAATAAAAATATAGAATAAAAGTGAGATTTAATATGTAAATATAAAAGTGTTCAACAGGATGGACCGATCTAGGGAATTAAGGGTCAAATTATATTTTAATGGTCATTAGCGAGTCTGGTCAAAATATACTAAGCTTTTAACAAAGATACAAAGACCAACTCACAAAGAGAGAATAAGTGTTTATAGTTCTTACAACTAAGCTTTTCTATAAAAGAAATTTTTCATAATTTTTCTCTCTAATTTACTTGCAAAATAGTAAAAGCCCATATAAATTGTTTATCTTAATCTATTAAAATGGTTTGCATTCATCATCAAATCCCCACTTAGGCCTACTTAAAAGATATACTTCATCACCTGTTGTTGTGTGAGACAATTTCATAGAGAGACGTGTTTTATACATGTTTTATTTAGCCCATCTAATACATACTATAAGAATATTAACTCTGTGTAAAATCATCACAGTAAAAAACGGTCTCTCACAATAATAGTTGATACTTCATTTCACAAGCCAAGCTCATAGTCATTACCATTTTCAAATTCAAAAAAAAGTCCACTAACTAGGGTTGAGCCGCAAAGTTACTTGATGACGACACAAAAATGTCTAATCAATAACCGTGATTTGTAAATAAATAAAAAAAAGACAAAAAATATAATAATAAAATAAATAAAATCAAAAAAGATAAATTAAAATAACAAAATTTTCATCCTATCAAATCCTACTATATAAGCGTAATTTGTTAACTTTATAAATAACTGTTATTTATTAAGATCTTCTCGAGATTATATCATAGTATAATAGTTGGTAGTTGGGATTGACATTGGGACTAATTTCAAGGTTTGGGGTACAAATTCATGTCAGACTTCCATGCCATCACTTGCCCTTTATTTTTGGGCTCCCACTGATTCCCATCATTTGAATTCAACTCAATAAATGCATTTTTTAATTTATCTCATAAATTTGTCTTTTTTTTTAATTTGTCTTATTTAATAAGACCAAAAGTGTTTGTGGCTCAATAGATTGAGCATCTGCTGTGAAGCAATAAGTTTGAGGTTCGACCCTTATTAGGCGGAGGTATCAGTTGGGGTTTCTTGACTGCGTGCATTTTTCTTTACTCCTTTCTTGGGGAAACTGATTTGTCCACATATTTCAGGAAAAAAAAAAAAAAAACACTCGGACCCAGCCTTGTGCGGGACTCTGGGAGTATCCTATTGCTTTACCTATTAAATTTAACTTATAGACTTACATAGTCATATTATACATTTAACTTATATTTTCATCGCATTCATTCATTTCTCCTATAATCCCATAATATTTATTTGTCATTTTTTCTTGGCTTTCTAGTCAAATATCTTATGAGACGAATTTAATAAGACAATATTTATTTTGTAACACCATTAATGCTTAAAACCCTAGCCGTTCATTTCTCTGATCCCCTTATTTATTAAATCTATAATGTTTTGTTTTCTGGAGCTTACATCTACATATTTTAAAATTTTCTTTTTCGTCTTATATATAACTTTTTTCGGTCTTATATATAAATAAAAATCTTCATGAGATCGAGTTAAGAAAATAAAGAGATAAAAATTTAAATTATTAACTATTTAATTATTAATACATCAATTTTACCTTTTAAGTATCCCTTGAAAAAAATCTGCAATTCTATGAATCTAATACGAATTAATGATACGTAGTATACAACAAAATCATGATTAAATTTGTTTTAAGCATAGTAAAATATAAAAGAATAAATTACCAAAAATAATCCAATCTATTCATGATTTTCCTTCAATAATCTCACCTATTGATTAATAATGAATAATCCTAACTTTGAGGGGTATTTTCCTAAAATAAACCCGGTGACCGGATGACCTTCTATAGCAAGTTTTATTTTTTAAAATAAAATAAATTTAAATAAAATGTCGAAAAAAATATTTGAAAAGTGTTCGTAAAAATTTATGATTTTTTTATTATTTAGAATTTTTATGTAAATTTTCAAAATTATTTTCTAATTTTAAATTAATATTCAAATTATTTTTTTGGTGAATTACCTACTACAGCAGGTCATCGGATTACCCAAATTTACTTTAGGAAAATACCCCTTAAAATTGAAATTATTCATGGTTAATCAATAGATGATATTGTAGAAAAATTATAAAAAAGTTAGATTATTCTAGATAAACTATCCAATATAAAAAAATCACGTTAAGAGATTGAAAAATAGAATATCTATCGAGTTATAAAGGATGGTAGCGCATTTTATATGTACCCTTTATATCTCATTTAGTGGCGAAACTTGGGTGAGAAAAAACATTAAGACTACAAAATTTAGGTTAAAAAAATACTAAAGGTGACAAAGATTTGAATTATTGACCATTTAGTTATAAAATCATTAAGTTTACCAATATGACAATTATTATGGGGGCCGGCCCTAGATATTTGGGGGCCCTGGGCGAATAGCATATTCGGGCCCTTTTCCTTTACAATTTATAACTTATATGGACCTTTTAAACCATTAGTTTTGCTTTTTTGACATGAGGCCCTAGGCGACGGCCCCTTTTGCCCACCCTTAGAACCGGCCCTGATTATTATCATTATACTCTAGCTTTCTATAATGTTTTTTCATTTAAAATATTTCACCTTAAGGGCAGAAAAATTAGATTAATATTTTTGAAATATATTTAGAAGATAAAATATAATGTGAGATCTCGTTAGATTTATCTTAATAAATGATGTATTTTTTTATTATGTGTATTTAGAGATATTTAGGTTTAAAATTTGCTTTAATTAAAAACTATGCAAAAAGTAAATAAGAAGAAAAAAAAGAATAGAGAGAATATGGTTTATAGGTGTCATAATATAAATATTATGTGATATAAAAAAGTTTTTGAGGACACAATTAGCAAAGCGACTTATTGCCCTTAGTCTAAATTTTTTAGGGTTTAAAAGTTTTATTTTTATACGTAAAGTTGTTTATAAAATAAATTAAATTTTAATATAATGTAAATTTTTTTACAGTAATTTAAGTAATCAATTATATTTTTTTTATAAAATATCTAAAATATCAACAATCAAAAGTAAAAGCAGTATTATATTATTTATTACGCCTTAAGTTTTAATCAATTTTTAATTTTATATTTCGCACTAGAGCCCAAGAATAAATGGGATGCCCCACTCATTTACACACCAATGAACTATATTATCTTGATCTTCTTTTCACTAGCTCGGGGGAATTAAACCCTAGGTAGGAAGAATCAATCGAAAACAATAATATTCTTATCAAATTAGAATATTAAGACGAAAAAGCGTTTTTTTAATCTCTTTATTAATGTTTTCCTCCGAACTTCAAAGACATCGATCTACCTCCCACTAGTGGAAAAAACAAGATAGGTTGCGGTTTTTTGCCAATATAGGTTGCGGTTTTGACTCGCAGCATTAGTAATAGCACCAGATGACAAAACATTATTGGTTGCGGTCCTAAAAACCGCAACCTATAGACCATTGTTTTTCGCCTTTTTTTCTCTTATTAAATGCTGCGTTTGTTAGGAACCGCAACATATGTCTCGCAGCAAATAGACTTTTTTCCACTAGTGTCCACTACCTCATTCTACAATATGTCTTCTTTATACATGTCGGCTCGCGCTAAATAACTTAAAATGAAGATTAAAATTCTCCATTTCTTATATTCAAAAGTTTTTCATCAAACCAAATAAAAGAAAATAATTTCCTTGAAAATTTGTTATAATTTTTTCCAATAAAAATATTTTCATCAAATCAAACATCCATTCCTAAACCTTTTTCGTTTATTCCTCTTATTGTATACTTCAACTTCTCTTAGAATAATGCTAATTTCAAATCAACATCTCTCACATACTTCCCTTTCACCTAAGTCACTAAATGTTTTTGTCAACATCAAACTTTTTCAAAAAAAAAAAAAATAGAATTTTGAACTATAAGAATTGTCTAAAATTGACTCGACCAATTATTCAAAACTGAGTTTATTCTGATCAAATCAGAATTAACTCGTATATAAAAGTTGTTAAGATACATACACACAATTAAGAATCTAAATTGACTTGACCTGAAACATTATATCTAAAACACTTTTCAACATCCAAATGAATAAATGTAGTTGTAGTAACTATACATTGCACGGCTCATCTAATTGTGTTGGAATGATTTATCCCACATCGACGAATTAAAGATAGTGCGAACATTTTATAAGTTATTTTAAGTCCTTCCTCCCATTTCTGTATGGTTTTGGGATGATATCTCCTTAGCATATGAAGTGTGTGCTCCTCATATTTTTTCAATTATATGCTGACATTTACAATAAGTACAACGTGTTATATCAAAGTTGATGGTTCACTAAAGAATTAAAATGGTAGGTTCCTATCCTAATTGATTACTCCCACATGAAAACTTGATGGAGATTAACATGTGAAAGGGGGTGTTTGGATCATTTATATCCCGCATCAATAAACTAAAGATGATATGCACAGTTTATAAGTTATTGGACCTTATTCCACTGTCATATGGTTTTGGGATGATATCACCTTGGATTAATTATGAAGTATGTGCGCCTTATGTTTTTCAGATTATATACTGACGTTCACAATAAATTCATCCTTAATTTAACAATTTGCTTTTCCCATAATAGCTTTGGTCTTATCTTTGTATTTGTGCGTATGCTTTTTATTCTACTCCCTCCTATTCAAATTAATTGTCCACTATGGGTTTGGACCGGATTTTAAGAAAAAATGGTAGTGGGGTAAAAGTGGGGTATTTTAAGTGATTATAATAATTGAAAAGGTGGTAGTGGGGTATTTAAGTGATTATAATAATTGAAACGGTGGTAGTGGGGTATTTTAAGTGATTATAATAATTGAAAAGGTGGTAGGTGGGGTATTATTAAATAATATAAGTTGGGGTAGTTGGGGGTATTTAGGTAAAAAGTTTTGCCAAAAATAGAAAGTGGACAAGTAAAGAGACTTTACCAAATAAGAAAAGTGGACAATTAATTTGAATAGGAGGGAGTATTTGTCAACTGCAGGTTTCTCTCTTTTGAAGACCGTTTTCGAGCCGAAGGACTCTTTGATCGCATTCTCCTCTATGAGTCTGCCATCATTCTTCCCTCCTCAAACCCTGATCATAATTTTTTATGAGCGGGATACACTAGATATGATGACACTGCTGCTTTTCCATGATATGTCACCCATGCATAGAATGAAGAATCAAAGTGATAACAATTTACAAGAAGATGAGATATAATGTATGGAATATGCCGTTATTTGCGTGTATGGGCATGTAAATACAATCACATGAACATGTTTGTCATAAACCAAACAACACTAGTCTTTATTGTCTATCCCCAAAACATATCCTAGGTCAGATGCTCTTAATACCTACTTCTAGCCTTTAAATGCCCTACCTAGCTATGACCTAATCCCAAGAACATTGAAAACCTAAACTTTTGTAACTAATTTAACGTGTTTATACCACGTTGATTGTTCAACGGTTATAACTGTTTCATGATCTGGTCAAACCATTTGGTTGTGGTTGTTAGTTAGTTAGTTATGAGTTATGTTGGTTTGACTCATGACCTTGGTAATCAACAATTTTAGGATTTAGGAAAGTTTAAGATTTAGGAAAGTACTACTATAGTTTTGCTAGTTTTGCTAACTGATTTATTAACGGGTTTGACCAGTTGATTTTGAATCAGTTGTTATTAATTAGTAGCTTGTTCAAAAACAATTTATTCGTTATCAATAAGCTATTTGAATCAGCTAAAAATTACCATTAAAATTTACGTTTTTTTAGTGTCAATCAAATGAACTCATAGTTACTGCTTATCTGAAACATGTTTAGTTGTAGTTGTGCAGTTAGGGCTAGCAAAAGTTGACCCAACGTTAACCCGACCTGATCTGTTTATTAAATGGGTTGGGTTCGGGTTAAAATTTTAAACCTGAAAAAGAACATGTTTAACTCATTTAAATAAATGTGTTAATTTCGAGTAAAATCAATAAGCTAAACTTAGTTCATTTAATATTTCTTATTTTTCATAGTAAATACAAAATAAACAACAAAAAAACATAAAGTTAAAATTAAAGCCTAAAAAACAGATTTAATCAACGTTAAAAACCTTAAAACGAAAACAAAAAAATTATAAACGGGTTAAGTGGGTCGAAATCGGTCAACCTGATTTGTTGCTGGTCGGGCTAATTAAGGTTGTGATTTTCAACCCAATTTACTAAATAGGTTGGGTTTGGGTCAAGTGTTTTCTAATCTGTTTATATATGATCATCCGAACCCCAACACGATCCAACCTGATCTGTTTGACACATTCTAGACTCTAATACTAGGGCTACTTACCTACTTATAGACTTAAATTGAGTATTACCTATGAATCAATTATTCTAGAATAAAGCTTAGAAGTAAAAGGACAAGTAGATTCTTGTTTAAACTTGTCTATGTATAAGTACTAGAAATTACTCCTATATCACATGGAAACTTACCGTTAAAACCGTTACTGGCAAACCGATTTGGTCGGTAGTTAATTAGTTATCAGTAGTTGTTCCTTTGACTGACCTCGGTAATGAAATAATAACCAATATAATGTGTTGTCTACTTCATTGCTTTAAGCACCCAATTCTAAGCTTTTGCATGGTTTTTATTTTCTCTTTAGATATCACCCTCTAATTTTGCTTTTCATTGCATGCAAAAAAAGTATATACCTCCGTTGTTCGATAATTAATACTTGCTACTGAGTGTGACATGTTGTGTGGAAAAATGTTATAATTAATAGTAAGTATTATGGAATGGAGGAAGTAGTACTAGGAACTCGCTTTATTTGGTTGTAATTAAAAATCTTTAAGATTATACGGAGGTGTATTTTCGAATGTTTGGTGGGTTTCGATCTGTATGATAGTTAGGATAAGATTAGTTTCGATTCTGTGTGGTTGTATAAATAATATGATTGTTTGATTTGATATTTATATATGGGTTATTTGGGATCGATTCGAGTCATGTACAATTTCGGTTATTTGATTTTTATGTATGAGTTATTGGGTAAGGTAAGGAAAATCATTAGGCGAGAATAAAGCGTTCAAACAAGCTTAGGTCAAATCTTAAACTTTGGCCTATCGAGTTGATTCTTTACGCTGAAACTTAAAATGTAGAAGTGATTAAAGCTTAGCTTGTTTAAAATAATTTTTTAAATCAACATTCAGTGATGTATTTGTTTGGTGTACATTTGCACTTCTTCTATAAGATTTTGATCTAAAATTTTGAAAAACCTTTAAGGAGATCACCGAAAAGAAGGAAATATATTTCTAACGTACTTCTATGATATATATGAGATACATTTTTTGTATCTTCTTAGAAATATATTATTGTTTTTCTCTAAGATTCCTTGAGATACTTTCAGCGGTTGCGTGTTGTTAATAATAACACGTGTTACCACAAAGCTGAAATTTATTATATTAATGTTTCATTTATTGAGTATATAAATTTTATTATATGGTATTTGTCCTATTGTTCAAATTTTATAAAAATATTTTTTTATTAACAATGTAATTTAGTTTGCTTGATTAATCAACCCTTAGAATATTATATTTAATATGATTTATATATATTACAAATTTAGGATTGAGTCGGAATCTAAAACAATTCAAGTTTATTTTCACATATGTGATTGAATTTTGCTTTGAATTGTGATAGTCATAAAGATATATATTGACATTAATTCATGATAATAATTTTTAAAATATCAATTTAAATCCAAAATACATCCACTAATATTTTAAAACTATAAATATCTTAAAAATACAATCCTAGTTACACATATATCTTATATTTTATACTTTTTATATTTTTTTAGTAGTACTTAGGATTTCAATAGTACTTAGGTTAGTTATTTTAGTAGTAAAGCGAGATCGTTGTCATATCCCCCATTTACCTTACAGTTTTACAAAAGCGCTTGTGACTTAATAGATAGAACATCTGCATGTGGAGCAGAAGATTTGGGGTTCAATTCTTATTATAGGCGCATGTATGCATGATGCATGTATTAGTTAGGTGATAGAATTTAGAAAATGGGCCTAGGCAACCCAAACAAGGAGGAGAAGAAGTAGACCACTCATAAACCCAAAGAAGGTTCACTACTAAAACCAATTGGTAATAGTAGGAGTTACTCCTTGAGTATATAAAGTGATGCATACTCTTCTATTTCTCCAATGTGGGACAACTCACATGTGGGTAATTGGGTATTTCAACAACATATGAACAAGTACAAAATGTATGATTCTTGGATTGACAAATGAAAGGAAAGTTTATTATTTAGGTGCATCAATCTTATCTTTATCTTATCAAAAGAGAATACTTTGGAATAAACATTCGAGAAAATTCTTGAACAAGGCATGGCTATTCAAGGGTACATATGCATATACCATCCCATATTGTTTGGGATACAAACCCAATACAATACCCATTAAGAAATCCATACCCAAATCATATTTTACAGGGACGGAGCAAAATTTGAAAATTTTTTGAAGGTCCAGTGCAATTTCAAAAATTATGATATTTTCTTACAATTTTGTATCTTTAAACGCATAAGTTATACCACAAAGACACAAAATTTAATATTAAGGCCGCAAATTTTTCGAGACCCTATACAGTCAAACATGTTAAGAACCAACCTGACTTGATATCTAGTTAGGTACTCAACTTCCCCTTAACTAATTTTTGATCTTATCACCAACTTTGTTTTGTAATAGTAAAAGAAATTTAGCCAAAATAGGAAAGACAATGCATATGACACAAACTTTTCTAATGTTAGGACTTTTTTATCTTGACAATTAAAACCTTATCTTAAAAAATGTTAACAATGTTTATCTAATAGTCTATAATGGAATAAAAATCTAGGTCTTGTCATGAGTTGAAAGTAAAGTTGAATTAAAGATTCTCCAAATCTTAACCTTAAACTATTTGATGAATTGATAACTCTTATTGATTTAGCCTCAATTTTTCATATTAAAGGTGTGTGGTTGGAGGTAGAATCATATTTATCTCTTGGATAATATTTTTGCAAGAAAAGTGGGAGTTTAGAAAGGAACAAAGGGACAATGAAGAGAATGTGTACTCTCTCGGTCTCATTCATTTTGAATCAAAGAGAAATAGAATGTTATTTAAGAATAAAATATGTATTAATAACAGAAGAAGAGAGAATTTGAACTGTGTGGATGAAATTAAAAGAGAGTTAAAATATATGGATGAGATTAAAAGAAAGTTGTGAGTCGTTGTTTAAAAATAAAAATGATGCAAAATGACAGAGTTCAGATCAAAATGCAATTATATGAGTAGGATAGAGAAAGTATATCTTCGAATATGAAGTGTAGCTATTGAGGCAAATTACGCTTGGGGGTTTTGAATTTTGTGCATTTTAGCCCTTGTTGACCTTTTTAAGGTAGTAAAATGACCATATACATACAATTCTATTAGGGTCGATTTTGAGAATTGAAAGGTTCGGGTAGGTCCTTAACTATATATATTGAATATTAAAACGTTGTTTTTCTAATTTTTTGAATGGACTCAGGGCACCGGCCCCTCTTGGCCCTAAACTCTTCCTTCTATATTAAATAACTATATCATTTATGATTTATTTTGTATGTCATATTATAATTTTATAAAAAATTTAGTTAAGATAAGTATGAGCATAATCATCTTCATGACCATCATCATTATCATATATTCATATCATAACTAGTGTTTCTCGCTCATAAAACATTCAAGTATAATCAGACATGACAAATGTTTGCAATACACTTTGTTTGAAGCAACTTATAGTTCCAAATGATTTCCCTTTCTTTTTGTTACTCTTAGAAAACGTCGGGAATCAAAACCAGGTAATAGTTAATCGAAAGAAAAGAAATGACGAGTTAATTTTTTTTATATTAAACAATAACAAATAAAACGTCTTAACTCATTCGATTATCCAAGTTCAAAAAATCTGTATATACTAAACGGGCCCATATATACAATTATTCTTAGTGATGAAATAATGGCATGCCCACTACTCTTACACAACTTATCTCCATTAGAGTTGAGCTCTTTGCTTAGCCTTACATATTAAATGCGTAATCAAATCCACAACATCATCATGAAATAAGAGAAATAAATAACAACCGATATTATCCATTAATTATTTTAGTTTCATACAAATAATTTCTTCGACTTACTTAGTTTGTATCATTTTTTATCTTGAATTATTTAACTTATTTTACATTATTTTCTTATTTGATAATAGATTCAATACTTCCTTTTAATTTTATCTTGATATTTTAACACTTTTTTAATTTTATTCATACAATTCAATTTTTCTCTTTGTTAATATATGTATTACCGATATCCCTATTTTTTAAAAATACTATATTATCTCTTTAAGGCTAATTTATATATTCCATCTGTCCCACTGAGTTTGTAACATATAATTCTAAAAACTCTCATATTGTTTAATTATATAGTGCTATCTCAAAGCTATAGAGAAAGTATTACTCCCTTCAATTCTTTTTAAATGTCCACTTTTCTTTTTAGGTAAATTTAACCTATTTGTCCATTTTTCTTTTTTGGCATAGATTTTTTTTACCTAATAAATACTCTATGTTTAAGGCCGTAATACCAATTATTATAATCACTTAAAATACCCCAACAACCACTCACTTAAAATCCGTGCCTAACCAAAATCGACACAAAAAAAAATTAGAGGGAATATTATTTTAATATTGTTACTTTTCGTCTATGGCTTCTTCACTTGTGACTACTAATCATCTGAAAATGACATTTTGGAGGTTATTGGTGCTGGTCTACTATCCACTAAAACAAGTATGTTCATTAAACGTTTACAATCATGAACTTTGAACATCTAATCACTACTATCACATTCATTGCCAATCATGTGTGTCAAGAAACTAATTCATTGCTTACATATCTCAACTAAAAGCGTAAGCTGATAGTTGAGGCCCCAAAATATGTTATATACTCTAACACGTTCTTATACGAGAGCTTTTTGGGTTAGAAGTGTGGATGCTACACAGACCCTTCTCATACCTGGTGTTGAATATTCCACTTTAAATGAGGAGTGGTTGAGATTCGAAACTCACCCAAAAGTTTTTGGTCGAGGCCTCAGAATATGTTATATACTAACATTCTCCTTATATAATTTTTCATTGAATTCAACTTTTTTTGTTTTTTTGTATAAGGTAGGCTAAAGTTAGACGCAACATAAATTAACTCAACATTTTACGTGTGAAAAGTGGTATATTTTTCAACTGAAAAAATAAAACATGATTATCATAGATATAGAGGGCTAATAAGCCAAACAAGAAACAAAAGGGTAACTCACTTAGAAGTCTGAATTAAGGAGATTCACAAAATTAATTGGTATATAATAGTGAGAATTACTCCTAAAATTTATAAAGTGAGACAAGTCGATTATTTTTTAGTAACAAATGGACACTTTAATATCTAATGACCTTTTATTATTTGGCTTTTTGGGTTGAATATTTAGACAAATGTTTCCCAAATATATATATAAGATCCTCTCCCACTCTTAATTAAAAGAATAATAAGTCAAAATCAATGGTAACGAAACTCAAATTCGTAATTTTTTGTCACGTTTCAATTAAAAATAAGTATTAGACTATATATTACAAATGATGCAATTAATTTTTTACATAGAAATAAAAAAATTCTTATGCATGGATATTTGCTAATGTTATTTTATCTAATATACGAGCTCGTCTTAAGGCCTTAGATGCTAAAGTTATTTTAGCTGATGATTAGGGCCTAGCATTTATTTTGTCTTGTTTTGAGCTTGTATTGGATATTCGCTTCTCCCTAATTCTTCCTTTCCTGTGCACATGAAGGGTGGGTTGGAGAAACTCTTCCTCGAATGTGGGCTCCTTCTTCATACTAATGCAATACCAGGGTTGGTATAATTTAATGTTGGTACAGTTTTGTACTGTTTTCAAGATTTATGAATTTTTCATTCAAAAAAATAAACACATTACTAAGTATACCACAAATTCCTACTTGAGACCGTATTTTGTAAAGACAGCTCTCAAAAGCCCAGTCCAATTCTAAATATATATTATTACAACTTTAAATATAAACTTGTGCTAGATTTTTAAGAGTTGTATTTACAAAAGACGGTCTATCAAGAGAGACCCCGTAAGTATATTGATTAAATTGATGAAATAGCATTGTATTGGTTTGTTAAGCATAGAATGAAGGGAAATTAATATGAAACATATCCAAATAAGCAAAAAAAACAAGTGGGGTGGCAACTAACCTTATCCACAAAATTTATGGGTCTGCATCTTAATCAATACTACCTATTTATACAATAATAATCTTAGAACATCACTAAATGAAGAGGGACCATAACATAGTCAGAGCTGTATCTCTATGTATCTTAGAACATGTTCAATGTTCTTTACAAGACACATGGACTTACTTATTCTAATCTTGGACTTTGCTCACATGTCCACTTGGCTTAACGTTATGATCCCACGTGGCGCCCTCTTGTGGGACCTATTAGGGCCGTTACATTTATTTTTGGACCTCAGAGCAAAAAATAAAAAAAAGGCCCCTAAAAACTTAAGGCGTTGTAACTAATATAATACACTTTTTATTTTTTTATTGTTAAGATTTAAACTAATTTACATTAAAAGCATTAAGAACTCATATTACTTAGCAGAAAAAGTAAGTTATATATATAAATTAAATTTAAAATAGTATCGCTTATATACATAAAAATATGCTTTTTGGGCTTTAAAAAATTTGGGCCCTGGGCGGTAGCCCGGTTTGCCCTTACTAATCGACGGCCATGGGACCCATAACCTATTATTTTGTGCCTTCTTTATACTTCTTCCGTTCTAAAATACTCCCTCCGATTCACTTGTGTTGTCCCATTTCCTTATTTGGCAAATTCATATCAATTGTCACATTTCCTTTTTTGTCTATCTATTTTTACCTAAATACTCCCACTTTTCCAATTTCCAATATCCCACTACCACCTTTACAATTAATTTAATCAAATTAAAACCCCACTTTTCCAATTCCCAATACCCAACTACCACCTTTACAATTAATTTAATTAATTAAAATACCCCACCATTCCACTCTTAAAAACCGTGCCCAGCCAAATGGGACAACACAAGTGAATTGGAGGGAGTATTAATATCCAATTATAACATATTCAACAAAATATATAGTTATGATTTGTATTTATTTATTATATATAAACAAAATATAGTCATCATATGTTTTTATAATCTTAATGGAGGTGTTCGTTTGCTTAGAGATATGAATTTTATATATACGTGAGAATAAATTAAAAATGTTATTAGTATAAAATGAATTAAATATTTATTTTTGTATGTGTATTGAGTAATTTCAGACGTTTAGTATAGAAATTCCACATATAATGAAATGATTATAGTTAAAGAATAAAACGGTAACAATAATCCATCTTATGAATCACGTATTATTTTGAAGCAAATGGGAGAGGTAAATAAATGAGGTGAAACAATTAACACAAATTCCAATCAGAGACGGTAATTGAGAGATCATTTCTAATTGGACCGACCCATTATATATTTTTTAAAATATTATATGTAGACATTAAGAATGATGTAAGTAGACATTTAAGATATTGAAAATAGGCATTAAGGATACGGTAAGTAAGCATTAAGGATAATGTAAATAGGCATTAAGGATAATGTAAGTAGGCAAAAAGAATGCGATAAGTGGGCATTAATTTTAAATGAACTGGGTCTCTCAAATAGACGATCTCTCAAGAGACTAACTGAATAATTAATTTTCGTTAACCTTACTAGATGACCCCTTAATTAGGTTTTTTGCATCTTTAAACATTCTCCGCAACTCGTTTTTCACATAAAAAAATTTTTGATGGAGTAATATTTTTTATGAAGATAAATTTTGATAATATTAATTTAACCTTTCACTCATCTTTTATGAATAATTCTAACTTTAGATTATTTTTCATAAATTAACATTTGTTCTTAGTTTGTTGTCAACATACTAGTAGGATATACTGATAGCAAATAATAGATTATGGTAAAAGTAAACTAAGAATAAAAATTAGATTATATCAAAAAAATAATCTAATATAGTGAAATGGAATTATTCAAAGCAAATAAATAAAAAGTTGAATTATTAATATTAATTTTTTCAGAGATATCAAAAGTAAGTGTACATGTAATAATTTACATAAAAAAAAACCTTGTTTGGTAAAGGTAAATTAGGTAAGAACTTGGTGGTGCCAATTGTATGAAGATGAAAATGATAAACCTTCTCTTTAGATAATTTTTATAAAAAAAATACTCATGAATCATGATGTGTGAGCAAATATATCATAATTCATAGGAGTCACGTAGCCCCAAATAATTTTCGTGCATATAAAACAAAAAAAAAGACGATATTACTAATTTGTTTTATTTAATTGGAAAATTTACCAAGAATAATCCAATGTATTCGTGATTTTTCTACAATAATCCCTCATATTAATTAACCATGAATAATCTCAACTTTAAGGGGTATTTGCCTAGAGTAAACTTGGATAACTCAATTACCTGCTATAGTAGGTAAATCACCAAAAAAAAATAAACTGAAAATTAATTTAAAATTAGAGGAAAATTTTGAAAGATTACATAAAAAATTCTAAAAAAAAGTCTTAAAGATTACGAGAAAGAAAAAGAAAAAAATGGTATATGGTGAATTAATAATTACTACAAATTCTAAAAAAATCATTAATACTCCCTCTGTTCTTTTAAGTTTGTCCACATTACTATAACGAACAGTTTCATAAGTTTATCCTATTTAGAATACTTTCCTATTTTGGAAAGTTTTTATCTTCCATATACTCTCTTTATCCCTCATTTCTCTCTTATAATACCAATACAATTATCAATTCACACCACTATTTTAATAAAATAATATCCACTATCTACCAAGATTCCACCTTTCTTAATAAAATAATACCCACTATCTACAAAGATTCCACCTTTCTTAATTTGTGTGAAATCTTCAAATAGGACGATAAAAAAAACGGAGGGAGTAATATGTTGTGGTAACGGACTTAAACTCAATGCTAGATGGTGATCTACAACATTTAATGTGGTATATGGTGAATTATAAAGAAACTTAGTGGTATATCATGAAATTTCCGTAAACTAAATTTATTCTTTGAGCTATACTAGAGTAAATCTCAATAAGATAAAATTAAAACCAAAAACCAGATCCTATAAGCATGTATATTGTATCATTCTTTGATATGGTTCCTTTTACTAATGGATATCCACAAAATACCCAAAGAATCTTTCAAGCATAGAAATAAACTTTTAAAAATATAGCTTAAAGAATCAAAAAGATTTTACTTACCAAAAGAATAAAAAGATATATGGAAAGAATCCAAAAAGTTTCTTTCATTAGTTTATAAATAAATATGTTTCTTCATTAAAAAGGAAAACTTGGAATTAAATCTGCAATTTGATACATTCACACTTCAAGAAAATATTAAATGGAAAAAATATATATTTTTGTCAAAGAGAAAATCTAGAAATTCTATTTTTATAGTTTAAAAAATCTTTTTAAAATGGAAAATTTTTATATTCACATTAAGAATATCTCTTATAAAGGAAGAAAATCAATTGAATTAATTCATAATTAGAAAATAACTATAGCACATGACTAAGCATACTTCTTGCATTAAAAGAGAGATTTTATTATATGCACCCAAAATATATATTTTCTTATGTATCTTGATATTTGCACCATTTTAACATACTCCCTCCCGTCCAGTTTACTAGTCTCATTTGACATTTTCACACATGTCGATGCAACATTTTAACCTTTAATGTCTTTAATTGTGTATAATTAAAAATTATAAAAATTTGATATTAATTTGCATTGAGACGAACAAAATAAGATCCCACATGACTATATTTTAACTTATAAATTAACAAAATACAAATTAAAAGTGATTAGTGAATAGTAACCAAAAGTCAAATGGGACTAGTAAACTGGACCGGAGGGAGTATAAATACTTATCAATTCTCAATTTTAACCCAAATATATATATCTTCAATTAATTCTAAGAAACTAAAATTTGAGAGGAACTTAATAAGATCTCATTTAACATTAGTAATTTTTTGATATCAAATTGAGTTTATAGATAGAGATACTACTAATAATCTACTTTCTCCGTTTCAATTTACTTGCAATATTTTCTTTTACACGCAATTCAATGTACTAATTCAATCTTTAATATCACTAATTATGAATAATAAAAAAATTACAAAATTTAATATTAATAATCTTTGCAATGAGACAAATTAAACAAGATCTCATCACTTGACTATATTCTAACCTATAAATTGAAAAACAAACACAAATTAAGAGTGATGAATGAATAGTGTCATTTTTACCAGTGTTGCAACTAATTTGGAGCGAAAAAAGTATTAAAATTAATGATAAAACTACTTAATTAATATTTTCTTTGACTTTTTGGTTTTGTTGCACTTTTTATTTTTCTAATTTTTCCTTTAATTTTGCGACATTTTAATTTTGGCAAGCATTTTACATCCATTCTCTAGATCATCTCATCCATATCTCTCTCTTTATCTCATTCATATGGTTTCTTGTCTACTTATATTTTTGTCTTGTCCTTCGTTAATACATCTCATTCATATGATTTTTCATCT
This sequence comes from Amaranthus palmeri, assembly GCA_019776075.1. Lineage (NCBI taxonomy): Eukaryota > Viridiplantae > Streptophyta > Magnoliopsida > Caryophyllales > Amaranthaceae > Amaranthus > Amaranthus palmeri. The sequence continues at coordinate 260,199 of JAAKBH010000300.1, forward strand.
ACTTATTCTTTATCTTATTTTTTGTTACAAATTAGTAAAATAACTTGAAAATATTATATAATATTTTATATATTGACAATATTATATATATATATATATATATATATATATATATATATATATATATATATATAGAGAGAGAGAGAGAGAGAGAGAGAGAGATTAAATATTAAATGACGTGATATTGATACAGTAAATGTCATAATTAGTACACTATTATTTATAATGATAAACTGAAGTTCATGTGATAAAAACATCATTTAATTAATTTTATTTTACATTATAAAATAGGGAAACTATATTTAATTAACAATAAATATTTACTCTTTTATCGCTCTATAATTACAAAAAATACAGTATAGAATTTTGAATCTTCTAATATATTATATTATCTTGGTTTTTTTTATGTTTGTTCATTTTAAAATATTAAAGAAATCGATGAGGAATTCTATATCATACCGATTTATCATTTATCTAAAGAAATATAAATTAATTTCTTTGAATAAAGAGAACTGGCCGGGGTAATAATTTATTGAATTTATTGAATTGATAATTTGGAATTGAATTGAAGAAAAAAGTCGAGTGTTAGTGGATTTTTTTATTAAATTATATAATCGTTGATAAAATGACATTCTTTGGACAAAGAACGGCTGGAGTAATATTTTAGTTTTTTTATTAAATTAGCATGAGGGGAATTATTTTCTCGCTTTTAATGATGAGAGAAAATATATATAATTATTAGTTCAATTTATAATTTTTGAAAATGAAGTAGTATTTTATTGTATGATAATATTTTTAGAGTAGGTAAACTTTTAAACCGCTCTATAATGAGTAGAGATTTTCCTATTAAATTAGTAATTTGGATTGCATGAAAAGTAAACGTTAACTTTGTAAGTAATTTTCAACAAAGGAATTACAATATTTATCTATTTAATGTAACAGAAACTTTATGAAAATAAAAAAAGTATTCCCTTTGATTCACACCAATTGTCTCATTTTACACTATATCCAATGTACTAATGCATTACTAAATATATCGCATAATTAAAATTAATAAAAATTATATTAATCAAATTTACATTGAGACTCACTTAACTATACTTGAACAAATACAAATTGAAAATGATCGATAAATAGAGTCAAAAAAAATCAAATAGAACAATTCCTCTAAATTGAAGAGAGTATTATATAATTTAAATAATTAATGTTGACAAAAAAATAGAATTACTTGACTTAGTGGGTAATGGGTTGACCCAAACCTGACACGACACGATTCTTAATTGACACTATCGAATATGATGTAACCCAAAATTGACTTGACAGACCGCTTTGACATGTCTAAGGGTAACCATAAAAATCGTGTCATGATAGTCCGCCCATGTTTCATGTCTCTCATGACTCATGCCAAGTCGTGTTGTACATATACAATGTCGTGTTTGGCCATCCATTTAGATTAAGACCCATCAAAGACCTAAAATTCATTATTCCTAATAGCTCGGCCTAAATCTAAATCTAAATCTAAAATTTTTAGACCATATACAAATCCTAATCCTAGTTCAAATCCATAAAAATTAATAAGTTTGAATTTAAATGAGTACGAACTGATTCAACCCTATATGACCATCTCTACATTGAAAATTTACCATTTTATGAGCAAATAATTGAAAAAAAAAAAAAGAAAAAAAATAGTCCCTTCAATTCACCATATTTGTCCACTTTTCTTTTTGAGTGAATCCACCTTATTTGTCCACTTTTCTTTCTTGGCATGAAATTTTTACCAAAATACCCTATGTTCACACAAGTAAAGACCAAAATACCCCTGCTTACACTACTTAAAATACTCCAACTAGCACCTTAACAATTACTCCCTCCTATTCTACATACTTGTCCCATTTAATTACTTTTTGGTTACTATTCACTAATCACTCTTAATTTTTATTTTGTTCTTAATCTATAAGTTAAAATATAGTCATGTGGAATCTTATTTTATTCATTCAATACAAAGATTATTAATATCAAATTTTTATAATTTTTTATCATGCACAATTAAAGATATTAAATGTTAAAATTTATCTCGGCATGTGTGAAAAAGGTAAATGAGACAAGTAGGGTGATAAGAGGGAGTATTATAATCACTTAAAATACTCCAACTACCCACTTTTAGGTGGTCCCTACCATACTCTTAATATGCATGCCCAGAAAAAATAGACAAATATAGTGAATTAAAGGTTATAACTTTTTATAACAAGGAGGCAAATAAAGTAGAAGAATCACGTAAGAATCAAATTCAGAATCTTTTCACTCAAAAAAAAACTTACTCACCAATTCAGATAAGACCCGATTCAAAACAGACAAATAAAAGGGAGTTAGCTTATAAATAGAGACGAGGCTACTACCGTTTTGATCCCCCTTCATCTGCGAACTTCACGTGCTTTTCTTTCTCTAAAATCACAATTCTATGTCTCTTAAAAAACCTCTTTAATTAATTTGTTCTTCCCCCTGTTTCATCTCCTCACACCAAAATTAAATTTTTATTTTTATTTTCCAACTTTTTATATAATTAAATTAAATATTTAATTTGATATAATTAATTATATTCAAAAATGGCATCAAAGAAAAAGTCGTCGTCGTCATCATCATCATCGAAGAAATCATGTGGTGGTGTTCCTGCAACATCTTCCATAGCTGATCTTTTTAGTCCCAAACCTTCTGCTTCTTCGCATCCACATTATTCTTCTTCGTCTTCTTCGTCTTCTAGCATATTTGGCTCTGTTTTTGGTCCTTCTTCAATGGTACTTTTTTTTTTTACTATTTTCCTTTTTTTTAATTCGGGGTAGTCTAGAGAATAATCGAGTTTTATTACGGTCTGTTTGGTAGGTGGTGATAAACGGTGGTAATGGAAATGAAAAACTAGTGTGATTTTTGTTGAATTGATGGTTATGCTTATCCAATTTCAATCATCTCATTTTCTTTATAAAATTCATTTCAGTGCATTAACGTTGGGAGAGGTGGTATTGGCTGGTAATGAAAATTTGTGAACAAAAAATCTTTTTTGTGATCAAAGTTTCATTACTATGGAATAATATGGAACTTCTGATAGAATTTTACACTATAAATCATTCTCATTAGTACCACTAATCAAACGGGTCGTTAGAGTATATTTATGTGTTATGGGGTTTTAATCATTAATTTTAAGTTTTTGGTTGAGTTGATTCGATATCCCACTTGAATTTGAGGGGTGGAAGGGATTCGAATCAGTGACCTATTATAAGGCACGTTGGCTTCTGACACCATGTAGAGGATTTATCTTAACCAAAAAATGATAATGAAGTTTAAATATAAAGCGAATTAATTATTTTTATAGGGTGGAAGAAAACGCCTAATAATAATAGGGTTAAAGAGAAAGCCTTTAACAAACATATATTTGTTTTTATTAATTCTTTACCTTTTTGGCTCCTTGCTATTGTAATTTAGTCGAAATTATGATTTAAGTTAACATTAGGCATTTTTTTCAATAATCACCCAAAAAGCTAATAGAGTATATAATTATGTTGGTTTCTTTTATGTGATATCATAAGTTGATATGTTAAAAAAAATAGATTAAATTTCATGCAATTTTCATTTAAAGTTTAATATTTAGCGCGTAATAGAGCGAGATAAAATATCTAAGATATTTTAAACTTTTAATAAATCAGCATTAATTTTTTTGTTAAATTGAGGTTTAGCTCATAAGCCTCATAGGTGTTTAGTTGTTGTGGAAGTTTAGGTTATGGCTTGAAAATAGAGATTTACAATCTGTTCGTCTTTTGAACTTATTTTGTTATATTTTTGAGTCTTAAAATTAAACTAAACTAGATGAATAGAACATAGGCACATAGCTAATCTATTAATTTATTTACTCTAATTAATTACATTTATTTGTATCTATGTTACACACTAGCAAGTATAATTAAGGCAATTTATAAAGACAAAATCAATATAAATTTTAAGGTGGTTTAAGGTAGAAGTTTTGTGTGAAACCATTTTATTGAAAAAAATATATTATTTTTGAAATTTTTTTTTTATTTTATACATATATAATTTGGTATTTTGTTGGGTAACCTTCTAACTTTTTTTCCTTTGATGGGAATTTTTTATATTAAATTTTTAATTAAAAAAAGCAAAAAGAATTACACCATAGAAGCTAGAATAACTTATAACCAAAAGATTTAGTTAGTTTTTAGTTACTAGGACTAGGATGTTTGAAACAATAAAAGCATGCATGCAATAAATTTAACCAACAAAATTTCAATCAAATAATTTAGTTGGCTTCCTTAAATTGTGAATTTTATTTTCCCAATGCAAAAATATTATAATAAATGTTACTCCCTTTATTTATAATCTTTTTAACAAACTTTTTGACTTATTTGCATGTTAGTATGATCTCATACACTTTGTTCCTACTATCAACTTCTTAACTTTTTCTTAAAAAAAAAAAAAAAAAAAAAAAAAAAAAAAAAAAAAAACTTCTTAACTTTTTCTAATGTTGGTGTAGTTCCAAAGTGTTTCTTGTTCATATTATCCTTTTTTTGGCTTTGTTTTTGGGTTATTTTTTGGTATCTTTCTCTAAGGTGGGAAGAGACGTGAGATACCAAACCAATGTCTTAAAAGAGTAGTTCAATTTTTTCTTGTTTTAGTTTTTATTATTATAAGAAAAGATGCCCACCTTTTTGAAATTTTATCTTTAAAAAATCTTATATTTTATATTACGTGCAGATCAAGAATAAAATTAAATGATGTCAATATATTAAATAGTTTTAAAAAAAATATTGATAGTGAGGCTTGAATCTCAAATATTATTAGCGTATTTAGAGATATAGCTTTTAAAATGTTGTTAATTGACAACATTAAATAAGGTTGTATCTATCTGTGTTTCGTATAGAATTATATGAAGGTTTTCTAAAAATTCTATTTTCGTCCTCGTAAAGAGTATGTATGACGTTATTGATCGACGCGTGTTACAAATCTAACAATTTATGATGTCTTCTTCATGTACAACCAAATACGCACAATTGAATTTTCAGTCTTTAGATTCAATTTTCATTTTACCTTTACCATTCTATATATTTATATCTATAATGCTTATTCGAGCGAAATAAGAGGTGCATAATTTTTCTCTGTTATGTATTTTAGCCCCTGTGACAACTATAGTTTGACTTTTTAGTCTTTTTTAGCTAAAATAGAATAACTATTTAACCTTTTAACAGCCTTCGCCTAAAAATCTGACATCGCCACTATTATCAGGGACCAAGTAAAATTCAAGGTGGGTTCCTACCTATGAATCCACTATGATAATCTTTTAAATGGATGATATATACTTGATGCTTCATGGTGTCAAAAGATTGGTGTATTTAATAGTCACTTCATAGAATGTTTTAAGAAAATTCAAGTTAAGCAAATGCTTTAGATTGATCAATAGGAGTAGCTTGCATTTTAACTATCAATTTGTCTTATTTAATTAGATTCTAGATATTGGGAAAAAAAATGCACTTTCTTTGGTCCAAATAAAAGTCTTCTTTTGTGATAATTATCAATTAAATTATTTACTTGATTGATGACTTTATCTAAGAACACTATACAACATATTGCTAAAAGTATACTTTTCCAACTAACATATCTTAACTAGAGTAATATTCATAATTTAAAACAACATTGAAGAGAATATTTGGTATATATTCTTGAACAATCACTTTTTATTTAAATCTAATGTTATCTGAAATCAAATTTAATCTGACTTAAAATAGTTAATTATTTTTAGAGTTTCGGAAATGTTGTACACGTAAATACAATTTTAGTTACTTTACTCAGCTAGTAAAAAGGTAAGAAAAAAGTAACTACAAAGAAAAGAAATAAAAAAGGCATATGGTATTATATATGATTTTTGGCTTGAAGAAGAAATGCATTTAGAGAATGTAGTTTCGGAAAAGAAAAGTTATGATAGGATCTTCGGTGGGAAGTTTTCGATTTCTAATAAACATAGTTAAACATTTACTACTAAATATTTATTTTTTTTGATTTGGAGTGAGCTAGAGAATCCTTGAGAATTAATCTTTTTTGGTAGATCTGAGAATCAAACTCCTATCAAGATAAAAAAAAATTCTCAACCACTAGTCTAAATTTGTAAACATTTACCAAAAACAATTGAAAATCTTAAAGTTAATTACATGTGTGAAGATGCATGCATGTTGGAATTATATATATATATATATATATATATATATATATATATATATATATATATATATATATATATATATATATATATATATATATATATATATATATATATATATATATATATATATATATATATATATATATATATAGGATACTTGATTCTTAATATGTGTAGTTATTCTGTTCATTATTATATATGCATGCATTATATTATAAATTATTATATATATATAATTGTTGCACTTATATTAATTCATTGATTTATATTTTTTAGGGAAGGGGAGGAGACTCCACAAATGCTAATATAACGAGACAATATGCTACCCCTGGTAAAATATACTTTGACCGTTCTATTTTTCTTGTTAATTAAACTTGTACTAATAGCGCTTGTGGCTCAATGGATAGAGCATCTGCATGTAGAACAGAATGCAGATAATTTGGGGTTCGACCCCTACCTACTGTACGCAGGCATTAATAGGAGGTTTCTTGACTGCGCGCATCTCTGTACTCCCTCCTTAGAAGAACGGGTCTAATCTATCCGCATCTTTCAGGAAAATAAAAACCCCCCTAGACCTTGCCTTGTGCAAGATACTAACAGTGTCATTTACCTTTACCTTATAAATTAAATTTGTGATGAATATTGTGTTGTAAACAATAATGTGCATATTCCTTTTGATATTAGGGCAAGAGAGGCATTGGGAGAGTGGAATGAATAGTTATTATGAACAACAAACAGTTGATCAACCTTGCAATTTTAGCAACTCAATATATTATGGTGGCCAAGAAGTTTATTCTCCTACTACTCGCTCTAATGAATCTCATGTGGCACCGGTAATTAATATACACATTCCTTTCCCTTCTATTTAACTCTCTTTGTTGTAGTGTGGGTCCTACATTCGTCTCTACATATGTACGAAACCAATTCTATTGTTATTTTTCTGTATATGCAAATTGATTATCAATATTAATAAGATTTTCAATCAAATGATCCGAGTCACGACTAGAGGAGTTCAATGGGGCGGGTCGAATCAATGGGTCAAGGGTCGGTTCACATTTTAACGGGTCAATAACGGGGTGGGTCATTAACTAGCCTTGGTGTAAAGGATCGAGTTGGGCCGGTCGGATAATTATAAGTATTAATTGGGAAAAAAATTTACCACTTTTTTAATTATTTTTAAATGATATTATTCCATAGATAAGTGGGTCGACCCAACGATCCTTAAACTGTAATAAAAAAAAACTATTTAATGAACTTTTAAAAAATGGGTCAAAGTGGGTCGGATTTAAACAGGCTTTCACCCACTCCGACCCGGCCCGGCCCGTTGAACACCTCTAGTCACAACCTACATACTTAGTGCTTAGATATATCCATCCTTCTAATAATACTAAATAATTATAACGGGTCAAAGTGGCTAGGATTTAATGAATAATGTTTCACCCCTAAATATATGTATATTTATGAATTAATATTCATATATTAATTTTATTTTCAGTTCAAGAAAGATGAGCAAGATGATGATCCCAACAGTGCCTCAAGAGGAAATTGGTGGCAAGGTAATTTGAATTTATTTTTTTGTTTTTTTTCAATATTTGCTTATTGATGATTTTAATTGTTTCAATTAAATATATATTTCAGGCTCACTTTATTACTAGTAAAGGAGGCTCTTAAAAGATGTTTAGTTACCCCTCGTAAAGTATTTATAAGGTAATTTAAGCAAGTTCCTTCTTTGTAATTAATTAATCATAATTCTATTATCCAATGTTACTCCCTCTGTTCCTTTTTATTTGTCCATTTTACCTTTTACACGCATTTTTTAACAAATTTTAAGCGTTAATATCTCTAACTACGTATCATAAAAAATTATAAAATTATATATTAAAAAACTTTACATCAAGACAAAACTAACAAGATTTCACATGAATATATTTTACCTTCAATATATATACTTCAAAAATCTAATTTAAATTTCTCACTCTTTAAGTGGACAAACTTAAAGTGGACAAAGAAAAAAGATCGCAAGGAGTATTAAATAGCTTTCATCTAAACTTAGTCAGATATATACTAGTACAAGGTTAAGGTGGGATAATTATTCAGATTTAACTTGAAAAGGGATTGATAGACTACTCATTTCAACAAGGTGCATCTTCTTTTCATGGGAATCCATTTGCTAAGAACTCCACATTTAATCATGCTTGGTAGGGTAGCAATCTTAGGATGGGTGATCTTCTGGAAAGTTTTCCCAAGTGCGCACGAGTGAGGCCAAAGTGTGCTAGAAAGACTTGTGTTGGTTTGTAGGCCAATCTCAATGAGTAGCCACCGATGGTCCGTTGGACCAAGGTGTTACACTAACACCCATCTAAAGATATATGTAGTAAATTTGATTATATATTACTCATATACTCCATTATATACTCAATTTCATATTAATATGTATATTTAATTTATAGCCTAGGAAAATCCGAACCTGAAATCTTCACTATATACAACTTTACACTAAGCTTTACACTAAATTTTTCGATAAAATATTAAATTATTCTAGCAAATTTTTTCAAATTTATTTTGAAAACTGTGAAAAAGTAAACGAGAAGCAGTATAACAAATTTTGTCTAGAATCTTCATAGCAGCCATTATATGTTCTAGATCCATGACAAGAATTTTAAAAAATTCAACTTATTCTTTTATGCAATTGCATTATTTATTCTTCCATTTTGTTAGTATTGTAAATTTGACTTTGGCTAACTTTATACCAATCTTTTGTTGCAGGAATTATATGGAGGGGGGACTAATGCATCTTCTTAGCTAGCTTTATAAATTCTATAAGAATAAGATTTAATATATTATAATATACCTTATAAGTTTATAAGTTCAGAATCGGGTCTTGTCTCGAGTACTACTTTTCAGATTAGACACCGAATTTGATTCTCACTTAGTTTTTATTTTTCCTTAGTCTACCCCTTAACAAAAAAAATATACCATATTAGTTAAAAATCGGGTTTTGTCTTAACTACTACTTTTAAGATCTGACCCGAGTTTAATTCTCACTACCTTGTAACAAAAAAATACCATATAAGTTGAGAATCGGGTTTCGTCTTAAGTAATACTTTTCATATTAGACCCTGAATTCGATTTTCATTTAGTCCTCCTTTTAGCCTACCCTGTAACCAAAAAAAATACCATATAAGTTGAGAATCGGATTTCGTCTCTACTTTTCATATTAGACCCTGAATTTGATTTTCATTTTAATCCTCTTCCCGTAGCCAACCCTGTAACAAAAAAGATACCATGTTTCGTCTCAAGTAGTACTTTTCATATTAGACCCTGAATTCGATTTTCATTTAGTCCTCCTCTTAGCCTACGTTGTAACCAAAAAAATACCATATAAGTTGAGAATCAAGTTTCGTTTCAAGTAGTACTTTAGGTATTAGACCCTGAATTCGATTTTCATTTAGTCCTCCTCTTCGATTAGCCTACTCTGTAACAAAAAAAAATATCATATAAGATAGTAGTCTTAGAACACAGCTTATAAATGCCTAATTCAAGTTGCTGGAGTATGTTTTTTATACCAGTTATCTTGGAAGGCATAGCTTAGCTTATTAGAGCAAATTTGTCTAACATATATATAGTTTATAGTTTGTAATCTTATAGTATGTGATAAATATGATGAATTCTCCTCTGTTTACAGAGTTGATATCATTAATATATACTTTATACCTTTATGTTTATTAAATTGGCTTGTATGATGTTTTTGAATTAATGTTGAGTTGATTGCGTATAAATAAGGCTGCTTTGTTTCGGTCTCATTGTAAAGGTTTTTAAAATAAAGGAACTGGTACTTCTCGCGTATTTGGCCATGTGAAGGGATATCTTATGAATTAAATTGAAATTTTGGCGTTATGGTAACTGTATCAAACCTGCAACTGCATTGCTTTCCGTTACCGCAATCGCAACTGTTAGCGCATTTTTACACCATGGTTGAGATCCAAGTTATGGGTATTAAATAATAGAATGAAAGTACATATTTAATATGATTTAGCTAGAAAATATAATTAAGAACGCTATGTGATGCTATATCGTATGACTCTTAATTTTTTTTTCACAAACATTCATTTTCATTTATTATCGCTTGTAATATTGGTGTATTATGAAGAAAAATACATGTTTATGGACAAAATATTGAATTTTTGTTACCATGAAAATGACTATCATTTTTCATGAAGGTTAAAATTAAAACTCATGATTCTCATTACGCCATTTGATATCAACAATTGAATGGATCCCTAATGGTAATTAACAATTGCAATCCTAGAAGTATTAAAACAATTTAGGTTTTAACCCGACTGATCAATCGTAGATTAATTAGAAAACATCATCTACCCAGTTTATCTCGACCATAGAAAACTATAATTAGGGAAAGGGTCTGGAGAGGCAACTCATACCAATAAAGGAGAGTGCGGCCAAATAATCCCCCAACTCGAGAAAGAATAAGAGAGGTTTTTCCAACGTCTAGGACCGAGTGAGGCTGAAGATAACTCCGCATGCTTGCATCGTATCGCCCAAGCGTGACCCTTAGACATAAAATGAAGGTAGATACAATGCAAATATAAATAAATATAGTAAAAAATAAAAGAAAACAACAATAATTATAGAACGAGTAGAAGCCATAGAAAAGAACGTCGACTAGTAAGTGCAGAAGAAATCAATAGTCTAAAGTAAGGATAAGGCGCCTCCAACTACCTCTATCCCGAGTTAGGTCCACAGAAAGGTGTAACTTATGCAAGTCAACTTTTATTTACTCGTCCCAAATTCTCCTAGGTCTTCCTCTACTCCTCTTACCCTCTACTATGAGGCTTTCTATCCTCCTTGCTGGGGTGTCCAAAGTTTTTCTCTGCACATGTCCAAACCATCTCAATCTATTTTCGCACATTTTTGCAGAAATAAGAGCAACCCAAGTTTATCTTTAAACTCTAGGTTCCTTGAACATTTGTCTAAAACAGGCATTCTCATATAATCCTAAAAAAAAAAACAAAAAAAAGCCTGTAATAAAAACAATATACACTCTCCCTCCTATCAAATTTACTAACAAGATCGTCGACTAACAAGATAGCGATGATATGGCTCGGACTAACAAGATCGTCGACTAACAAGATAGCGATGATCTGGCTCATACATCCAAATATGGAAAATGCGAATGCATTAACAACACTAACACCCCAGTAATCTAAGGATTTCTTGCTGAGAGGACAAAATAGGACATAAGACAGAAAATCTAGTATTTAAATCTACCTATTTGGCCTACTTTCGAGTTCGGAGACAAGAGATTACGATCCATGCCCGATTTTGATATGAGAACAATTATCACGAACACTTTGCGTATGCACATATGCAAGAATTACCCATAATACTGAAACTGATATCAAAGTAAATTGATTCATATAAGTCTTACGTAGTACACATAGTTATATAACATCGACATTTAGCACCATGTATCAAACTTATTCGCAGGTGCTTCAATACGGAAACTAAGATGTGTGCTTCGACTGGAGCATTTCAAGGCAATGTGTAAGCTGCAAATGCCAAACCGAAAAAAGAAGAGAGACATGTTAGTCGGAAATCAGTACGCACAACCAAAGGAAAAGACGACTCGCTGCGAAAACTCACCGCCACACTTGTAACCAACAGGACGATCAGCAATGTTGCAGCGCTTAGGGATAGTGATAGCAACCTTGGGTTTAGCCCCGGCACTTGTCGCTGTGTTAGACAGCATAACAGCACAGAGACAGCGCGGGTTTTGACCTAACTTTTTGATCGTAGCACAACAGGTTCGTGAAACCGGGGCACTCTCATCTTGTGCGGCCATGGCACAGGGAGCGAGTTTGAATGCCTCTCGCTCCGGGGATGATCTTCCACACGCACCGCCAGCATTCGCCCCATCAAGGCCTGCAAGGCAGATTAGAAGGAAAACAACCGGAATAATGTGTTTGATGGGAAACTCCATTGCTTTAGTTATCAAAAGCTAGGGAATTATATAGGAGGAGGAGCTTCAGATAGATCTTTATTTCATTACCCTGATGTCATTCAGTGGCTCCCGCCTAGGCGGGTATAGAGCGTCAGAAAGCGTAGTGCAGCACTTTCGGCTCGAATAATCATTTCATTTGGTGATTTTTCGAACACTAAGAGGATAATATAGTTTAAGCAAATGTTAATGCTATCATAGTGGTTTCACACTTTCACTACTAAATTTTACCAGATTCTAGAAGATCTTACCCTTTTGTGATTATATACACCTAACTCCCCCACTCAAAAACAAAAACAAATCACCTGGTAGCCCTACTGTTATAATATACAGAAAGTTTAAAATATAAATATTATAAATAACGATTTCAAGACCGAAATACTCGATTAATAGAGATCAACCTTGAGCGGAAACAAAATTTTAGTGGGACTCAGGAATACGTATCTCGCACAAGTACTTGTCCAAATGTCATATCCGTGTCTAAGTATCGAGGATCAATAAGTATATGAGGTAAAATGAAGAGTACGAGTGACACAGCTCCAAAGGAAGTTCCTACACCGTGTGAAGTTAACGTGAGTTGAACTAAACTAAAGGAAACTCGACTCAAAAGAAGTCTTACAAAAGAGGCCCTATCTCAAGTACGTGCATTGGATCATCGACACTACAACAATTCCGAAACTTCTACACTGCATTTTGGACAAATAATGGGAAATATACTTTATAATCTTCGAGTTTAACACTTGAGCATGTACCAATATACTATTTGAGTTACCAATTTAAAATTACACATCCATTAACCGAATCAGCGTGAAACTGTAGGTATTAGGTAACCAAAAAACCATAGAGGCAGATAGCTAAGCTTGATCAAGATCAAACTTTACGGTATCAATAAAATTGGTTTACATATCATTTGTAAAACATAGATAATTTCTTCCCAACAAACAATTTAGACCAAATTCCTCCAAATATAAGTAGAGAATCGGGTTTTATCTCAGTTGGAACATGTACTGTCATTCTCAAATAAAGTCATGAAATTGAATCTCACCTAGCTCTTCTCTTCACTCAGTCTACCCTGTAATCGAATAAAAGTAGCATAGCCTCCAAAGTCCAAAACGAACACTATAAATAATCAACCTATCCCCATTAAAATTAATTACCCACTAATCAAATAAACCTAAAATTATAAAATCAACATCAAAGCTAGAAAAATCAAAACTTTTCCATCATCAATAACATGGGTTTGCATATCATCTATAAATACATAGATCAATTCATCCAAACAAACAAATTAGACTTAATTCCCACAAAAATAAGTAGCATAGGCATCAAATCAACACCATAATCAACTAAAAAGATCAAAACTTGACAAAGATCAACACCATAGCGAGAAAGATCAAAACTTATGCATTCTCAATAACTAAATTTTAGTACCACCAATACAAAGATCATTTAAACTACAAAATACAATTTAGAAAAACACACTAATCAAATCAACCCAACATTTAATAATCAACATCATAGATGGTAAGATCAAAACTTTTCCATTCTCAGCAATTGGGTCTTCAAACCACTTTTACAAAGATCAATTAAACTACAAAATATGAACAAATTACTCCTACTAACGAGTAAAAGCATAAAGAACAAAAGCAATATAAATAAGAAGAGCAGAAGGAACCAAGATAACAAGAGGAACAACCGCCGCAAAAGTATGAGAGCTTCCACAAGACAAACTGCCCAGCTTAATCTGAGCTACATTAATCAAAGCCATCATCAAAAACCCACATCCACAAACAGATCCAATGGCGGATACAAGCATGCCAAGACGAAGCCCAGATGTATGAATAAATGCACGGTAAGAGTCATAGTGTACAGAGATGCGGAAAGCTTGTTTAAGCCCTAAAGCGACGAGACTTGAAAAGAGGAAAGACCCAAAAGAGTAGACATGAAAAGCGACGAGATTTTCAGCGACGGAAGTGTTGAGAGAAGAGCAAGATGGGTCGGTAATTAAGGTGTTTGATGGGTCGTTTGGGTTCCATGAAAGACCGATGAAGACTGCGAGGGTGAAGATGGAGTTCACGTGGATGATTCCGTCGAGGGCTGTTATGTGTATGGAGGTTCCAATGGGTTTTTGGTGGTGGTTGTGGATCAACATCTTTTGGTGGGTGGTTTTGATGGTGGAGGGACTATGCCCTAGGGTTTTGAAATGAGTCAAGTGTATGAAATTCAAAGTCAAGGAGAATGGTCTCTCAATTTCAATCCTTGGATTGTGCGGTTTGTGCCCTTTTTGTCCTCATCATCATCAACTCATTATCCCGTTCGAAAATAGGATCTGGATGATGAAATGTGACAACAATTTATACCCGTATTTCCTTGAGAGGGATTACTAGAGGAAAGCGATCAATTTTACTCCAGAAGGTGAGAGCTTTACATAGAGAGGAGTTGATTATAATCAACCTAAAATGAAAAAGATAATAGCAACTAAAAAATTGAGCACAAGAATAAAAGAAAATTGCGATGATAAGTTATGGTTGAATTCCAGTAGGGTATGATTGTACTAGCACACTAGCAATAAGACGTGTGCGATATCTCTTACTAGCGCGAAAGATATATGAATTTTCTAATTAATAGAATGTTTGCGATATTAGTTATATTCTAACAAAAATGGAATTTTTTTCAAATAGAGAAAAGAGTGGATAAGTCTATGATATGGTCTCTCATGAGTACATGATTGGTCTATTATGTCGTGTAAAGTTAAGATTCTCTATTTATTGACCATTTAATTTTGTATCCTCTAATTACCAAATAAAACCTATATGTTCCTTTAAAACAAGAATTTTTTTAACGTGAGCATGAATAAGATTAAAAGAAAATAGTGAGTTTATTTTCAAATATAAAAATATTGAAATATGAGTGAAACAATTTAAAACATCGAATAATGCAAATTGAGAGCAGCTAGCCGAAGGGGTATTATTGGACAGTGTCCAATCTTTTAAATTCTCTGTATCAACTCTACAAAGATACAAATATATTGAATGAATAATTCCAAAGCAAACAACAAAAACACACAAAATGCTAAAAGAATTTAAAAAAAAATAAAAAAAATAAAAAAAAAAAAAACAGAATTGTTCAACACTGTAATCACTATGTCATTTAGCAATGAACTCTTGTGGAACCTTACTATCGAAACGTAAATTCATCGAAATCTACTCGATTTCTCGTGAGTAATCGACACTCTTTGAGGATCAACATTCTCGGTATCATCATGCGATGCAGGTGAGCCAATGCTAGTCTTGGTTGAAGCAGTAGGTGCAGCTGCTATTTGGTTTGCACTACTCTTTGACTTCGTCTCACCACCTAAGTAGTTCGTGAGTACTCGCTTAACTCCTAGACCGCGTTTAGAAGCCTTACAAATCTCTCGATTGACTGAAGGAGTTCTCTCGATAACCCTTGTAGGGCTAACGAGGGGTGCAGGCTTTAAGCTCGGAGTGCATGAGACAGGCACTGACTGCGGGATGGAGACCTTTTTGTGAGCTATGACACTCATGTTAGGTGCAGTGCATAACTTATCGGTTTGTTTGGTTAAGTCGTCAACATATAATAGATCGTCTATGCGCGCCACAATGTTGAAGGCTAAGCTCTCTAGAACTCTCGAGTAGCTTTCGAGGATGGATTTCCCTATATCCTGCAACATGGAAGTTATAGTTAGGACGGAACAGGATCATATGGTCGACTTTTGGTTGGTGTAGCCAACCATACTGGCTCGAAATAAAGACTTTAACATTATTGTTGTTAGACGGAAATAAAGAAGACGAAATGGACCTTGTTGCACTGGATTTTACTGGTGTCTAAAGAAGTTTGTGTGAGTCCAGGGAACCGTTGCTTCAAGCATAAAAGTAACCTTTCAGCCCTCTCAGCAAGGATTTCTCGTTTGTCTCCATCAACCATTAGATCTTTGACCATTTCCCATGACGATTTTGAGGTGGAACGGATAGGATTAGTGACGGGTTTTGGGTGTTGTCTACGCCGCCAGACATAGATTGCTGCTTCCACACGATTTGCTATCTCGAGAGCAACATGCTCGGTTGCTAGGTCCAAGCAATCAAGCAAGCATTCGGGAGAGAAGTGGTCTGATGTGATGTACCGATAAATCATGTCTCCTAAGCATGCTCTTCCATTCTGAGAAAAAAAAATACAACATTTTATGTAACAAATATAAGTCACAATACCTCCTTGTCTCTTCTGACGTAGGGTATGTCGTCATCCAACCCTCACCGGACCCTGATCATAGCTTTTATGAGCAGGATATTGGGTACGATGATGATGATACTGAAGTCACAATAACCAATTTCGACAAAAACGAAACAAAAATTTGACGATTTAAGATTTTAGACCTTTGGAAGGGTTTCAATGTAGGACTCGGGAACTTCCATTTCGGCTAAAACCATGTTGTTGATAGACATAGCGGCTTTAAGTATTTGATGCGTGCATTCACGCTTGTGATCAAGTTGCTTCCTACAACTCTCTTGAAGACCGCTAGAAGCAACCCGCGGCACTGGTAGCCACCACTTCTCCTCTTGCCTATGTAAAGTTTTTCGGAATGAGGATGAACCATCACAATCCGAGGCTACTATTCCTTGATCAACATACCAAAACTCGGTCTTGCTAAAACTATCTAGTATATCCTGATCACAGCACAAACATAAAGCCATTGCATTACAGAAAGTAATAGGACCTAAATACTGATGTACAAGTATGAAAGTAGGATTGAAGTCTTACAATGAGCATTTTGTCGAGTTTACGAAGAGCGGGAAGATTAATAAAAATATCTGTCCGGGGTCTGCAAGTCATTACCTGAAAGTGTGCAGCAACCAATATGTCAAAGATCAGTTAGATTTCGAGAATGCAATCACATCTCACTAAAAGTATCGAAATGTGTTCTTGAGACGCATAGATATACTTCTCCAACCGCCCCAGTGAATTTGCCCGAGAAGACATTGAAAAGCTTTCAAATAGTAAAGCTAAACGAGCAAACTCAATAGAACAGAGGGGGAATATACCCTAAGAAAGACGAAGATCCTTAGTGCCTTCATTAGGTCCATACATGTCATAAAAGTTATGATCAGGGTTCCCGAGAGGGATGAAAGACGACATACCATACCCTTATCAAAGGAGGTTGCGACAATTGGGTACTAATGTGAACTTTGACAGAATTTTACAAACTAAAAGAATGAAACACCTCAAGCTTTTTGCCATCAGGAAATGTCTGCCAAGTTGGAATTAACTCAACAATGTGATCACCAACACAAAGAAGCCATTCGATCTCTCTTCGCCACATCGATTTCTTCTCCATGGGCAATGGCTCTAGCCTCCATAACTGTCCAAATATTGTTGCTATACAATTCACAACAAAGTAGAATTAGAAATTTTAACAAATTAGCTTTTAAAACCATTGAGTATAAAACTTTTGAAGTCGGCGTGACAAGAAGTCATTATTTCGAATCTGACCCATACTTAGCTATGTGGTGTGCCTTGTTAAGCGTGACAGTTCGTCACATGATCCCCCATGAGCCCACTTGTGTAGACACACCCACGAGGCACTTGTGGGCTCGGACCCGCAAACACACGACTAATGAGCGTTGACTTGCATAAACTGAACAAAATAGACAAAGAGAGTGTAGTATGGAAGTACCACTTAAATTAGTGATGGCATTAGAAACAGCTAGAGCAGTGGATACCCCTTTTCCACTCCCTGACATATCCTCTCCAAGCAATAGCTTAGCAAATCTCTCTTTCATCATTTCCATTTCTGAAACATTTAAAAAAAAATTAAATACAACATGAATTCAGATCAGCCCCAGATATTTTAGGGGTCCTGGGCGAAATAGCACAATAGGACCCTTTTCCTTTGTCATTTATAATCTATGTAGACCTTTTACAACTATAGTTTTATTTTTTGACATGAGACGCTGGGCGACGGCCCCTCTTACCTATCCTTAGGGTCGGCCCTGCATGAATTACACTATTGGAAATTCTTATCAATAACTAAACATTGATTTGCAAAAAAATACTTCCGTTCTCCCTTTAAATTTGCCTCGTATCACTCAAAAGATAACTCAAATATAGAAAATTTTTAAAAGTCAGGTCGGATTAAAATTTAAAATTCCCATATAAAGTAAAATTCGCTATAATTTCCATTTTAGTGCTCCAAGAATTTGCTACAATTCTATTTGTACTATGATGCTCTATTAGTACTTTTTCTTTACTTCTCTTCCAATATATTTCCTCTCTTTAAGAGTACTTCACTTTGTTCTCCAACCATTAAAAAAATTAGGTATATTGTATGAAGTAAGTTTTTTTGAAGTAGATAGTATTAACCTGTTAATTTTACATAATTTTGAAAATTTTAAGTTTAAAAACAAATAAATAAGCTAAAGCGAAATTAATATAAACAAAATTTTACTTCAAAAAAAAAAATATAAACAAAATTTAAAATGTGCTATATTGTCAAACACATTAGACATGGCCAATTTCACCCATACTTGATAGGAAAAATGTAAAAAGACTTAACAACAACTCGTACTCCCCTTTCCATTCATAAGATACTAGGGGCGTCAATTTTAGCTTATTTTAATACAAATGCAGAGTAAGTAGTCAAACCAGTCAACTCTAATACATCAACCGTTTCATAATACTTGCTACTGAACTCAGTAGCAAATATTATGAAACGGAGAAAGTATTTGATAAACTAATTGGTGAAAACAACTTATTGTTTGTTTTTAAACAAGTTAATCATGGTAGCAGGTTTAAAACAAGCTGAATAACCAGTTAATAAAATCAAATGATCAATCTGTAATCAACTATCACTAATAGTAATCAGTCATTTGTCAAAAATCCCATAATAACACTCTTCTTTTTAGTCACACTTCTTTGTACTTAGCTAAAAGAAATGTTGAAACCCATAAAACCATCACATAATCATCCAATTAAATCATAGTGCCGTTCTAGGCATCATATGGACCCTAGGCAATCTGAAAGAAATAAGCTCTCTCTATAAAGGGTAGAATTTAAATTTAAACGGGTGTTTTTGAAAAAATAACAAATATAAACCCTATATTATAATTAGCATTAAAAATGTAAACGTATCGTGTAATTCTTAGAACTATTCATAAATTTCAAATTTATAAGTCTATACTTCATTAACTAGCATTTTCTAATTTTATGCCTTTAACCTGTCTATGGTCAGAAACGGCTCTGTTAAATCATAAAACAAAAAGAAACCCACAAATAAAAAATTTCAAAACTTACCAGAATTTTTCAAATTATGCTTCTTAAGCTCCAAATCATCAACCAAAACAGGCTTACATAACCCAGAAACAACAGTAGAACTAGTTGGTTTTGGAATTGCACCTTTTGTAATAGGCCAACCCAAAAGATCAGAGCAACTCTCCTTACTTCTTCTACACTCTGCAACTGACTCAGTACCTAACTCAGTCCCTAACCCAGTTGACTCAGTTAAGCTTAAACCATCTCCTTCCCTAAATGAAGTACCCATCTTCAAAGATTTAATCTTTTTCTTAAACCAAGTTTAAATTAGACCAAAATGTTAATAAAAGAAGAAAATTATTGGGTATTGTGGTAAGAAAAAGAAAGAAAATGGGAAAAAGACTCAGTAACTGACTCAGTTCCTAACCCAGTTGACTCAGTTAAGCTTAAACCATTTCTTTTCCTAAATGAAGTACCCATCTTCAAAGATTTAATCTTTTTGTTAAATCAAGTAAAATTAGAGAAAATTGTTAACAAAATTTTGAATTTAAGCAAATAAAGGTGGAATCTTGGTGAAGTATTTGAGTTTTTGAATGGAAATAGTGAATAGTGGAAAGCTTTTTGAAATAAAAAAATTAAAAAAAAATAAAAAATAAAAATATTGGGTATTGTGGTAAGAAAAAGAAAGAAAATGGGAAAGAGTGGGCCTTAAATTAAAATTTTGAAGTATTAGACTCACCTTTTGTTGTTATGAAATTTGATTTGGAAATGCAAGTGAGTGTAAAATATGGAGTGTGAGAAGTGAGAATTTCTAACGTCTATCTTACTTTTTTTCACCCTTTTTGTATATTCAAATTATATTTTAAAATATAGGAGGTGGGGCCATCTAGTAATTCATCCATTTCTTAATGTTGTTCCTATTTATATTTTGCACAGTTTTCAAAGTAAATTTTGAGTTTTAATACATAAAAAATTATAAAAATATATATAATAAAAAAAGTATATATTAAGACTAATCTAACGAGATCTCACATGAATATATTTTATCGTTTATATATGCCTTAAATGTCTTAATCAAATTTATCTATCCAAAGTAGAATATTCTAAACGGAAAGAACATTAGATATCAGAGGGAGTATCTAGTATGGCCACATGTTGAATGGCTTCTCCTTCAGTCTCTGATCAATTAATTTGTGTGGATGATATATTAAATTAAACTTGAAGACATTAACAACACTTCATAAAAAAGATTAATTGATATTGTTTGTGTTTTTTCAAGAGTAGTAACATAATTTCTTAATATTTGCGTTCAATCAACTTTGGGAGAAAGTCTTAGTAATAACGGTTATTTATATTTGCGAGATTAATAGATCACACTTATGTGGAATGATGTAATAAGGTGAGAATTTTGTTGTATTAATTTTTTTTTTTTAATTTTTTCATTTTAACATTATATTATTTTTTATTCTTTTACGATGACGATTATTGATTATAAATTTTTTTGCATATAAAATTCGAAAAAAAAATATTTTTGTGCATATATGGAATATGCGGGTAGAAGCGCCATAATCGATATAGAATGTTTCCTGTAAATTCCTGTGAATTGGCATTTATGATAAGAGAATTGAGAGTTATAATGGCGCTCTTCTTTAAACCAAATTCACATGCCTCTTAGTTTCTTACCATGAAAAAGAGTAACTTAGGAAGAAAACATAATAGAAGTAGGTTAAAATAATTCATCTTTTCACATATTTTTTATAAATAATTTTATGTATTGATTATTTTTTAATAATCTCATCTTTAATAAGTATTTGCAGAGTGGTCTTTGAGAGTGTGCAAGGTGATTGACCGCATAAGGCCCCATCTTTCTCTTGTATATGAAAAGGTTAATTAAAAAAAATATGTTAAGTTAATTAATAAAATATATATTTATTATAAATAAGGCGTAAAATAAAAGCTTTGCATAGGACTCCTTAAATTTTCAAGACGGCTCTGTATATTTGCTCCCAGCATAGCCGGTATGGAAGGGAGGGATGGGACTGTGATGGTTCGGGGATTAGATTGTGGTATTTCAGATCACTAGGTATGCAATATGCTCGAAGCAAATTACATAGCAAAGGTTGAGTTATAATTATATGATAATCCAAATGTGGAATTATTTATTCGCAACGGATGAGTGAAAAATTAATTTGTTTTTTCAAATTTTTTTTTAAAAAAAAAAAAAAAAAAAAAAAAAAAAAAAAAAAAAAAAAACTTACTTGGCTCACATATCAATTGCCCATAATTAATTGATAAATGAAAATATTGTTGGTGAGTAAGATTCAAATACTTATTGATGTCTATTAGTAATAATGAATTTATTAATTATTAAGCTAGTGGGTAGACGAAGCAATGTCCGTATCATTGGCTAACACAGGTCTAATAGAAGTTGACTCAATCTGCTAATTCGACCTATTTAACTTAAATAAGTAGGTTTTAGTCGAGATTATTAACCCAATTCAATAAATGGGTCAATCCAACCTGATCGGTTTATTTAATGGGTTAGTTCATGATCAAAATTTAAACAAAATTGACCCGTACAATCCATTTAATTAAACGAGTTAATATCGAGTCAAATCAATCTTATAACCCGAACTCAATTCATTTAATAATTTCAGATTTTTTGTTTTAATTACAAAATGAACTCCTAATCAAAATTTTAATTCTAAGGACCTTTTGAAATGTCTTAAATTTTTTTTATTTTTTTGAAAATGTCTTAAGTTTGTTTATATATTAATGTGACAAGTGGATTAAAAGCAAGTTCATCAAATCAAATCTATAATTCAAACACGAACTCGATTCGATCTGATCTATTTAATACGACTGTTTTTAAATGTGAGGGAAAAAAAACACCTTTCTTGATTATGATGAAGGTTTAACGGCCTTTAACTCTTAGATTATACTCTTACGTTATAAAAATACTCGTAAATCATAATAATCTTATTTTATTTTCCAAGTCAATGATTTGTTTGTCCCTTAGCTTTTGATTATGTGCTTCTCAAGCTACGTTTATCTTTTAGGTTACTCTACTTTTACAATTAGCAATATTTTAAGTCGTAATGTGAGAGCTTTTTCCTTTTAAAAAAATAATATAAGAGCTTTTTAATTCAAATGTTATAAAATAATTACTATAATAAAAAAGTATTTATTTTTTATTTCTCAATCTAAACTACACTTTACAGCTATGTTTGTAAGAGCCTCAAAATAAAAGGTCAATATTCTCATAAATTTATGTTAATTGAGCTCATATAAATTATGTAAAACGATTTTGCAATAAAACCGTCTAAAAATAATACTCATCATCATCATGAATCCAATACTCCGCTGGAAAATAGGATCTGGGTATAAGAAAATGTGACGAACAATACATACTTGTATTTCTTTAAAAGAGAATACTTTGAAAAACGTTCAATTTTACCCAAAAGGTGAGAATCCTGTTCTGATGGTTCTACTAATAGAAGTATAAAGTCTTCAATTTTGGGACAAATAATATGTTGTGTTATCAAAAATTTTGCGCATAAAAAGATCCAGTCCAAAGTGTATATAACTAATTAAATTTTTACTCAACAATTGGGTCAATAGTCAATACTAATTACTAAGCATTATTTTGATTCAAAGGCTAACTTAGTTTGAGATATGGTTATTCCTATATTAGTTCCATCTCATATGGATATATTTTATCATTTATAAATTTTTTAAAAATGTTAATCAAATTTTTCTCTCCTAAAATGAAATATTCTAAATGGGAAGAACAAAAAAGAACGGAGAGAGTACATTATTACAATCAAAGTAATTTGATTACGTTAATAAAAAGTATTAAATTTTAATATTTTCCTTTAATACAATATATTGTACCGTCAAAATAATTAACTTCCGGTAACATTAGAAAATATTTTTGTAATGACAATATATTATTCCATCCAAAATGGATTGAGTTTTTATGTTGTTATATTAATTCAATTATATATTATTATTACATTTTTGAATTATTATAATTTCATAATAATAATATGCAAATTTTTTTTATTACTTTATTACTCTTTTAGTTAATTATTTAGTAAGTGAGCCAATATATTTTTATAAATAATTACTCAAAATAAATAATTTCTAATAATATCAGGAAATGTTTTTGGTAATGACATTATATTTTATTTTGAAATTAATGACATTATATTAATATTAATTTTTTAACTATTATAACTTCATAATAATGATATGCAATTTTTTTTTCTTTGATTTAATTATTTATTGAGCCATTATAATTTTATAAACCATTTGAATATATTATTAAATATTATTTATTGAACTAAAATTTCATAATGATATTATGCAATTGTACAATTACATACAATTTATGTTTTAAAAAAAATATCTCTACAAATTTCATGCAATGCACGGGGTTTATACTAGTAGAAGTATAAAGTTCTTCAATTTTGGGACAAATAATATGTTGTGTTATCAAAAACTTTGCCCCTAAAAAGATCCAGTCCAAAGTGTAAATAACTAATTAAATTTATACTCAACAATTGGGTCAATAGTCAATACTAATTACTAAGTATTATTTTGATTTAAAGGCTAACTTAGTTTGAGATATGGTTATTCCTATATTAGTTTCATCTAATATTGACTAGCAATGCAAGTAATTTGGGTTTAAATTTGACTTTTAAATAATATGTATTATAGATAAATATACTTAATATTAACATAAAATTAAAATCGAATAAAAAGTTTAAAATTCACTCGACTAGAGCACTAATTTAAAAGTAAATGTTTTAAATGCACTACTTTAAAGCCTACGATGATTCAGTATAAATTGATTTGAACTTAGCCCAAAACTAATCTTTATCCAACTCAAATCTTATAGAACTTGACTTAAATCAACCCAAACCCAAAATGACCTAACGGACGACTGAATCTCAATCCAATGAGAAGTACAATTAATCTTAATTGAATTGTATTGGACTATTGTATCACCTAATCTTGACCTTAATTGAACTAGGTTCGGCTTACCCTACAACAATGACTTCATTTAACATAAACTTTGCACATATTGTTGTATGAGGCAATCTCATTGTGAAACGCATCACATACATGAATTAACTAGTTCAACTAATACAAATTATGAGAATATAAACTCTTATTTTAAAATCGTCTCACTGAATGATAATTTCTCGCTAGAATAGTTTTAAGTTTTTGAGTTCATCAAAACAACCTAACA
Source organism: Amaranthus palmeri (assembly GCA_019776075.1). NCBI lineage: Eukaryota > Viridiplantae > Streptophyta > Magnoliopsida > Caryophyllales > Amaranthaceae > Amaranthus > Amaranthus palmeri. The sequence goes on from JAAKBH010000300.1 coordinate 284,949, forward strand.
AAGAAGGACTCAAAGGAAAATCAATTAAGTAACTAAACTTACAACCCTTATAGGCTACTAACAAGTTCATTTATATATCCCTAATTAGTGTTTTAGTTCATTTATCCATGATATCTAATGTAAGATATAATCGTATTTAGCTAATAAAATTTTCTTATGTACAATGCACTATGTATTACTCCCTCCGAATCATTTTAGATGTCCCATTTGGGTTTTCACGGTTATTAAGGGTGGTATGAGGTCTATTAAAAAGGTGGTAGTTGGGTATTTTAATTGATTAAATTAATTGTAAAGGTGGTAGATGGGTATTGGAAATTGAAAAAGTGGGGGTATTTAGATAAAACAAAGATAGACAAAAAAGGAAATGGGACAATTGATATAATTTTGTTAAATAAGAAAATGAGACATCTAAAATAATTCGGAGGAAGTATTTTTAAATCTACCCTTGTTAGCCCTTTGTTGCTAATTTATTTTCCAAAAGAAAAAAGATTTAGCGATAATAAATTAATCTTTAGGTGAAGATTACGTATTGGCCTAATTATTTTTAAATTTTGTGATAGCCATTTGCATTCTCATCATCTACGTAAAGTTTATTTCTCCATCCTCATTTTGATCACAAAACAATAGAGAATCATAAAAATTTGGACGAGACGGTCTCATTGTGAGATCATCAATTTGAGCCGGCCCAATTTGTTCGTGTAACCTAGGTATTTTTTTAATTTTCTGGACATTTTTCAATTTTTACCTTAAAGATATCAATTTTAAAAATTAATACTTTTAAAGTCAAAATTAATACCTTTAAGATCAAAATTGAAAAATGCCCAGAAAATAAAAAAAAAATGACCAGATTGTTACATACGTGAATTAGGTCGGGCCAAATTGACAGTCTCATTTTGAGTCCGTCTCGTCTAAGACCAGCTAATAGATAATTGGACAAATAACGTTGGATTTTGCAATTAATGGTTCGGTCCACGGGCAAGTTATAACCATACCATGCTTTAAGAATTACGACAAATTTTTAATCTCACACTATTTTAAAGGGACCCATCTTGAATAAAAAGTTAGGGGCCAATTGGAAAACTTAAAGAATAGATTTTTTCAAAATAGACTTAATATTTATCCCATTTTATAAAAAATGATTCAATTTTGATCCAACTTTAAAAATAGATGTACACTTTGACCCGATTTTTAAAATAGAATATAATGATGTAAAAATCAATATGGACATAAAATCTGATTTGACCTAATTTAAAATGGATTTAATGACTCGAATAAACATCTCTACTGAAATGTTGATATTTTCTTTTTGATTGATATTGTCTGTTTTTGATTGTTTAAAAGGTGAGTCCTATTATATTTTCTTTTTGATTGATATTAAAGTTTTTATTTTTTACCAAAGGTACATGAAATTAAATGTTTGTTGGATTGTCACTTTCACTCCGATTATTTTTGGGTTGTTATATTTGAAACGAGTTGTTTCTTCTTTTAATAGATGTGGGTCAATCTAACGAATCTACAATTTTTTGCAAAAATATTTTTTAGTGTTTAATTTTCTTAAAAAATTATTAACAAATAATTTTTATGGTTTATGTATTTTTTATAAATAAGGACCAATATATTTCTTCTAAAACCTTAAGTTATGTCTCAACCAAAAATTGATGATATGAAACTGAAAAATTGACAAAATTAGAAAAACATGTCAAAACGGTTGGATTTGACCTAATTGTTTCTGATTTTTCCAGTCGAATCAAATTTAGTTACAGATCAAATTTTTGGGCCAATAGCCCACCGATAATATTTTTGATTTGACAAATCTACATGAAAGGAATAAGAATGTCTTATTTTATACTCCCTCCGAATCAATTTAGTTGTCCCATTTGCTTGGGTAACATTTTAACTCTTAATCTTTCTAATTATGCTTAAATAAAAATTATGAAAAGTTGATAAGAATAATTATTGCATTGAGACAAATTAAACAAGATCTCACATGAATATTTTTTAACTTATAGATTAAAAATAAAGTACAAACTAAATAGGTTATAGTTTTTATCTCTTAATAATATATGATGTTTTTATAGTTACACTTATTTTTAGATAAGAGTGTTTATGGAGGAACAAATAGAGAATATTATTAGTTATAAAGCAAAATAATTTCTTAATTTGTATCATTGAGTTTCAAAAGCTAGTAATAAAGAAGCACTTGTAAATATTAATTAATTAATCATATAATAGAGATCATTATTCTATAATTATGATTTATGGATTTCTTGTGAGTTTGTGACATTCTTTATGTTACTATCTATGATTGTGGCATGTTAGTTGTTCCCCAATGATTTAAATTACACATTACACATTTTAAGATGGGCAAGTGTTAAAATTTGAAATAATGTTGCTTAAATTATAACATGTGATTTGAAAAATAAAAAAGACGATAATTCTATTCATAAAGAAGGATGAGGATAACATGAAACGTAGTGTATAAGATTGAAAATACGATTTCAACCTAAAAGAGAAATAGAGAAACATTTGACATTCGCTCCAACAACTGATAATCTACTCTACTAGTTTCAGTTTGATTTTTTCACATTGAATATACTATATTATTGAATAAGAAAATTATTTGAAAAAATTAAGAACTAAAAAATTAGTATAAAACATGTGAAAATCATACGTATCAAAATAAATTATAAACTTAAAATAAGTTATTCAAAATTCATATAAAACTTGCTAGCAAATAAAGTTTTATAATATCACTCCGTTTAGTTCACAATAATACTCCCTTATTGAAGGTAATGAATTTAATGACTAATGAAAACCATGTGGAATATATAAATTTTTATGAAAAGTACCATCAACAATTTCCTTGGTGAAAAAAAACTTGATTTTAAAAAATTAATTTTAATTACCACTTAATTAATACCACTTGATATTTTATCGGAATAAAATTTGTAAAGAATACGATATGATCAAAGTAAAACTAATACTACCTCTGTTCTTTTTTACTTGCAACATGGTTGAGTTCGACACTATTCATCAAACAAATTAACTTTCATATTGTTGGTAATGTATAAGTTAAAGCATAGTCACATGAGATATTGTATAAATCGTCTTGATTCAACATTTATTAATTTCTAGTTTTCATAATTTTTTGATATACATAATTAAAAATATTAAAAATTAAAATAATACATTGAGAGGTGTGAAAAAACAAATATTGCAAGTAAAAAGAAATAGGGGAAGTATGAGCTCGAACGATTTCTCTAATAAAATTGGACTGACTTTTCATTATCATTTGATTATTTAACATCGACCACTAAATCGACTTGATAGATGTATTAAATTTACTACTTCCTCCGTTCTTTTTTGTGTTTTACGTTTATTTTAATTTTCAAAGCAAATTTTAATCCTTAATATTTCTAAATACGCATAATAAAAATTAGGAAAAATTGTCGGGAATAACCCGTACTTTTAGCGTTTGCCTGTGAATAATCCCTACTTTTGATTATTCATAAATAATCCCAACTTTGAACTCAGTTTGCTCACAGCACCCCCTCCTTATTTTTGACCGGCTGTAGCAAGTAACACCTACGAAATGACTTGTTTTCCCTTTATTTGAGCTGTTGCTTGCTGCCAAGATTCATCATCTTCAACATCTCACATTCCTCCATTGTTAAACCCTAAGCTTAGAGAAAATTCAAACTTTCCATCCACACCATTGAACATAAACACAATGTAATTGCACAGATTTTCAAATGAATATGAATTTTCGCACAGTTTTTTTTTGCACAGTAATTTTTCGCAAAATTGAAGATAAACAAACCTCCATGAGAATAGAATCACAAACAAATTTGAAGATAAACACAATTCACCATTAAAAATTGCACATATTTTTCGCACACTCATTTTTCGTAGAGAATATCGCAGTCAATTTTCGCACAGTGATTGTAGCGAAGATTATTGAACAAAATTGCAAAAAAAACTCCATGAGAATAGAATCTTACCATTTTAATGAAGATGAAGAGTACACACAACCAATTGAAGATAGCCTTGCAAAGAATTGTCTTTGATTTGCAAAATTTGGGATATTCTCATGAACCCTAGAAATGAATTGGGGATTTTGTTTGTGGAAGTGTCAATTAGAAGGAAGGAGAAGCTTGTATGGAATTAATTGAAGGCAACCTAGTATAGCCGGTTTCTAAGAGTTGGGGGTGCTATGAGCAAACTCAGTGTAAAGTTGGGATTATTTATGAATAATCAAAAGTAGGGATTATTCACAGGCAAACGTTAAAAATACGGGTTATTCCCGACAATTTTTCCTAAAAATTAATTCCTCCGTTCTTTTATGTTTGTCCATCTAACTATAACGGGTAGTTTTAAATGTTTGTCCACTTTATACTACTTTCTATTTTTAGAAATCTTTATTTCCAAATATACCCTCATAATCCCTTCGATTTTCCCCAAATGTACTATCTCTATATTAATGACAATGATAATTTCCTTTTTTCTTTATTTTATCTTTAATTTAAATATTTTTTCTCTCTCATAATACCAATATTGTCTACTATTTAATTAAAATTACCACAAAGATTCTAGTTTTCTTAATTTGTGTGAAAAACTCATAGTGGAAAATCTTTTAAGAATGGAGGAAGTATAAAAATTACATAATAAAAAAATATAAGCTAAAACGAATCTAACAAAATCATATACAAAAATTTTATCTTTTAAATACGTCTCAAATATACTTCATTATACTCAAAAAAAAAAAAATATACTTCATTAATCAAATTTCTCCCTTGTTATGGTGAAATATTATAAACAGAAAAAAACATTAGAAAACGAAACGAGTATTAACTTGGAGATAGAAGTGTTCAAAACAGACCCGATGATCCGATAGACACCCGACTTAAAAATAGATCTACAATTATATAAAAACCAATGTGAAAACAAAATCCAATTTTAAACCGGCTCGAAACACCTGACCCGAAATCAACTTGATGACCCGAATGAACACGCCGAGACAACATTTAATACGCTAAACAAGACAGAAACATAGGAGTAGGCAAACAATAATCTCGTGCAATAATATCGACAGATACAATTATGTAAAGGGGCAAAATATTCTTGGGTGAAACGCTGTTAGAATATCTGGAAAATGACTACCAGTCAGAATTTCATATTAAACCCAGGTTAATTATTTCTTTAAATACAATTTAAATCAAAAGAGGAAAATTCCAGAACAAACAACACAGAAACCAGTTCACCTATTCAAATTTATCCACCGAATTTCTAGGTGTATCTATTTTATAAGTAATCAATTGCTGAATTTATTAATTTTCATCATCATTATCACATCCTCGTTTCAATTCAGCGTCAACATCAAGTTTCAGGTACTGAAATTTTCGTCAATTTGATTCTAATTTGGTGAACTGTGTTTACTTTTTTTAGTCTGAATTAGTTTATACTCCATCTGTTTGAAAATTGATGATTTCTTCGTTAATTTGGTTTTGTTTTTGTTTTGAATTTGTTGTTCGGTTATGGAGTATTTTAGTTTTTTTGAATTTGATTTTGTTTGATGTTATCTTAGTAGTTGTAGTTTGATGTAGCTTATTTTTGTTTAATTTTCTCATTGTGTTGACGATTTGAATGCTAGGATGATTACTCTGAAAAAAATTGGATTTGCTTTTGTATTTGTAAGGTTATTAAGAGAACTGGACCGCTATATGAAGAGTTGGAAGATGAACGGCTTTGAATGATAGTGTGTGTGTGTGTGTAGGACGTAGGTATATATGTGGATGTATGTAAGTGTGCTGTGTTTGAAAATTTATCCGTGGACTGGTGTTTGGGACTGTGTTTAGAGGCGGTGGAAGAGGAATTGCTATGAATAATATGTATGTCATGCTATGAATTAGTGTTTAGTTAGACACACGCAAGCAATAGAAATTGGGAGGATAAAGTATAAACTATGAACAATAAGTCAATAATCCATGGCAATGGTGAACTTGAGCATACAATAAAAATAAAAGAGGAAGATTAGTAATTTCATGTGGTATCTTAGGATACCTCTTTAATCATTATTAATATGCACAATTAAAAATTAATACACCACAAATAAATATTATGTGGTGGCCAAATAGTCTCAAGCACCTTCAACGGCGTTTTCTCATACATGGAATACAAGCATTCTTAGATCTCCTTTTAGCTCTCTTGTGTTTGCACTTTCTCACAAGCGTATGCGCACTCAATAGTTTCAACAAGCTCTGAATTACCCTCACTCAACGAATCTTTAAAATTTTCCTTCCCTCTATGGTGGTGCTCCCTTCCCACTTTAACTCTTAGGGCTTGTTTTGGAGTTTGATGAACGTTAACAAGCTCTGTCATTTCACCATACTCTGAATTCAGTTTTCAGACCCTTTTCTTAAAGACCAAAAAGCCTCAGAAGAACTCTTCTGATGCATGAGCTAAGAAAACAAGGTTTGACACCATGTGTTCATTTAGGATCATATGGTGTTTGATCATACACCGTCTTCCCACGTAAGAGCAAGACCAAGCACACCATCACACACCTTTGCTGGACCGAGAATTCCCTTGCTGGATCAATGTGCTCATTTAAGTACGAGATCTAGAAGCTCAAGGATGCTGCCTTCTTTACAGCTCGTTGGAGCAATCATTTTGCTTGTTGAGTAGCCCTTTTCGAGTGCTATTGACTTTGTTTGAAACACTTCCTTGTTCCAGCAAATGTCTTGCTCATTCGAGCCAGCACCTCTTATATGCTTTTGTCAAGATCCATGCACTTGTGATATTTTGGCTCTTGCAATAACATATTAGGGTATTAGTTCATTAAATTGTCGGTACATATAGTTAGGTCTTATGATGCAGCTAGTTCAATTTCATTATCTGTTATAGATGATGTGCAAACTTTGGATTAGATGGGCTATTCACAACATGTTTCTGTATTAAATTATTGTAAAATAATGTACCAATATCCCCTGCTCCCAATGGTCTGATGTACATTGACCCTCTTAACATTGTAATCCATAAGTTTTAGTAGCATGCATATGTCTCGTAGCGCCCTAAGACGGGAGTGGTGAGAATGGCATTAGGTTAATAGAACAATATAGGCTGTTTGCATCTATCTTATTAGAGAGATATTGGAAGATATACATTTTACATGTAGTATTGATTCCGGCAAAAGGAAACATGATCACCATTTCTGCAATTACTTTCTTCAGGAATGATACTCCTAAAAATGTTGTCTTTTAGGAAGAAGTGTGATTGTTGCATGTGATAGCTTTTTTTTATTGAGCCAATACAATTTCTACAGGCTTGATCAATCTTTATTTTGTATGTGTGTTGGTTCTTGTTACAGATTTGAGATGTTAATGCTAGAATGGTGTTTCTTTTGATTTAATCTGCATCATTCTATGGAGATTCTTATGTTGTTGTGACTCTAGACTTGCAGTTGGTTGACTGTAGGTCAGGAAATAAATGCACAGATTTAAAGCATAAGCATAAGGTGTCATATGAAGCTTTCTAGTCACCCAGTTTGAACCAAATCAATGAACTTCTAAATTCGTCATTCATATTCCAATGTGGTCTTTCTGTGTTTTTGTAAACAAATTATTAAAATTGGAAGAGGTTGGACAAAAGAGTTCAGAATGCAGCTTATCCGATTATTATGGCAATGAAAGGCTCTTGCCACGTTCACGCTTCATTGAGGTAGAGCTTCCATTTAATTTGTTGATTTTCATTTCTATTGCTATTTAATCTATCCAATGCATCAATGCACACACATTTAAAGATTTTGTATGTTTATATTCTCACATTGATCATCTTTTGTGTCCGGTGCTTATAGGTTCCTCATGTCAATCAGGTGTCCAATTGGGATTGTGGTCTTGCCTGTGTTTTGATGGTTTTGCAAACAATTGGTATCAGCAATTGCAGCTTGCATGGATTGGAGAAGCTTTGCGGCACAAAAAGGTGTGCTTAATATGTGTGAAACTATTTTTTTAAACATCCTTATAAATGAAGCTTATGTGCTACATATACTTTGCTTCCCTATAAAATATTATTTGATAGTATTTTCCCTCCTTGATAGCTTTTTGACCAGGGTTTAGACTTTTAACATAGAACAAAATGTTTTTGAAAACCTCGGTTTCTCGGCAATTAAAACTCAGTGTTAAGTATATATGTCTCTCTCATTGAAATTTTGTTCCTTTGTTTCCCACTAGACTTCTCCATTAGGTGCATTTCAAAGTGTATATAATGCATCATGGAAATGGGTAACCGATTAAGCATGAAACATAAAATTTTAAAAATATAATTAACTGTCTTGTGTGAGGGATTCAAAGGGGAAAATGAGTAAACTGTGTTCCTGAACACGACCGTGATTGGGTTTCATTGAGACCTAAAGATCAATAACGACAGCATTTTCAAAGCCTTGATCCCATTTGATTCGGGCTGGCTACATTAATAAGTAATTAAGTCCCAACAGTCCCATACATGAATTCTCCTTTTCTATATATATATATCGATTATCTACCATCTCAACCTATAGATCTAGAGTTGCAATTTTGGTGAGCTTTCAGCTTGTTCCCATTTACTCTTGATCTCTTCTTATCGCTCTTTTCATCCACCATTCCTTGCAATTGTTTATAAACTCACAAGAATCTTTTATTTTTTGGCTTTAGAATTGCAATTTAAAGCCTAAGCCATAACAGGACCACTTTTTATTTTTTGTTGCTTGATGTAGAAGAACTATTAAATACCTATGTAGTTTGATGTGGCTTTCTTTGAATTTTAACTTTTAATGTCCTTGAGTTGTATATGGGTTTTAGTTTACGAATTTGCAAAATCTTCAAAGAGTAAAATAAGGCTAAGTAGGGTGAGTTCTGATTAAAGTATGAATCTATGTGCTGTTAAGATAGTGATGATGTTGTTTGGGAGAATTTAATTTTTTTCTTTCATGTCCATTAAATATCGTAGTAATAAAAAGCCATCCCCTATCTTCAGAGCTCACCTTCACTTCTAGGCGGTTGTTAATATCGTTATATATAATCTTCCTCAATCATTTCCCATCCCCTTAAGGGTTTCCATCTGTGTCTCCTTCCATTTACTCCACATTGGTTAATTGAGTTTGTCTTGCACTATACTTGATCCAATCAACAATTTCATTAAGTTGTAGGTAGTCTTACCTTGCAGATGACTGATCTCCATTTACGACGGCTGAACCTGATGCATATTTGTGTATCTGAATGCTATACTCAGATAAACCCTGCAGTAGCTTAATGCTAAAGAAATGTTGAAAGCTTTCTCAATGTGAAAGGAATAATCACATCTACAGTTTGATGACTCAACAGAAGAAGTAGAAAATAGCATCTGACTTGTTTTCTTTAATTTGTTCTCTTATTACCATTTAAAATGATGTTACTTCTATTCTCAGTTTGACTATGATGCTTACGCATGTCATTCTAAGAAAAAAGGTTCAGTGGCATTTTAGAACCTGTTAGAACTTTGGGATTAACTGAATGCCTAAAAATAGAAATTTATCATTTTGCTTGTAAACCATTGTTTTGTCCCTTTTTAATTGTTTTGTATCTGATTTTACAGCATCTGGACTGTCGATCTGGCATATTTGTTGCAAAGTTTTTCTGTCATCTTTTCCTACTTCACGGTGACTTTAGGAGCTAACCCGAACTTTTCTGTGGAATCATTTTATAAGGTAGCTTCTTGTCTTATATGTCTTATCTTCATTCTGTGTTGTCAATTGCCCAACAAAATCATCTATTTGTACCGGATGCTATATTTCTTGTTACAAAATCAGCACTTGAGCAACTGTTGGAGTATGTATTTACATCATGTTTAAACCACTTATGAAAGCTTGGACAATTACATGTTTACTCTTATTATCTTTTAGTTATCATAAATCTTATTTGGTACATCGCCCGTATCAGTTTTTCACCTAAGGAAATGTGAGTATGTGCTGGAAGTATTTTAGTATTGTCCAATTACAATTAACTTTACTGTTTTGATATGCTGTGGATCAGCTTTGGGAGAAAAGCTATTGAACATACTCTGCCATTTGGTTTAATTTTTAAATAGTTGATGAGTGTGAGTTGATTCTTGGGCTTCTCGCATGTGAAAAAGATCTGTTATTAATTGTGAATTTATTATGTCCTACATGCTAGAAGAGTTATTGATGATGCTTTTCCTGGGGAAATTAGAGATTGCATAATGGTGCCATAAGTTTATACTTTTTCTACTTGAAAATTCCAAGAGATTAGAGGCCTGGTCTTAGTTTTTGGATTCTACTTTTGTTCTATCTTTTGCGAGTTTGTGTTGATCTCACTGAATCTTTTCACTGCATGATCTTCTTAAGCCATTAATGATATTCATATATGCTTGCTAAAATTTTAAATATAATTGTATCCGTCTTTTGGAAATCAACAAGAGAAAGAGAGAACAATTGGATCAGATGTAATTTTATTCCTCAAAAGAAGTATGCTTTGACGTGGTTTTGGTGCTTTCTAGTTTGCCTGTAATTGTTTTATTACATTACTCCCTTAAGTCAAGATGGAGTACATGAATTCTTTTCTTCATTGCATGTGATGATTGAAGTTTTTGCAGGATCAATTACCGCAGGATTTGATCCGAGTAGATAGGTTATTTCAAAAAGCAATTGGAGCGGGAATCCGGATAGAGGTAAAGAATGACTTGAAAACCATTAGCTCTGTTATATGCCACATGAGCTCTATGCCTCTATGTCATATTGACCTGTGAATCTGTGATCGTGGAGAAAAAAATATGTTGATGACCTGTGATCAACGTTGTTTTTTCTTGCAGTGCAGATCATTCAGTCAGGAAGAAGTATCTTTCTTGATCTTGTCAGGAAAATATATAGCAATTGCTTTGGTTGATCAGTGCAAGCTTAGGTAAGTACTTGGTACCAGGACTTTTTCATTTCTTCTCTCAAGGATGAGTATATATTCATAATCTTTGGCTTTTAGCTTTGCCTACTCTACTTACAGCTTCTTGACATTATTGGCTCTGATAGATCTCTCCTTAATCAAAATATTTTCTTTTCTAATTTTTGTACAGTAACTTTGTACAACTTTTCTGGCTATCTGGACCCCAAGTTGTATTTTGCTTTTGTTATCTTCACACAATGAGTAGACTTGGAACTTCCTATTGTATCATTTCCACAGTGCCGTTTCAAATGTTTAATTCATATGTGGATTCATGTATGGAGAATAGCTCTGACCTTATAAAATTTTCCTCCTGAGCTTGGATTCTCTTTTTGTTGTCTCTATGCAACTCCTTAATAAATAAGATCTTCCAAATGAATCTTTTCCATACTACATTTCAAAATCTTCGTTAAAACGTGTATTCATCTATGGTTTATATCTCTGAGCTTGAACTTCACATCGTAAGCCTTCAAGGGCTAAATTTTCATATTGGTAGATATAAGAATAAGCCTGGGATACATTGGTAAGTAAAAAGTTCTTGCAGACATATTTGTATATAAACCGACGCTGGTAACATTTAAGCCTCAAACAAACTAAACAGTATAAACCAATTTGTCCGAAATAAATTCTTTTGTATACCAATATGGGAATTTTCCTGCTGAAATGTTATCTCACCATCTCCATACAGAGCCTCCTCCCCCACCCTTCCACTAAAAATTTGGTGACTTCGCAGGAGGAAGTTAAAAGTGTTAAAAACAACTTAACACACTACAATAGACAGTGTAACCGCTTCTCCTTTTTATTCCATTGGAAAAAGGAAGACGCAATGGAGAAATTACAAGGATACTACAATTTGCAATCACAATGGGCTGCTTATTTAGAAGCTAGAGCCATATAGATTAATTATTATTGCCTATAGAGATCATAATTTCTAGGGGTATGGGGTGAAGAAAGTTACACTGAATTTTTTTTCTCTTGTACTGTTGTAGCTTCTGCAATTTCCTATTTATATAAAGGTTCCTTGTCATCTGACCTCTGTTTTTCTGCTGGAATTGAATTCTTTTCTTTGTTTGGAGTCATAGAATTTTCAGCTGTCCCTGTACTACTGATAATTACGTAGATTATGTCATTTGTTTGATGCAGTCAGTCATGGCTGGAGGAGTATAATCTCTCTGATTATTCTGGAAGCAATATAGGGTATACAGGTAATGATTGACTCATTGCCTTTCCCTGCCATTTGTCACAACATCCAGAAATCCTGCTAATGTTAATTGCTAGAATGCAAATAGGAGTTTTACTACGTTTAACTGATCACCAAATATGAATCATTCTATTTCCGTTTTCACTGCTTATCTTTCTTGAAGCTGATTGGGTTGTATTAGTTTGAAAGCAAGCAAGTAACTTTCTTGCATTACCTGATTGCTAAATACAAAAAAAAAAAAAAAAAAAAAAAAATCTTGATTGTATTAGTCTTAAGAAGCTTGGAATTATAATTGATTTACGCGCTGTTATGTTATGGCCATAAATATCTGTTGCTTTTTTTCAGGTCATTATGTTGTAATTTGCGGGTACGATGCGGACAAAGATGAATTTGAGATCAGGGATCCTGCAAGCTCAAGGTTGTATATTTTGTCTTTTGAGAATTAAATTTTTACTACTAATACTATTTATTACCTGTAGTATATGTCTATCGGATGATTAAAAGGAGATTAAAATGCTTTTTGGGTCTTAAATGTTTATCACCTGCTGTGGTGTAGTCCAGTTTGTCTGCCCTCCTTGCAAAACAAAAAAAAAAATGTTTATCATATGCCATGTTTGTTTGGGTACTAATCAAATATCACATGTCGATTGAGTGACTAAAAGGAGATTGAAATGCTTATTCTGGTATTAAATGACATGGGCGATGTATTCATGAGTATCAAATATCGCCTGGAATGTTTGTTCAAACTTTAAAGCTTGTAGAGCTTTGAGCCTCTGGGTATTAAACTTCTAACTCATAATATACTGAGTTTCTGACCATTCGTCTGTAAATCAGTTTTGTTCTTTTTCCGCACTTTGCTCCTCATTAGGTTTCATTTTTAGCTTCAGCATTTCTTTTACATGTTATTATGCCCTATTAAAAAACATCAGCAATCAACGCCTTTAAATTGTGCAGGAAATATCAAAAAATATCGTCAAAACACCTAGATATGGCTCGCAAATCTTTTGGCACAGACGAGGATCTTCTACTGGTAAACTCTCTATATCCCTTATCTCTAATCTAACTCATGGGCCGTAGCTTCAACAATGTGATTGGTTCTTCACCGAACTCTTTATGCGTAACCCTCCATTTCTATACTATCATTTCATATTCTGACTGGGTTCGCGGAATGTAGTTGGCCGCATTTTGTTTCTCCATGCTCATACAGAATTATGTATTTGTTTGATACAGATTTCACTCGATCCAATCTACAACAAAGAAAATTCCCATTGACCGCAGCAGATCATGTTACTTTAATGTCTATGAAGCTTGTAATTGAGTATATAACATATCTGATATCTTGGTGCATTAATACTCTATTAGCCCTTATGAAACATACAGCCATTTGTGCATAAGATCCATGATATGTACCATATGTCCCCTTATATATAATCCAATTCCCGGGTTGAAGAGTTAGCTTAGATTGCCACCGGCCCGCCTGTAAATCGTTGCCTGTACATGACAATAAAAGATTCTTTTGTAAATTCCTTCAATTATGTTCTATATGTTGATTTAAGTTAATATACGTTTACGATAAGTGAATCGGAGTGACGACTCGTGGACCTTGAGTTCGGAAACAATGGAGCAGTGGAGTGGAGGAGGTTGCTGGGTTTTATAATTTCTAAGCTTGACTACTGCAGTTTTATCAAAGGTCATAAAGAGACTGGATAGTGTGAATACCAACCAGGTTTTTCTTACTTTGCTTTATTCTCTTCATTCCCAATCCTAAGTGTGGCAAGTGTTTTTCATAGTGTATTTCCCAATATCAAGTACAAGTCACAAACACTTTTTCTCTAAATTGCAAATTGCAGTACTTATTTTACTTTCTGTTTATATTCTTTGCAATACTTATCTTTTTTTTAGTAAATGGTACTCTCTCTTTATGACTTTTTGCGTGTTTACTCTACTTTTTTTTCAAAAAAAAAAATAGGCGATAGGCCGAGGGACGAAATGAGATATGTGAAAATCAAATTCATGATTTTGACCGTAAAAAATAGTACTTGTTCTAATTAAAAAAAGATTCGATTTTTGTTTACTCAGTCTTTAATTTTGCTGCAATAAGGGTATGTTTACTATAGTAAGACTAAGAATAAAAAGTTATGAAGAATTACGTGGATGAGATTGAAAAATACAATAATATGATTTTGTGAATGTAAGTTGGAGAAAATGTGAAAATAAATCTAATAGTAGAAATTCTAAAAATTGAAAGGAAGGTCTAAAATTACATGCATAGAAAAAGAATAAATGAAATGATAAATGTGTCATTTACTCATTTATCATTCGTCTACTATAAATTTATAAATTGTATCAGAACTAAAATTTGGAATATTTGATCACAATTGTTATGTTTATATCAAATAATTAACATATAATTTTTAAAATACACACACGTAAAATATCAAACGTCAATTATTGCCTAGGGAGGAAAAATATTTAATCCTATGAAGCATGAGTATGAACTATAAACTATATCATCTCTATGATTTTGCACCTCATATAGTTTGCTCCATATAATTTGTCTTATTCTCTTTTTTTGAAAATAGTTAGCACATTTCTTTTTAATTTGATTCATAAATTTATTTTTATTGATTTCATCCATTTATTAATTTATCTACTTATTTTTTGTCATACTTCAAATAAAACAAAATAGAAGTGGTGGTATATTATAGAGGAGCTAAGGGAGTATTATATTAAAAATAAGACATAGCTAAGGTTTAACATAAAAACAATTATATGTCAAAAACAATTACTCTCCATTGTCTACACATAATTGTCATATAGTGCAATCTAAACTATACAATATAATCCAATCCCCAAATACCAAAAAATAAAACAATTACATACCAAAGTGAAAAGTTACAACTCATGATGCAATTATATGCACAAAATAAGCTACTTCCTCCGTTCCGAAATACTCGCTACATTTCGTTTTTGTGCACTATTCATCGTTCAAGCTTGTTTTACATATTGCGACTAATGTGTAAGTAAAAATATAGTCAAGTGGGATCTTGTTTGAATCGTCTACTCGCATACTTTCATAATATTAAATTTTTATAATTTTTAGATAAGTGTAGTTTAAGATATTAATGATCAAAATTGTTCATTGGATTGCGTAAAAAAGTGAAATGTAGCAAGTATTATGGAACGGAGGAAGTATATAATATGCATAATTGCCATACTTTTGTACATACTTTTGTCTATACATTTTGTCTACTTGTCCAATACAAATATACAATAAGACAAAATACCTTTGTGGTGGCATTATATTATTTGTGAATGATGTAATAGTAAGCTTAAGAATGAGACAAGTTTAGGAATTTTGGACAAACATATAAAAAATAAAATGGTGGCAGGTAAACTACATAGTTGAAAATGGAGATGGTTGCTATTGTGGATGACATATTTCCTCAAATCATGAGTTTCTCCTAGTTTTTGCTTATTATCATTTCTTAGTGCACACAACAACCTCAAAATATTAGGCTAGCGATCAGGATTGTTCTGTTCATTTTTGAGCCCCAGAGCAAAAGATAAAAAAGATCTCTAAAAACTTAAGGTGTAACGATTAATATAAGGCACTTTTATTTTTTATTGTTGATATTAAATTCTTTTATATAAAAAACACTAAGAACTCACATTACTTAGCAAAAAATGTTAGTTAACTATAAATTTAATTCAAATTATTATCACTTGTATTAGTATACATAAAAATAAATTTTATGGGTCCTAAAAAATTTGGGGTTCTGGCGACCCACTTTGTTCTTGCTAATCGACGGCCCTGCTAGTGATGGAGAATGTGTGATAATTGATAAATGTCCTTTTCTTTTAATTTCATTAAGACTTTATTTTTAGAGTAATTTATTTGAATTGGATATTGTATGTGATTTTAAGAGAGTAACAATAATATTAACAAATTTAAAAATAAAAATAGTTATTTAAAATGATAAAAATAATCATAAAATTTTGTAATTTTTTTCTGTTTGGACAATTCAATTCATGTATAGAACCGTCTTGTTAGAGATCGTATCTTGGTTAGATGACCTTTAAACTAGTTTATACGTTAATAATTTGTATTAGACTATTTGTTGGACTATTTAATTCACGTATAGAGCACCTTTCTCGGTGGAACTGTCTTATACAAGAATTAGTGTTTATTTTAATTGTTTTATTTCTTTTATTTAATTTTTTGATTTTATATGGACTTTATGTAAATTATGTTTTCTAGTTGTATAAGCAACTTTAAGTTAGGTGTATATTGACTAAAAAAGTTTCAAGAATCCTTATCATATAAACAAGCATAGTTAATTTATGTAATTGGGCCGCAAAAGACATGAGGTAAGAAATTACGGAAAGAAGCTAGTGATTTAGATACCTCTTAAAATCTTTGATTACATACTAATGGAGTGCCAAATATATTATTATTAAAAGAAAAAGTGCCATAACTAATTGACTATACTATATCTATACCAATTACTACATTAATAGAGGGGCAAAATAAAATCACAAATTATTATTTGAGATAGTGTTATTGTTCCTAAAATGCGTTTAAACATGATTTAAATAGTTTATTTAATAAAAATTAGGATCATTTACCAACTACAGCCTCTAAGTTTACTCAATTTCAAATAAACAGCTGCGAACTTTATTTTTTACCGACTACAGCCTCCAACTTACCAAACATGACATCGAGAGAGCTAAAACAACCAAAAAAAGGGTGAAAATGGGGTTAAAATGGGGTGTTTTGGCTGTTTCGATGTCATGTTTTGTTAAGTTGGAGGCTGTAGTTGGTAATAAACAAAGTTCGCGGCTGTTTATTTGAAATTGAGTAAACTTAAAGGCTGTAGTCGGTAAATGATCCTAAAAATTATAAAAATGTAAATTTTTTATTTTGAAGTCGTCTCATTAAGAGACAATCTTTCACAAGAATAACTTAACATTGTGTTTGAATAGTGAGAAGTGGAGTTGGAGGAAGAGATTTAGAAAAATAGAGGATCTCTTATTTGGATAATTAAAAGGAGTTCGGATGGAAAACACGAAAAAATTTTAGAAGAAAAACACTCACTTTTCTTAAAAAAAATAAACAAGGTACGTTCTCCCTGTTTACTCCGTCCCTTTATTTTCATTTATTTTTCTTTTCCTTGATTTTTATTTCTGTTCTCCTTATTGAAATATAGTGTAAAAGTAATTAAAATAAGGAAATAAGCCATAACATGGTACAACATGATGTTGGCAAAAGTAGAAGACATGCTTGCATGGCATCTCATGATATTTTATCCTCAAATGACATTACAATGAATTCTATAACTCCATATCACAAACCTAACATGCATGCATTGCATTTTACATTGCTTGCCCATGACCCCATCTTTAAAATGATCGGATCAACACACAAACTCTCCATTTGGGTGATTTCGTGGGTCCATATTCAATACTACCAAGTACAACACAAAATATTGTATCATGTAAAGGTAAAGGTAAAACAACTTCTCGGTATTCCGCACGGCACAAGGTAGGGTTTGAGTGGAGGGTTTTCTTTTTCTTGAAAGATACGGACAATTCAAACTCGTACCCTCAAGAAGGAAGTAAAGAGAAATGAGCGCGGTCAAGAAACCCCCCAATTGATACATGCGCCCAGTAGGGGTCGACCACTATAATATCCCTCCTACGGCTAAATTAAAGTAATTATCTACTGCATAATTAAGCGTGATATAATTTATAACATATTTCATAACCTTTAACCTGTATTAACTTAAATTTTTGATTTATATAACATATTACAAAACCTCTACTTTGTATTAATTTGAACTTTTGATTAAGCTGTTCTACAAGCAATTTCTTATTTAATTTAATTAATTTCAACTTGCATACATGCATGGGCTATCAAATCCAAAATAATTATTTGTGCATAAACTCAATTACAAAATACAATTAATTGATTTATATGAATTATTAGTCTACTCTCCCATCATACCCAAGGTTATTGCCAAGGCTTTAATTAGAATTATTTTTGACTCTAATTAAACTCAAGAAGCTTAACATTGAAGGCTAATATCATCATTTATTACTCTTAGACTATTATTGGATAATATTAATTATTATCTATAATCAAAAGATATTTTAAAACCTTTATCCTTATCATTGAAGCCTTCCAATGAAGATACTATGATGAGATGGATAATTACTTTAATTTTAAAAAAAGTGAATTGTATAATGGGGTGATCATCATCCCTCTAATATCTAAGATTTTTATTTTAAAAAATATTTAGTACTCCCTCCGTTCCTTTATATTCTTCCACCTTACTATAACGGGCAGTTTCAAAAGTTCTTCCACTTTAGAATACTTTCTATTTTTGGAAAGTTTTCATCTCACTTTTACCCTTTAAAACCCCACTTTTCTTACTTCACACTATTATTTAATTATTTTCTCTCTCATACTTCCAATACAATCATTACTTCACACTACTATTTAATTATTTTTTCTCTCATAATTCCAATACAATCATTACTTTCCACTACTATATAATTAAAATAATACCCACTACTACCAAAGATTCCATTTTTCTTAATCTTTGTGAAAAACCCAAATAGGAAGATCAAATAGGAACGGAGGGAGTACAATTTAAATCAAAATTTCAATTGTTTTTTCTATAAATAAAAGATAAAAAAAATCCAAATTATCAATTACACGTCCAAGATTCAATAATGTCGAATTGGAGACATAAAATAATAGTTCATGACTCTGGTAGAGATCAAAAGCGACAAATTTGAGATAAATTATACAATAAACTATGAATAATTTTTTTCGACTTTAATTTTTCAAGATAATATTTTTAATAAATTTTTATACTTTTATGAATATGTCAATTTAAGATAAAATGGTGAATACATGATCATATAACTTAAAATCCCAAATCTAGTTAACCAATATTAGTGCACTAAAATGGTAATATAGTATGAACTACCTATTTGAAAACCATACAATATGACATTTCTTTTTTCTTTGGGTCCATGTATATGAAGAATGTCTTTAATTAAAAAATTTATAAAAAGTTGGAAAAAAGAAAATCTTTTTTTTAAGATCATATGCTTTTTTTCATTTTTGTACTAAAATAAGAAGTAAACAACTTTGCCTCCCTACAAAAGGAATAGAAAGAAATTCTAACATTACTCTTTACTCATGTCATATTGATATTTAAAATTGCTATTTATAGTGATATATTTCGATACAACATAAATAATAAGAAAACAAAATTAAAGTCATGTGATTGGAACTTTATATTTTTAAATTAAAGCAATGAATACAAAATCTAAGCCTTGATTTTTTATTCATTTTGCAAGATTTGAGTATAATATTGAATTTTTAATAATATTCAACCGACAATTAATATTGATTTTTTTTTTAATTATCGTTCTAAATAACTATCTTATCTAAATAGTTTTATAACCAATAAAAACAGTAAAGACAGTCTTAGTTAGAGATTAAATATCACTTTTCAAACGAGGTTTTTAACATAAATTTTACGTATATCTTTTTCTTTTCTCAACCTACCCTACAATAAAAAATAAATATATCAAACACTTTTTTATGCCTTTAACATGATCAAATTAAGAGAATAGAGATGTTATGTATGTTAAATCCACACATTTAATTCGAACGATTTTGATTTAAAAGCTAGTGAATCGATAAAATATATAAATACTTTCTCTGTTTTAATTTTTTTTTTTAATTTTTAAGAGGGAGTTTATTAAAAATTCAAAATATAAAATGGCATAAAATAAGATAGCGACGTATATGTGAATGATAGTAGAGTGTGGGGTAGAGTTGCTTTCGGCGGGAAATTTAAACAATTTTATGTATTTTTTTGCGGGAAACACAAGCAAAGTCCAAAGCATTTCCACAAGGGAAATGGGTGATTCATTATCATGTCTCTCGTCAAACAGTAAGTCTCATGGGAGACAGTCTATTTCTATAGACGGAATCTATGAAGCCCAGCCTAAAATATAACATAGTATATTTGGGGTTATAATAAATTATTTGGATTATAATAACTTATATTTGGGGTTATAGAATAGTATATTCGAGATTATAATACCTTACATTTAGAATTATAACATAATATAATTGATAATATAATAAAAAAAATCAATTTGTGGTCTATCCTATAGACCGTCCCTTGTGAGATTTTGTGCTCGTCAAATTATAAAATAAAAATTACCTTAGAATAATTCAGCTTATTCGTGATTTTCTATAATAATTTTATCTATTGATTAACTATAAATAATTTAATTTTAAGGGGTATTTGCTTAAAGTAAGCTTGAGTAACTCGATGACCTGCTATAGTAGGTAATTCACCAAAAAAGTAAACTGAAAAATTAATTTAAAATTAAAGAAAAAATTTAAAATTATACATCAAAAATTATAAATAATAAAAAAATTTGTTATATTTTTTTTACATTTTTTTAGAGTTTTATCGGACTTTATTTTAATATATTTTTTTTTAAAAAAAATAAAACCTGATATAACAAGTTATCTAGTCACCATGTTTTGCTCTAGAAAAATACCCCTCAAAGTTGGGTCATAGTTAATCAATTGGTGGAATTATTATAGGAAAATCGTAAAATAAGTTGGATTATTCTATATATAATTTTTCCGATAATGAATTCACTAACTATTACTCTAGTGAGAACTTGTATTTTGTAAAAATAAAATTAAAATAAAGAGTTTATATTATCACAATTTCTATAAATAAGATTATTTAATTTATATATAAGACATATCTCATAATGAGACTGTTATTTAAAACAATAATTTGTAATTTTGTGAACATAACACTTAACAAATGTGACAAATCAAAAAAATGTTAACTTTTATACTTCATTCGTTTCGTCTATAAAGCAAAAACAATACAAAATTTGAAAAAGAGAATTTTGTCTTGTAATGAAATTTTGCAATCATAGAAAGTATTAGTGTAATTAATGATGAATTCCTAATTTTTTTCCTTCCCTCATTTTTTAATAATAATGATTTTTAAGCTACAAAATAGATCTCGAAATAATATAAAGTGTGAGTTGTAATATAATTATGATAATTGAAGGAAAAAAAAAAGAAAAACGATACAAATGTAGGAAAATCGAAGAAATGGTATGACTAAAGGAAAATTGGAGAAATGATACAAATTACAAACTGATATTCTTATGTGTAAATCTTTAAATGTATTGTCTTTTCTCCTCTTAATTGATTAAAATAATTAAAAGTCTTTCAAGTTAAATTTTCAATATCAAATTTATATTTTAGTGACATGTTTTTATTAATTCTAATGGAACTTATCACATCTGTCTACACAATATGCATCAAATCTCTTATTGACGCTGTGATAAGCAGAAGAAGAGTGATAAGCTGATAACGATAATCATTCCAACGAGAGATTAGGTTGATGATCGCAACAAATAACAGCTTCATTCCATACCTCTTTATCTTTCATATTCACTTTGACTCATCACTGTCCTCTTTTTTTTTTTTTTTTTTTTTTGAATAATACCTGATTCATTAATAAAGAGTCATACGACATCTACATCAGCGTTAAAAATTAGCAAATACATAACAACTTTAACCAAAATTAATTCTAAATTAACAAAACTACGATCGTTGTGTATCAGATCTGACAATTCTGAACATCCTCTTCCACATCGCTGTTTGATACAGCCTTCTACGAGGGGGTCTTTCGATCTGTTGTAGTCTTGAGATAAAATTGAAATTGATGTAGTTGATAGTAATTGCAATTTTTGCATCTGTTGTATTATCGCATTAAGCTCTACCAATAAATCAACAAGAGACCAAAATACATAACTCCAAACTCTCACGAGGAGAGAGACTAAAACCCAATATATGGGTAGAACAAACCCAATAAATGGGTAGAACAACCCTCCTATAGGGAGAGGACACAAAATTATTCTAATAATATTTAAAAAGCTTAAAATAGAGAAAATTAGGGGCTTACCATCAACCAAAAGGTTGATGATAGCCCCAACTTAAGGTGTTTTTTTGTGTAAAAATGAAGAAGAAAAAGAAAATGGAAGGAGGAAGGAGACGGAGGGAGGAGGGAGGAGGGAGGAGGGAGGAGAGAGAAGTGGGTTTTTTTCAGAATTATTTAGGACTAGTTGTTCATCATCATCACTGTCCTCTTCATTACCCTTAGACTATCTAATATACTATATCTTCATTTTAAAAATAGTTACAACTGATTGTGACATGTTATACAAATAAGGAGTATTATATACATAACATGTGTTTAGCATTTTCTATACATAATAATCCTCAATAGAAATTAGGAAAACCCCTTATATCTTGCAAATGGTCTTGCTATATTATATTCACTTTATCATGAAATACTTGTTACAATCACTTAAAAAAAATACTTGTTACAATTACAGGTATAATGAATTGAAGGAAATACATCCAATCTAGAGCTGTTTATGGACAGGCTATCCGCTAGACTCGGTCCACCCGATTTGAAAAAAAACGAGCGGGTACGAACAACGTTTTTGAAAAAATATTAAAATTTTGACGGGTAATACCCGCCCGCCAAGATAAACGGGTGAATAGCGACGCAAAAAAAGTACCCGTGGGTATACCTGCCCGTCCACCAAGTTTAATATATTAATTATATTATTAAATACTAATTATAATATTTTTTTTGTTAACTCTACATTATCCAACTTAATTTAATATTCCAACTACCTAAATTCCTATTTTTTAATTCACATATATTCTCTACAACTCCCAATTTCCGCCATCTAATTCCCAATTTTCAATCCCCTACTTTTATATTTATGTAATTTGTGCATTTCGAGATTGTTTTTAACTTTTTATGTATTTAGACTATTGTGGATAATGTATTTTATTATTATAACTGTAATTAAGACTTAACTTTACAATTTGTATTGTATTTTAATTTTTACATAAGAAATACCCGCTTACCTACGGGTCCCGCCCGCTAAGAAAATGAACGGGTAACGACAAAAAAATGTGTCCGCAAATACGGGCAGACTTTTGAATATTTAAACCCATAGATAGAATTTTAAGGCAATACGTAGTCCGCTACTCGCTCAAATCTGCCAATAAACACCTCTACATCCTATAGTTTATTACTTATAAGCGACAAAACTTTTTAAGTCAATTCATATTAGAAATTTTCATGCCCTTTTATATTGCAAAATCAACCTATAATGATGCAAACTACTTACGCACTTCGCTAATCAATATATGAATATAGCATAATTATCAAATCAACATCAATTAAACTATTATACATATTTTCCGTTTAGAAATACTCGCTACATTTGACTTATGAGTACTATTCATTGATCGAGCTTATTTTATATATAACGACTAATGTCTAAGAAAAATATAGTCAAGTGGGATCTTGTTTGAATCGTCTAATTGCATACTTTTATAATATTTAATTTTTATAACTTTTAGCTAAGTGTAGTTTAAGATATTAATGATTAAAATTGTGAATTAAATTGTATAAAAAAGTGAAATGCAACGAGTATTATAAAACGGAGGAAATTAATAGTACTAAGAAACTGCTAGTGGAAGACATATTCAAAATTCAAACAATTTCTAACTTATTTTTGAAAATTGATAAATCACATCAATCTTTTTAACTACTCACTCACTAATCTAGACTTATACGTTACACCAACTTTGAGACTCTTTTTTATAATTTTATTTTTTGATTATTTTTGTTGATGGAATATACAATAATAACTTCTTTTTTTTTAATCAAGAGAAATGTATTAACTCTAAAATACCATTTAAAAAATTTACTATAAAAGAAAAAAATATCACTCTGAACATGAGACGATATTGAGCATTTGACGAACCCACATTCTATAAAAAGTGGCACATACATCCCTATAAAATAAATAATTTTGAAATTTTTCGAAAATATACTTCATCCATCTCTATGTTTTTTTCCTTTTAGAATATTCTTACTTATGTAGATAGATCTAGATAAGATTTTCAAGAGATATATATTTCGATAAAATACATCTAAGTAAGATATTGTTAGATTTGTCTTATCTATTATTTTTATTATACATTTTGTACACTTATTTATAATGCTAATTTAGAAATATTGAACCTAAAAAAATGTTTTGAAAATCATACGAAAAATAATTCAGAAAAGAAAAAAAAGTATTTAGCTTAAATTAACTCGAGTTTCGCCTGACTAAAACACCCTTTTAAACATATTTCTTAAGTTGTAATACATACTTCTTCCGTTCTGAAATACTCGCTACATTTCGTTATCGATACTATTCATCGTTCAAGCTTATTTTATATATTGCGGTTAATGTGTAAGAAAAAAATATATCAAGTGGAATTTTGTTTAAATGGTCTAATCGCATACTTTCATAACATTAATTTTTTAGAGTTTTTAGACGTGAATAGCTCAATATATAAATGATCAAAATACTACATAGAACTGCGTAAAGAGTCAAATGTAACAAGTATAATGAAACTAAGAAAGTATAAATTAAACAATATATTAGTATTTATTATACTCCCTCCGAATCATTTTAGATGTCTCATTTGCTTATTTGGCAAAATCATATCAATTTTCTCATTTCCTTTTTTGTCTATATTTTTTTTACCTAAAAACCCCCACTTTTCAAATTTTCAATATCCAACTACCTCCTTTACAATTACCTTAATCAATTAAAATACCTAACTACCACCTTTTTAATGAACCCACACCACTTTTAATAACCGTGAAAAACCAAATGGAACATCTAAAATGATTGAGGGAGTTTTTTTTCATATAACTTTTAAGTATTGCATTCCGGATTCTAAGGTACTAGTCCACCATTGTAATAACCCTATTTGAGATAACCCTATTTAGCTAAGGGTAAGGTAATTTTTTTTATTTATTTGTTTTTTATTGATTAAAAACAAAACAAATTTATTATTTTTTTCAAAAAAAAAAAAAATCTTTGTAGGATTGGATTAAAAAAAAAAGTAAGATTGGATAGCAAAAAAATAAGCGTATAATCCTAGAAAAAGACATTCTTCCCGCCAAATTGACTTATAATGTTTAGTCACTTTCAACAGGTAAAGTTATATACAGATGGGTCCATTTGCAGTTCTTAATTTATGAAATTTCCATTTTCTCAATCTCATTTTGTTTGAATTTGGCGGGAAAATGCGTTAGTTACCGAAAAAAAAATCTTTTTTTTTAATTGCATCAAAAAAAAAAATTAAGTTCTTTTTAAAAAAGTGATAATAAATAATGAGGGAGAATAAATTGTGTTGATAAAATTAAAAGATAGTTAAAATATATCAATGAGATTAAAAGAAGGTGATGAGGCATTATCTAAATGATAATGCAAATTAAAGAGGACAGACCAAAATGAAAAATAATGTAAATCCAATCGAACGGGGGGAGTGCATCTATTAGCTCGTTTCAATGAATTTATTTATTCGTTTATTAAATTTGTCATATTGAATGATGAAAATGATAATGGAAATCTAGTGTAATTTTTGTAGAAAATTTATGAACAAGTCAAATGGGGATGCTTGTTTGCTTTTAGTGAGTCATTTAATTTAAATGTCGTTATTTTAAATTGTTAATAATATATATAGAGAATTTAGTGACATTTATTATACTCTTTAGCAGTATATTAAAAAATCACACTAACGCTTTTGCGACATAAGATCTAGTAATATTTCTCACAAATTTCATTATAGATTATAGTAACAATTACGTATGCCACTAATGACTAATAAATGCCGCTAAATTATTTTATAGTGAAATTTCAAAAAACAATCAATAATTATTAAATTAAAAATATAAATTAGTAATATTTTTAGATATCATTAAATTCAATATCGCAAAAAACCAAATTTGTTGTAGTGGTAGCCAACAATAAAATGGTGGTAACCGGTAGACACAAGAATAACATTGGAAGGCGGAAACACGTCATCGATAAAGGAGCACCGTTGGATACGGACGTGCTAGATGAAATCAATGGATGGAATTCGGTCCTAAATAGTAGCGTAAAAGAAGATTCAAGAGATTCTAAGTGGATGTGTCCCAAAAAAAGGATTCTAAGTGGAGCCTACCAGATTTTAATTTGTTTGACCCGGCCAATTCACGGGTTTGTTCTTCCATTACTTACTCACGCTGTCACGCGAATGTTGTGTTTTTGGCACTCCAACATAACCCACCAACTTATGGAGTATGGCCTATTGCCATGCAAGTGTTTTATGATCCAAAACCCAAACAAGTATGTCAAGAAATCAACGCAATTAAAAGATTAGGCTGATGGGTGAGGCTCTATGATATGTCTAACACGGAGGTGTTCAAAACAGACCCGATGACCCAATAGACACCCGACTTTATAACGAATCCGATTTGACCCGACTTAAAAATGGATCTACAATTATGTAAAAACCAACGTGAACACAAAATCCGATTTTGATCCGACTCGAAACACCTGACCCGAAATCAATCCGATAACCCGAATGAACACCTCTTTACACGCCCCCTCACATGAGAACTCTTTCAGCTAGAAGTGCGGATGCGATACATGCCCTCCTCATACCTGGAGCTGAATATTTCACCTTTAAATGAGGGGTGATTGAAATTCAAATCTACGAACTTTTGTCATGCTGGCTCTGATACCATGTCAAGAAACCAATTCAACAAAAAGTTTAAGCTAATGGTTGAGGCCTCTGAATTTGTTATATACTCTAACAAAGTATTTGTTGATTTTATTAGCTTGATAATTTCGTTCTATTTTCAATGAAGGACAATTGTGCTCTTTCGAGTCATGGCACAACTTGGGTTGATACATCATACATGGGAGGCTTGAGCACAACTCAATCATATCATGGAGATTCGCAACTAACTACGCCACATTCAACATTTGTGAAAGTGACATGTTAGAATACGTGAACCTTAGTGTTGAGCTTGCCAGCCGCCACAGGCGGACTACGTTTAACATATTTTATATAACATAACGAGCATGACATGCGAACTTATTCTATGTCTAAGCACAATTCGCAAATGACCAACACAACCCTCGTACATGTGTCAAATCACAAGACATTGTGTCATACGACATAACTTGTTTATTTTGATTAAAATAGAAAATTAGAGTTTCAGTTTCAAAATTCTATCTAACATAATGTAATACAAATTTCAGTACTTCCTCTATTTCTCAAAAGTTACCTTAGTTTCCTTTTTACTTTGTCTTCTCAAATTTATTTCAACTTTATTTGTGTTATTATATGTTAAAATTATTCAATAAACTATTTTGTCAAACACCTCATAAAAAAATTTTCATTGCTCCTATATTTGTTACTCTAGAGAGCTAATTAAGCCTTAAAAAGTAAGCATGAGCCATGATTGAAAGATGATGTTTAGGTTCCTCAGACCTCAATAATTATGAGGGTATTTGTCAACTAGTTGTTCCATGTTGATTATTGACTTTTTAAGTTAGTTTGTTTAGTTAGCTGTTTGTAAAAAAATTAAAGTATTGATTGTTGCTGTTTATTAGAGAAAAGTTAGTTATAACAACCTTTTTATTTTGTTTTAAGAGCCAACTTTCCATAATACTTGTATTACATTATTGTTATAATAACAAGTACTGAAATTAGAAACCATGAATCCAAAAAATACAGAAAAGAATTATGTATTTTTGAGGAACAATCTAAAAACAATTTACCAAGAAATCATTTTTAGGAGTATTTTACAAAACAACAAATCAAACGCCTAAAATTAAAAGTCAACCAAATTTTAAGCCAAAAAGGCAAAATCATGAATACCCTAGATCTTGGTTGATTAGCTTATATTTCCATTCCATAATACTTGCTACTGAATATGACATATTATTTGAAAACATATCATTATTAATAGCAAGTAGTATGAAATAGAGAAAATATTTTTTAAGTAATTAGTTTTTTTATTTTACGAACCCAATATAAAAATATATAAAAAGAAAATAGCTCTTAAAAAAAAAGAAACACAGGTGGCAGGTCGGGCTCCACATGAAGGGACAAATGTCTACAACCACTAGGCCCTTTTCTCCACTGGTTTCCATATTTCGTGCTACCTCTCCTCCTATAATACTTGCAATTGTTTTTAAATTCAAATACTTCATCTGTTTCATACTTGCTATTAGATATGACATATTTCTTCCGTTTTACGATATTTATTAAATTTAACTTTTTAAGCAATTTAATGTGTTATTTTGTTCATTTCCATGTCGAATTATACACATTTAAAAATTATAAAAAGTTTATATTATGAAAATATGCGATTAGACGATTCAAACAAGATCCCACTTGACTATTATTATTACTTACATATTAGCCGCAATATATAAAATAAGCTTAAACGATGAATAATGCCCAAAAACAAAATGTAGCAAGTATTTCAGAACGAAGGAAGTATTATGTGAGAAAATATCACTATTAGTAATAAGTATTATGAAACAAAGAAAGTAGAATTTTATATATTCGCAATCAAATAATTTCTGGTTAAGCGTCTTCAACCTCAATTTGTATTATAGTGTGTTGTTTATTAACAGGATTAATTTTGTTAGAATACAAGAAATTCCTAATAACAATTAACTATGAAGTTTAAACTTCTATAAAATTTAGAAATAAAAAAATAATGACTGAATTCCTGTACAAACTCGCGTAAGTATTGGACAGCAAAAGAAGTATATTTGTTTGAAATGAGACAAAATTTTATTTTTTCATAGTGCTCTATTTTTGTTTTGAATAAAACCTGATTCATTAATAAAGAGTTTTTTCATAGTGCTCTATGTTTAAGTTGTATTCATTCTATTACTTTTTAAAGGCCTCATTTGATATTTGGACCTATTCATCATTTACTTTTAACTAGGTTTATACCCGTGCAATGCACGTTGTAAGTTTACTTATAGTTTTATAAATTGTTTTGGTTAATAACATGGACCTTTTACAAAATTTAACACATACTCATATGAAATCTTTCACCATTGCATGATAAGGCATGATAATGATAATTCTAATAAACATAAAAACAACATTATTAATATTAGTATGAATATGAATTTGTAGAGTCAATGTCAATAAAACCACTTTAAATAAAACTCTTCATTGACAATTTAGATTGCATGATGAATAGATTTGAGTTCCAAAACAACAATATAACACTATTAGAGTGACATTTGGCAAAGTGATTTTAAAATAGTGACACTTGTCACAATTGTTTATGAATTATACTTAACTAGGATAGAAACCCGTGCAATGCACGGATTTTTTAATCACGGATTTTTTAATACGTTGATATTTTAATGAAATTTTATACGAACGAAAATATTAAATAAAGGTGCGTGATAAATTATTTACATACAAATATTGTAATTAAAAAAAGAATTAATTATTTCCAAAAAAAAAAGAATTAATTATAAAAAACACAAAATAGGTTGTCAATAAAGAGTTCATAAGTTTTGAAAGACCTCTTTATATACTAATTCTCAGTACAATAATATTTTTCAAAATCCTGCCATTTTAAATTTGTAGAAATTTTGTCTCAGTTGTCAAAATCCCTGGTCATAAATAAATTAATCACTATACTATTATTGCCATAAATAAAAAAATTGCTGGTAAAAAAATCCTGATCTCATTGTTATTATTGACATATTGTCATATAATTACTATACTAAACATTAAAAATCCCTAGTCAAGTTTACTCCTGCCGTATTTATAAAAAGATTCCTGGTCATATACTTAGTTAATTATTCTACTAAACATTAAAAATCCATGGTCATAAATAATCCTGTTGTATTTAAAAATTCCTAGCCATAAATACTCCAGTCAAAAATATTGGCCAATAAAAAAATTACACTTGTCACTCTCATATTCACTTGATTTTTCATCACTATACATTAAAATTAATATAGTGTATGATTTATGATTTATGATGATTATATTTAATTTTTTATTTATAAATTAAAACATAATCGATTAAGATGTTGTTTGATTCAGCCCAACATAAGATTTATAAACAATTAAATTTTATAATTTTTAATTATGCAAAATTAAAAATATTAAGGTATATAGCATTAGTGCATTGGTAAACTTGTCCAAACTAAATACTCCCTCCGTCCTGAAATACTCAATAGATAAGGGTTTTTGACACTTTTTATTGTTCAAGCTTATTTTATATACTTCCTCCGTAAACGGTTATTTGCAACTTTTACCTAAAATGGTCGTTTACTATTATTTGCAACTTTCTTTTATAGAAAGTTTTTTATTACTTTTTTATTTTCTCTCTCTTACTTTTTAATACTATAATACTATAATCCCACCCCACTCAACTTAATTTATCTATTTTAATACACTACTAAAAGTTTTGTATAGGAGTCCGCGCAACCATCCAAAGTTGCAAATAACCGTTTACGGAGGAAGTATTACAACTAATGCGTAAGAAAAAAATATAGTCAAGAATAATCTTATTTGAATTGTCAAATCACATACTTTCATAATATTGAAATCTTAAAACTTTTGGATGTGACAATTCAATATATAAATGGTTAAAATAACATACTTCCTCCGTTTTTTTTTACTTGCACCATTTCCACTTTTACACTATTCATCATTTGATAGTGTTTTGCATAGTGCGACTATTAAACGATAAAAAAACCTAGTCATGTGGGATCTTGTTTTATTCGTCTCGTCGAATACTTTATTAATATCAAATTTTTATAATTTTTAGTTGAGTACAATTCTAGATATAAGCAACCCGACAAACGCATTGGACTGCGTAAAAGTATGTTGGGGTGCAAGTAAAAAAAAACAGAGGAAGTATTAAATTGCCTAAAAAGTCAAAAATAGCAAGTATAATGGAACGAAGGAAATACTTCCTTCGTTTTCTTCGTTCCCCAATACTTGCTGGTTGCTACTTTTCTTTATGCACGTAATTCAATGTTTATGTTAATATTAAATATCTTTATTTTTACAAAACAAAAAATTTTAAAAATTAGTACAGATTAAAAATCTACATTCTAAGACGAATAAAATAATATCCCGTATGAATATATATTATTTCTTATGCATGAGTCGGAATTATCGAATTAAGAACAAAGATCAATAGTGCTACTATAGAATTGTAGCGAGAATTGTGAAACGGGGAAGTACTTTCTCTGTTTCCCCGTTCCATAATAGTTACTACTGAGTGTGACATGTCGTGTGAGAAAATGTCACTATCAATCTATCAGTAGCACATATTATGAAACAGATGAAGCATAACATTAAATTTAAATTTAAAAAATTAAAAATAAATAAAAAATAAAATGTCCTCACATATCCCCATCCCAGAAACAGTAATAAAGCAGCTTGTCTTCAACATTCTCACCTCCCTACAGCCCACATATCTTCTTCCCTCTCTCCCTCTCTGCTTTTTGCTTTTTTCTTCCCCCAGACCTCCAGTGGGTCCCGCACACTGCTATTAAATCTTCTTCACGCAGCATACCCATCCATTCATAACTACTCTTTCCCTCTCTCTCTTCTTTCTCTCTCCTCCATTTTCACTGCTCTACACTCGATAAAGCTATGGCCGAAGCTTTGGATTCTGAAAACGCTGCGTTTTGGCTTCCGACTCATTTTCTCACCGACGACGATTTTCTCGCCGACGAGGTGTGCTTTAAGAGAGATACAATTGGAAATGATTTTGACTTGTTTGATAACTCGCGTGCTGGGTTAAACGTTCATTCGTCGCTTGACTCGCCGGTGAGTTCGACTGAGACTGAACTCGGTGATAGTAATGATAGTAATAACATAAAAAATGATGAGTTCATGGCTGAGTTGACTCGTCATCTGGCTCAGTCTTCTCTTAATTACTCTTCTGATGAGTCTCACAACGTACAGGTACTTGCATATCATATTTCCTTCTATTGGTAATGGAAACTGTAGATCTGAAAATTATTAATTAATTTTTTTTGTTTTGTTTTGAAGCAGAAGCCATGGATGTTCTCAACTTCTCCACAATCAACATTAACCGGGTTTGGACCGTGGACATCACGAAGCGGGTTTTCGAGCAACGGAAGTCCAAACGGACCTTCTCGAGTTCCGTCACCACCGCTAACACCTCCTGCTAAAAACGACGCCGCTTGGGAGCTTCTATTTGAAGCTGCTGGTCAAGTTGCTCGTCTTAAAATGAACGCTCTTGCTGCTCAAATGAACCAACAAAACCAAAGCAGAGGCATCATGAGGGCCCCACAGAACATTCCTTTCTCATCCAAATCTCACCACCACCAACATCATAACTCTTTTTATGATTTTCCTCAGGTATAATTTAAACTAATTTGAACTTTAACGGTATTATTTGAATTTCTGCTTGTGTTTTAATTTTGAATTCTTTTGGTTAAGTACAGCATGAACAAGTGAAGAGGCAGAGTAATGGAAGGTTTTACTGTCAACATCACAGCCATAACCATAATCAACAAAGGAGCGCTCCACTTGGGCTCCCACAATCTGCATGGCCTCCTTTGAGGCCTAACCACCATCACCACCACCGTCAACCAAGTAATGCTTCAGGAATGAGGTCAAGCTACCTTAACGGGCCTGGGATACCCGGAATCAAGAGACAGTCAACAGGAACCGGTGTTTTTCTTCCAAGAAGGGTGGGGACCACATCAACGCATCAACAGCCTGAACCACGCAAGAAACCAAGTGGTATGTTGAATATCTGCTCATTCTTTCTGCGTTGTTCTCTCGTGTCTT
Organism: Amaranthus palmeri; assembly: GCA_019776075.1. Lineage (NCBI taxonomy): Eukaryota > Viridiplantae > Streptophyta > Magnoliopsida > Caryophyllales > Amaranthaceae > Amaranthus > Amaranthus palmeri. The sequence continues at coordinate 317,926 of JAAKBH010000300.1, forward strand.
AGTCCTTTCTCCTTTGTTGGTCCTTGTCTTATTTTAAAAATTCACCATATATCCAGATCTCTAGCAACATTTATGCTCGAATTCAAACTAATTGAAGTTTTAAAGTAATTAATTTCAGTGATTCATCCAGCAAGAGTAGTTGAAGCTTTGAACATGAACTACGAAGAAATGAAAATGAAGAATGAGTTTCAATCGAAACACAATTCACGATATGGTACCGGAATGTTGTCTGAACACGGTAATTACTCATTTAAGCTCTTAATTACCGTAATTATCTGATTAATTCTTTCCTGGTCAAGATTACTTAATATTGTTTGAATTTACAGAGATTTTAATGGCGAGAAGAAACGCAATACTGGAACAACAAAAGAAGAATTTATTGAAGAATGAAATGGTGACACATGAAATCAGTCTACCAAGTGATTGGACTTACTAACCTATTAATGGAGGTTTAATTTCTCTCACCTAGTGCTTGATTTGATGAAGAAGACAGAAATAATGGAGTAGATTTATGGGTAAATCATGTTTGTCATTGGGTATAACATCATATAGTAATTGAAAAAGAAAAAAAAGGGAAAAAAAGGTTTTAAAAATTGCAAAAAATAAAAATAAGGAAGATGAAGGTAATTAGTAAAGTGGAAAATTGGGAATGATAAAAATGGGAATGATAAAAATAAAATAAAAGTTGTGTTTTTAATTTTAATAATTATTAATATTAATTTTTTTAGTTTTTATTGAAAGAAGATATGCAGCAGCTTTTGATGGCACAAGCTTTTGCTTGCTTTAGGAAGGGGAAATTTGAAAAAGAAGAATGTAATGTAATAAAGGTTAAGGGTATTTTAGTCAAATTTAATAGTATGCTAATTAAGCAATTTATATTTGTAATAGTGATTTAGGTTTTTAATGATGTTAGATAATATTTGGAATGGAAAAGGTGGATTTTGTTAGTTTTACCCCTTTTTTAATAGTGGTGAATGTGATAAAAATATGATTTTTGGGGGGTTTTTGGCAATTATGGTTTTTGTAAGGAAATTATGAAAAAAAGCCCAATAGTTAGGTTTTGATAATTTGATGTAATATGATCCCATTCTTGTTGGGGTTTATAGTTGAATAATGAATGCTAATATAAACAAGTGAAATCTTGTTAAATGTGTCAAAATGTATATTTTATTATGTATTTTTTTAAATTTTTTATTATGCATATTAAAAGATTGAGACTCAGTATTTATTTTGAAATTCATGTAGAAAGTAAAAGAGGAGAAGAATAATTAAATTACTATCGATTTTTGAGACATATTTAAAAGATAATAAAGTTATCGATATATTCAATTATTAGGCATAGGTTAAGGGAATTACTTTCATATACTAACTTTTATTCAAGGATTTTCTTATTTATTTATTTTTTTTTTTTACTTTAGTTTAATTAATGTATAAATGAAATCATTATTTCCAAGAGCATACTTAATTTAAGAGAATAAAGTAAGCTCATTAAAGAAATTTAATGTTCTTAATCTATGTCATTGTGGGTTGTGGCATATGCTAGAAAAACCCATATATTTTTTGATCTTTTTCATACTTTGATCATAGTGTAGCTTCAACCACTAAAACTAAAATATTATTGGATATGATGAATGATGATGATTATGACATGATCACTAGTTTATCAAGTTGAATTCATTAATTATGCTCAAAATTACCTAAAATGATATTGTAGGTAGTGATGGCCACGGTCCGGGTTGGCCCGGAACCGAACCGGTCCCGAACCGCTGAAAACCGGAACCGGAACCGGAACGTTCGCGACAGGTTCCGAACCGGAACCGAACCGCGAAATCGTGGACCCGCCGGAAAAAAGTTGCCGGAACCGTGGAACCGCCGAAAAAATTCGAAAAAACCGGACCAAAGAATCGCGGGCCGGTTGGACCGGTCCGGACCGGTTGAACCGGCCCAACGGTCCAATGGAACCGGTTGGGACCGCTGAACCGGACCGGAACGGGTGAACCGGCCCAACGGTTCCATGGAACCGGAACCGGAACTGAAAAACTGCATCAACTTCAAACGCTCGCCATTTCTTGCTCGGTTATCGGAATCGGACATATAATATACCGTTGGAAAGCCCTTGAAGTCTAGTTTCCAATGCCGCAAACCTTGTATTAATACGATATTCCTATCAAAAGTTATAGCCAAAAGAGTAGACATGTATCAAATTTCACCTTAATACTTTTGCATTAACCTACTCTTTTGCTTTTTTACTCTTTATGGCTTGACAAAATTGATAGCTTGATACGTTCTTTGAGCCTTGTAAATATGATTAGCACCAAAAACCCACAAAAATGACTCAAAGTACCATAATTCACCCATTTGGCTACAAATTGGACATGGAATACCGAAATGGAGTGAAACCACATAAAACAACCCTAAACCGCCTCAAAACATCGAAAATGAGCGCAAATATGTTAATGATGAGTGCAAATAATTGCACTTATCATATGTCCACGAAACTAAGATTTTTTCATATGTTTATGAACCAAACGTTCACTTAGTAATAAGTGAATGTATTATTGTTTTTTATCATCTTCTTAGACATTCTCATGATGATAGTAACGTTTTTAAAGCCGATTCTTGCAGATATGATGGATAAGTGGAAAGCGTATTTCACTAATTTTCCTTATATTTATGGAATTGCGACAATTTTAGATCCGTGTTTTAGTACGGAAAACCTAAGTAAAATAATAGGATTTTAGTACCAAGCATTAGATCGCCCGTCTAGTGATGTACATTAATTGTGTAGGAAATTGTAAAAAACTTTTAGCGGACCTTTATGACCATTATTCTAGTATATATAACCCGAGTCGCGATACGTCTAGGCGTGCTAGCGTCTCGGCACGTCCCGATTATTATAATCCCGTAATCGCTAACATAATAAGTTGAGATGATACTTTTCTAGTCATCTTCTTCCTCCTCCTCCGCTTCATATTTAGAATTAGATAATTATCTTAAAAAACACTTTGAAATCGACCAAAGTAATTATAATATTTGATTTATGTCTTTATCGTTGATTCTTTCGGGATACGTAGGCAGCTTAGTATTCCTTCGGGATACTAGGTTCAAGTCCATTCTCTCCCCCTTTTTTTTTATGATCTTTATCGTTGATTCGTTTCTTATTGATTTATTTTTTTCGTTCTTTTTAGTAAATATTTTAATAACGATGACAACCAATGCATTTCGCTAATAATCAAGTAATCGACGAAGGTACGTCCGCATTATAATAGTATTTTTTTATTAAAAATAAAGGAAAAATAAAAATGGAACCGATGGTCCGACCCACCCGGCCCGGAAATTGGGACCGCCGGAACCGTCTTATGAACCGCTAAGGAACCGGTTGGAACCGGCCGGAACCGGAACCGGAACCGGAAAAGTCTGGGTCAGGTTCCAAATGGAACCGGAACCGGGTGGAACCGGAACCGGTTGGAACCGGAACGGAACCGACCCAACCCGGACCGCGGCCATCACTAATTGTAGGTAATAGTAGTATACTCTATGAGGCTATGACCAATAATATTCATGGTTATTAAGTGTAGGGTCAACTCTAGATATACTAGGATCCTGAGCGAAATAATATATTGTGACTCTTTTTCTTTGCAATTTATAATTCATATAGACTTTTTACGATTATTAATTTTGCTTTTTAACAAGGTGTCCTGGGCGACGACCTCTCTTGCCCACCCTTAGGACCGGCTCGTGAAATAAATTTGGAAATTCTTGAAGCACAATAGTTGCCATAAATCATGGTATGACCTAAATTTAAATGGGGGCTTAGGATGATTGGTGGAGCTAAATGCAGTTAATCATGCAAGAAATTTTCAATCAATGATATATGGGTGGATGCATGAATTATTATTAATTATTTTTATTATTGTTGAGATTTATGATATTAATAAGTGGGCCATAACTGAGAGTTTACTAGGACTGGCTATCAAAATCAATTATTTATGGACATTCCTGTGAATAAGCTTGAATTGTTCTCTATTATGCCTTTTCGTTTTCATTGTTTTTTTCTCTATTTGAAAATTAAACACGCTCTATGTGTTGACTTTATGGTTAAATTTACTTATTATTTAAAAAAAAAATAAATTGTTTTTTGGTTTTTAAATTCAAGGTAAATTCTAAAACAATCTTTTCACAAGAAAACACAATTCTTATATTTTAAATTTAATTTTATTAGAGTTTATAACATATTTTAGGGTCTCAAGTCTCAATTATTGCTTAAGTTTAAGTTGTGTCATCATGTCAGCAAACCAACAAACCAAAACCTTTAGCTGATTATTGAGGCCTTAATATATGTTGTATACTCTAACACGTTCATTCACATGAGAGCCCTTTTGGGCTAGAAGTGCGATGCAACACAAAGTCTCCTCATACTTGGCGTAAAATAATCCACTTTAAATGAAAGTATTTATAATAGTTTTTTGTTCTATTTGACTTAATTTGAGATAGATTACGAAATTAATTGGAGAATTTATTTTGGTTGAAACACATATGTAATATTTCTATTTTGAATAATTATTAACAGTTGCATTATTAAAGAGACAAAGAAAGTAAAAAGCTAAAAGTAAATGAAAAAAAAAACTCAAAATCAAATTTTTAATTGAAATGAAAAAAGATCACCAAATACTTTTTCTGACCATTTAACCAACTAAAAAAAATGTAGATGAAGGGAAAGTGTTACTCCTTAATACGCACAAAATTTGGAAATTGATTTTGAATCTAAAGATTTTTAGTAAAATAAAGAAAAAAGCTTCACCTTCTGTCTCAATGAAATTGTATCGTTCGACTTAATTATGTGACCTTTTTTTGAAGTTAAATTGATACTATTTTAATGAGACAGAAACAATATTTGACAAGACCCCTCCTTTATTTGTTTGTACAAGAACAACAATTTGCAAAGTTACAAGTTAGAATTCAAATTTTTTGACTTATTTAGTGGGTAGAGATAGGATGATGGGAAAGTGTCTGGTTTTGTGGGACGAAGTCGAATTTTATCATCATCATCATCATATCTAGTATATCTCGTCCATAAAAAATTATGGTCAGAGTTTGAGGAGGGAAGGATGACTATAACTCATATCCATGAAGGAAAACACGGCCAACGAGTACCCCGACTCGAAAAAAAATAATATAATATTTAAATTCTGCAACTATTTGAATCGAGTGCGAGTACATCAAACTCTATAACTCATACCTAAAAAAGGAGCACCAATTTTACAGAGATTGATATGTTTGTGGGAGGATGAGCAGCAAGCTAGCACGTGTCTGAAGTGTCCCCATTCCCCAACCAAATCTTTTCTTTTACGGTTTTTATTCGAACATCCATCATTTTTATAACTCAAAATATCTAAACATATTTGGCTAAAATCAAAATATTTTTATTATTAATCATAAACTCAAACTAATAAGTAAATCTCTATTTATTAAGCTTGTTATATAATAATTTTATTACAAGCTGGTAAGCTAGATCAAGTGAGACTGAGCTAGGTAAAATAAGAAATAAAAGAGAAATGAACTCATGACGTTTCTTTGAATACTGTTTAATGCTCTCCAATTGAGACAATACTCTATTCGCTTGTTACTTCCTCTGTTCCACAACACTCGATACATTTGACTATCTAGCAATCCAATGTTTTATTTGATCAATTATATATTGAACTATAAACATTTAAAATTATAAAAACTTACTAACTTAGTATAATGAAAGTATGTGATTGGACGATTCAAACAAGATTCCTCTTGCCTATATTTTTTTCTCACACACATTAGCCGCAATATATGAAACAAGCTTGAATAATGAATAGTGTAAAGAATCGTTATGTAATACTATTTCAGAACGAAGAAAATATATTTTAAAAATTAGCCACACTATCCAATTAATTTGTGTCCACATATATAATTTATCTTGTTAGTTATTCTTAACATTAAGATAAATAATTAACTTGTTTATCTAATCGTAAAAAATGCACATTAAAACAACTAACCTTTAAATTTGGACCATAGTTCAACATGGATAATTATGATACATATAAAAACTTACTAAAATTAAGATAATTATTATCGAGAGATTTTATACATAATATGAAATAATTTTATGGCGTTCCTATCTAGGACGACTGGATAGAACTGATTAAGTTGCTAAATTTGAGTTAGCAAAAATGGTTTGTCTCAAAATAGATTGTACTGGTTTGAGATTTAATTTTCCATCTCGCCTTTCTTACAATAAGATCACCTTGATGACATTTTCTGTACAAGTAACAATGGTTATGAGGGTCCAGAGCGATTTTCTAAGGACCTTTTTCGATGCCCAGATGTGTAGCAAACCCGACCTTACCCTAGTGCACAATTGTTATTAGCTTGAGGATTTAATACTCGGGCTTGTTTGATGACGTGAGGCCAAAGTTTCTCATTTATTCCTTTTTTCTTATAGGAATAAATGAATACTATGTCTCACAATGATTGACTTTAGTAAATGTAGTTCGTTTTCAGTAAATATTGTTTAAAGTTCAATAAATATTAAAGAGATGCTTACATGAATTTCAAATACCTTAGGTTTGGTATTAATAATAGTTATTTAAACTCTTTATAGACCGCAGTTTAAGATCAATATCCCTCGCCCCCAAAAATTATGAAGCGAGAGTAAGAAGTTTTAGCTCATATTATTACAGATTTAGCAATGATTAATTCATAAAGTGTTTAACTAACCACTTTTAATTGACCTTTTAGAAACTAATTTTGATTCGGTGGATCCAATATCATATGATAATCAGCTGGCCCGTGGATCCCATTTGATGAGCATGAGAATAAACACACTATATACAGAGAATTAAGAACCTATCTTGCTCAAGATCCAATGTATTGATCTTTTTGACTTAGACAGACTTGCAACACTTTGTTTTTATCATCCAAATGCATCAATTTTGTTCGTTTCTTATTTGGTTTTACATGCATAAAACTCAATTTTATATAAATTACCAAACTACCGATATATAACAAAAAAAAAAAATCCGTAAATGAGATATTCTGGGGCCTTAACCATAAGTTTAAGCTTTTTGTTAAGTTGGTTCTTTGACGTGGTATCAGAGCCAATGTGACAAGAGGTCACGGGTTCGAATCTCAACCACCCCTGTTTAAAAGTGGAATATTTGGCACCAGGTATGGGGAGAGCATGTGTTACATCCACACTTCTAGCCCTAAGGGCTCTCGTGTGAGGAGGCTTTTAGAGTATATAACATATCTCGGGGCCTTAACCATAAGCTTAAACTTTAGGTTTAGGACTTCACCCAACCCATGTGGCTTTCCTACTTTTTATTTTTCTCTATTGCATTATATTTGTTGCATTTGACTTTTTATGCAAATTAATTTGTTATTTTGATCATTTAGATATTGAATTATACACATCTAAAAATTATAAAACGTTAATATTATGAAAGTATACTATTAGACATTTTAAACAAGATCTAGCTTGATAATATTTTTTTTAAAAAATTAGTCATAATATATAAAATAAACTTAAATGATAAATAGTGTTAATAACTGTAATGTAAGAAGTATTTTATTACTAAATAAGCATGTATAATTGAGTGAATGGGATTCCATAAGCAAGAATCTTTGAACTAATTTTTTAATGCTATGTTATTGTCATTACATTAATTTATTGTAAATTAGAAATTCTAAACAAAAAAGTGATGAACAGGACAATATAGTTGTCTTGTAAGCTAAAAACAAGGAGAATAACTCCACAATATGAAACATCATCCTTACTAATTGTAGCTTGCTTAACTAATTAATCTTGTTTGATTATTAATAATAGCATTTGTTTATCACTTATTTAAAATAAATATGACATAATCAATAACGTATTTTTGCATTTAAGTCCATATCATATTATCTTCAATTTAATAATTAATAACCAATTTTAATTTTATGACGTGCCATTAAAAATTACAAATAAATTGTAGTAACTAGTAAACTACAAATAAATATTTACAAAATTAATCATGATCATCATCATCATACTCATAACTCAGTGTATCCCGTTTATAAAAAATTATGGACAAGGTCAGAAGATAAGCCAGGATTTTAAATTAGGGGGGCCGAATTTTTGATATATTGCAAATTATTAATTAGTCTACTAAAAAATAATAGTTCGAATTTGAGTCTGATCCAATTATCTTAGATTACAAATATGCTATTCCAAACATTGACCTATAATAATTTTTGTTACAATTATGCACTTTTTTAAATTATAACACATATTAGTAAGGGGGCCAAAGCCAAAATTATAAAGAATTGAATTTTCGGCAGACAAGGTATGGGGAGGAAAGGACGACGTGAGCTCATACCTATAAAGAAGAGCGCGGCCCAAAAGGGTCCCAGCTCAAAAAATATTTAAAAATTAATATTTACAAAAATTACAAATGAGAGCATGTAGAGCACATGGGAAGGAGTCAATAATGATGCACCAAGATTCTTTTCGTGTGAGACTTGTTTAACAAAAATATTAGGACTAATAAACTTCCTAGTTCCTACAACCTGCTCACTTCACGAAATTTACCACACTTTTCTTTTTGTTTCGTTTAATTAATTTTGATAAATTTTTATTTTTCGCTATAAATTACACTTTTTTGATCTTATGTTTGTATATAAATTATTATTATTTTTTATCTTATCTATGTATTTTTTTTTTATTTTTCTATAATACATAAATTTATCAGTTTTTCTTAGTTTTCTTTTACTAATCGTCTATAGGCCAAATTTATTGGTGAAATGGACTGATAAGTAAAGTAAAAGTAAAAGTAAATGACACTTTCAGTATTTCGCACAAGAAAGGGTCCGGGTTGAAATGGATTGATAAGTGATAAAGGCTAATTGATTGTCTAAATTTAAGCTCATATCTATTAGGCTGTAACAACTCGTCATATAATCTCACCGTGACCAACTTGTGTGGACACTAACACCCGTGGACTCGAGCCCACAAACCCACGAGTCAAGAGCGTAGACTTACTCTGTAACACATACACTTGGTGAGATTCATTGTTTCCTAAAACCATATGGTAGTAGGAAGATTAGCTCACCCATCATATGCAAGTCAACAACCTATTTTTTTTTTATCCATATGGAATCTTGTCTCACATGTGAGTATTTCCAACAATATCTAGCCGTCTAAACAAGGGATACATCTAATCAAGGGATACGCTACTGTTTTACAATCACAATTCAAAATTATTAGTGAAACTACTTTCTCTGTTCTGAAATACTTGATACATAATGATTTTTGACACTATTTATTGTTCAAACTTATTTTATATATTGTGGCTAATGTGTAAGAAAAAATATAGTCAAATGATGACTGATGAAACCTTGTTTGAATCATGTAATTACTACTTTTAAAATTTTAAGTTTTTATAATTTTTAGATGTCTATAGTAAAATTGATGAAATGATTCAATCATCATCATCATATCCAATATCCCGCTTAGAGCAGGAGTCGGATGAGGTAAGTTAAGAAATAATCCATGAAATGATTCAATCATCAATTATAAAATTAATTAAAAGTAATCGAACTCAAATCTTCATAAAATTAAAATAGTAAGAAAACAGTGTCGATCCTTATAATATTAAGCCCTAGGTAAAAGACTAAGAAAATGGCCCTTATGTAAGTAATGTTTCGGTGCTCTTTTTTCACTAAGACCCCAACTATGTAGTTTAGTAGTCACGCGTTTAACTGAAAAACCTAATGCTGCAAGTTCGACCCATACTAGAAGCCACTTATGCAAATACTAATTTTTAATTTTAAGGATTAACTCCTCTTCATAAATTGATCCCTAAACAGTTGCACTTCAAAACTAGATTCAGGAACAATCCTCAAAAACATGCATCAACATATCCTCATCATCAATTCATCAAACCAATATCCTGTTCGAAAAAAGGATTTGGGTGAGAGAATGTGTCGAACAATTCAAACCCGTATTTTCTTGAGAGAAAATACTAGAAGAAAGCGGTTAATTTTACTAGTAATTCTTAATAATACTTCACTAACATACTTTGAAGTGAAAATGATTGTCCACAAATGGGTACTGAATTAATGATTTGATAGAAGTATATATAAACCTATAAGATAAGGTCCAGCAAAAAAGATACAACTTTGACATCATAGTCCTAATTTTGCAATTGAAGCTAAGTACTTACTAAAAATCTACAACCACATGAATAAATTAAAATATAATAAAATTAAGTAAAATTTATGAAATGATTTTGGATTAAGCTTGTTGCTTAAGTAGACTTGTTTCTTTATTGGGGTCATATTATGCAACCGCCCAAAAATATCCAATTAGATTGTATTTCCAACACAACTTTCATGTCATTTTCTATAAAACATTCCGCTAGTCTTCTGAGTGATCGTTTTTATGATAGACGTTTCTCAGACCCAATTCATTAAATTTTATTGCCTAAATTTACTCTATATTTTCTCTAATGGGCCAGCCAAATTAGAGGATGTCTCTCAGAAAGACCGTCTCTCACAAGAATTTGTGTAAAACATTTTAACCAAAATTTTAATGTTTTGTTGAATTAGTTTCTTAACATGGTATCAAAAGCCAGCATGATAAGAAGTTATCGGTTCGAATCTCAATCACGCCTCATTAAAAGTTGAATATTTAGCATCTGTGCGCATCCATGTCTGTAGTCCAATGGCACTCGTTTGAGGGGTTATATTTAAGTATATAACATATTCTGGAGCCTCAGTCATCACTTAAGCTTTTGGTTGAGTTGGTTTTGTTATAGTTTGACAATATACTCTTAAAGAAAAAAAAAATTGCCTTGGGGAAAAATATTACTACAAGATCAACATCCCATTAATCAATAATGATGATGATGATAGGAGTAGATTGAGACATGTTAAGGGGATCGAATTTTTCCATGATATAAGAATTTCTTGCGTATGAAATACTTCTATAAACATTAGTGCAATAACTTCAGATATAATTCCTCTTTTCCGAACTGATTGCAAAAATATGATATTACACGCAGTTTTTAAAAATGATATAGACGATTAAATTATGTGAATAAGATTAAAATTAAGAGAAAATAAAAAAAAATATATATGAATGAAAATTTTAAAAAATCATTATTCAAAATAAAATTGCCATAAAGTTTAAAGGACAAACTAAGTGAAAGTGCTACAATTTCTTAGGCCAAAGGGATGTATGTTAAACCACAAACATACTACATAGAACTTATGTTTATTTTAGTACTATACTTTTATATAATAGTATTGGGTTAAGTCCTAGTCAAGTATTACTACACTATTTTACAATATTGGGTTAAGTCCTAGTCAAGTATTACTACACTATTTTACAATACTCCAAAACATCATCATCATATTCAATACATCCCGCTCATAGAAAACTATGATTAGGTTCTGAAGAAAAAAGAAAGGCGATAACTCGTACCCATTTAGAAGGATGTGACTAAAGAGTCCCTTGACTCGAATAAGATACAAATAAATTTTCAAAAAGGTTAACTTTTATCATCGACCTACAAATTCTTTGCAGGATTCTATCAATGCTTCTTTGTAGGACTTTATCTATTTAGAAGATAAGTTAAATACGCTCATTCTTTAGAGGGATTACGGATTAATACCCTCCTAGTTTCTCCCCCGAACCCAAAATTATACCGGATGTATATTGAATTGATAAGTGATAACTATGATTATGTGTATAATTTTTTGATGCTAAAATTGTTGGAGCCAATTGAGGCAAGATTAACTAATTAAGCAACAATTTAATGGTTAAACAAAACCACTTTATTCCATCTTAGGCTATCATTTTGCTTAACAACTTTACTGCTTAGTTTTCACTATTGCCTAATAATTTTGTCTCACATTGTGATTTGCTTTAGTCAGAGGCGCAGAGCCAATAAAACCTTATCCAAAAGAACCATTTTTCTTACTTACTCTGTTCCGAAATAATCGCTATATAAGTGTATTTAATATTATTTATTATTCAAGTTTATTTCGTATATTGTGGTTACTATGAAAAAAATATAGTCAATTGAGGTCTTATTTGAATCGTCAAATCATGTTTTTTTATAATATGAAAATTTTATGATATTTAGTTATATGTAACTCAAGATATAAATGATTGAAACAATGAATTGGTTTACGTAATAAAGTGAAATGTGACAAGTATAATAGAACAGAGGAAGTATTACTTTACGGGAAAATTGAACACATGACATTACATGAAAATGTGGTGTTTGCTCGGTATTCGCTTCAATTTACAAATCTAATTGCTACAAGAAAAATAGCATTTGCTCTCCGATTAAGAAAGACAAGTCTCGACTCTATAATAGTATAGATTTTGATGTGTTGAGTCGGAATGAATATACGTACACGATTATTTTGGAAGTCATGTATATTTCACTTGTCAAATGTGTTAGAATATATAACATATTCTGGGGCCTCAACCAAAAGCTTAAGCTAATGGTTGAGGCCCCAAGATATGTTATATATTCTAACAAAATGCTCTTATGAGAGATCATCCCTCAATGAGACAACTTCAAAACAATAAGTCTATATTCTCATATTTTATATTAGTCAGACTTTTTAACCCAAGCACAACAAAAGTAATGAGAGCTAGCCTAAACAAAAATTTAAACCTTCTAACTTATGGTATTATTTGTATGATCAAAGACCTTTAATATGTCCAAAACCACCCATTAATAATTATTCAATGTTATGTAAATATTTAGAAATCGGGGACTCTTTGACCGTACTCTGCTTTATGGGTATGATCGGCCGTCTTTCTTCCCTTCTCAAACCCTGACCATAGTTTTCTATAAGCGGGATACATTGAGTATGATGATGTAAATATCTAGAAACCCTTTTTGGTACTTTATAATGATTTAAAGCATGTTAGTCATAAGAGGGTCCTCAAGTATGTGTATAATCAAGCATAATAATGTTGTTGATCAATAATGGGAAAAAAGTCAATTAGGTTGCATGCATAATTTAGCAACAAAAGAAAATGTGAAAGATTGTCACATGATGAGGCAAATACATCTACCAAGGCGTGCCTTTGTAGTAATCATATTAGACCATATGAAAACATTTATCATTTTAATAAATGATTCTTAACCTAAGTATTCTAAGGAACATTAAGGTGTAATGGGGCCCAAAGGATCTCAATGATCTAAACTTTAACTTTGTATAGCACTAATAATGTTTAGGGGTGTACACATACGGTGGTAAAGATTAGAATTATGTTTATAAGAGAGGCTAGCTGTTGCGTTAAATCTGCAAAGATGAGTAAAAGTAGATCGGGTCAGTTTGAACTATACATTATAAAGAAGACCAACGATGCATCTGTGGGGAAGGAGAGAGGAGTCAAGGACTCGTGTTACTAAGAAAAGCTAGAACAATAAATTAGGAATGACATGAGCGCGTTGCATCTCGTTTATGATTTGACTAGGAACAAAAGTAGTAGGAGGCGTCAAATTCGTGTCCTATACCATTGATAATTATCTTCTGTGATTATTGGTTGTTGATTAATGATTATTATTTCTATTTCTTTTATGTAATTACTCATGCTATTTGATATGCTTTGCGTTATCTTGCTATTTCTCTATCTTAAGGCGTGTATTTGGTCATTTGTTCTAATTTGCAGGTTATGCATCTGCCGCAACCTACTTATTTCTTTTGTAAGAGCATGCGTCCGCCGTTATTTAACCTTTTAAAACAATAATCATAAATACGTCTATAAGTAGAATATACGTGGTATGATGACGAAGAAGTGTTGAGAATGCAAAAAAAAGAGTAGGTTGCACATAAGCATTGGCGACCTATTACCTTTGCTTTCTAACTGTTTTCAGCCCACGTCGATTTAATTGGACTTGGAAAATATATTTTGGATATATTATTGTTTTGGCCCAATATGATAAGAAGCCCACTATACATCAAATCGAAAATTGAAAAGAAAAAGTTAATTATAAAAAGATTTTCAAAATAAGCTTCGGGAAATTTTAATTCCTATAAAATAAGTGACTTTGAGTCCTAGCATAAGGTTAGGTATGTTCACATTTACTAACAGCGAATAAAGAAACTGGTCAAAAAAAGTTAAAATTCTTTGTTTGCTATTAGTAACAAACTAATAACATACAAAATGAGACAACTCCATTGCGTAGGAAGGGATTATTTTAAAGTGATCACTTATAATTTTAAATCACTATTTTTTTATGAAACCGTCTAATCATGAGACAGCCTCAATTGGGTTACCCAAAGTCTTTAAAAAAACTGCTCTATGAAGAATTCAAATTTCATTGTTTATGATTGTTTTTGCTAATGGGCTGTTTGTATGAGCTTGTCTCACGGTGAGACGGTCTCATACAAGACTTATTGATTTTAAATTGGCTATCTTTCATTTAGACGATCACAACATAAACAGATTATTTTCACATAAAATATATCAATAAGTCTCATGGGAGACGGTCTATTCTATAGACGAAATTCATGAAGTCCAGCCCAAAATATAACATTTTATATTTGGGGTTATAATAAATTATTTGGGGTTATAATAACTTATATTTGGGGTTATAGAATAGTATATTCGAGGTTATAATACCTTACATTTAGGATTATAACATAATATAATTGATATTATAATAAAAAAATCAGTTAAGGGAAATGGGCTGGCCCAATTTTGTGGTCTATCCTATAGACCGTCTCTTGTGAGATTTTGTGAAAATATATTAGTCGAACTATTTAACCCACAAATCGCAATCAGATCCAATTAGGCATTTGGGTTTGGACCTGATTAAGAACTCGAGCATGGGCCCGATTAAGGATTCGGGTTTAGGCCCTATATAAAAAAGTTGAACTTTTTTTTATTTTTCTTCTAAACCCTACTGAGTAGAGTCACTTGACAAGTGAAACCCTCGCCCCTCCGAGCTCTTTGAGCTTTTGTCCTTCAATTTTTCAAACTAATTTATCGATCAATTTGGTGAGATAAATCTCTATCTGTAGCACTAATCAAACTAATTTATCGAAGTTAATCAAAGCCGCAATAGTGAGGTAATTGATTTCGTGTTTGAATTTTCTTTTAACATTGAATTTAAATGTGTGGGTTGAATTTCGGGTTTTAGACAATTTCGAGTAGGTTTTAGTTTTTAAATTGGTTGAATGTTTGATGTTTAAATGGTTAATTGCTTACTCTTGTGTGTTATATTCAAATTTTAAGACATTTCTTGATTCAATCAAGTGATTAACTGATTATTACATGATGCCCGCCAACTGTTTGATGAAATGCTGTGTTTTATAAATCTGTTTTTCAATTGTTTTGTTGATTTTGTAGATTTCTACAACACGCCTGGGTAACTGGTATTTAAGATGCGGAATTCTAGGGTTACATGATGTTTACCTGTTAGGGATCTTGATTCCTGATATCAACTGTTTGATAAAATCCTGGACTTTATGAACCTTATTTTTGGGATTAAGTCTTTAGCGTTGTTATTACTGTTGTTATATGTTTTGTGCAATGATGTTATTGAATGATATGTATGCGTCTATGAAATATGCGTCTATGAAATATGAGATGTCGTGAGCAAAGGTGAGATTTAGGTGATAGAGAACCAACAATTTTATATCAGTATCATAGAAAAAATTTTACATGAGGGGGGAGTGAAAAGTGTCAAATTTTTAGGGCATTTGAGCAGCAAGCCCAACGGGCATGGTAACTAAACATAGAGTTTAAATAATATGTGGGTCAAATGGCTCAAATATACTACAATTTCTTGATTTTTAAGGGGGTCGTGGCTGACCTTGGTACTAAGGTGGCCGTCTTTGGCTGTGAGGTCTTCAAGAAATACTTGAATACTATTGCTGTGTACCAGTTAATAATTACTTTTTTACATTTTTTGTGGATGATACGATAAGGTTGGTACTTGAGATATATAACCATGCTTTTGTTCCCTTATTGCTTGTTGTCCATTATCAACGAGGACAAATTCTTATGGCTATCATAAGTAATTCTAAAGTAAAGCTTATTTACTTGTATAATTGAGTTGATGGAGTTTCTTATTGCTTTATTGAAATGTATTGGTGCATTATTAACAATTTATATGTGCAGGTAATATTGGTGTTTTGTAGTTGAAAGAGGAACAATCTGAGCAACATGTCGATGTCTAAAGGTTCAAAGATGCTTCAATTCATCAACTACCGTATGCGGGTAACTATCCAAGATGGGCGACAATTTGTTGGGAAGTTTATGGCCTTTGACCGTCATATGAACCTTGTCCTTGGCGATTGTGAGGAGTTTCGTAAGCTTCCTCCCACTAAAGGAAGCAAAACAAACCCTAACGAGGAGAGAGAAGAGCGCCGTACCCTTGGCCTGCTCCTCCTTAGGGGTGAAGAAGTTATTTCCATGACTGTTGAAGGTCCTCCCCCTCCTGAAGAGTCACGTGCCAAGTCTGCGAATGCAGCTGCTATGGTTGGTCCTGGTCTAGGCCGAGCTGCTGGACGTGGTATTCCTACTGCACCTCTTGTGCAGGCTCAGCCTGGTTTGGCAGGTCCCGTTCGTGGTGTTGGTGGCCCAGCTCCTGGCATGATGCAGCCTCAGATCTCCCGACCACCAATGCCAGCTCCTCAGCTCTCAGCTCCTG
Organism: Amaranthus palmeri; assembly: GCA_019776075.1. NCBI lineage: Eukaryota > Viridiplantae > Streptophyta > Magnoliopsida > Caryophyllales > Amaranthaceae > Amaranthus > Amaranthus palmeri. The sequence goes on from JAAKBH010000300.1 coordinate 334,626, forward strand.
CAATGTCTTACCCAGGCGCACCTGTGATACGCCCACCAGGTCAGCAGATTCCTGGATTCCCACCTCCAGGTGGACCACCACAGATGCCTCCTAGAGGTCCACCTCCTCAGATGCCTCCCCCAGGTCAGTTCCCACCTGGTTCCAGGCCTGGTTCAGCTCCTCCAGGTCATTTTCAAATGCCTCCTCAGTATGCCCAACGCCCTGGGATGCCTGCTCCACCTCCTCCAATGATGCGTGGCCCACCACCTCCTCCCAGGCCTGGGATGCCGGCGCCACCACCTCCTCGACCAGGCATGCCACCACCCCCTGGGGGACAGGTGCCTGGGTATGGACCTCCTCGTCCGGGGATGCCACCTCCTCCAAATTCTCAACAGCCACCACAGAACCAACAGTAGTTAAGCTTCTGGGAACTTTGGTATGTTTGTTGCTCTTGTAAGAAAGTTTACCTTTTAGCATTGCTCTTTTTTATGGCATAAGTTTATTATCCTTGAATCCTAGTATCATATCATTGTATTGTTAATACCTAATACCAGTCATATTGATATTTGCATCAGTTTGGGAGCTTTTGAAATTTAGATTTGACAAATCTGAAACATTTTTTAAATAAAAAATTTACAGCTGCATTTTATAGAGGTTCCAATTTCTTACACAATTGCATGCTAGATATATTTTATTGTGAAGCTTCTTGGAAGGAGCTAGGTTTTTAACCATTTTGATATCCTTAAACGTTGCATAGATATCTGGCGTAGTGTGATTGGCCTAAACTTGTACAAGTACCTTAAAACCCATCATTTTGGGATTTTGAGATGCATGTACATTTGAAATTGCCTTTTACCTTGCAAAACAAATGCTCCATTTGCCCTCTCTAGCGTGATGATATATTTATATATATGTGTGTGTGTTTTTATGTATTAGCATTTTGATTTGGTCGATTCCAAACTAAATTTACATTTAATTAAGGGAAATTCTACATGGTAGCAATAATGTTTGGCGGAAAACTAGTTGTAATAATATGTCTTTTTTATTTTTCCACATGGTAGCATCAATGTTTCATGTTTATAAAAATCATAGTAAAAACGGTTAAAGTTAACAATTAATGAATAAACAAATAAGCTTTTTTTTTTTCGAAAATTTTTCTGTTTTATGTATTTAATCTAAAAAACCCAACCCAAAACCACCTCCCCACGTGCTACCCTGCGCTCCCCTCCCAAATAAAAACTTAGCTTATAATTTTCATAGTATTATTTCATTGTAAAACTGAGTAGAAAGAATCAATCATTTCTATGATCATAATGTGTTAGTGAGCTGAGTAGAAATTGATGATCATCATTTATCTTCAATGAATAGATATTTTCCCTTCGCCCTCCATTTTTCCCCTCCTATGAAAGTTCAGGGTTTTCTTGAGAGCATGGCTGCATGGGTATGAGCCCTAATGTGAACTTCTAATGAAGTTGTTTGCGTGAGATTTCCATTAGATCTAAATCTTTTGGTGGTTTTTTTTTCTGTTCATCATGTATTTTAAGATGGTTTTTCCTAGGTTTGACGTGATTACAATATCAGTTAAATTATGGGACACTTAATTGAAATAAGAGAAATTTCAAAACAGGGGAAAAAGAGGGAAAGAAATATGGGAATTTTGGTTAATGTTTGGAATAAATAAGAATTAGTAATGGAGAAGAAAATAAAATGTTGGGAATGGGGGTGGGGTACGGTGTGTAAGGATTTGGTTTTTATTTTTTATAATTAATTAATTTATTTTTTAATAATTTAACCATAAACAAGAAAAGAAAAAGACTTAAAAAACCCTAAGTTAATGGAAGATGATGTTTGTTGACGGAATTTGCTATAACCTTGTTGCTACCATGTCGATTGTGGACAAATAAAAATAAGTGCTAAACTAGCATTGCGTTAGGCCTTGTTGCTACCATATATAATTTCTCTTGAATTAAATCTCGATTAGCATGTTGATTAAGCACATTCAACCCAAATATAACCCGGCTTAAAACATTATTCCCAAAAACTGATTGAACAACCAAATAAACACTTATAAGTATTGCCTTGAAAATTTTCCTTTTAGGTTACATTTGAACCGTGTCTTCCGTAAAACAACTTCTTTGTTCTCTAAGAGTATAATTTTGTATATTCAAATCTCCAATGCCTGCTAGGTGAGCGCCTAGGTAAGAGCCAATTAATGAATTTGCAATCATGAAGTGTAATGTGGAAGTAACGTTGAAAGAGAAACCGTGTCTAGTTTTAGCTACATGGTATGTCTTGTACCTGAACCTGCCTTTATTACAATTGGTTGATAGGAAATATGTGGAGGCTATGTTTTTTGTCACTTTTTTAACCACACAAGGCCATTATTTTTTCTATTTTTGTACTCGATTTGGCCATCCGGGTGTATGAGTAGGTATTTTTCTTTAGTTTATTCTTTTTCCACATGCTCTCTGTTCGGAACACTATATTTTCATGATGTGTTTTGGCATGTCAAAATCGCGATGTTTTGAACTCTGTTAATTCTGCTAATGTTAGGTCAACTATTCTTTTGTGTGTTTAGCTCAATTTGATCTTTGTTGGTTGAAGAAATATTTCCCCCCATCTCATCTGCACTTGCCTTAAAAGGAAAAGAAGTGCATTGGTGTATTTGTTTCGTTTCTTTTATCATCGGAAAGTTTCATTTGACATGACTATTTTAACTTTTGTTCCTTCATGGGCAAGAACCAGTTTCTCACATTCGCTATTTCTGTTTGGCAGGCATTATATGATGGTACTGATACTATGGCCTATGAACATTGTTTTTGCTTCGATCGGCTTAGTTCTGACCTGGTTTTGCGATGGAAGTACAGAGAAGGAAGTGGTTCTTTAGAGAGTGCGAGCATCATCATCGAATGTGTGTAGAACGTTTGTTACGATTTATTAGATAGTAGTCTTAGTGCAGCTTTATCAAAATTTCCTTAGAAAGGAACCGATATGTTTATTCTTGTGACTTGTCTAGTTTCCCGAGAAAAACCTTGCGATTTCTTGCTGCTGGGACGTTATTGAGCTCACTGTGAGTTAACGTAACCACCTCCCATCGCCCCTCGACTGACCATTTGGAGGCTGGAGGTCTAAGATCTGAGATCTCTACTGCTGTCTCATAAAGACTACTGATTTTCACGTAGTCAACATTTCATGTCCAATACTCCGACTCCCATCTTATGCTGGTTTTGGTTAGTAAAGAGGAGTACAGAAATAAATTTGAGTGTGCTTTGGATAAATTTTTGCTTTTGAGTAGATTTGTACGGTCTGTTCTATCGGTTAGAAAAAATAAACTTCTTCCTATTCTCCCTATGCGTTCCATTTGACTTTTTACCATTTAAGGTAGTCAAGTGGACTACACATGTAAGAGAAAAGTGCAGAGTTTTTAAAATTTTATGGGGGTAAAGTAGAGTTAATCAGTAAAAAAGTAAAAGTTTAGTAGGGATAAATTGGAAAAGTTAACATATCCAAAATGGAAATGAAACATTTAGGGTGACTTGACTGAATAAGGAAATGAAACATACTTGATATTTATTAAAGTATTGTTTTTACGGAGACGAATCAAACAATATATAACATATAACTATGCTATAGATAAGAATAAAATATATTTGAAGAGATTGATAAATTGTGCAAAAAGTTAAATGAGATACTTATGATGTTATGCTTTTGCAATTGTCAAAAAATATATCAAATAACAAACTAGTTATCTGATTAATGTCTGGAAACTATTTTATGAAGGGGGCTGAAAAATCTTTCATTTTGGAAGAATTTATTTTACACAATATGTTAAAAAATGTATTCCTAAATTTTCATCTTTGCCACTTTTGCAACTTAAATGAAGAAAATTTCCTAAATTCTCATTTTTCTCACTTTTTAAGGCCAAAATCTAAAATAATCAACTGACGAACATAATTAATTTGTAGGCGTATTAATTTTTAAAAGGGGCTATCAAGTTCTAATAATGGTATATGTAAAATATATTTCACAAAATTATTTCTGCTATTAATTAGCATCCGATAGGAAAACTAAACTATGAGTCATAAAATTATAGAACTAATGGTTGTTACTTTTGCCTAATTCGTTCCAGGCTTCGAGCACAAGGCTTTCAACCAAATAGCGGTAATTAGCTACCCAATGGTAGATGTAGTTCCTTGACATAGCAAACACAGGGAACGTAATCAGCGGGCAGCCACACTAAGTGCCCGAGTCGTTTACCTTTTACGATTCCAGTTTCACAAAGTTCCTTTGTGTCAAAGTCGCATACTAGACACCTCAAAACCGAACATAGTATCCTCAATGCATTACAATCAGCATCGTATCACTCCTTAATGATGTGATTGACCGATCAAAAACATCCAACTCAATTACAATAAATTACGCCATGAGATGCTTTCAATTGTTCAAGTAGACACTACGATCAATATGAGAAACAAAATTAGTTGGTCCGGACCTGTTTTTCAATGTCAATACACCTAAGAGCCTAAAATTTGTATGGAAGAACTATTTGCTGCAAAAACTGCTCAGAAACATCAAGCACCTGTACCAGGAACTCGGTTAGCTTCCAGCGAGACCTTTGGAGTGTTACAACCAGTTTTTGACGAAAGCTTCAACGACATTATAGCTCATCGTGACTGGGTGGTTGCTCACTGTTTAAAGCGTCCAACTTATCTTGCAACTCCTGCAAAAATTGAATCGATCTCCACTTTCATTAGATGGCTGGCCCTAGCAATAAGGGATATATCTAAAACAAAAGCACAGAGAATTACCTTTAGTTTTCCTTCAGAACAAACGCTTGGAGTCGATAACAAAGCAACATACCTGCAATAAGAATATAGTTAACAAGCAGAAAACTCTTTGAATCTCAAATCAATAAAATAACTATTTATTTACCCCCCTCCTCACAGCCCCCCCACACACAATCACAATTTGATCCTTTTATCTTTCACCCATTTCAATAATTAGAATCCTGCAATGATTCCTAGATATCTATGTTTAACCACACATTTTCCCAGAAAAGTTGGGAGGCAGAGGAAAAGAGAGAAAGGGAGGGAGGAGTGAGTAACGTACTCGCAGCGGCTTGGTTCGTCTACATCAGTAACCTCGTTCTTCAAACCACATCTGAGCTTAACCTAGAAAGACAAAAGAGAGTTTTATAAGAGGTGCATACTTTCAATAACTCTTGACAACATCCCAATATATAAAACATGATAAGTAATTTAAAGGTTACTACCTTTAAGCTTCTATCAGGTCCATTCCAGCATTTATCACCATTTGCAAATAACATGACTCTGTATGATTCCTCAAACTTTTCCCACTGCCTGAATAAATAAATATATAAACAGGAATAACTCAATTTCATAAACAAATCTATTAATCGCAAGGTAGATAGAAGCAGCACTAATAGAACTCAATCTACTGTTAATAATTACAGTTTTACACAAGTTAGTAAATATATCACACATATAAATGGACGAAAAATCGGTACAATTCTTATTTATGTGAAGTTGTAAATGATGTTTGCTATCAAGGCCAATTAGAAATATCATCTTTATTATCCTAAAAAAAGAAAAAATTGTGCACATTAGACGCTCCAAACTCCGTCTAGGTAGGAGTCACTTGATGACATTAGGTTAGTGGAATGAAATGTGTATATTTGAAAATTTTGATGACATAGCAGAGAAAATAATTTCTGCCCTATATGCCTTTTTAACAAGTGTGGCAAACAGTGCTCCATGGAATATCAAAATAATTAAAACTAAGGAATATTTGTCATAAAACCTACAAAATTGTACCTTTGTCAAAAAATACCTTATAAAGTTGTTTTGTCAAAAACTACCTTATGCATAGTTTTATTTTTGTGTGTGAAAGATTACCACTTAACATTTTCCATCCTGTTAATGTGGGCGTTAAATAATAACTCTTTACAATCAAAACCTATTTATAAGGTAATTTTTACAAAGATAACCTAGTTTAAAGGTAGTTTTTGACAAAATCTAATTTATTTGGTACTTTTTTGACTAAATAATTGAAAGAATTTTTTTAACAAAGTGTAGTTTTGTAGGTACTTAATGAAAAATTTTCCTACAATTCACTTAATCAAAAAAGGAGAGCAAAAAAAAAGGAGAGCAATCAAAAAAACAAAAGACTCCTTTCATCAACCCTCCTTTTGCCTCGCAATTCTCTAAGCCAAATAATTAACCAATTGCTCCGTAAATGTTCACATAGTCTTAAGTTCTAAATAGAAAATAAATGTATTGGAAAATGTGAATAAGATGCTTACCCTAAACGTGTTGTCATGTGTCCTTCTTCTTGAGTAGCCTTCTTATATGGGCAAACCTTATAAGTGTACCTAGAAAAATAAAACCAGAAAAATAAAACGATCTGGAAGCATATAGCATAGTAGAGTAATATACTTTATAGTCACTACTTCGAGATCACACAAAATTCAGCTAGAGAAGGCTCAAAGAAGAAAAAAGCTTTAGCTTAACTTAGAGAAAAGTCGATGAAATTTCAATGATATTCCTGCATATGAGATGTCAGTCTCTCCTAAAAGAAAAGGAAATAAGAAACAAAATTGCACAAAAATGATTAAATATGCTTTCTTTATCTTGCTCTGTTTAGCTCACAGCCTCACATTTCCTTTGTTACTTAAACTTATGTTCTCTTGCTCTATTAAACTCCAGTTATCCTATGTTACTTGCACCTTTCCTTTCCTAACAGAAGTATCAACACCAAACGCATTGTCATGCTGTAAACAAATGAGCACTTTTGCCCTAGATTTTCCGTGTTCGGAGTATATGAGCACCATTGGGGGCTTGCTTTTGGGTGTCATGATGCATTAAATGGTGAAAGTAGCAATCAATCTCAAACCCCCTTTTCCCTTTTCCCTCTCCCCTCCCTAAGAGAAATGCACCAGCATTGAGCCAAGGGCTACACAGTGAAATATGAACTTGAAAACATGGGTGTTCCTCGTTTCGTAAAAGAGGTTAGGGGAAAATCATCGAACATTTTGTAAAATAAAGCTTTAGATGATTAATTTGAGCACCCTAAAATCAAAGGGAAGGTAACATATGATATGTACCAACACAAGGTCAATGACAAACGCTTGTTCTAGGCAGAGCTTCTGTCTATGAAATTAATGGTGTTAGGGGCAGCTGTAAACCAGTCAAAAAAAAAACTATGTATTTATTCTAAAGCAATTTTTCAAGGTGTATCAAAAAGTTAAGGCCAACAATATCTCAAATTCGAATCAAGTTAGCAAGTTTCACTTTAAACTTAATCTAAACCCAAAAATAACTGTTCTGTATCAATAATATAACCTTATCATTTATAACATTATGCATTTTTCAACTACCGTAAACTTGTAGCAAAATTATAACTTTTCAATCTGTCACCCAGATTTGTATGTAGTGTATTGGACACAAGTAGGGATTAAAGGTCTGACGCACAGTATTTCTCAGGCTTGTAAAATGTCCAGTGTGCTGTGATGTCAGAGGATCTGACACTCAGACATGCAAAACGTGAGGGTGAGTAGGAGAATTGAAGTAAACAGGTTTCAATATACAAATAGCGGGTAGTCTGAATCTTTCACCTGGCATTTTAACAGGTTTGTCAACCAAACATTAGCATCACAGTTTGGTTTCTACTTCTATTGAGTAAACTAATATAAGAAATTACAGAAGGAATAAAACTTATAAATTACTTGTTCTGCTTGGTCTCGAAACAATGACCATGAAGTAAATAAAATTCCTTCTCAGGTCCTGTAAGAAATCACAATTAAGAAGAGAAGTCAGTTACAATATCACAGCTAATCTCCAACAAAAAGGTTGATGCAGGTAGCAATTCAATAACATGCTTACCGAAATCTTGTTTCAATTTTTCAGATAAACTTGAAATTCTTGATTGTATTTTAGATAATTTGGCACTTGAATCATCATATTCCTTTCGTACTCGGGCCGCATCTACAGATGTTAGAAAGCAATCCCTTCAGCTTATATGGAATAGAAAGTTCCAAGGGTCACCGCAGCAGTAACACATCAACAATAAAAAAAGACCATTTTAACATGCACCTGTAATGTTGAGTGGAGTCTGAAATAAATTAACAGCCTGCAGAATGCTTCTCACTGTACTTTGTATCTTCTCTAGCCATGATGGGTTACTCGAGGTTGATGTATCTAATAAAACATGAAATGAAAGCGCGCTAATAAATGGATAAGCCACAAATTGCATATAATAACTAAGTACACACACCATCCTATGCAGGTCCAATTGTGGACTGATGCTACATACCTGAATGTACTGATTCATCGTCAGAATCAGACCTGTATGAACTCGAATCTTCATGATCCTCTGGAGTATATTCATCATCTGAGTGATCATCATAATTATGATTGTTTGCATCATTGTCTTCATATTTTTGGTCATCCTCATTAAATTCAGAAGCATAGCCATCATAATCTTCCTCATTCCCATCTTTCGATGTTTCATCTGGGTGATCAATATCTTTTATGTCATCTGAACCTTCAGGCTTGTGATCAGTTTTTTCCCCTGTCCAACGAGAAGCAACTAAACGACCTAGCTCTTCCTTGGACAAACCTTCTGGATTCTCCAATCCAGCTGTTCCATCCTGAAGACATTTAATAGACAAAGCTAGGCGTCAATAAAGTGTTTATTTGATATTCTAAAAGAAAAGGCAAAAATTTAAGTGTTACTGTTAAGAAGAAAAATAAGAAATACTGAGAAGAACAAAGTTTCAGCCTTCAGAACATGGCAGATGGTCTGACACAAATTAAAACATTTTTCTCTTCTCGATAAAATATCCATTCCCAGAACACAAAAGTTAATCATACAAAGCAACCTTTAAAATTGAAAGAAGTAAACATGAGGGAATGTGATTCAGAGACTGACCTCCTTTTCATGGTCAGAGCCAGGCTCAGCTGGAGCAGTGGGTTCTTCATTGTTCTCTTTTTCAGGTTCCTCATTGTTCTCCTAATATGATAAGATGACAGTGAATGCAAAATAACAAAGCGATTCTTATAAAGTCATCATTTTTCCTTTTGAATAAAATCCGTAATGGCTATAGTTTATAGGTTCATTTACCATCTCAGCTGCATTACTAGGAGATCCTTCGACTTGAAAGATTTTGGAATCCGTTTCTTCAACACTCTGCAATATTTCCATTTTTCACTGGAAAGTGAGAAACAATGGGAACATGGATTGAAAATGAGTACTGATAGAATCAAATTAACTATATGGACTATCTTTTTCTTGAAAAATAGTGCTACAGATTTCCATTGTCCATTTGAGAGGAAGGCATGACTATGAATATATCTTTGCAGGAATTCCCCACCCTTTGAAACAATAATATATTTCATGTCATATAGTATACAGGAAGATTGCAGAATAAGCTCATTACCTGCTAAATTGATGGATCAAAATAAAGGACAAACATACTGCCAAACAATATTTTATACCTTACACTAAAGGATGCATGACCAAAAAACAACCGCACAAAGAACATGAAAAGTTTATAACCTAAGAGGCTCAATCATTGATGAAATTAATCTCAATATGTGGTATAAAATTTGTCAGTCAAACCTGCTCTGAGGAATCATCATGACTGCCTATGACATCCACATGTGTAGTATCATCATGTTTTTCATTCCCACTATCACCTTTCTCCTCATTTTGCGCCTTTTCCTGTGAAGATTCTTTCTCCAACTCGTTCTTGAGCTTCTCTTCTTTTTCCTTCTCTAAACGTTCCTTCTCTTGACGTTCCTTCTCCTCTGCTTTCTCTATCTGTTCCTTGTGGTCTACAAGACAATATGAAGTTTAAACATTGCAATGGGAAAAAGAATCTTTGAATATTCTTGAAAAACCAAAGAATTCTAATTTTAAGATGACAGCGATTCAATCAACAATAACAAAGATACTATACCATTACATTTACCCAGGTAACACAATTACACCACGGAAAAGAAATGAGATGCATTTCCTTGCATCATCGAAAATGCATCATCGAAGCCGACAAGACCATGTCATTTCAAAAAAAGGTTTAATAAGTTTACTCAAAAGAAATTAAGTTTTGACAAACAAAACCCACCCAGGTTAATTTTGCAATTACAAATCAGTTCAAATAAGGGCAAAGCAGCAATACCAAGTTCGGCTAAGTTCAACTAAATGGACGGAAGCGTGTTCCACTTTTTCTATGGTTTCTGCTAAAACTGATTTTTAGGATCAACATAATCAGTCCATTTTAGCAAAAGTGTTCGGCTAAGTTCAGCTAATGGACAGACGCGTGTTTCACTGTTTCCATTGTTTCTCATAAAACTGATTTATAGGATCAACATAATCAGTCCATTTCAGCAAAAGTAGGTTAGCTGCAGCAAAAAAATCATCTCAAGATAAAGTTCAATTAAGTAATAACACAACCCTATTCACTGCTTTCATTTCAATCAAATGATCTGCACCTGTCGACATAATAGACTTGCTCAACTCCGCAAAAATATACCCCTACTAGACTCCAACATCAAAGGCAAATAGGTTCCCCAAGTTTTATCGATTCATTAATTTGGAAATGTACAATTTATCTTAAGACAAGATTATACAAGAGGTATACTTAAAGTAAAAAAAGAATATAGAAGAGGTACATACCCTTAAGTTGTTGAACTAGGTCCTTCAATACTTTCTCCTCACTCTTCAGCTTAGACAATTCAGCCTCATCTTTGGCAAATGCCACCTTTGCTTGCTCAACTTCCTTTCGCCGCAAAGCCACCCCCTCTTGATATGTTGCAATCTTCCTTTTCAACTTATCCCTAGCCGCTTTCCCAGCTTCCCAACACGTATTTTGGCACTTAACTTGACCATCATACTCATCACTTCCATCGCAACAATCTACACAAAGGCATTAAGGGTCTTCATTTGCATAAAAAGCAAAAGAGAAGTCTAATAATACACACGTAAAATCAAATAGATTGATCAAGCTCTTACCACATATTCCATCATTCACCCTCGAAGAGTATAATATAAGAGGCATATGCCCTACATTCCGGCAATAGAATCGTGCATTTGGACATGCAGATGTTCCTGCAAAATCAACACATTCATTTCAAGATTGTATCTTTATACAAGTTTACATGCCATACTTCTTTTAATTAAGTTATTTGTAGTATTTAAACTTTATCTTCATAAATTACCCTGGCTACACAAAGCATTTGTAAACAAATTTAAGAATCTACTATGAATTCACCAAATTACAAGTCAAAAACAGAGCATCACTCAAAACAGACCATGATGAACTGCTCCCTAAGTTATGAATTTGCACTCCATTATGACATATATAGTGTGTGCTTTGACAATTTCCCACTATTGTTAGAAATTTAGAATGTTACTCTTACTGTCTTAGACTCTCTCTACACCAACTGCCACCCTATTTGAGTCTGCCCCATTTCATTTACCAAAGTGAAAATTACTTCGGATTTATGGGAAAACTCAAAAGGACAAAATGAATATCTTTTTATTATTCCTTCCGGTTTCCACTCTTTGTTGCCACCATATTACAATAAGCGTAAACATCAATTCGAAACAGTTTAGTACTATTCTCGAGACCGCAACTACTTCCTCAGTACATTGAACACCATTATTTTAGTGTTAGGGTTCAAATCATGTGCATATTGCGCATATAGAGTAAGCATAACTTTCATAATTAATCCATCATTCCATCTTATTTAGTATATATACCCCTTGAGACACTGAATGAGGCATGAAAACTATTTCCTCAACATTAAAAAAGAACAAATTTATCAGCTACTTGTACAAACTATGAAGTTACCTAAATAGTCCAAATTGCAAAAAAGAAAAATACGACACATAGAAATTACAGCATAGAAAACCCTATCACAATTAACAACAGCAATTAAAATGCAAAAGAAAAGAACTAACCTGGTTCATCGGAACCATCAGGACAGTCACAGAAATCATCATTAAGCTGATTTCGATTGATTTTCTTGGATCCGTCTTTACATTTAATAAATTCAGACGCTGTATTATAGTACTTTTCATCTAATCAACCACGAAAACAAAATAAAAATTAATCACGATAATCATGTAATGAAATCGCAAAAGAGATTAAAAAACAAAAATAACCTTCAGGAGAGATGCCGAGGATAGAACTTGATCGGACAATGGAAGGAATTACAAAGATAAGAATTGAAACGAATTGAATCAATTTCAAATTCATCTTCAACCGCCCAAAAAATGGGCAACTGTAAATCCTTGTAGAGTATAGTGAACTTTTGATCCCAAATTTTTCGATGAAAAAATTATGGATTTTGATTGTATGAATGAATTGATGCAGATCTTCAGCTGCGGAATCGAGAAATGTGAAATTTGGTTGCAGAAAATTTTAGAGTGACGGACTACGGAGTGCGGAACTAGACTCGAGGAGTTCGCGAAAACGACGTCGTTTCTGTGTGTACTTTTTTATTGAAGTGAATTTCTATGTATACTTTCGAGAATCGAGACGCTTTTAGATTTTTAATTAATTTGATGAATAATTTGCAATCCTTAGCACTTTTACAAATTATAACTTTAATGTTTATTTTTCTTATGAATTTATTCATTAAAGTGTCAAAATTTATAAGCTTAGACTAAAAACATAAAATTCCGACCATTTAACTTAAAATTTAGACCTCCAAAGTAGTCAAAATTCTGCATTTGGATGTAAACCTGCAAATTTGATACTTTGGTAGGTCGTAAAAATGCTAAACTCTAAAACTATGATTTGCAAATTGCAAATTCTATTTTGAATAGTTGAAAATAAGAAAAATGATAATTAATACAAAAATTTCTTGATTATATTTTTTACACATAAAAATTAATTTTTAAACTGCACTCATAAAATATACTCTTCATAAAATATATTATTTGGCAATAAACTATCAAGACATGAAACTGTTAAAATTATTATTATAGGTAATAAATCACGAAACAAGAAATAATCTCTCAGTATGATTTATGACTACCCTAAAACAAAAGGTCAAAACAAAAACTTATACTTATATACTCAACTTTGCGAACAAAAGCTCAAGTACTCATACTTGGTATTTGTTAGCCTATTTAAAGCGCATTTTTTCATCTCATACAATAATTTGTATATTTTATACTTAAAAATAATAATTTAATTTAAAAAGACAACTTAAATTTATGTGTGAGAAATCACAAAAACTCAAATTCTTAAATTCATTTTTAATATGTAATTTTTTAATAAAATTTAATAATTTTTTATAATTTATATTTAAAGGTATTATAATTTACTTTGAATAGTATACATAAAAGTGATCAAACAAAAAAAAATATTTTTATGATAATTTTCTGTTATATAAAATTTTTCGCATTATTTTATAAGTTGCACAATTTATATTTTTTTTTTTACAATTTTTCATATTTTGCATGATTTTAAGTTTTTAAGTTAATCCACGCTATTTGATTCATCTAAACTTTACCAATTCTAATTTTTTACTTTAGAAATAGATAATTTTATTAGATCAAAATTTATATTTATTGATTAAAAATTGAATTTTAGTTATTTAGGACGAAGAAGTCTTAATAAATAACGGTTATTTATTAAGTTAACAAAGTACCTTTATATGGTAAGATTTGATAAGGTGAAAATTTTTTTATTTTAACTTCTTTTGGTTTTATTTGTTTTAATTATTATAATCTATGTGGTGATTTACAAATTAGCTTATTAATGATGAATTATTAATTATGACTAATTGTACTGATAATCAAAACTAATTTGTAGTAATCATAACAAAATTTTAGTTATGATATAATTAATTTTTAAAAAACAAACTACTCTAAGTTTTACTAATAAGATAAAAAATAAAGCATAAATTAAATAAAATATACTTCAAAATCAAAATATACTAAAAAAAAAGTTTACTTTGCATTAAGGTAAAACCACAACATTACATCATATATTCATATTCGTAATTCACAACACATAAACAGAGAAACTGGCCGGTAACATGATACTAGAAAAACAGAGGGATCTTTATTTCATCACAACATACTCGATTTCTATCATCATTAATTCACTAATCTTCCATGTTTAAGAGATGTTAATCGCCTTAACTTCAGGTTTAGGAGCCTCCATTTTAGGAACAGTAACTGTAAGAACACCGTTTTCCATGGCTGCTTTAACTTCATTTACCTTCGCATTCTCTGGCAACCTAAATTGCCTCATAAACTGACCAGAACTCCTCTCTACACGATGCCAGGTATCGTTTTTCTCTTCCTTCTCTCTTGCTCGCTGTCCGCTAATCCTCAACACATTTCCGTCTTCAACCTCAACCTTAACCTCCTCTTTCTTAACACCGGGAAGATCCGCTTTGAAGATATGTGCTTCTGGAGTCTCCTTCCAGTCCATTCTGGCGTTAGCGAAGGCGGATGTTTCGGAGAAGGTGTCGGAGCGAGGAATTGTTGCGAGCGACGACGGAAGGTCGAAGAACGGGTCGAAAATGTCCATGGAGAATGGGTCGAATACGTTGCTGCGTCTGCCGAAGATGTTGCTTGGAATTAGCGACATTGTTGGTGATTGATTGTAAAATGTTAATGGCTGAAGATTTGTGTGTTTGTGTAGTGATTTGCTGTTGATTGTTGATTTGATCTGATGTGAAGAGGATGAAGATGAGGAGTGGTATTTATACTGGTGAAAATTGTGTAGAAGAGGATATTTTTTCTCTTGAGGATTCTGGAATAGTGGATGACGTGTTGAGATCTAGAAAATTACCGAACAAAAACAGAGATTTTAGAAGGTGATAGATATTACTAGAAGTCCTACGAAAAATTGAGAATATAATTTCACCTTTTTTTCCCTCCCTTCGGCATATTTTTTATCAAAAAATTATTATCCGTAATTTTTAGAAAAATTCTCATTTGTTATTTAGAAAGTTTTTTTTATTCCTACAAAGAATTTTTTTATTAATTATAAAAAAATCTATTTAATTACTTCATCTGTTCTTTTTTACTTGCAACATAGTTGACTGCGGTACTATTCATTAAGCAAATTGACTTTTATATTGTCGGTAATCGAAAAGGTAAAACATAGTCATATAAGATCTTGTTTGAATCGTCTCGATTCAAAGTTAATTAATTTTGAGTTTTTATAAGTTTTCGATATGTATAATTAAAGATATTAAAGATTGAATTAGTACATTGGAAGGTGCGAAAAAGCAAATAGTGCAACTAATATGGAACGGAGGAACTATATCATAAATTTTGAACAAAAATAACCTTGTACGTCCTCATTAATATTTTAATAATGTTTTAGTCTCTTATATCTTCCACTAACTTCATTTTAATATTTTTATATTTCTTATAGTCTCCACATATTTTTTACTAACTTTATAAAAATATTCTCTCTAATATTTTATATTAGTACTAGTTAAGTCAATGTCTACTTCAAAAGCTTATAAATATTTGGACATTACTTATGCGAATTTGAATGAACTAATGTATAGAAAAGCTCATCAAGTGTAGACATGTTTGTTGGGCGCATACTTAGACTTCGAATGCTTAGGTTCTAAAATGGATCTTAATTCAATTATTCAAACAAGAGAAGAGATTTTTTAAATTTATAGGTTTCATAGGAACTAAACTATATTTATGTATTGTATATAAGTTTAATTTAACTTTAATAAATATAGGAATAAATTTAAAACAAACTTAAAAATGAGTTTAGGTTGTGTAATAGTCTAATGGATCAAGTCTAGAGTGGATCTGATGGGTTTGAGTCAAATTTGGGTATGTGACTCAAAATCCAGACCCAAACCATTTATTTTTCTTGACACAGATCCGAACTCATTAAATCTCAAAAAGTTAAGTCAAACCTTAAAATAGGGATGGATTTGAGATAAGTCAGAATCTTAGATAGTTTTTTATTATATATTTAATTAAGTTCGTATATTTTTCGTTGAAATAAATGATTCACTTCACCTTCATCAATCTCATCCTCAAATCTCATCCTCAAAATAATTTCTTTCGTCTTTTCAATACCATTATACCAAACAACAAAAGATAAAATTTTACACAAATTGTTGTGAGAGACGGTCCTTTCTAAAGACGCATTAGATATATGAGCTTAATAGCCCAATTAATACAAATTAGAGAGAAAATAAAAACATGGACCTTTTGTTTTGAGATCATCTCTTTGAAAGACAGTCTCTCATAAGATCAAGTAGCTGAGATTTTTAAACTTGTATTGAATTTGGTAACACAAAGAAATCCCCAATTACAAAGGTTTAATGGACTTTTCCCCATATGCAAATCCAACATGAATAGTGTTGCTTAGGGCCTTTAATTTTAATGGACCAGGATTACAAAGAGATGGTCTTTTTTAAAATGGACTTTAATGGACTTCTTTCCAATTTGAGATCATCTTTTAAAGATATTGTCTCTTAAAAGAATTTGTGTTATATTTTACGTACACAAATTCTTGTGAAAGACGGTCTCTTTGAAAGATCATCTCGAATTGGGTTGACTCATTAAATGTATTGTAAAATATTATAAGTAGACATTTAAAATATTAGGGGTAGACATTTAGGATACAGTAAATAAACATTAAAGATAATGTAGGTAGGCATTAAGAATACAATAAGTAGGCATTAAGAATACAATAAGTAGGCATTAATCTTTAATGAACTGGGCTTGAGATACGTCTCTCAAAAAGACGGTCTCTCAAGAAAATAGCTGAAAATATAATGATATTAATAAAGTGTTTACAAAATTAATTTTGATTTCTATCTTTATTTATCAAACTTTAAATTAGTAATTTGTAATGTAACATTGTGAATATGTCAGAATTTTTGCAAAATTAATATTTAGAATTTATATAGAATTTGTATTTTGTCTCATTCTTTATAGCAATTTGTATTAATTATGTTTTCAAGATTTAATCATGTTAGGTTCAAACATAAAACGTTCAATTTAAGTTTGAGTTAGTTAATGTCGAGATGTTGTCAAATTAGTATCAAATCATTTTGTCTCATTTCCCTCGTGTTATTTTCCCATGTGCATCTTATAGAAACTAACAAGCTAATTAAATATAAATATAAAAAAATAGAAAGTACCCAATTGGTACTTTTATCTCAAAAAATTAACCCAAGACGGTCATATATTAAGTTTTATTCAGAGCCGTCTTGAAAAATTTGGGGGCCCTGTGCTAAATTTTGTGTGTGTCTTATTTATAGTAAATATAATATATATTTTATCAATAAATTTAACATATTTCTTTTTTTGATTAACTTTTTCATATACGGGAGAAAGAGGGGCCCTGTGCGGTCGATCACCTCGCACACCCTCAAAGACCCCTCTGGTTTTATTGCACGTATCTCTTTACGGGAATGAGTTGCCGTCGTCCTTTATTGGTCGTGCTCTCCTTTACAGGTATGAGTTGCCACCGTCCTTCCCTCTCCAGACCCTGCCCATAATTTTCTATAAACATGATATACTGAATAGGATAATGATGATGATATATTAAGTTTTATTCTAGGACCATAGAAATCCACCACAAAATAAGTCCCAAACTTGTCTTCTCATTTCACACCAAACCAAAAAACCCAAAAACACCCCAAAAAAATAGAGAAGATGAGCAAAAGATTAGTCCTATTCCCATTACCATTACAAGGACACCAAACTCCAATGCTTCAACTAGCAAACATATTACACTCAAAAGGGTTCAAAATATCAATCATACATACTCATATGAATGCTCCTAATCCTAAAAATCACCCTTTTTTTAGTTTTCACCCAATTCCCAAGACTTTATTAGACTCAAAAGCTTGTATTGAAGATGTTATAGGGGTTTTGAATGAGCTTAATGAGAAATGTGTGGGCCCTTTTAGGGAAGTATTGGGTCAAATAGTGTATGAAATTGGGGGTGTTGTGTGCTTGATTAGTGATGCTATGTGGCATTTTACACAAGGTGTTGTGGATGAGTTTATGCTTCCTAGGCTTGTGTTGCGCACTAGTAATCCATCTAGTTTTCTTGCTTTTGTTTATATGTCGGTTTTTAGAGATAAGGGGTACCTCTATTCTAAAGGTATGTCCTTGTTTACTCACTTGCTAATGTTATGTATGTACTTCTTCCGTTCCGAAATACTCGTTACATTTCGATTTTTTGCAGTATTCATCGTTCAAGCTTATTTTACATATTGCGACTAATATGTTAGTAAAATAATAGTCAAGTGGGATCTTGTTTGAATTGTCTAATCGCATACTTTTATAATATTAAATTTTTATAATTTTTAGATTAGTGTAGTTTAAGATATTAATGATCAAAATCGTGCATTGGATTATTATGGAACGGAGGAAGTATGACTTTTACAGCCCGTTTGGTAGGTAGTAATAAATGATAGTAATGGGAATGAAAAATAAGTGTAATATTGGTTGAAAAATCTATTAGTTGCCTTGATGGTTATGCTTGTCCAACTTCAATCATCTCATTTTCTTCATAAAATTCATTTTAATGTATTACTGTTGGGAGATGTGATATTGGGTGATAATGAAAATTTGTAAACAAAAAACTTTTTTTGATTAAAATTTAATTACAATGGGAATGATATGAAACTTTTGATGAAATTTTACACTATAAATTGTTGTCATTACTATTATTTAGTACCATTAACCAAACGGACCGTTAAGATTTTATGGGGTGTTACGCAATCGATTGTTGGTTATTGGGTATTTTTAAGTGGCTAGTATCATTAGCTTTTTTATTTATTTTATTTATTTTATTTTTTTTTATCTCTTTAGAGTGTATAACATGTTTTGTCTTTGGGCATAACCATAAGTTTAAACTTTTGGTTGACTTAGTTACTTGACATGATATAAGAAATCAGTGTGACAAGAGGTTACGAGTTCAAATATCAACTACACCAATATAAAGCGGAATATTTAGCGTTAGGTATGAGGATCCAGAGCTCTCATGTGAGGAGGCATATTAGAAATTAGTATATAACATATTTTGGGGTTCAATAATAATGCAGTTAAGCTTTTGGTTGAGTTGCATTAATTAATTTTTATTATAAAAAATGAACTTAAATAAATTATAATTCAATAAAAAAAAGTGAAACAGACGGAGTGTAATTTTTGCTCCACTAGATGTGATTATATGATATTCAACTACTCTTGCGAGAGACCGTCTTGCAAAAGAATGATCTCAAAATAATAAGCTCACTTTTTTATTTTCTCTTCAGTTTATATGAATTAGGTTATTTAAACCATATATCTAATGCGTTTCTTAGAGAGATGGTCTCTCATAACAATTTAGTATGATAAAACTTTTGCTACACTTTTATATAAAAACACTAACAGTGTACTGCTAGATCTGATCAAAACGTTTTTATGTTTATAAAATAACGATAACGATGCTACATTAATTATTACTTTTTTTTTAAAAAAATTTAGTGTACTTTTGTACTTTAGTTTATTTGTTTATTTTAGGAAAAATTACATAGAATAATCCAACATATTCATAATTTTCCTACAATAATCCTACCTATTTGTTTTGAGGGATATTTTTCTAGAGTGAACCTAGTGACCGGATAACTTGCTATAGCAAGTTTTATTTTTTAAAAAAAGATAAATTAAAATAAAATATCGAAGAAAATGTTAAAAAATTCATAAAAAGTTTTATGATTTTTTTTATTATTTAATATTTTTTATGTAAATTTTCAAAATTTATCTCTAATTTTAAATTAATATTCAATTTATTTTTTGTGAATTACCTATAATAGCACGTCATTGGGTTACCTAAGTTTACTCTAAGTAAATACCCCTTAAAATTGAAATTATTCGTAGTTAATCAATAAATGAGTTATTAGAGGAAAATCATAAAAAGATTAAATTATTCTACGTAATTTTAGTAATCTCAATCTCAATCTCACTCTCACTCTCACATAACGTTATTTTTTATTAGTGTACAGAAAAACACTTATTCATGTTTTATTTTCTGTACCGTATGCTGTTCTTATCTCTACCAATTCATGGCTACATTTCTTTTAAGTTTTGTATAATGTGTGGACGTGTACGAAAAAGTCACAATACAGATAAGGTCCATCTGATTTCGACTTACTTAACCTATTTAGAGGTTTTTTATTTTCATTTTAGGGCTTTTAACATGGACAGTAACTTAAATTTTCAACCTCAATTTTAAACTTTTCATAATGAGTTATATTTTTTGTATTAGTTATGAGAAATAGGAAGATATTAATACTTATTGACTTAACTTGAAACTAACTCGTTGAATTAAATGGGTTTTTCAATTTATTTTAAAAATTTTTGACCTTAACATAATCATTTGATAAACATATCAGGTCCATTCAATCCATCTAATCATCAAATGGGTTAAAACTCAAAAGTCTCAATCTAAACCCACTTATTTTGGATAAAGTCAAGTTAGTAGGTTAGGTCAACTTTACCAGACCTAATTTTTGACCCAAATAACACGTCTGTTTTATACCAATAGATCAATTGAAATTAATTTTGGGTTCTTAATCATCAATTTAAACTTTTACATGAGTTGACTTTTTAACATGTTATCAAAACTCATGTTACGAGTCTAAATCACATACATCTCTTTTCCAAATAAAATATTAAGCGACACATAAGAAAAACCAGTAAGTTTCATGGGAGACGGTCTATTCTATAAACGGAATCCATGAAGCCCAGCCCAAAATATAACATAGTATATTTGGGGTTATAATAACTTATATTTGGGGTTATAGAATAATATATTTGAGATTATAATACCTTACATTTAGGATTATAACATAATATAATTGATATTATAATAAAAAAAATCAGTTAAGGGAAATGGACTGGCCCAATTTTGTGGTCTATCCTATAGACCGTCTCTTGTGAGATTTTGTGACGAAAAACATGTGTTGCATCCACGTTTCTACTCAAACGAGCTGTATAGATTGCTGAAAGTCAGCAATATGAATACATAGAATTAGGAAGTATTGGTAAACACAGTTTGCTGATGATCCTAAGAACATATAGATAGAAAATATTCCCTTTGTGTACCTAATTTTCTTGTTCATTGTACACTTTCTTAGGAGATCAATTGGAACATCTAATACCAGAGCTTCCACCTTTGAAGATGAAAGACATTCCCATACTTGGAACACGCGATTTAGAAGCGACTTATGGATTAGTCCGCGACATGATAGAAAAAACGAAGGCCTCAAGAGGAGTCATATTCAATTCGTTTGAGGAACTCGAAGGTCCTGCACTCACAACGCTGAGGCAGGACCTTCAAATTCCCGTCTTTGCAATAGGCCCTTTTCATAAACAGGCTCGACCCTTTTCGAGTAGCCTATTAGCCCAAGAACGCGATTGTATTTCCTGGCTCGATTGTCATGCACCCAAGTCAGTGTTATACATAAGCTTTGGAAGTATAGCTTCAGTTGATGAAGCAGACTTTGTTGAGATTGCTTGGGGCTTAGCCAATAGCAAGCAACCATTTTTATGGGCCATTAGGCCTGGGTTGGTCCGTGGATCAGATGGGCCAGCTCCACTTCCAAATGGGTTCTTGGAGACGATAGCAAAGCAAGGCCGGATTGTCATGTGGGCCCCACAAGACGAGGTTCTATCCCATCCTGCTATTGGTGGATTTCTGACTCACAGTGGATGGAACTCGACTCTGGAAAGTATCTGTGAAGGTGTTCCGATGCTTTGCTTACCTTGTTTTGGTGATCAAATGGTTAATGCTAGATATGTAAGTGATGTTTGGAAGGTGGGTCTAAGATTTGAAAATGGGTTAAAAAGAGAAGATATAGAGATGTTAATCAAAAGGATAATGGTGGAGAAAGAAGGCATAGAAATGAGACATAAATTGGCATATTTGAAACAGAAGGCAAGTCTTAGTATTGAAGCAGGTGGATCTTCTTTTACATCCTTGGAAGGTTTAGTTTCCCACATTTTTTCATTTTGATTTTGATTACGAATACTATTCGATCTTTGATTTTGACGATAACAAACACACGAACCGTAACAAATTTGTTGTGTTTATTAGGTTGATCGATTTGTTTGTAGTGTCCATCTCGAATAATTGTTATACATCGGTTTTAGGATCATGCGAACATGGAACATTGTTCAATCTATTTGTAGTGTTCAATCGATGTTCAATCGATATTTAATCATAAAAGTGTGTGTTAGTGTGTAGCCGACTCAAAGCTTTTGGGATTAAGGCTTTGACTTTGTTTATGTTGTTGTGTGAGGATAATTAGGAAGAAATTTAAATCAGATCTATCAGTACAGAAAATGACATTGCCAAACGTAACTAGTTATCTTATTGGCAAAATGACTTTGTACTTTAACCACATTACTACTTTACTGCCCAGAAACTAACTCAATCAAAAGCCTAAATTGATGCTGCATATGCCCTACGCATACATGACAATAATAAGGGGTGAATTAAATATAAACCCATAAACCCACGGCTCCCGTCCCCATGAAATTGTTACAAGGACAAATGACACAAAGATTGAGAAAGTAGTGGAGACATTAAAATTGAGTGGATACGATAAAAAAAGTGTAAAAATAAAAGAAAATGTGTGAATAAGAATTAAAGAAAGTGGTGGAAACATTACCAAAATAAAATGGGATATTTAAGCGATATTTGGAAAGTTCCAATGCTTTAAAAACAGCTTAAAAGAGAAGATTAAGAAGAAATTATCTTTGAAAATTTTAGTTTCCCATACATCATCATTTTGCATAATATTTTTACTCACATGAATAAAGTGATTCATCCTGTTACACCCTGTCCATTGACATTTAGTCACTTTAAATGACTTTCAAACTAGTCAATAGTGTTGTTTTCTTTGTACTAATTTTTCTAATGTGCAATAATTAAAATTTAATTTACAGGGTCCGCTGGCCACAACCTTCTTATCTTATTTAACAAAAGTATCTCTATATACCTTGATTTATGTTACTTGAACTCGGGTATTGATGTGGGATACTGAAGCGTGCCCAAGATATTCAATTTTTTGCCTAAAATGAAGTGTCTAAGTGTCATACCAATCTCCAAGCATCAAGGATCAGGCATGGGTAACTAAAAGCAAAATAAAGAATCCAAATAACATAAACCCTGATCATAGCTTCCATGAGTGAGATATACTGAGTATAACAACGATAATGATGTTCACAAAACCATGTTTGACATCAACACTCTCAACCTTAGCAAAACAACATCCTTTAGTCAACAACTACTCATCAACATGTCATTACTCCAACGCCAAGTGGCTTCTGCCTAGACGGGATTCAGAAAGGTCGAATGTATGTATTTTCATTCACTTCTTTCAATGTCACACTATAAATTTAGGTCCACAATCAGAAAACAAGAAGCTGTGGTCCTGGAAAACTGATGCAAGCTTTAAAAGAAAGGCGGTATGTATCTTTATCCTGATAGATTTGTTCCTGCACACAACCTACAACAATCTAAACAACCTGTATTGCAACAGAACATGGCTCGACGAAGATTAGTGCTCTTCCCTTTGCCCCTGCAGGGGCATCAGACTCCGATGCTTCAGCTAGCAACCATACTTTACTCGAAAGGGTTCGAGATTTCCATCATTCATACACATTTCAACTCTCCGAATCCTGCCAATTACCCCCATTTTGCCTTCCATTCTGTGCCTGATAACTTGACAGAAAGTGAAACTTCTACTGAGGATCTCACACTTCTGCTGCACAAACTGAACAGAAACTGTGCAGCGCCTTTTAGAGATCGATTAGCACGAGTAATGGAGGATGCATCGGTTGCTTGCCTGATAACAGATGTGATTTGGTACTTCACACAAGCTGTTGCTGATAGCCTTGGTCTTTCGAGGATCGTGTTAAGGACTAATAATCCATCGTCGTTTATGGCTTTCACATACTTGCCTCAGTTTAGAGATAAGGGTTACTTATCTGCTCAAGGTATTCTCTAAAATCCTTCTACGTTTTAGCGTGTACTTTTAGCTGATCAAACCAACTAACAGCTCTAGCTGACGGTCATTAATATGCTAAAACTTTATCATTGCCAATATTTTTGCCAAAAGGAGGTGAAAGATGATAGATTTTCTGACAATTTTGTGCAATTATCACACTATAAGTTAGAATGTTTTGAATAAGTTTATCCCCATATTTTGCTTGTTTGATTAATGGGTGTTTAAAATGTAGATTAGAGCAAAATGGATATTTTAATGACAATCATTTGGTTAGATATTTATTGGTATAGTGGTGTTTGGTGAAGGGTAGGTTAAGCAAAAGGAGATAGTCTTTCCATCTTAGAGAGTCTAATCAACTATATCTTTTTGCTTTGTTGCTATAAATTTGCTATATTTTTTTGTCATAATTATGTAATTTTAATTTCTTCTAACTCCTCTCATAAATTCTCATGTGTGACAGTCTCATCGTGAAACTTTCTTCATATATAGATTGAATAGTTGAACTAATACAATTATTTGCATTTGAATGCTTTATCTTAAAGTCGTCTCACCCTAAGATAGAGAAGGTCTCACACAAAAATAGCTCAATTCATGTCTTTTTAACGTGCATTTCAAAGTTATTTCTTCTATGTACAAAATTTATTAGGACACGCAAGTACTTTTTAAACCAAATTCTATGGAAAATTTCAATCTTTCATTCGTTTGCTGTGAATAATTTTACCGTTGGATAATTTTCTATCAATTCAACATTTACTAAGTATTTAGTCTAAGTATACTCAGTGATCTGAACCACAACGACCTCACCCCTGAAACAGCACAGCTCCACCTTCCCTTTCGACATCGATATATTAGGAGTAAATACATATTAAAGATCGATATTAAAGATAAAGATTATTAAGCAAAAATATATTTTGGGCATCAACATCATTACATGTTACTATCAAGAAAAAGGGAAATGAAAATGGTTCACAAAACTTGATGATGTTCATTGGGTCCTTAAATAACTTGGAATACTCTATTTAATTTGAGTTTGGTCCCAACCTCATTCAACTACCTCTGCCTAGTTAGTTGATCCTATATACATCACAGGTCATGTTCATGGATCTTTCTAGTCTTTGGTACAACTTTCAATGGGACACTAGGGTGTATATGACATTTGTTTTACTGTTGTTGGTACCACATTTATACCATAAATGACAGAATTGCGTTTGAGAATGACAAAGGTTTAAAAGGTCATTTCAAATTAGATAATATTTATAGATCTTACTGTTGATATATCTTGTTGTTGTAGATTTTAATTAGAAAATTATAAATAAAGAATTTGAGAATGATAAAGTTTGAAACGTTATTCTCAAATTTTCAATTTTGACTAATTTTAAAACGGTGATAAAATCAATGCAATAGAGGAGTGAATTTGAACTCAATATGGTGCAAGAACAATTATTTATGTAGAAACAATGGAGTCCTTCCTCAAAATGAAATTAGGTAATGTAACTAGGACACTCCTAAAGGAAGAAAGTAAAATGCTCAATTTATTTCTTTGAATTTGCTCCCAATCTTTTAGAATGTGAGATTTTAAAAAGAAAGTAAAACAAACTTAATGAGACCGAGAAAGTAGTTAGAATTAAAAAGAGTGTTATAGTTAACTGAGGTTAAAGGTGAATTCATAGACACGTAATGCACTAATAACCCAACAGGAAAATTTTGAGCTTTCGCACCCTACCCCACCCACTCTATCCAGTTAATTCTTTCTAAACCCATACTTAAGGATAATAGTTAGTCTTCAGAGAGACCGTTTCTCTGAGAGATTTTTCTCATACCCACTACTTTAAAGCTTAATGTTTACTTTTACTCTACGTTTTTCTTTATGGGTCGACCCATTCAGAAATGATCTCTCAAACAAACCGTCTCTCATAAGAATTTGTGCAAGGATAAAGCTAAAAAATAAAAGTTTAAAAGATCGAAACTATATAAAATAAAATTACTATTAAAAAGTTACTACTAAGAAGTAAGAACACTAGCTTGAAGTGCTAACTCTAATATTAATGCGCCCATTAATTACTATTAACCCACCAATTGCTTCTCGACCTGAGTGACTCTTTGACTGTATACTCTTTATGAGTGATTACTTACCATCTCCTATATGTCCCCAAACCTTAATCACAGTTTCTATAAGCATCATACATTAGGTACGAATACGATGATGATATAACCAAGAAAATTCCAAGGGCTAAACTTAAAAAGTAAATAGTCTGCAGGGTGGGTCGGGTCCCTACCAACCCCGCTTATGACTTCGCCCACGCCCATGCCCGCGCCCTTGTCCGCCCGCCCTACATTGAATTGTTGCTATTGTCCTGTCTCAGGCACTCAACTTGAAGAGGCAGTACCAGAGCTTCCACCTCTAAAAGTGAAGGATATTCCTAGAAACTACACTCGTCACCCTGAACTAAACGATATCATGGCTAATATGCTAATGGAAACTTCCAAAGCTTCTAAAGGCCTAATCTTTAACACATTGCAAGAACTAGAAGGTTCTTCCATATCATTAGTTCGTCAACATTTCAACATTCCTGTTTTCGCAATCGGACCATTTCAAAAACAGGTTAAGGCCTCGTCGAGTAGCTTGTTAGCCGAAGATCAGAGTTGCATTCCATGGCTAAATAGGCAGCCACCTAAATCTGTGCTTTATGTAAGCTTTGGAAGTATAGCTGCTATTGATCAGACTCAGTTTAATGAGATTGCTTGGGGATTAGCCCTTAGCATACAATCATTTTTGTGGGTTATTAGGCCAGGATTAGTCCGCGGCCTAGATGGGTGTGTGGCATTGCCAGACGGATTCATAGAGATGGTCATGGATCGAAGCAGGATAGTGGAATGGGCCCCACAAGAAGAGGTGTTAGGTCATCCTGCAATTGGCGGATTCTGGACTCATTGTGGATGGAATTCAGTATTGGAAAGTATTTGTCAAGGTGTGCCCATGATTTGTCTACCATTCTTTGGCGATCAAATGAATAATGCAAGATATGTGACTGATGTTTGGAGGGTAGGGTTGCGATTCGAGCACGAGTTAAATCGACAAGATATAGAGAAGGGAATTAGAAGGCTAATGGTAGATAATGAAGGCAAAGAAATGAGAAAAAGGGCAACAATTTTGAAAGATCAAGCAAGTTTATGTGTAGCTAAAGGTGGATCATCTTACCAAGCTTTGGAGAGTTTAGTTGCTCATATTTTGTCATTTTGAATCATTTATGTTCTTCATTATGAGCTTACTCTTTTGTACTTTCCCAAGGACTTTTGGTGTATTGATATCAACAATTATTTGCTAACAATATAATGTTTTTGGTACTAAATGGAGAAAATATAATATATTATGAAAATATAATATAAAATGTTTGCTATTAAAGATTAATTAAAAACATTATTTATCTTATAGGAGTATTATTACTACTAAGTGTAATTTTAAGGTTGCATACATCTGATCTCCCAAACTCCACCTTAAATGGGAGTCATTTATTGGAAATGGAAATTAAGGTAATGAAATATTCTTGTCGTAGTTTAAAGTACTACTTGACATCATTTATCATCTTGAAAATTATAAAGAAAAATTACTAAATAAAAATATGATATTAGATGAAAACGAAAATTATAACGAAAAATTACAACTTTTTTACTATTTTATTTTTTGAAAGGAAAAAAACGCTAATCTTTAGATAAACGAAAATCGAAATACAGCGCATCCAAAAGCCAACTCGGAGCTTGAAGACAACTTTATTACTATTAAATGACACACAAGTACACAACATAATACATTGCAAACTATAAATAAAATTCATTCTTATTATTATTATTTAATTATCGATAACGTTATGTACACATAGAAATAGAAAAGGCCCAAAAGAATAAGCCAAATAGCACCAGTCTTCAAAGCTGAGATAAGTTCATGTGCCACAAAAACAAAGACAAAAGTTCAATATTGTTGAAGAAACCAAATGTAACACGCAAGCAAATACATCAAATCCAATAGACTAACAAAATTTGTTTAAGACTTCTACAACTTCACATTTCACAATCAAAGAATAGTTTTATCACTTATTGGATCCTCTCATTCCATTAACGGTTTATTTGGTAGGTGGTAATAAATGGTGATAATGAGATTTGAGAATGAAAAATTAGTATAATTTTGGTTAGAAAATATCTTGGCTACCTTGATAGGCATGATAGCCATGCTTGTCCAATTTCAATTATCTCATTTTCTTTACAAAATTCATTCCAATGCATTACCATTGGGAGAAGTGATATTAGGTGGTAGTGAAAATTTTTAAATTAAAAAACATTTTTGTGATCAAAGTTTTCATAAACATAGGAATGATAATTGGAATGATATCGAACTTTTGATGAAATTTTATATTATAAATCATTCACATTACCGCCATTAAATACCACTAACCAAAGGGGCCGTAACATTTACACAGGGAAATTTGACAAACAACTGATATTTGATAGCTGGTAGCTGATTACATTAGTTGATTTGACCAGCTGATTATATCGACTGATTTGACCAACTGATTTTAAACCCGCTAGTCTTAAAAGCTTGTTCAACAACAGCTCATCCATAATAATAAACTGTTTCAACCAACTAATTTACTAAATACTAGTATTAGATAATTTGACCACCCAACAGCTAAAATTGCAAAATAAACTATTTCGCCAAACACGCCCTATTCAATAAAAGAGACCATAAAAATCTACCAGGACTGATCCAGAAACCAAAAAGAAACTAACAATGGCTAACCAAATGAA
Organism: Amaranthus palmeri; assembly: GCA_019776075.1. Lineage (NCBI taxonomy): Eukaryota > Viridiplantae > Streptophyta > Magnoliopsida > Caryophyllales > Amaranthaceae > Amaranthus > Amaranthus palmeri. The sequence goes on from JAAKBH010000300.1 coordinate 363,446, forward strand.
CAAGCTGGGCAGCAGAGTCGTGCTGTTTCCACAGCCGCTTATCGGGCACATAACTCCGATGCTTCACATCGGAAACGCCCTCTATTCGAAAGGATTTTCCGTCACTGTAATCCAATCTCGACTCCACTCACCAGACCCAGATGCATTCCCCAATTTCACATTCCATTACATTGATGAAACACTCTGGAATGCTGAAATTCTTGCTTCAGATCCTTGGGAGAAGGTAGCTTTACTGAATAAGAGGTTTATGGTACCTTTTCGAGATTCGTTGGGTAGGATTTTAAGGGATGCTTCTGGTTCGGAGGAGTCGGTTGCTTGCTTGATATCGGATCCGATTTGGGATTTTGTTGCGGCGATTGCTGATGAATTTGATCTTCCAAGGGTTGGTATCAGAACTGGTGGGTTATTGGCTTTTGTTATGTATGAATCACTGCCATTTTTGAGGCAAAAAGGGTATTTCTCCCTTCAAGGTTAGACCAATTTCAATACTAACTAGCTTTGTAGTGTAAATTGTGTATAGTATATAGAGCTGTTCAAAAGTGACCCGATCCGAAAATCCGAACCGAAACCGAAAATAAATCGACCCGAAAATATCTTCCGTTTTCAGGTTTATCGAACCGACAATACCCGAACCGATGTTGTACCCGAACCGGTTGACAAACGGAAATGGGAAACCTGAACCCGAATTGTAACCGAGTTTTGTAACCGACACATAACCGTTAACCGAGATTACCCGAACCTAAAAATGACCTATCCGAGTCATATCCGACCCGAATCATGCTCGAAACCGGACTCGATCCGGCTAAAACCGACTTAACCCGAACGAATTTTAGATCGAATTACTTTAAATCTGAACCAATTTTTAAGATAGAAGTATGATACACTTATATTCAATCATTTTATTAGTTAATCTAATAAATACATGATTTCATATATTTAGAGCTAATAATCAATGGTGATTATTTATTAAACTACTTTTAATCGTACTAATGGAAAATTTATAGAGCTTTATATTTTTAATTTTCGGTCAAACATGTAAAAGTAACAAAGTAATAATGATCACTAATTGATTTGCATTTTAATTATTTTGTTTTTGATCGATAGTAATAAGTAATATGTAGCCGAATTCTGGTTTCTAAAAAGCCGTACCCGATCGGTACCCGACAAAACCGAACCAATTATTAACCGATGACAACCCGATACCGATTAACACTCGACCCGAACTTCAACCGGCACCGAACTGATGCTAACCTGATAGCTCGAATAACCGATCTTTAACCGAACCGTGACTAACCGACCTGACCCGAGTGTGACCCGTCATAACAAATAGCCGAAACATAACCGATCTGAAATACAACCGAACCGAATGACACCCGTCCGAAACCGACCCGATCACCCGAATGAACACCTCTAATAGTATAACAATAAGAAAGGCTTGATCCAAACAATAAAGGGGGATGCTGTGATGGACAGAGCCGTCTTAAAAATTTTGGGCCCTGTGCTAAATTTTTTTTTGTGTTTTATTTATAGTAAATATAATATATATTTTATCAATAAATTTAACATATTTCTTTTTAATTTTGATTAACTTTTTCATATACGGGAGAAAGAGGGGCCCTGTGCGGTCGATCACCTCGCACACCCTCAAAGACCCCTCTGGTGATGGATAAACCAAGACAAATTAAAACAACAATGAGTCTGTTTGAAAATGATCGTTGGTCGGAGTTGTTAGATGGTTTGACCAACTAGAAATTCAGTTGTATAAGCTAGTTTAGAGGTGTTCATTCAGATCATCAGGTTAATTTTGAGTCATGTGTTTCGGTTCTTGTGTTCACATTGATTTTACATTATTTTAAATTCATTTTGAAGTTGGTTTGGTTCCAAACTCGGGTTAATATCAAATCATCGGGTTTGTTATTAGTCATTAATTAGAGAAAAAATGGATAAAAAGGTAAAAACCAACAAAAAAGCTACTTATTAGCTTTTGTTTTTTATTTAAAAGTCATTAGCCAAATATTTTTTTTAACAAAAAACATAAAGCCAAAAACCAAATCAAAAAGTAAATAACCAAACAAAACCAAATCCAAACACAAGACAATGAACCATACAAACACTTGAACAAGCGCGCATGAATTCTTTCTTTAAGGGCATGTTTGTATAAGGTATAAGGAGTAACATATCAAATGGGATAGGAGATTCTCCCCCGTTGCATTAAATTCGTAATATTTTTCATTTTGATCCATTCCATTTAATTTGCACCACTTCTATTTTTAAACAATGACCCACTATCTTTTTAATCTTATCCATATAATTTAACTCTTTTGTAGTTTCATCTACACAATTCGATCTCTTTATTCATTTATTACCACATTCTTAAAAATAACTTTCTTTCTCTTTGATGCAAATCTAATGTGACAGAGGGAGACGAAATTGTTATCCTTTGATAAGGTATTCACTACCATATCAAGCATGCCTTAGAACTAAGCCCCCCTAATTAATGCAAGAAAATTTGAATAAGCAAGTACAAACTACAACTCTACATATCTTTCCTTTCATTAACTCTCAAGTGCCTGTATTTCTCAGAATATGAACAAGAAGCAGAAGTTTTGGAGATTCCACCACTAAAAGTGAAAGATCTTCCAACAGAAAATCATGATGCAATAGCTGTTACAGTTGAAGAAAGCAAGAGTTATCGTCAAGGAATCATCTGTAACACATTCAAGGAACTTGAAGGATCGATTCTCGATCAATATAGCAGAAGTCTTTCGAATGCACCCATCTTTCCAATCGGCCCCTTGCACGAGTATTCCCCACCTAGCATGGGGGGAATCCTCGATCAAGACCATAGCTCCATCACATGGCTAAACACACAAGCACCAAAATCTGTGTTATATGTGAGCTTTGGGACACTTGCAACTATAACCAAAGAACAGTTTTTAGAGATAGCTTGGGGACTTGCCCAAAGCAAACATCCCTTCTTATGGGTGGTTCAACCCAAGTTGATCAACGGTTCAGATACAAGCGATCACGAACTTCCCAAAGATTTTATCATGGAAGTGAGTGGAAGAGGTTATATTGTATCATGGGCACCACAGCGTGAGGTTTTGGCCCATCCGAGTGTTGGAGGATTTTGGACACACTCGGGTTGGAATTCGATTATTGAGAGTATTTCTGAAGGGGTACCGATGATTTGCTTTCCGTTTTTTGGGGATCAAAAGGTCAATGCAAGAGTTGTGAGTGATGTTTGGAAGATTGGGTTGCAGTTGGAGAAAAAGACGGAAAGACGAGAAATAGAGAGGGTGATCCAAAGACTGATGGTGGAAAAAGAAGGTGAAGAGCTAAGAGAAAGGGTAGGAGCTCTCAAAGAGAAAGCACATAGTTGTCTAATGGAAGGAGGGTCTTCATATAGTGCATTAGACCAGCTGACTGATCATATTTTATCATTCTGTAGAGCTGAAAACCTAGCTAAGAGATGAAACTCACTAATATGCTAGACTCGTAATCTATGAAACTTGGACTCGGGTACTGATGTTGGATACTGGTACACGTCCAAGCACCGGATACGTCTAAATATTCAATTTTACGCCTAAAATGAAGTGTGTAAGTGCCAAAATCTGACACGAGTACGAGTAACATAGCTAGTAATAAGTTCCAGGTATCAGCTTTCTCGAAACAAGTAAAGGAGATGAGAGGCCTTGATCTTTCATCTGATTCAAGCCCTTTCTATTTCTTACCCCATTTGGGTTATTTTTGAAATGTACTATTAACTTATAGCTACACGTGAGACCTTCTCTCGGTGAGATGAACTCAAAATAAAGAGTTCATATGTTTATAATTTATTAGTTGGGTTATTCAACCTGCATCATACAAGAATTTGTGATTAAGTTAAGCCTCCATCTTACGATTGATAAATAAACTATACTATTCGCGTTTCAGCCTTGCTAAAATATAAGACCTTCCTTCAGAGTCACAGCAAACCTAATAGAAGCTTGAGAAGGAGATCAAGACTATTAGAAACACATAATCAACAATGTTATCTTATAGTAATAATACTCCAAATGCCACGCCTTTCTCCACGAAAAAATTAATCAAAAAAAGTATGATAAGTTTATTAATAAAATAATATATAATTGCTATAAATAAGGCGTAAGATAAAAATTTTGTATAAGAGCCCAAATTTTTAAAGACGGCTCCGAAAAAAAAAATTGCATGTTAGTCGAGTTCACCAAGCATGTCCCAAGCATTAGTTCACTAGAAACATGTACCAATGTCTGGTAACTTATGGTCACAACTCACAAGATACCTAAGGTCCCAAGCATGTAAGTTTGTATGCGGTATTCTAGCAAGTTTTGAACATACTTAGAGACCTATCAAATCGATCAATTAGGTTAATTTTGGTCGAGTCAATTTCAATCCAATTATCTTGCAATCGCTCGGTTTTCGATTTGGTCGCGTTTAGTTAGACCCAATAGGTCAAAGGTTCTAAATTTTTTTCTTATCAATCAAGTTTTTCAGAACAAATATCATATGCAGTTTTTCATTTAATAATCTTAACTTTTCTTGTAATAGACTAATATATATTTTCTAAGGCTTTAATAAAGAAATACAACTAGACTCTTGAGAAACCGTCTCTTTGAGAGACGTATTTCAAGTCTAACCCATTAAACTTTAATGTCTACTTACCGTATTCTTAATGCCTACTTACAATATTTTTAATACTTATCATATCCTTAATGTCCAATTTCAATATCTTAACTGTTTGCTTACATCATTCTTAATGCTTACTTACAATATTTTATATAAAATATATAATGAGCCGGTCCAAGTAAAGATGTTCTCTCACAAAAATTTGTAAAATAAATATTGATATGAAACACAAAAGCAAATTAGATACTTCTATGAGAGGTCAAGTAATAATTGAAAGGACCAATAAAAACAACATTAATATTTATTGAAGGACATCAGCAGTACTATAGTGCTATAGCTCACAATCTCACATGGTGGCATGGTGACTCAATTTAATTCTTTCCCATCTCATTCCAATAGGCAAAATGCCAAAGCAGAATTAATAATAAACTGAAAAGCATCCTCAATAATATAATAAATAATTAAATACAGAATGCACTTATTTTGGTTTGGCTAAAATTTAGTGACAAATGAAATTTAGCTGGTAAATGAGACAAAAAATAAGTGAAGAATAAGAATTGGTATGATGATATATGAGATTTAAAGAAATAAAGTAGTCATTGTCAAAAAAGGGTGCAAAATAAGTGAGACAACCTGAAATGAAAAGATATGTAAATTAAGAGGGATAGAGTGAATCCTTTTTACAACAGTGGGCATTTACAGCCCCGATTCTATAACTCATATATGTCCCAGTCCCTATACTAAGATAGAATAAAATAAGCTTCTTCTATAAAAAAACTCCCAAAATAAGTTTCGAAAAGTTTTTAATTCCAAAATAAACGTCTTCGTGTCCGACCCTAACGTTAGGGTTTGTTCGCTGTTAGTAACAGCAAACAAAGAGGGATAATGTCTTAACGTTTAAACGGACAAAAAAATAAAAACCAAGCTTGTTCGCCTTTGATAACAACTATTTATTATTTTTAGCGTCCCTTTGAATGTTATGACATTGTCCTTCTTTCTTCGTTGTTACTAACAGCGAACAAACTAATTTACTTTTCTTTGGAACAAACCGGACCTTAGGTTCGAACCAGAACACGTTTATTCTAGGGAATTTTTTGTTTAAAAAGTCCCTAGATACCAAGCCAAAGCTTCAAAGAAGACAGATGCAGCAAGAAAACATGAGGATTGGGGTGAGGTTACTACTATTCCCTCTACCATTTCAAGGCCATGCTATACCAATGCTTCATCTAGCAAATCTCCTCCAGAAAAAAGGCTTTTTAATCAGCATCATCCAAACCCGATACAACTGTCCCGATCCCAATAACTTTCCTCTTTTCACCTTCCACTTCCTCGACGATGGCCTGCCTGCAAACGCCACACCTGCTCCGAACGATTATTCGACCGTCCTATCCGTCCTCAACACAAACTGTTTAACACCATTCTACAATTGCTTGTCACAGATTTTGTGTAAAGCTGCCAAAGATAAGGAACCTATTGCTTGCCTTATTGCAGATCCTATGTGGTCGTTTGCAGGATCTGTTTCCAGTAAACTCAAACTGCCTAGGATCACACTGAGAAGTACTAGTATGTCTGCCTATTTTGTGTATCATTCCTTGCCGTCATTACGAGACAAAGGCTACTACCCTCTGCAAGGTAATACTCTCTCCGGTTTTTAATGGTTCTACATTTCTGTTTTGTGCGCTATTTATTGCACAATTTTAATGTAAAATATCTTAAAGGGGTGTTTGGCATGAGAATTTAATTTCCAAATTTCATAAAATCCCATGTTTGGTAAATGAGATTGGGTTTAGAAATGGGGATTGAGAATCGGAATACATCCCATGAATTCTCAAGGTTTCATTACCGAATGAGCAAGTATTTGAGGTAGGGAATTGGCTTTTAGGTAGAAAAGACATTTTTACCCTACAAGTTTTTTTTTTAATTTTTAGTGGGGTAAAATTGTAAATTAATATTTTATTTTTAATAGTATATATCTGCAATTCCCAACTAATTTACATTAACATACCAAACAAGGGAATGGAAATATATTATACAAATTCCCAACAATTAAATCTCAATCCCAATCTCACATTCTTATCCCCAAATTCATCATCATCATCATCATCCAACCCAGTGTATCCCGCTCATAGAAACTATGGGCAGGGTCTGGGGAGGGAAAGACGGCGGCAACTCATACCCATACAGGAGAGCGCGACCCAAACTGAGTCCCCCGGCTCGAGGAAGATAAAGATATTCTTATCCCCAAATTCTCATTCCTATATACCAAACATCCCCTAATTCTATATAATAAAAAATTCTAAACAGCTAATATTATGAAAATATGCGTCAAAATGAATCAAACAAGATCCCACTTGACTATGTTTTACATTATACATAGGGAAATATATGCCGAATAGAATCAGTTGATGAATAGTAGTTACTACAAAAACTGTAACAAGTATTAAAATCCAGAAGAAGTATACTACTACCATTGATTTCCCATAGTTTTTGATATATTTTTTGTTTGGAAACCCTCAAAAGAACTTGTTAGCAATCTTTACTGGATTTTATCTTTCAACTTGTTCATAACAAAATTCCAAAATCAGACTATTTTGCTACAAGCACAAAGGTGGGTATAGTTTTGCCTCAAATGTTACTAGCAGAATCAATCAATCAATCACAATTAGAAAACATTAGTTCATATCAATTACTCAAGCAGCTAGGACCATCATATTGTGAGTAGATAACATAAACCCAATAAAACACCTGAAACAAAATCAACGCCAAACATGTACAAGATTCTAACATATATATCATCATCATTGGCATCATATCCAATATCCTGCTTGAAAGCAGGGTCTAGGTGATGAACAATCCATACCATACTCTCTTCACAAGAAGGACAAGAGGAATGTGGTCAATTTTACCCCAAACAGTAAGAGCCCTGCATAAAGAGGGTCTCAAGTACAGCTACTTGCAGCAAAAAAACAGCACAAGCAAAAACTAGGTCTACAAAATAAACGATGAGTATATAAATAAACAAAATGAAGTGAGTAAGCCGGGTAAAAAACAACTAGACACTAGGGCAAGAAGGCAACTCGAGAAACTATTAATAGTCTAAAATATGGATCTGACAACTCTAACTATTCCAGTATTCCTATCCCTAGTCAGATCCGCAGAAAGACACAGCTCACCCGAGATTAAAAAACACGGGCATTTATAGTTCAAAACTTTTTCATTTAAGAAACAATGCTACTTATCTCCTTATTGCACTACCAAGAGCACTATCACTATAAAATGTTCAGCAAGGTAAAAATTCTTTCATGGGTATCAGGGTATCTTCTTACTTGTAAGAGTATATTCGAATTAAATCGCAAAATCAACAAGAACAAATATAACAGCAGTCTCTCCTCTATTGCATTTATTTCTTATTTTCTTTTAATAACTATATTACCTGCTGAACCAAGAATACAACTTCAATTTCAGAAACTAAATTTGATGAGCTAGTGCCGGAGCTTCCACCCCTCAAAGTCAAAGACCTACCTCCAGAGGCAGGGCAAGACCTATTGGCTGATACAGTAAAGGAGACCAACACTTCACAAGGAATCATCTGGAACACATTTGAAGAACTTGAAGATGCCTACATAACTAGAGTTCGGCAAGTCCTTCCCATTCCTATATTTCCAATAGGCCCAATACACAAAGACTCGCAACAATCTCCGGTGAACATATGGGCACAAGATCAAACTTCCATTTCATGGCTTAACAAACAAGCACCCCAGTCAGTACTCTATGTTAGTTTTGGAAGCATCGCAGCAGTAAGCAAAGCTGATTTCATCGAGATTGCCAGAGGATTAGCTAACAGCAAGCAGGCTTTCCTATGGGTTGTTCGACATGGACTGATTGAAGGATCAAATGAAAATGACCCACTCCCTTTGCCAAATGGTTACTTGGACATGATAGGTCAAAGGGGACATATAGTCAACTGGGCACCGCAGCAAGAGGTTCTGGCACACCCTGCTGTAGGAGGTTTCTGGACACATTGTGGATGGAACTCAGTTATGGAGAGTATCAGTGAAGGGGTTCCAATGCTTTGCCTACCCTGTTTTGCTGATCAGACTATGAACATGAGGCATGTATGCGATAACTGGAAAATTGGGTTGCAGCTAGAAAAGGGTAATTTGAAAAGCGAAGAAATAGAGAAGGCAGTCAAAAAACTGTTGGTGGAAGAAGAAGGTGCAGCATTGAGGAACAAAATCAAAGCTTTGAAAGAAAAGGCAACTCTTTCTCTAAAGGAAGGTGGCTCCTCATACAAATCCTTAGAGGATCTCACTAAGTACCTGTTATCACTTTAGGACAATTATTGATTTGCAAATTAATGGCATAGTTTGGTTGAGAAAGGATTAGTTAACATTTAGAGGCTTAGACTTGCTTATTCACTAATGAGTGTGTATGGTGAAAAATGAATAGAATAAAGGATTTGGTTGAATCCTATAATTTCATCAAAAGGTTTTGTACTTCTTATCAACAAATTACATTTAATAGGAACCCTCTCAAACATACTCTAGTTGTTTGCAATCGACAGTCAAAACAACAATGGTGTTTGCGTTCACATACAAGCTCTCACTCTCTCGAACAGTTCAACAGCTTAATTCTAGATTGCATGTACTTCAGTCCTCATGCATTTTATCTGACCCTTAAAGCCTCCATTATATTCCAAAGAGCCGAAAGAATCCAACTTTGTATTCGGCTATTCGCTGATCTCTATGCATGCAAAATGAAAAAACCGAAAGTCTAACACAGTTTACTCGCGACCAAAGTAGTTGCTTGTCCAAGCAAGTGAACTGCTTGCCAAAGAACTCATCTTGCTCATCCGAGAAAGCTTCTCCCCCTGCTTTGCCTTAGTTCTACGCAGTCTCGCTGGGATACTGCCAAGGTTGTCAGGATCGGGATTCTACGTAAGATCGTTGAGGTGGTAGGATCGAAATCGGTAGAATCGGATCGTAGGATCGTGTGATCCTACAAATATGCATTAATATGCTTTAGATAATGGATTTTCAATTGTATTTCTTCGTTTTTTTAGTTTTAAGGTTTATATTTATACTTATTTGACTTCAATTAATAGGCTTTGTAAAAGAATACCTTTAATAATCATATTTAAGATGCGAATCAAGAAAAACTTGAATTATAGTTATTTTAATTAATATAATTGTTTAGATATATACATATATATACATAAGTAAAATCTGGATTATATATTTTTTATGATTGAAACTACCCTTATAAGATCGGATCGCAAGATCGTAGGATCGTAGAATCGTGTTATGATCCTACTACTTAAATCTTGGAGCTATGTAGGATCGTTCGATTCTACCGACATTAAGATCCTACCTACGATCCGGATCGGTCGCCTAATTTTAAATCGTAGGATCGTAGAATCGTTGATCAGGATCGCGATTCTGATAACCATGGATACTGCCTCATGCTGCACAATTTGCTCGCTCGATCATAGCTCCAACAAGGCAACTTCCTTCTTACCTTCCGTAAGCTCGCAATCGCAACGTGCAAAATCATGTCAAGCAACACTCTATTCTAGCACCAAACTTCTTCCAATATTATCAGTAATCATCAACAGTCAACAGTCAACACATTGCCTTGCTCACTTATGAGCTTTGGCACTATTACTAAATGTTTGTAGTATTTTGCAAGATGACAATCACCATATATGATGCCTGAAAGAATTCTGGGATAACGAATATATATAAATAAAAATACCAGTAATATTAGTTGTCTCCACAATCTGGCATTATCTTCATTTCAGGCTTTCCGCTCTTCGTCTTCCCGACACATCAGAGACTATAATTTCATGTACGTCAAACCCAGGGGCGAAGCCAGGATTTTGGATTAGGGGGCCAAATTATCGATATATTAGAAAATTTTTTTACTATATAAAAACTAAAGATGTTAGAAACAGACACGATGGTTTGAAATTTACACGACATTAAAACCAAATTTGATTTGATTCGACTTCAAAAATTTACAATTATGTAAAACAATATGTACACGAAATTTACAATTTACACTGACATTAAAACTAAATTCGATTTGATTTGACTCAAACCAGCTAAATTACTAAAGTTCACCAAATTATTTCCATCCTCGTCTTCTCAATAGGCATATTAGGAGCAACAGTGTGCAACGGTGCAAAACATTATACACATACAATCCCAATATCAAAAGAAAATATATAGGAAACAAGACTAAAGATCCATGCCTAAATACAGGAAAAATACAGGAAAACTGAATTTTGCATTCTATGTTATATATTAATCAAATGTTCAACTCAAACTCAAACAATAAGAATAACAAAAGAACGGTATAAGAATAACAAAATTTAAACAAGGAATCGGGCATATTCAATCTTATGATAGCAACTAGATGTAATATTTTTATTTGCAGTTATCAAACAACAAGAAAGCGATGGATTCAAACTTCAAAAAAGTAATGTAAACAATCAAAGTAGAATTTAAGACAAAAATCAAAGGAAATTGTTCTAACCTAACTAGTTTTGATCTCAATTCTTTATCATTTGCCTTCCTTAATGTTCCATTCTTCACCACAAAGAAAAAAACCGGCGTCTTTTTTCAGCCAATTACGGCATAGACGGCGGCGGTTACGTAGTGGAGTACGTAGGTCATCGGCAAGAAGTGATCTTCGTTGGGCAGTACCCCGGCGGTTACAAAGTTTATTACGGATCGGGATTAATTTAATTTACCTTAACAAATTTACATGGATTAAAATAATATGCTAATTACATTCTTAAAATTGATTTAGTTTTTTAAAAAAATTACAATATTCATGTTTTTTAATCATGAGTTCATGACATAATCAACGTTTGTCGCATTCAATAAAATACATGATTTCGTCCATTTAACCTAGCTTAAAATTAGAACGATTATTAAAATGGTCGAAATTTTCTTATTTAGTGTTGTAAACATTAATATTTTAATGGTTGTAATTAGCAAAAAAAATACATAAGGTTATAAATTTTTTTTTTCTTATTAAGATGGAATGTAGGTAATGCAATTGAGTATCAGGTCCTTTTGTGTATCAAAACTTAAATGTATCTGCATTAGTATATGGAATAGATAGATCGATAGATTAGCATATATACTCCTTGTTTTGAGATTGTCAGTAGCTCAATCCAGATTTACATATCAAGATTTAGCACATGTCAAAATGTCAAAAAATATGCACTTTCTTAACAAGTAATATATAAACATTACGGATTTTATTAACATAAGGTAAAAAAAAATGAATAAAATTACGTCCATCTTACTTAAAAGTTAAATTCCATTACATTAGTGAACCAAATAGAGTTTACAGTCGCAAATTGGATGGTATAAACTCCAAGGGGCCATGACTTGCCTAAACACAAACCCATGGAAGGGTTGGCGCTTGATATATAGGGGTCCTAGGCGAAATAACATATTAATTTTGCTTTTTTGACAAGGGTCCTGGGCGACAGCCCCTCTTAGGCTCTTACCCACCGTCAGGGCCGGCCCTGTGAGACAAGGCCCGCCCCTATGTATCGAAAACCATAAGTACTCGCGTCGCATAATAGCTACAGTCATAGTGTTTATGTACAGCCATGACTAGCACGGTCACATTGCAGAATATCTATACATGTGGTGCTCGTCTTGAGCCGAGCAATCCTAATGCCCGTTAACTGGTCATGGTTGTACATTACACTTCTCTACTAACAGTTAACAAAATAGATCGACTTTCCTGCTAGATCATACTCCGAAACAGCATCAAAGTTCCATTTCGGTGAAGGACTGCATATCATGATACTTCCTGTTTCGTCTAGTCTCGCTTTGGTCTCTAGTTAGGTATCGCTTTTTTCTTCTAATCTTCCCGGTAGTTTATATATAACACGTGAAAAATTGTTCTTGATATGTACAAAATGCACAAAACTGATGTTTAGGATTCAGGGAATCCTAATTGTAATTCTCCGAATGATGATCATCGACTGCAGTAACCTTAGCAGTGCTAATCTTTGTGTTAACAGTCACCTTCGGAAGGTCTTGTGATTTAATTGCGGGTTTAATGTTGTTTGGCTCAACCGCATTGAAGCCTTCATCGTCTTTTTTCAAGTCTGCGGGAGGTAAGAAACAGTCCGTGGACAAACCCTTAATGTTGAAGTCGACTTCTTCAATAGACCAGATCTCTTCCATACGCGTCCTAGAATGGCTCTCGGAGTTTTCTCCGTATCTAAACAATGAAACTGAAGTTTTACCGGAATGTGCAATGTTAACACCGTCTATTGTTTGGTAGTCTTGGATTTGGGACTCCATAGTGGTCTCCCAGAAGATGCTATCACACTTTGATGTCTTTATTCGTAAAAGGTGAGAGTCCTCGAGTTGAACAAGAAGTCCTGTTCTTTGGCTAAAGTAGCCCCAAACTGTGTGGCGGATTATCTCTACATTACCACTGCTCCTCGCTTCTAGTGTTGATGGATTCGCTTCTAGCTTCAGCACAAAGCAATCCTCGTCGTTTACTAGTTTCTCTCCGATGCAGATAGCGTTGGTGAATAGGCTTGCTGTCAGTCGTGGATCAAGACCCTACAAAGGAATTTTTCATAACCAATCATTTCAAAGATGGCTTATTAAATTATATGCACTTTATAGTTGCTACCAATAGTCAATCAGAAACAACTGCTTTGTTATCCCTAACAAGGGTCAGGTAGTATACATCCAACCCCACGAACCAAAGCCACTTAATTGCATCGAAATAATTAAAGCGTTTATGACATATTTCTTCACCTTGAAATAAAAGTTTTACGCAAGTCTCAGTTTCAATAACTTCAAAGACAAAATTCTCTTTTATGATTGACTTGTTTCAGTTCGTGTAACAGACCTTATATGTTAAGACGATCACAACTATATCGAGCATGTTAGCCTCAACTTAGCATTTACTCATCTTCTAACATGGCTCATAAACATGTTAAATACAAGCATTGTCCAAGTTTACATTGATTAAAAGAGTAAAGTTAATTCTAAGATAAATTAAAACTTAAAATCAACTCTCATACCATGAACAAGACTACTCAACTTCATGAATTAGACCAGTCAACAACCATTTTTCAAAAGGGAAGGAAAATGCTGTTTGTTGGGGAATAAAGAAATACCAACTGTATTGGGGTCTTAGTTCTTTAAGTCAAAAGGAAGCCCAAAGTTTAAGTTCACCATCTATCCAACCGGATGAAAATTAACAGCCCACTAACCAAGAAAGCAAAATTAGGAAGACAATAACTTTATAACTTGCTAAAGAAAAAGAGGAGCTAACATGTTCTTTTGGCATAATCCATGTTTTCTAAAGGAAATTGGTAGTTAGAAATAGAGCCACTAAACACAACATCATTATGTGTCATAATGACATTTTTAATAAAGGATTAGATGATATCAATCTTAATGTAATCATTGAATAGTTCATCATCTAGACATTACAAAATAAATAAAATCATGACAATCATTGTCAATCACCACAATGCATATATAGAATTCACAAATCAAAGCATGTTATCACATAAATTAATAATAAAGATTATCTTTTTTGAAAATCAAACTCATACTAGTAAGAGATGTTCTATTCTAAAATACTACAAATGTTGAAAACATCATTTTTACCAAAAAAAGCACAAATAAAGAGTCGAACAACATTTCATTACCCTAAAGTCAGAATCATCAAACCAGTAACCCGCACAAGTCAGAGTCCGAAAACTAGGATAGCAGATTAATCATATATGTGCACCTGCGCACTCTTACAATTTATTACCCCATTTCCATCAAATTCTCCCTCTTAAGTGAATTTTGACGATCTTAACAAAGTGATCGCTATAGACCGTAATAATACCAAACAATAACAATTCCAAAACTTTAATCCTAAGAGAATGAGATCGGGATAAATGAACCAATAGATCAGTCCTCTTGCTCGTTTACAATAACTCTACCATTGGCTCATTATAATAGAAAACCAAAACATTATAATAATTTTATAAATCTTTAGCTCCATCAACAACTATCCATCAAACAACCATGGTAAATTCATCTCAAGATCAAAATCTAAACTTGATGAAAATCAAAATCTAGAAGTTGGAGTGTAAGTATACCTGCAATGAACGTCGGAGAGGTCGTGGTGGGCCACGAGAGGCATGAGAATTGTGCCAAGGTGTTTGCCTCCAAGCAACTTTCCCATCACTTCCAGCACTAATCTTGGTGCCTGAAACCACCAGTTCTAAACACCATAAATCTGGCTTCTTTTGCCACAAAACAAATCCACCTACTTCACCACCATGCTTTAGTCCTTTAACCTTGACCACTTTATTGTTATCCCCTTTTGGATTATTCACAGATAACCCTTCACCAGCACTGAATTCTGAAGCCATCATCCTCACTTTTCCCATTGCATACATGCTATCAATCGAATTCAAAGCATGCTCGCCTCCCATGGCAGCAATGTACTGATGAATAATGTATTTCGCCATTGAAGATTCCTGTGGATCAATTCATCAAACACATAGTGTTAATTTACAAAAAAAACAATCCAAATATCCAATAAAGAATATTAATTACAATTGATAGACCCATCAATTCAAGAAAAAAAATCATAAAAAGTAAAAGAAACAAGATTCATTTAAGCATTTCATCAAATAACTTGAGTGTATTAAGAGCCACATAATGCAAGTTTACAAACCCATGCCAGTTCCCATCAATTTAAGAGAGAAAGTTCATAAAAAAAAAAAAAAACAAAAATTCATTTATGAACTTCCTTAAATAGTTTGAAGGCAATGAAAAACCATATAATGTAAGTTTACAACCCATCAATCCAAAAAACAAGAATATCAAAAACAAAAGTAAAAGCATTCATTTACGCACTACATCAAACAGTTTGAAGGCAATGACAAAACCCAAAAAATCCAGAAAACTAATTACTGGGTTTTATGAAACTTACAATAGGGTGATCTTTGATACACTTATTAGCTTTATGATCAGAAGGAACGGGAAGAGGGATCAAAGGAGCACCAATAACACCAAGAAGAAGTTGAATCTGAGAGTTTCTATCAGAAAAAGGGAAAGTAGTAGGAGCTCTACCAGGGTTAGTTTTCATCCAGGATTTCATATTAGGCCATTTATTTTTAGCAGAAGGAAACATTTCTTCAGGAATTGGGACTTCAAGAACTGTTTCAAGTCCATCTTCTTTATCAAAATTGGGGCAAAGCGTCCTCATAACAACACCAAAAAGACAAAGAAAAACAGAGAAGGGGAAGAAGAAGAAGAAAAAACAGGGCAGAAAAAAGAGTGATTTTAAGGGAAATTGGAAAAGAGAAGGAATTGTATAAAAGAGAGGGAAGAAATTGGGAGTGAAAGCGATGGGATTTATTTACGTGCAAACAGTGAACTAAAATAATTCGTGATTGCACGCCTCTCTCTCTTCGTCTTCTTTTTATTTATTTTTTTATTTTTTTATTAATTTTTTAATAATCTAGTATTATATGAGATCGTCTCATCATTATCATTATCGTCGTCATCATCATACCTAGTGTATCCCCCCTCATAGAAAACTATAGTCAGGGTTTGAGGAGGCAAAAACGACAGCAACTTATTACTTATACGAGAGTGTGGTCAAAGAGTCTTTCGGCTCGAGAAAGGTCTTCAGACTTCAGAGATAGAGAGAAACCTGCAACTTACAAATAAAGTTAGTGGATTATATGAGATTGTCTAAGCAAACTTATTTTTCTAATTAATTACTTTAAGACAATAGTTGATCTTTTATACTTCCTCTGGCTTTTAATAGTTGTTACATTTCTGTTTTTCACGCTATCCAATATACGATTTTAATCTTTAATATCTCTAAGTTCATATGATAAAAAATTCTAAAAAGTTAATATTAAGAAAATACATATTAAGACGAATCAAACAAGTTCTCAGTTGACTATGTTTTACATTATACATATCAAATAAGATCAATTGGCCGGTGAACAATAATTTTTATAGAAACTGTAGCAACTAACAAAATCCGGAGGAAGTATTTACAAGTGCTCATGTTAAGACTATAAAAAATTATCACTTTAAAATTATAAGTAATCAATTTGAAATTATAAGTGAATATTGAAGCAGCCTAACAAGAATAATCTTAATATAAAATTCTATCTAATTTGAGAATTTGTATTTTTTTCCATTAAATCTGACTGAAAAAAAATAAAAATACATAAAAATTGAACCGATGATCTTTGTAAAAAGTATTACTTCTCTTAAAAAAATAAAAATACATAAAAATTTGTGATTGCATAATCTTTTAATTTCTCTTAAAACTTTAAAAAGCGCAGATATATACTAGTAATATTTATATAAAGAAATATTAAAATATTTTTAAAACATCTTCTGATCAAGAGATCCAGTGTACATAAGATCATGGTAGGTAGGGACACGTGTTGATGATTGATTGAGTATGATGTGGAATAATACTAGTACTAGTACTAATAATTAAAAAAATATCAATTTCAAATTACTTCTCCCGTTATGCTCTTTTCAATTCACAACTATTATCTCATTTTCTTATTGGGTAAGTTCACCGTAAATATTTCCTTTAATTTTTAGTCATTATTTTTTACTTAAATACTCTATGTTGACATAACTAATGACCAAAATACGAGTACCACTCTTATGTTGCTAATGAGAGGTGCCGATTGTTCGCTAATTAGATATCAAAAATAAATTAAATAGGAAATATAGATATTAATTATATATATATATATACATAATATAACATAATAGTATTTGGAATTTATCACTAATCACGCATTAAAATAAATTATGTTATTTTTATTTGTTGTTTTGTTTCCTAACTTAGTCACATAACATATTATTATTGTTCTCATCAATTAATGTTGGATAGCTTTTGCTTAATATTACTTTTGTTTTGTTATTAAAAAATTTGTTTCACTCTTCTTTTATAGAAATTGTTAGCATATTAGATTTATACTTATTGATATTTTAGTATAATATAATGAATATAATTTAGCAAATAGGCCGCATGTTGCTTCTGATAGGCAAAAGTCGACGATTATTCACAACTGTCGAATCTTAAAAATAACTACTTTAAAAATATATAGTACCGCATATAATAGAGACCTTTAGCCTATATATTATAATTTTATTTTTTACTCATATATGAATGCTCCGCTAATCTTATTGCTAATATAACAAAATTAATTTAGACTTCCTCTCTAAATAATCTATTTTAAAAGCACATATTAAATTATTTTGCATTTTTATGATTAAAGTTACAAAATGATATATCTATTATCTTGAATGAATTTTAATCATTGTTTTAGTACTAGGAATATTATATTATTATTATGAAGATGAGACTATAACGCTAGAATACGAATTTTCTTATAATTTGTTAGTAAATTAAAGGATAAAGATGAATAATAATAGGCTTAATTGAGAAAAGTAACATGGAAGAATTGCTGCTTGATTGACGCCTTGACAACAATTGACTGTATGTACACGTTGGATAAGCGGTAGAATGCAAGACATGGACAACATCTACATATTTAATTTTTTGCGACATTATATTTAGTGGCATTAAAAAAATGTCATTGATTCATATTTTTAGTGTAATAAGTTTCACTTTAATCTGATTTAACGATAATTTATTTGGTCTTTAGTGGCATATGTAATTGTTACTATAGTCTATGGTGACATTTGAGAGCATTAGATTGAAGTATGTTGCAAAAAAACTTTAGTGTGTTTTTTTTATTATGCTGCTAAATGATTTAATAAATGTCAATAAATCCTCTTTATATTTAAAATAGCGACATTTAAATTAAATGTCGTTAAATATATCCCACTAAAGCAAATTATGTAATAGTGGGACTATTGTTTGGAGTATCATATTATCATTTTTGTTTTTCGCTTATGATTTATTTTAGATTAATTTGGTAATTTATTTGTGATTTTTGAGGGCAATGTTTAATCTATTTTTTTGAAATTGTAGTATAATCTAATTAGATGATGATTAGCAGGGCCGTCTCGTTCATTTTTGGGCCCCAGAGCAAAAGATAAAAATGAGCCCCTAAAAACTTAAGACATAAACGCATAATATAATACATCTTTTGTTTTTTATTGTTAATATTTAATCTACTTTACAAAAAAAACACTAAAAACTCATATTATTTAGCAAAACAATGTAAGTTATATATAAATTTGATTCAAATTAATATCACTTATATACATAAAAATAAGTTTTTTGGGCCCTAAAAAACACGGGGCCCTGGGCGGTTGACCGCTTTGCACTTGCCATTCGACGGCCCTGATGATTAGTAGGGCTAATGCAAACAAAGTTGACAAGATAATTCGAAAAGGTAATTAATTAAAAGAAATTTCCCATTAAAATATTAAATTTCATTGGTCAATATGAATTAGAGCTTTTGATCATTTATAAAATAAAAAAAATGACCTTTTTTGATTGTAAAAATTAGGGAAATTCCACATGGTAGCATCCAGTTTTGATGAAATGCCAATGGTAGTACTTTTTTAAGAAAATTCCACATGGTAGCATCTAGTTTATGCACTATCTAATTGCCGTAGCATTTTCCGTTAAGTTCTTGTTAAATTCCGTTAAGTTCATCATTTTGTAAGTTTTTTTCCACATGGTAACATCAGTTTTTGTTAATTTACCATTTTAACTTTTAATTCACTATTTTAATGTTTAATTCACCGTTTAATTCATTAACGCTCATAAATGTTTAATAATTTTATTGAAAAATTATAAAAAACTATCTAATCGGGTCGAAACAAGTACTTATTCGCCTATTTTTCGATACGTAAACCGAAAAAGATATTTGTCGTCATTTTTACCTGTCATAACGATTCTTTTTCAAAAAACGGACGTTGCAAATACTCTTATGGGGTAACTCTTTTGAAAATCCGGTCGAAACAAGTACTTATATGATTATTTTCCGATACGTAAACCGAAAATGATATTTGACGTAATTTTTACCCATCATAACAATTTTTTTTGAAACAACAGACGTTATTTTTCCGTATAATTACTCAACATTTATAAGTTTTTTCAATAAAATTACTAAACATTTATGAGCGTTAAGGTGTTCAAAACAGACCCGATGACCAGATAGACACCCGACTTTATAACCGAACCCGATTTGATCCGACTTAAAAATAGATTTACAATTATGTACAAACCAATGTGAACACAAAACCCGATTTTGAACCGACCCGAAACACCTGACCCGAAATCAACCCGATGACCCGAATGAACACCTCTTTAATGAATTAAACGGTGAATTAAACATTAAAATGGTGAATTAAAAGTTAAAATGGTAAATTAACAAAAATTAGAAGCTACCTTGTGGAAAAAAACTTACAAAATGATGAATTTAACGGAATTTAACAAGAACTTAACGGAAAATGCTACGGCAATTAGATAGTGCATAAACTAAATGCTACCATGTGGAGTTTTCTTAAAAAAGTGCTACCATTGGCATTTCATTAAAACTTGATGCTAACATGTGGAATTTCCCTAAAAATTAATGTGTTCATTTGGAAGTAGTCAAAGAGTTCATATATATTTTGGGTTAGTTTTACACTTTTCATATTGTCAATTATTTTTACTTTATAGCTCATCGAAATGCATTAAAATTGATTATCAAACTAAACTCATGGACCATGGTATTCAATTTGTTGATAACGAACTAATTAATTTTATGTTTGTTCTTGATTGAATAGTTGGGATTGTTGATGTGGAAATATAGTGGGGCTTAATCACATGATTTAATTTGGTAGATACTATAAGATTTTGATATTCGAGTTGGGGGACTCTTTTTGGTCGCGCTCTCCTTTATGAATATGAGTTGTCGTCGTTATTTCCTCATCAGACTATGTTCATATATAGTTGTCTATAAGTGGATACACTGGGGAGGATAATGATGATATAAGATTTTGGCACTATTGGCACTATTCATTCATCACTCTTAATTTGTATTTTACTCTTAATCTATAAGTTAAAACATAGTCATGTGAGATCTTGTTTGATTCGTCTCAATACAACGATTATTAATATCAAATTTTTAATTAACAATAATTGGAGATATTAAGGGTTAAAATGTTGCCTCGGCATGTGTGAAAAGTCAAATGGGACAATATTGATGAATAGGAGGGAGTATTACTCCTATTATGTATAGGGTAGGATAGAAGAAATAGAAGGACTAAATCATCTAACATGCAAAAAATAAAATATATTAGTATATAAAAGTTGATCTTTGTAGGGTAGACCAAAAAAAATAGGAGGACTATATAAAAATCAATTTCAAAACTTTGTTTGAGGAATCTAGACGGTACTTGTTTCGATTGAGATAAAATATGATTTCAACTGAGAGTTCTTTTAGTGTAGTCTACCACAATACAAAACCATACATATTAGTAGCCCTTCTAATATTATATTTTCTCAATTCTTTTTTAGTTGCACCCAAATCATCTTTTTTACCGTTCATCATTCTATGATATTTACATATTTTATTTTAATTATTATATGAGAAAACGTAGTCACATGAGAGATTGTTTTATTCTCCTCGTTGCTTATTTTCATAATATCAAATTTTATAAATTATAGTTGTATATAATTCAATACGACAAAGACATTAAACTGCGTAAAAAGTAGTTGGGTGGAAGTAAAAGTCTTATAACTAAAATTTGTATGTATACAATTAGGAGTATGTATTAGAAAAGAAGTAATAAAAGATATCTTAAGAAGAAAAATAGCTTAGTATCACATTATTGCTAATTATAATAAGCCATAACTTATCATCTATCAAAACATGATTTAGCTTAAATATACAAAAAAGATAACCAAAACATTAAGTAATTCTATAATACAATTACTTTATAACTTAAGTTATACTAAAACATTCTTAGATATATATCCATTGAAATAATTATGGAGTAAAATGGAATAACACAAATCTTTAATCCAAATAAATCAAACCTTGAACAAAAATAGAATCTAAATTAATGTTCTAGACATTATTGAAGTTATGAATTTGAAATCCATAGATTTTGTCTATGTCACTCAAACACACAACAAAGGGCACATTAAAACCTTGTGATATATTAAGGTCTATCCCTTAAAATTAAGGGGTGTCACACCCAAAAAAAATAATTGTAGGCGTTTAAATGATTGCAGATTTGCAGGTGTCTTTCTTTTTGAAGATCCTTTTGAGTTAGGAGATTATTTGACCGCACTCAGTTTCTATATGGATATGAGTTGTCATCTATCTTCTCTCCTCAGACCCTAACCATTGTTTATCTATGAGCGAGATACACTGAATATAATGATGACACCCAAAAATATAGAGATTTGAGATAAAATGAAAATGTCGGCTACCCATACTTGTTGGAGGTTGCCTAAACATGTGGCCGACTTTTGTTAAGAGCCTAAGAACATGATGCTTAACGACAAAACTAATTTTAGATTGTGTCCTTTTTCTTGTTGTTGCTTAAATTTTCAATTGGTCTTGGTTTAAAGTTTTTAATTAGGAGTATTTTTTGGTTTTTTTAGACCATGTCAATTTAGGACAAAAGTCTATCTACTTATTCTATAAATTGATATATCACTAATAATGTTTGATTATTAAATTATAGTTTTAAATTATTTTACATAATGTTTTAATATCAAAAATACTAACGACCCGTCTGACTAGTGGTATTAAATGGTGGTAATGAGAATGATTTATAGAGTAAAATTTCATCAAAAATTCTAAATCATTCTCATCGTAATGGAACTTTGATCTCAAAAAAGTTTTTTTTGTTTTTTTTTTTTTTACAAATTTTCATTACCACTCAATGCCACATCTCCTAATGGTAATGTATTGGAATAAATTTTATGAAGAAAATTAGATGATTGAAGTTGTACAAGCATGATTGTCAAGATAAAAAAAGATTTTTCAACCAAAATTATACTAATTTTTCATTTTCATTATCAGCATTTATTATTTTCTATCAAACGCGCCATAAAAGCTAACCATGATACTTTTCAAATATAAATTAACATTTTGACTACTTTAATTTCGCATCCAATTCTTTTCTCCTAAATAGAAATATTCAACTCTCCTAACTTACCTTACATTAGCAAAACATTCAGTTTTATTGTTTAATTATACAATTTATACTTGCATTATTTATTTAAATTTATTAATTTTGTACTGTATTATACTATATATTAAAAATTTATTCATTGTATAAGTTTTACGGTAATGTAGATAATGGAATACTATCTATATTTTATTCATTATATTTCTAATCTTTTATCTAACAAAAATTTCAAATTTCCTAGTTTAACTTTTATTTAATTTTAATCTTTATCTAATTCTTGATGATTATTGTTTATGTTAGTATTTCTCTAGAAATTTGTTGTCCTCGTATACGTATGCTTCAGAGTAATAAATTTTAAATTCCATTTATAAGGAAAATCCTCGAAATAGAACCCTAAGAAGTTATAAAATTTACATGATGGTATTGTTGTGTTATTTTATTGGGTAAAGCATTTTACTTTTTTTTGAGATGAGGTAAAACATTTTACTATAATTAATATATAACACAAAACTTGCGTAAGACCGTCCTATTCTAAGATCACAACTGGGCCGATTCATTACAGGCGCGTGTTCTACACGCGCGCCTATTTCCCTCCAGAATTTCATTTTTTTTCATTTTTCTGGGTATTTTTCAATTTGGACCTTAAATATATCAATTTCAACGTAAAGTAGTACTTAAACATATCAAATAAAGTAAAATCTAAATTTGAACCTATCACAATTAATAAATTTCAAAAATTCTAATAATAATTATATTAAGTAATTCTCTTCATATCTATATCTTTAAAAGACTATTTCATAAACCAAAAAAAGCTACTTAAATCATAAAATTTTAATTTATCAATGTGAGTGTAACAATGTGGCTACTTACAACCATAACGAAGACTCGAAGAGTCTTTATTCATTTAGTTTAAGAAAAGGATGATTGGTTAAAGTCACAATTAGGGTAATTAACAAAGTTGATATTTATCTCAAAAAAAAAAAAAAAAAGTTGATATTTGTGGAGTTCGCTGCAGCCGTATTCGCTCCCATCAGTTGTAGAATTAGAATCTAAGTTAAAGTCACAATTAGGTAATTAACTAAGTTGATATTTATCTCAAAAAAAAAAAACTAAGTTGATATTTGTGGAGTTCGCTGCAGCCGTTTTCGCTCCCATCAGTTGTAGAATTAGAATCTTATCTTATATTTTTTCGACCAGGGGGACTTTTTGGCTGTGCTATCCTTTATGGGTATGAGTTCCCACCGTCTTTCCCTTCCCAGACCCTGATTATATTTTCTATGAACGGAATATATTGAATAGAATATATTGAGTACGATGATGATGAACCAAGTTGATATTTGAGAGGATCATGTAGTAATTAATCATCACCTCACATTACTTAATTAATGACTTAGTAAAAAGGTCGTTTAATTTATTGATGAGAAAATTAGAACGGGTGGGCCCTAATCATGGAAGGCACGTTCTATAGGAGGAAAATTAAGCAAGCAAATTTGTATCTTTTTGTTCTTGTGGTGAGAGCGACATGAGTGTATGAGACCATGTAGATTGGACATGTCTCTTTCTATCAAGTCAATTACACAAATTTTCTGTATAAAATTTAAAAAAATTATTATTATTATTGTTTGGCAAAGTAAGTATTATAAAATGTCAGAGAAAAAATAGTCGAAGACTCGAAGCTTACAAACGGGCCAAAAGACTGAGAAGTAAACCCAAGCAAAGCTCCAAGGGACAGACCCCTCGTCATTCGCTTGGTTGGGCAGACTTTAAATGAAATAATAATAAAAATAATAATAATAATAATAATAATAATAATTATTATTATTATTATTATTATTATTATTATTATTATTATTATTATTACTATTATTATTATTATTAAGTTAATTTAACCTTATAAAGTACTGAAAATGTGAAAATCACAAGAAGAAACACAAGAAAAAATAGACAATCACAATCAAGGATGAAATTAAATTAAGAGTAGTTAGATCTTGTTATAAGAGAAGACCACACTATGATTTAAACCACAAATCAAAGTATGATAAACCCCACATTGGATTTGGTTTAGCTTTAAATTGAGATATTATGTCATAGATTTTTTTTATATGTCATACAATATTAAGTGTGTTGTAACACTTTTATATGTCTTTTTGGAATAACTGAGTTCGTGTATTTTTCCTTGTCCTCTTCTTAGAGGGGATATAAGTATGATATGTCCGCTATCCTTTTTTTCCCTGGACCTTGAGTCCTTGACTTGTGTTGCATACTAAATTGATACCTCTAACTCTCATTCTGACAATTTAAGGCTTATTTACTATTGTTTTTTGTTATTAGATTTTAATTTTTATGAAACCTAAAATCTAAAAAATAGAAACCAATTACTATTAAGTTTTTGGTTTTTAAAATCATCATATTTTTAATATACTTTTTAATTATTTATTCATTATTATATATCATATGGCTTAAAAATAAAAATCTAAAAGACAAACTAATGTAGAACTTGTGGGTATTGGATTTCCATATTTAAAAACCATGCTAAACATGGCCTACATTATAAAACGAATTATCATTATTGTCTCTCCATGATAAGATTGTGGAAAAATATAATATAATAAAAGTATAAAACATTAACCCCATCTCACATGAAATTAATAGCTTTTGTTTCAAGATGGTAACGACTAGTAAATAATACTAAAGGGGTTAAATAAAAAAGGTTGTAGGAATTAGTAATTTTTGATAATTTGCTCATATGTAGCATGTATTTTTTGGATTATAGTGTAGTTCGAGAAAAAGAGAGGGTTAGGTAAAAGTTAATCTGTAACCTTATTTGAGAAAGATGGTATTTGGTCAAACTGAAACCAAATCTAATTGTCGATATTCATTTAACATTATTTGTTATTTTCCGCACAACTCTAGTTGCTACTTTCCTGTCCTATTCATTTAACATTATTTACTATTTTAGTTCATCTCACTCATTTTGATTTATTTTTATTTTTGTTCGGAGTAGTACAACTTAGGAGTAGAAGTTAGAAGTAAGAAGTCATAGATTGGCCCAAGACTTTTGATATCTGTAACACAAAAAGGACCCCATTTACAAGTTACACCCAAAATACACTTAAAGACTCTTTAAGTCAGCTGGGCTTGGACGAGACGATCTCATAATGAGACCATCAATTTAAGTCGGCCCCATTCGCGCGTGTAACTAACTCTTCAGGTCAAAATTGATGAATGCCCAGAAAATTAAAAAGTTATTACACGCGCAAATTGAGTCGGTCGAAATTGACAGTCTCGATCCAAGTTTTTGTGTTAAGTCAATTCACACATCTTTCAAACTTTGTTCAAACATCCTTACCTTAATTGTGACTTTTTTTTTTTTGAATAATACCTGATTCATTAATAAAGAGTCATACGACATCTACATCAGAGTTAAAAATTAGCAAATACATAACAACTTTAACCAAAATTAATTCTAAATTAACAAAACTACGATCGTTGTGTATCAGATCTGACAATTCTGAACATCCTCTTCCACATCGCTGTTTGATACAGCCTTCTACGAGGGGGTCTTTCGATCTGTTGTAGTCTTGAGATAAAATTGAAATTGATGTAGTTAATAGTAATTGCAATTTTTGCATCTGTTGTATTGTCGCATTAAGCTCTACCAATAAATCAACAAGAGACCAAAATACATAACTCCAAACTCTCACGAGGAGAGAGACTAAAACCCAATATATGGGTAGAACAAACCCAATAAATGGGTAGAACAACCCTCCTATAGGGAGAGGACACAAAATTATTCTAATAATATTTAAAAAGCTTAAAACAGAGAAATTAGGGGCTTACCATCAGCCAAAAGGTTGATGATAGCCCCAACTTAAGGTGTTTTTTGTGTAAAGATGAAGAAGAAAAAGAAAATGGAAGGAGGAAGGAGACGGAGGGAGGAGGGAGGAGGGAGGAGGGAGGAGGGAGGAGGGAGACCTTAATTGTGACTTTGTGACACTTAAAGCTTTAATTTACAGTCACTATCTTTTATTACAGCACTAAAGTAGAAGCTAATTATACCTTTTCTTTATTAAAACTAACATTGAAAAAACCCAACAAATATCAATTGATGACATCATGACACTAACGGCCTATTTAATCGTTAATACTAAATGACGATAATTAGAATGATTTGCAGACTGCAGTGTAAATTTCCATCACAGTTTTCCAACATCAGCTAATACCATATTTTTAAATGGTAATGTTGCTTAATGAATTTTATCAAGAAAATGAGATCATTAACACCAACGACCTGTTTAATGAATTTTCCTATCAAAATTACACTAGATTTCCATTGTCATTCTCACTATTTAACACCAACAACCAAACAGCCCAAAAAATGATATTTGGTATACACACTAGACAAGGGTATATTAGTCATTTCCAGAACTTCGCGTGAAAACTCGATTTCCATGGCAAACAACAATACATTTACGGTGAAGCAGGAGATCTCATTTCTCCTTTGAGATAGTTTTCTTTTACACTCGGGGTTCTTCCAAGCGAAATGCCAACAAGGCGAAAGTCGAAACTCGAAACTCGAAAGTTTAAGGGCATAATGGATAATACAACATGACATGAAATGAAGCTATTCCCTAAAGAGCTCTTGGGACTAATCTAATACTATAAACAAACCTTGCCTAATGCTACTATAAGATGGTTGAAGTGAGAATGGAATACAAAGATACCTGCTCCTTGCCGATAAAGCCTCTGTAGCGTTTATATACGCCGACTTTTTCTTCTTAAAATGTTACAACAACACGCGCTGCCATGGCTTCTGTACACAAATCCTAAGACGGAACATTGAAGTGAAAGAGCCAAGAGATGACGAAAGCAAAGACCATACAAGCGAGCAGGAAGTTAAGGAACCTATGCCCTTGCCAGAAGTGCCGGGTTTCAGCTGGATGAGGTGGAGCTGCAGTGGCTGTGGAATTATCGTTAGCTTCGTTCCATTGCTCTGTTAGTTCAACTTCGTTTACACCAACCACATTGCGAGCAGTTGAACCACATATCTCGCAGGTCCTACATTTAGAGGGGCGTAATATTAGATAAGTTGGCAATCAAGAAATAAAGCCGACACTAAGCTGTTACTGAGCTGAGAATACAAGTCGCAAACTGCAAGAATACGCACAATTTTGGAGACCAATGGTCCATATATTTTTGTTTCTCGGTTGTAATCCAAGAGATACTATGAATTCTGCAGAAGCAACAATCACGGCCTATAGGCCAAAAAAAGCTCCGGTTTTTTACTTGCAATACTTAGTTCGGGATGAGGACCTAGGTAGCTTAATTACGGTGTGATTAGAGGAATGGTTCTTACTTCATTTCCATGTAATTAGAGTAAAGAGAGAAAGGGGTCAGGATCATGTAATAAAAGGGTAATATTAGAGAGTTGCAAGTAAATAACAACGATTGAGAAAAGAAAGAGTCGCACGAAAAGAAAAAAAACAGAGGAAGTAATAAATCTAAAGATCATACTATTCGATAAGTGACCCTCGTAAGTTAAATGACTCTTTCAAGTTTTAAGCATGATTTTGTTTAATGCATTCTTAAATCACAAACATATTCAAAAAACTAGAAATGAAGATCATATCTAACATCTTTCAACATAGGTATGTATTTTGTAATTATTTCAATAGTGTTCCATTTTGCACAAAGATTGGTTTTCTTCCATTAAGAAGAGGAAAAATTCAAAGTATAAGCTCGAGGATTTGTGTTGTGCTTGATTCAACGATCAATTTCTTATAATTGACCTTAGTCCTCATATCAAAGTTCAAAGTATGTATCTATATATCTCCCGAAAAACCAGAGATATTTTTAAGTGTGTCCCGACACATTGCATGAACGGCAAAATCTAAGCAGAAAACTAAATCCTGTTTAATATAGTAGATGACAATAGTGAGACCGAGCAATAAACTTCACAAAAAAAACTACTTCTCTTCTTATATAATGATAACATCCATCATAACACAGCCTAATAAGCTAAGTCGGGAAGAAACTAAGAAAGTTGTAGTGTTGTACAAGCAAGAATTATAAAATTCAAAGCATATATTCTCTCAGTCTCTTTGAATTTGCTACATTACACCCCAAAAGTTCTTACCGAGCAATAATGAATGATCCGTGTCTCTACAAGGAAGTGATCAACAATTGCTTTCTTGGCACAAGAAGTGTCCCACATATTCAAGAATATCCAAAAAGAAAGCCTAGATTAACCGTCAAATGTCATATGTAAGGATGCTAAATATGTCGAGTCACGTGTTCTACCTCGAATATTTATATACCATGCTTTATGCAAATAGCCAAACAAAGTATGTCACTAAAGTTATCTTTTCCTTAAACGCCATATGTCCATCTAGAACGAAAAGTATCGGAAGAGGCAAGGGGAAAGGATTCAAGGAAGCATATTCTTTAATGGAAGTGAATTTGCTAATTTTGATATGTGATTATAGTTCGGGACATGGAAAACCACCAAATTTTATCTTTAACAACTAACAACTAAAGAATCCAACCAACCAAGCAATAAAGGAGGATCAAATAAACAATGAAAAAGGATTTTTATGCAGATTTCACATGGTAGGAAGTAATTAACAATCTTTAGCATTACACCTAACTTGGGAAAAGTCAGCTGAAGTAATCACATGGAACAAGTGCAGTTGCAGCTGCTATATAACTAAATCATATCAGAAAATAATTAACAAAGGAAAGTTGCCGACAAAAATGGATGATACATGAAAGTTTAATAAGGAAACTTCAGTTATACGGAATGAACATAGGACGAGAATCTAATAAATTAAGACGAAACGAAAATCATGGGTTTGCCTGGTAGTTGAAGTGATAAGTTTGTTATCGGGTTTTAGGACAAAACCTTATCGATTTGTGTGCAGTCAACTGTCCTTTTATGCGGGTTTTGTTGTGTACAAGCCCGATAACATGGGGTTTTGATTCTCACCACTTACAGGAACACGGATTCCCCCTCCCTATCTTGCCCGTCGGAGATTGTCCTAAGCCCATAAAAAAAGATAAAACAAGTTTTGAAACATGGTTCTTAACACCTTTTGCTTTATTTTACTTGATTCCTTCACTCATTATGAACCAACTTTACTTTGTTATCATCATTTTTCTTTCCTCTATCCAACAAACAAAATGTCTATTCTTACATAACTTTTAGCTCACCAACATACCTATCATAGTATACAAAACTGCTTTTATGGATTACCTGATGAAATCTCAAAATCAGCATGGTAAAAAAGCATCAAAAATGAGTCAGACCACTCATAAATCATCCAAACCAAAGACCAATTTGGAAGAAATAACAGATATTCAGGTGATCAAATATTAGGTGTGAAGCACCAAAGATAATTACCCAATCATCAATTAACACATGGGTTCATCAAAATAGAACAAAAATAACAAAACTCTTTTCATTCCATTCATCATATACTAAATAAGATGAGCAGGGACTCTCTGGCCGCGCTCTTAATTATGGGTATGAGTTGGTTCGTCTTTCTTCCCTCTCCAGACCCTGGATACACCGGGTTTGGTGATGATATACTAAATAAGATGATAAATCATCAATAAAATGCATTAAGAAGTGTACTAAAATGATTAAATGAGGTAAATCCAAGAAAGATCAAATCTTTAGAACTTACAACTAACATTCATCAAGAAGTGTGCTAGAATTAGAAATAAACAGAAATTTATGACCAATTAAGCTAGCATTATCATCAAGAAAGAAAGAAAAACCCACATAAAGATCATCATCAAGAACAACAATGTGAAAAGCCATAATCTCGAAAGATTGGGGTCGACTATAAAAACCAATAGATCAGTTTCAGTGGTCGTTCAAATAACACATAAAGATCAAATCTTTAAGAAATCAAAAACTTACTTGTTACCCCTAATTTTAAACCAAGCTTCAGCACAATGTTTATGAGCAGCGGCCAAATCCTCCTTACAAGAACAACCCAATTCAATAGGGAATCCGGATTCAGGATTCGACCCATCTAAACTCAAATGGCAAATCCTACAATCCCTCTCAACTTTTGATAAATGCACATTTACTTTTGTCTCTAGATCCATAACTTCTTCCACTGAACATTCAGACAAACAAGAAGAAGATGAAGAAGAAGAAGAAGACCTATTTTTCTCATTTATTCTTCTTCCATTACTAACTTCATCATCCTTTATAACTACAACCCTTGTACAAGAAGATGAATCATTTGAACTACTTTCTTCATATGAACATCTAACACTTTCTTCATCTGAATCTTCACCATT
This sequence comes from Amaranthus palmeri, assembly GCA_019776075.1. Taxonomy (NCBI): domain Eukaryota; kingdom Viridiplantae; phylum Streptophyta; class Magnoliopsida; order Caryophyllales; family Amaranthaceae; genus Amaranthus; species Amaranthus palmeri. The sequence continues at coordinate 394,561 of JAAKBH010000300.1, forward strand.
GTTATGAGAAATTATTCCTTGCTCAATATCACCAACATTACTAGAAATCATTGTTGTCATTGGCATGATTCTCATTAAAATGAACAAAAAATGAATTGGGTTGTTTTTTTTTGAGATTTTAGAAGTGGGTTTTATTTATTTTGGGTTAAATGTTTTCCATTTAAATGGGGTTGTTTGATTTCTGGTACAACTCCATTGAAGAAGGATTTGTTTTTGTTGAAATGGTTTTGTTGGGGTTTTGATGAACCCCCCAAGAGAGAAAATGGAGGAAGGGAAGTCTGCTTTTTTGCAGGAAACAGGAGGCTTAATATAATATCCCTTTTATTCATCTAACTAAAAATAAAAATTATACACTCTATCCAATTCACTTATTCAATATTTGATATAGGGTTATGTATAACTAAAAATAATAAAAATTAATATTAATAATCTTTATATCAAAACGAATCAAATAAGATCTCACATGAATATTTTAATTCATAGATTAATAATAAAGTGCAATTTAAGAATGGTAGATAAAGAGTGTTTCAAAAGTAAATAGGACATTTTAAATGAATAGGAGATAGTGTGTTTTTATTTTATTTTATTTTATTTTGTTTTTATTACTAAAAATAGATGAAAATCAAATTTTATTTTTAAAATGGTAAAATTGATCCTTTAATTGATTCATTTTGATTTCAATTAAAATAACAATCATTCCTCTATGTAAGATTTTTAATTTAATTTTTATCTAACCTTTTTACTTCGGTTTAACGTTATTTTTTCTCTTTTTTAGAAAATTACTAATATTGTGGACTTGTGGTTTTCATTTATTTTAACAAAATACAAATTTTTAAAATCTCACAATAATTAGTGTGTATATTTAGTAAATTAAAATAAGTAATTACAAAAATGTACTAATTATATAGAATAATCTCATACAAAACAAATTATTTATCTTTGTCATTTTTTTAAGTTGGCTTTATTTTATTATTTTGGAAATATCTAAGTCTAAAACGATAAAATGAAGATTCAGTATGGAAACACATGGCAATGTTAGATTATCAAACACATGACTCTTTTAACTTTTTGGTTATTTGTTTGTTTTTAATAAGGTTAAAATTTTATCCCTTGGATAATAGTACTCTAGTTTTTAAAAATAAATAATTAAGAATAATTGAAAGGAAAAAAATTATACTACACCTTTTTTTAAATAATTAGCAATAAAGGTAAAATAAAGTGTTTTTAGGAAAAGGTTGGATTATTGATAATAAGTGAAAAAGAAATTAGTTGTGTTAATGAAAGTAAAAGAAAAAATTAAAAATGTTCAAATAAGATTTACTAGTAATTCATTTTCAAATAGAGAAATAACTCAAATAAGCAAAATAACTGAGACAACTCAAAATAAAAATAAAACAATTGAGAGCAACTAATTAAATACACTTAACGAATAAAAATGTATTTGTAAATATTAAAATTCAAATTATACTTCCTTTAAAAAAATTGAATTAGTACTCAATAGTCAATACTCAACTTATAATGTATTTGTCACCTTGTGAGTCCTTTTATAATGTAAAGTTTTGTATACGTGTATCAATTTAATAATAGTAAGTATTTTTTTAATAATTGTAAGTAATTAATAGAAGTAAGACTTAATATTTATCAAAAAAAACACACAAATTCTTGTGAGAGACGGTGTTTTTGAGAAATTATTTCTAATTGGGTTGGCTCATTAGGGAAAATGTCGAATAAATATAGGCAATAAGATTTAATGAATTGGATCTGAAAAACGTCTCTCAGAAAGTCGATCTCTCAGAAAACTAGCTGAAGTAAAAATAGAGCGAGTAACCGATAGAGGTGTTTAAAACAGACCCGATAACCCGATCGACACCCGACTTTATAATCGAACCCGATTTGACCCGACTTAAAAATGGATCTATAATTATGTAAAAACCAATGTGAACACAAACCCGATTTTGAACCGACCTGAAAACCGGACCCGAAATCAACCCGATGACCCGAATAAACACCTCTAATAGCCGAGTAGGCAACTACCCCATTCCCCAATTAGGTGGAGGTAAAGTCAAGCTTAAAATTGTTTATATAGATTAAGCATTTTATCCGGAGAGTAACGTGACATTAATAATAGGAAATCTCCAGGCATAAAGCTGACACCCAAAATTACTAAAATTAATTAAGTAGATAAGAGTATTTACTTTAGGCCCCCTTAGCATGTGAAATACCTAGTCCTTCTCGTGATATTATAATTGAGAATTTGAGATCCTTAATTATATGGAGAAATTAATAATACTCCCACTAAACTAAAAATTAATTTTTATTAAATACTTTCATATAATTAATTTAATAAAGAAAAAATTACCTAGAATAAACTTATAATTCGTGATTTTCCTACAATAATCTAATAATGAATAATCCCAAGTTTAAGAGGTATTTTCTTAGAATAAATTCGGTGACCGGATGACTTATTATAACCAGTTTTATTTTTTTAAGAAAAAAAACATAAATTTTGAAAAATTATATTTAAAAAATGTTCAAAAAAATTTATGATTTATTATTATTTAGAATTTTAATATAAAATTTTAAATTATTTCTCTAATTTTAAATTCATTTTGAGTTTATTTTTTTGGTGAATTATCTATTATCGCAGGTCATCAAGTTACCCAAGTTTACTCTAGGTACGTAAATACCTTTAAAATTGAGATTATTCATGGTTAATTAATAAGTAAGATTATTATAAGAAAATTACGAATAAATTAAATTTATTTTATGTAATATTTTTCTATAAAAAATTAACTCAAATAATTAATTTATTAAGAGATTTTTTCGGCTCGATATTTGTTTGAGACACCACTTATATATACTTTCATATTCACAAATGGAGTTAAAATGATTAGAGAGCAGCATCGGTTCTTTTACCCAAGTCACGCACTATGACACCCCACTACCCCATGCCATTCTCACTACAATAATACTTTCTTCAATAATTATCACAACCAAAAGAACACTTTTTTTTTTTTTTTTTGAAATGAACCAAAAAAAAAACCCCTCATTCTTAATGTAAAAGTTAAATTAGGACACTCTTAATATCTTGCATAAGACAGAGTTCAGTTGGAAGGTATGTCGTTTTTCCTGAAAATGCGGATTAATCATATGCGTTCTCCCAATGAGGAAGTACAAAGAGATGCGCGCAGTCAATAAATCCCCCAATTGATACCTGCGCCCAGTAGGGGTCAAACCCCAAACCTTCTGCTCCACGTGCAGATGCTCTATGGCATGTAATCATTTTCAAAGTACTACCCATGTTGTAAAAAAATTATATATATATATAAAATCACTGATTTTCAAAATGAGAAGGATAATAAGCATTTTACATCCTTGATTTGAATAAGATAAAAAAATATACAATTACTATCGAACCAAAAATATAAAATCAATATCTTTCAACCTAAAAGATAATATGTCATAAATTTGAAGAATATTATTAATGTATAACATGGCATTGATTTTTTTATATAAAGTGACTAATAAAATTTTTTTTCTTTTTATTTTGAAATTCTTCTTATATATTTCATCCTACATTAACTCAATGTCATTAATTAATATTAAGAGCAATAAATAGTACCCAAGTTAGTGATAAGATACAAGAATTAATTAATTTCCTGTAGAGTTTGAAACAGAGATTTGGTTCACATGTATCATTAATAAGTGTTAACTTCATGCTTGGCCCATGCACTGTGGAAAAGTCTGTCTTTTTACAATCATTATTTTCCACTACTATATAATTAAAATGATACTCATTACCACTAAAAATTACTTCTTTCTTAATATTTGTGAAAAATCTAAAGTGAAAGATAAAAAAAAAACGAAGGGAGTAAATCATAAAATTATGTTGGGCCAATTAGTGTAACCATTTCTTCGTCCTTCCAATCTAATTCACAAATTTAAAATGCCTACTTATTAAATATCAAATTTTATTTCAATCAAAACATATAGTTACATTTTCTTTAAATAAAGTATTGAATATAATTCTTAAATTTCACCGTCCTTTCTTAACCCTTCATTTTTTTTGACCAACTTTGTACTTAAAAAACAAACCCACAAAACTCATCATTATTTCCATAAAATTTTAAGAAAATATACATTAAAAGAAATCTAAGATGGAAAGTGCAAGATTTTTTATGCTATTTGTAATTGTCATCATCATCATCACACGATTACGCGCATTTCTCTTTATTTTCTCCTTGGGGTACGGGTATAATTTATCTGCATCTTTCAAAAAAAGAAAACCCGCACTCAAATCTGTCTTATACGAGATCTTGAAAAGGTCTTTTACCTTTATCATCATCATCATACCCAATATATTCAATTCGTAGAAATCTATGATCGGGGTCGCATTGGGAATAATTTATAATTGTAATTTTAAGTATTCAATGATTTGTGATACCAACTTTTGTTAAAAAGAGGCACAAGAAAATAACTAGGAGACAAAGAAATCATTATTAATAATAATAAATTATAATATCATGGTGGACTCATGTTCATCCTAAAAGCTTATTCAAATTGATCATTTTTATATGGACCACTTGGTGATTTATAAAAAACTTATCAAATGTCATATGCAATTCCTTTCTACCTTAAAAGAAACATCATAAATATTAAACATCTTGTATTTTCCTTTAAATTTGCAACTTAAAGTAAGATATTCCCTAAATTTAAAGGGAAAGAATATATATCTAAACATTTTAGAGATGTTCTTTTCATTATAAATTTATGAAATGCATCATCTTTATTTCATTTATAGTCTTACCACTTTTTTTGACCATTATATATGGGGATCCACTTATCTCACTTGTCATTGTTTTAGATTTGCTTTGCTTCATCCCTTGGCCCTTGAGGGAAAGCAATGGGAACTAATATCTTGATGGAGTGTTATCATTATCGTATTCAGTGTATTCCGTTCATTGAAACTATGATAAGGATCTGGGGGGAAAGCAGGGTGCCAACATACATCTGTAAAGGAGGATGCGGCCAAAGAATCCCTTGGCTCGAAAAAGATCCTCAAGAAGATATATTCCTGTAATTCCAAGTTAGAACACAAGTTTGACCCTTAATAAATAAATAAATAAATAAATAAATAAGTAAAAGGAAAAAGTGTCAAAAAGTACCTAATAAAAATTTTTTTTTCAAAAAAGTACCTAATAAAAAATTTTTTTCCAAAAAATACCTAATAAAAATTGATTTCTTCAAAAAAGTACCAACTAACGGCTGGGGTTAACTTTTTCGTTATCTTTTTTTGTCCATTTTTAAAAAGTACCTAATAAAAATTTTCTTTTCAAAAAAGTATCTAATAAAAAAAATTCTTTTTAAAGAAGTACGAAGAACACAACATAATTATCCAATATAAACACAACATAATATATAACTTTAAGAACATCATCCATAAAAAAATCTCACGGTGAAACCGTCTCATATAAGATTTTGTGAAAATCATAATAAAAGTAGTATGAGGGGGAAAAATATCAGAGTCCAACATGGACGTTTCACTGTGGGCTGTTATTACAATTAGTGATCGTGATTAAAGAAGTACCCAATTTTGGGGACGTACCCATGACTTATGATAGCAGTCCAATTATATGATTATGGGCCCCCTTACTACAACACAAAAATCTTTTAGGCTCTATACCTAATACGAGAAGGGGTGTTCATAACTGGGTATTCGCTATTTCGATTACTCGGAAAGCTGGATATCCGGTTGATTAAAGTATCTTTTTATTGGCCCGTGTTCTAATCCTATTTATTCGGTATTCGGATAAATTGGGTCGAAACATCAAATATCCGGTTTTATTTTTGTTGTTATAATCAAGATATGAAATAAAGAAGTCAATGAAATATGCATAATTGGAGCAAAAAAAAAATTAACAAGCTCTTTTTATATTTTTTAGCATATCAAATTTAACTTTTGCATTTTTTATATTTTTTGCATATAATTCTGTGAGATTTGTTTTATTTATTTCATAATTTTTGTAATATTAAAATTTTATAATTTTTAATTATATATAAGTTGTAAATGATATGATAAACTCATTGAAATGTGCAAAAGGATGTTTGGGTAAGTGGAGGAAGTATTTTGGTTGGGCTTTGGGAGAAAAACAAATTGTTCTGAAAAGTAATTTTCCCTTTTTCATTTACATTTTTGTTTTGTATAAGATAGAAAATATCCCCTATTCCACTTCTTTTTTTTTTCTAGTGGCGGCAATTTAGATTTATTAAATTACATAGGTGTAGTATATTAATTTAATAATCATTTGTTGAAAGAAATTTTTTTGAGTTAAAGCTCTATAACTTTAAAAAGCATAGATATTGTAGTTAAGTTGTCGAATTTCAATAGCTTTGATCGGAGATAATTTGTTTAACTTTGATATTATTTTTGGGTGAAATAAAGTCAAATATGTAATCTCCGATCAAGCCTTAAAATCCGACAACTTGGCTAATGTTTACGCCTTTACATGCATAGTGACTTTAATATGTAAAATTAAATTTCACGACTATAACTTATATAAATTATAAATGCCTACGTTTTCTCGTGAAATTTTTTCCCTCCAAAATGTCTGAGAGCCGACGAAAGCTAAAAATAGAAATATAGCAAAACTAAAGATATAACCAAAACAGAAATGTACCAAAATCAAAAAGACAATTAGACAAAGATTACTACTTAATTATTTATTGTATCTCAATATCCAAAATTTTCACAGTTTCATCTCTTATGAGAGAAAAATTTACAGCATTCATGTATTAGGGACCAAAATTTAAGCACAGATTCTCACACTTTTTGTATCATTATATCCGGTGTATCCCGCTTATAGGAAACTATGATCAGGGTCTGAGGATATCATCATAGATTATAGATAAGAAAAATAGCCTCATCGGCTCATCATCATTTTCACCTCACAAATCTCACCGTAACATGTACGATACTAATACAAAAAATCAGTGCGACTGCGATCATAGAACGATTGTATCCATTTCATACCCCGACTTCAGCTGGCAATGTGACGGTTTGTCTCGGTATCTGAGTAGATATCACTTCTGACATCATGCCCATCAGTTTAGTCCGTCCTCCATCGAAATGTGCATTGTTAGTCTTGTGTATGCATTGCTTCGAGTTATTCGAGTCTTTTCTCTCGAGTGGAGCCTCTGTTTGCCTAGCACATCCACCGTCTAGTCCGCTTTTGATCCATGCTATATTGTTTAAATCAGTAGCTATCGCGGCTAACTCATGGCTTGAGAAGGAAGGAGGCTCTTCATAGTCAACGAATTCGGGCCCTAACAATGAGGTTCGGGATTCAATACCAGTTGGACTAGAGCAGCATCCATGACCACATCGTGATGGGATAATGGGCTCACATTGGATTCCTTCAAGAAACTTGGAGACACCAAAGTCGGGGAAGGCATTCACTAAAGGACCCTGCACAGGAATGGGCCTTGGAGGTGGAGCGATGGGTGTTGATTCAGACGGAGGTTGATACATATTAAAAGCACCAATGCGTGCAACCGGACGAGAGAGAGTAGGAGGTTCTACGGGTGTAGGTTTGACGAAATAAGGAAAAACGGGTGGATGGGCAACGACATAGTGATGACTTGGATACATAATTTGAGGTTGGATTTCTGGTTGTGTATATGGGTGTAAACTCCGGATGGGTGAAGCCTGACATTCGGATTGGTCACATTGGTTATCCATCATATTTACGTCTTGTTTTAGATCTTGTCTTCCATCAACAGCCTTGAAAGAATTGGTTTCCCCTGAAATAGTTTCTTCAGAGGAATCCTTGTTTCTATCAGTGCTCGCCTCTCCCATTGACTTGCCAAAGTCATATCTTCGCCTCAGAGTTGAATTCCAGTGGTTTTTGATAGCATTATCGGTTCTTCCCGGTAGAAGTTTCGCAATGCACGCCCATTTGTTTCCATGAATTGCATGTGCCGAAATGATAATCTGGTCTTCTTCTTCTGCATTCATATCTTATTACTCGTAAATCACATCACGAATTTGAGTTTTGACAAATTTAGATACCAATGTTGAGCATGTGATCCCTTTGAATATACATAGAATTTAGACAGATTGGAATAATAAGTATAACAGGGATAAAAAGGAACCTAAGATCACAATCACGACGAGCATGTTTACAAGAGCAAATGGTTCATTTGCAAACCACCGTATAGCCTAAAGGCCTACGATAAACACTAGTACACCAGTACAAACAACAACAGCAACGCCAAAGCCTTAATCCTTTTGCCATCAACTACACGAGCCATTAGACCATGTCAGTCATAAGAAGTAAAATTGCATCAACAAAATTAGATGAACTAATCCCTTATAATCCCCCTCCAAATATATGATCCAAACAAAGAAAACTAAACCCTCCAAATTCCTCCCCTTCCTTACCATCCAATTCCTTCGATTTAAACAAACCGTTTACAGTTTTTCACTACCGCAAATTCAAAGCTCATCAAGACCCAATGTCATAGCTTCATCCACACAAGTCAACCTCATCAAAACTAATGTTCAATTTTTGACAAGCCTATTCTAATGGAAGGATGACAACGGGAAAAAGCCATCAAAGCAATTAAATCAGACGAAAGCCAACAAAAGGCTAGTCATTCAAGAGTCGAAACTAAAATTTCGAGGGAATGCATATTCGGAAACCTACACATTCACATACTTTCAATTCAATTAACACTCCTCAAGATTACAAAAAGATCTACAAAAGCAATACAAGGACAACTCACAACAAATTACCTCAAATAACACTTCTCAAGAACTTACAAAGAACACAACTATACAAGTATCTCGCATGCCAATTTCGAAGTCGAACATTTTATACAACCATTTTTTAAGCTTTAAGCATTAGCCCCATCTATAGCCATAGAATGCAAAACCATCAACAAAAGGTGATCACTTAAACAATTAGAGTACCTTGTAGTATTACACAACACTAATAATTTCAGCTAAATTTCAAGTTCAAAATCAAGAAATAGAATCCCAATCATTCTGAATCTTTTCACCAATCAACACTTCAATCCCAATCCAAATCAAACACAAATCACCCAATTTTGATTCCAAATTCAAACATGTAATCAAATCAAGATTATACTAAAATGTGATCACATCGAAATACTTCAAATTTCCCAAAAAAAAAAGGTACCCTTTAACAAATTAACAGTGAAATTGAAGTCCAAAGAAGTAAAATTTAGCAATCAACCAAGTAAAATTGCATTAAAGAAAGGGAAATTTAACAAATAAACAAAAAAAATGCAAACTTTAGCAAAACCCCCATAACATTTCAAACATTGAATCAACAAACGCAGACCCATTAAAAAACCCATCAATCAAACAGATTCAAAATCTCATAAACAGAAAAAGGCGAAACATTTTCAAAAAATCATAATTTTTCAAAAAAAGAAAACAAGAAATTACCAGAAAAAGGTTTGCGTTTGACGCAAGGATCAAGTTGATTACACCAGCGAAGACGGCAAGACTTCCCGGAGCGACCCGGAATTCCGCGGGCAATAAGACTCCAATTCCGGGCCCCAAATTTACTAACAAGTTCACTAAGAATAGCATCTTCTTCAGGTGACCACGGGCCCCTGACCCGACTGGATGTCCGTTTAACGGTGGTTTCAGCGGCATTTACGGTAGTTATTGCGGCGTCGGGAGAAGTAAAGTCGTTAGGGTCTTCAGTAGTAATCGGTTGGTCACTCATTTTAGTTTTATTTTTTTAATTTAATTTTCCCTCTCTCTCTAACTGTACCTACCTTCGTAACTGCAACGGCGAATTAAGAGAGAGAAAATAGGAGAAAATAGGAAACATAAAATGTTTCAGTTTATTTCTTGTTTTTTCAACTAAAAAGGCGGTTTTTTAGGATTAAATTACGGATTTATCCTCATATTTCATTCGTTCTGAAATACTCGCTACATTTTGATTATGTGCATTATTCATTGCTTAAGCTTAATTTATATATTCAACCAATGTGTAAGTAAAAAATATAGTCAAGTGGATCTTGTTTGAATCGTCTAATCGCATAATTTCATAATATTAACTTTTTTATAATTTTAGATTTTTTTTTTATAATTCAATATATAAATAAAAATAAAATAAAATAATGCATTGAAATGCGTAAAAAAATTAAAATGTAGAAAAATTTTTTGGCCAATAATTCCTTATTAATAACTTGATTTGTAAATCACCATGAAAAGATTAAAAAATAATAATAAAATAAACAAAACTAAAAGGATAAATCTAAGGAAAAATTGTCCTGAATAATCCGACCTATTGTCAATTTGCTATGAATAATCCATACTATTGATTATTTATAAATAATCCGACCTTTGAATTTCTTTTGCTCACAGCATCCCTTTTCACATTTTAACCGACTACTATAGCTACTTATCACCAAAGAAAAGTTGGGGTAGATCAACAAAGAAGCATAAGGAGGAAGAAGAAGTGAAACTAACGACTAATAGGTACCTACAATAGTCGGTGAAAATGTGGCAAGGGGTGTTGTCAGCAAAAAATATACAAAGGTTAGATTATTTAGGAATAATCAATAGTTGGGATTATTCACAGCAAATGGGCAATAGGTCGGATTATTAAACACAAAACTCTCATCTTATCAAATCCTAACACATAAAAGTGATTTGTTTACTCCACTAATCACCGTTATCTACTAAAACATCCTCTTTTTCAGTATTTTTATTTTTTGAAATTTAATTAAAGTCAAATTATGTTTGTTTTTTACCGTTATAGTTATCGTCATCAATTTAATACTTCATTGCTTTTAGCTTTAGGTTTTAAGTGATCTGACTAATATTTGGCTCATGGGTTTGAATGGAAAAAGGAAAATGAGTAACATTTCACAAAATTTTTATATGGGACGGTCTCACAAATTACATAAAATATTAAAACTACAACTCCTTTTGTAAGATACCGTCTCAATACGACGAGTCCATAAGTTCACTCTGCTAAAAGTTTTTATTAGTAGACTATTTAATCTAAATATAGGACATATCTCACTGAAAACGTCTCATCTAAGAATTTGTGTTAATTAGAAGTATACTCCTAGAATTAAATTCCAAAGCTGAAAACAATGCACAATTATATATTTATAATAACAAACTAAAATTCATTAAAAACTCAAAAACCCAAATTACATACTCCATATTTAGCATCATTAACACTTAATTACATCATATGATCAAGCAAACCAAGTAAGGGTAATTAAACATCATATTCCATTAATTGAATCAACCAGAAATGTCAATTGATCGAATCTCAGCCTTCCTTTCTTCAACCTTAGGAACAGTTACAGTCAATACTCCATTCTCCATTGCAGCTTTAACTTCCTCAACCTTAGCATTCTCTGGCAACCTAAACCTTCTCAAGAACTTTCCAGAACTCCTCTCAACTCTATGCCACGTGTCATTCCTCTCCTCTTGTTCCATCTTCCTTTCTCCACTTATCTGAAGAACCTTCCCGTCTTCCACCTCCACTTTCACCTCTTCTTTCCTTACGCCGGGAAGATCCGCCTTAAACACGTGTGCTTCCGGCGTCTCCTTCCAGTCCATTCTGGCGTTCACGAAGGCGGCTGTGTCACGTGCCGAGGGAGTGGTCGAGGAGAGAGATTGAGAGAGGTTTGTGTTGAATGGGAATGGGAAGCCTTCGAAGGGGTCCCACATCTCCATCGCGAATGGATCGAAGATGCTGGTGTTTCTCCTTTGGTTGCCGAAAAAGTTTGGAATCAGCGACATTTTTGAAATTGAATTGATTGATTGAAGAAATTTGTTTGATGAATTTTTGGATTGTCGGAAATTATCGATTCTTTGTGATTGGGGAGGAAATTGGGGAGAGAGATTTATAGAGAAGATATGAAAATTCTAGTAGGTTCTTGAACGAACGATTGATGAGGAAGGGGAAAGGCGTAAATCTATGGTTCGGTCTTCTACAATGTTCTAGATTATTCGCTGGATTATCCAATCCAGTGTGTTGGATTGGGCTATATAGCCCAACTAAACTTTAAAAAAACACAAATTCTTACTTGAGACCGTCTTTTGTAAAGACGGCTCTCAAAAGCCCAGTCTAATTCTAAATATATATTGTTATCACTCTAAATATAGATTTGGACTGGTCGTCTTTACAAAAGACGGTCTCTCAAAAGAGCACCTGTTAAAAAAAGTGTTATATAAAATCGTCTCATAGTAAGAGGGCCGATAAAAGCCGTCTAAATTGTTTTGTTAGATTGTTAATAGTGCTAAACTCTTTTTTTGTATATATTATTTAATGTATTATTTTAATTTTTAATATTTTTTATTTTATATGATAACAAATTGTAAAAAGTTAATATTGTGAAAATATGCATTAAGACGAATTAAATAATATATGACTTGAATATGTTTTATATTATATATGGAAAAATATATAAACTGAATAAGATTAGTTGATGAACGAATAAGATTCTGTAGCAAAACTAGCAACTAATAAAATCCTGAGGAAGTATTTATATTTTAAAAAAGTTAATTGACTTTCATCTTATATTGTGAAAGTTAATTCTGTAGCATTAAGCCGTTATTTTTAGAGAAAAAAAATAATAAATTGTTTTTTTTTAACAACTAAAAGGTGCGCTAGTTCATATTAAGTCGTCTTATAGTGTGACAGTTTTAATAAATAATGTCAAAAAAGAATATGTTGAATTTTTTTGATAACCAAAGCCCAAGAACCAAGAGTTAAAGATGGCAAGATAGGCCAAGCGATTGTGGTTAGGACTTAGGAGTGAAAGTTCGGTCTGCGGTTTGGACTTTCATCGAAATCAAATTGAACCATATTTTATTCGGTCTCCATATTTTCATACCAACACCGAACCAAATTAGTCCTAGACCGAACCAAATTGAACCGTATTTTTTTATTTGTAAACCAAACCAAACCGCCTAGACCAAATTTATATAAGTAAAATAAATTAGTTGGCATATTTACAAAGAGATTTGGCTTGATAGGGATTTGCTTGTATTGTTGTATTAGATTAGACTCTTATGAGTGAATATTACACAATACATATGTTAGTCCATGCACAAAGAATTTTCCAAATTTAATAACTTGTATTTTGATCTCATTTGCATCCCTCTCTTGAATTCTGTAGCATCACACGAAAGAAAATTGTCAATCATCATACCTATCCAGAATATCCAACTTATAGAAGCTATATTTACGGTAAGAAGAGAGTTGAATAAAACAATACTTTATCATATGAGATACGTGTTAGAGTACATTACATATTTTGGGGCCACAACCATCAGTTTCAATTTTGGCTGAGTTGGTTCTGTGATATGGTATCAGAGCCAACGTGACAAAAAGTCACAGATTCGAATCTCAACCGCCCCTCATTTAAGTGGAATGTTTTGCGCTTATGTCCATCCACACTTCTAGGCCAATGGGCTCTCGTGTGAAGGGGCGTGTTAGAATATATTACATATTATTCTGGGGCCACAACCATCCGTTTAAGCTTATGGTTGAGTTGATTCCTTGACAATAAGAAGTTGCGCCAATAATACAATTACAAACCAATCAAACATTCTAAAGCTTGTTATCAAGTTATTAGAGCGAAGATCTTACCAATATAATGATCTTTTAAGTAGAGGTGATTCAAGAGAAAATGAGTTGATAATTTGGACTCCTTTGTTCATCCTAGACAAATCTTCATGAACCTAAACGTATTCAAAATATAAAAATTTTACCCGTTAAAAGTAATCTATTATATTGCGATCTACTATGAACTAGCTATAGGAAGTGTTTAAGGTCTACGAACCTTTTTGTTTGATGGTTGAGGATGTTTCTTGGAGTTGAAAGACTGAATATTAATCTCACGTTGCATAACTTTGTTTATACGAAAGCCATTCCCTCTTATACAACATGTTGGTTCTTCAATTCTATTGTAATTTTCATCTAATAAGCGAGAACCATATGTATATGCCACATATTTTCGCAACTAGGTTGAAAATGATGCATATGTTAGTGTTTGGCATTGACAATATGTCACATAATCACTCGTGTGGACACGCCCACAGATTACCGTGAGTTTAGGCCCACAAACTCACGGATAACGAGCATTACAAGTTTACAACTTGATTAGTGATCATTGTATGTAAGCTTATATAATGATGTGTGATTTTTCTCATATGTGAAGTCACATCATATTTAAGAACCACTATTAGCTCTGATACCATGTTAGGTAGTAAATAGTAATAATTTACTCCCTCCGTCCCATTAGTTTTGTCCACTTTGTTGTGGGCACGCAAAATAAGGAAAAATAGTAGTGGGGTATTTTTAGTGATTATAGTAATTGAAAAAGGTGGTAGTGGAGTATTTTAAGTGAATATAATAATTGAAAAGGTGGTAGTGGGGTATTTTAAGTGAATATAATAATTGAAAAGGTGGTAGGTGGAGTATTATTAAATAATATAAGTTGGGGTAGTTGGGCGTATTTAGGTAAAAAATTTTGCCAAAAAAGGAAAGTAGACAATTAAAGAGGGATTACCCAAAATGGAATAGTGGACAAAACTAATGGGAGGGAGGGAGTATTACGTAATTACCATGTGAGCCCACTCGTGTGGATGCATCTATAAGGTACCCATGGGCTTGGACACATAAAACCATGGATAATGAGCTTAGATTTGCATACACATTTGATAAGGTTTACTTTTTCCCAAAACCATATGATAGTAGGAAAATTACCGACTAAACATTATATGCAATTTTATAACCTATTATTTTAATAACGTGGGACCCTGACCATAGAGTATCTATGTGTGGGAACACTGAGTATGATGATGATGATGGACTTCTTCATATGTGAAGTATTTCCAACGATTTAGCGAGTTGAATAAGCTTGATGTTAGATATTGAAGTAGCCATTAATTAATATTAATATTGATTGTATTGTACCTTATTCCAGTGATCCTCTGCAATCCTTCGTTTTCTAATGTTTTGCATAACCTCATCTTCTGTGCGCAGTCGTTTGATTCTCGATTCACACTATGCATTCAAGAATACAAGTGATACAAATGAAGGTATTAAATTAACATTTGTTACAGTATATAACATATTTTGGGCTTCAATCATAAGCTTAAGCTTTGGTTGAGTTCGTTTCTTGATATGGTATCAGAAGCCAATGTGACAAGAAGTCACGGGTTCGAATCTCAACCACCCCTCATTTAAGTGGAATATTCAGCGCATCCGCACTTCTAGCCCAATAAACTCTCATGTGAGAGGGCGTGTTAGAGTATATAAAATATCCTGGAACATCAACCATCAACTTAAGCTTTTGGTTAAGTTAGTTCCTTGACAATATTTAATAATGATTTAAATGTAAGATTAAATAAAAGTGAAAACATCCTAGAGTTGAAGAAGTGTACCAAAGTTAAGAGCAGCAGAAATAGAGTAAAACTGAGGCAACAAAGGCCACCAATATCCGCTAGAAAACTCACTGTCAATTCAAAGTGTAAGGGAGATGAGAAATATATTAGAATTCACAAATTCTCAAAGTGTAAGGGTTTACCAACTAATACAATTATTAACATATGGGTGTTTTCTTTTGAGGTCGTCTCATCAAGAGACAGTCTCTTAGCAGGGGCAGTTCTAGGGCCGTGCGAGGTGCCCAGCCGCACAGGGCCCCGAACCTTAAGAGCCTCATATTAAAAATTATATTAGAATAGCATTGTAGAGTAGTTGGTAAGAGTTTTACTTACTATATTAATGGTCATATGTTTAAAACCTATAAATTACATTTTTTCTCTCCTTTTTTTATCTCTTTTCAAAACAACTCACTACCTTCTAAATATTTTTTCTTCCCTCATTTACTTTTTACACGTTCATCAAGTATCAATTATCACTAACTTAATTCATAAAAATAATCAACAAGTTATTTTTAAATTATTTCAACCCTTCAAATTTTTACTCTTTCCATTATTGATCATCAATCTATTGATATTTTTTCTCTTCCATTTTAACATTAAAGAAGAAAGATTAGTTTTTAACAACTTAATTTAAGTTCAAAAAATCTTTTTTATTAGTTTAATAATAAAGGGGTCCAATTTTAAAAATTTATGAAAATAAACAGGGCCTCAAAATTGTTTGCTCCGCCCCTGTCTCTTAAAAGAGTAGTTCATCAAAATTAGGGATGTCATGAGTAGGTCTGGGTTAGGTACGACCAAGGTCATAACTAGAGCCATGCTCAAACCCGGACCTATAGGGTAAAAATATTTAGGGCCAGATAGCTAACCCGTCTTGGTCCAAAATACTTCTGAATATATAGTGTAATTGCTCATAATTTGATATTTTTACATTTTTAGTTCTTACAAGATATAAATGAATTTATAGGTCAAATAAGATCTATACAAAATAAATTTCAAAATTTATTATGAATTGAGTCAAGGGTCGAGTCTAGGATGGATCTGGGGTCAGTCTAGCTCTAAAGCGGGTAAAGAATGAGTTTGAGTCTAGTATGAGATAAAAGACCTTTAGACCTAGAGTCAAACCCATCCATTTTTTTTATCAGACTATAACATAATCTCGTTGAATTTCAAAAAAATGGAAGAGTTACTAGGGTGTCTTACCTGGTCCAATGTACATTCGATCATCAACCTCGATCATATACTCGGACAAAAAATGCAATGCCAACGTAATGTTGATCAACCCTTTAACCGGACTCTCTAACAAAGACCGGAGTTCATGTTCATCGCGAGCAAAAGATCCAGGTCGAAAAGCATGAAACGCGGGTTGAAGAAGCTCAAGTCCATGTAAATTACGGTGCACCCTTGGAAAAAGATTAAACTTAAGTACATGTGTATTAGCCCCTCTATAAGTAACACTTTTATGATCCAATTTCACCCCATCATTTATAGTCCCACTTACAAAATTTGCATATATCTTTCCACCCACATTGTTCTTTGTTGTAAGATTGAAATGGAAACCAACAGCCGTAGCAGGAAACTTGTTTGTGATGTCGAAAAATTGCCACGAAACATACACGTTTTCGTATGTCAATGGGCAGTGTTTGCATCTTAGCGCGATGATTGGACCTTTACTCGAATTGTGGCAAGAATAGGTCGCGAAATCTGCTAAAGGGACTATGTTATAGTCGATGGAGCCAGGGCTATCGGTAACTATAGTGTGTGGACCGCGAAGCTGAGAGCAACTCATGCTCGATATGGTAGTTATGTTTAAGTCTACGTCGTTTGTGAATGATACGAGATCTGGTGCATTCGTTGGCCTGATGCTCGACACCTCCACTCCGATTGTTGCTATGATCTGGTATAGTAAACTGCAGGGGAAACAAGAACAGAACAGATTGATTTCGACCCAAAAGCGAGCAGTTACAAGTCTGTTTGCTAGGTACCTAGCTCGTCGACTAGACTAAATATTGATGAGAAGACAGAAGGAAGGGTGGATATGACTCACGAAACGAGCAGACCGATGAAAAGTATCCAACTGGCTATGGTGAATGCACCTCCAAGTTCTGTCTTTCGCTTCTTCACAACGGTTTGATCTGCCTGTATATAGCGATGGTTACTCGGTATGTGTCGCATACTAAGAAAGTCGTATATTGGTGATAGTATGAGTTACATCTTCATGCACTCGCTTTACATATATTTGGAGGTGGGGTCTCGCTATTGATTGTATTCTAATTAGGTTTCTAAGGGTCTTTCATAAACACTGATCCTCTTAACCTATTAATTGTATTCTAAATTTGATTCTATCTTCACATATTAGTAAATTGTTTTCTCTATTCTAACGTAGCTAATACATTGTTAAAGTCTAAAGCAAAGGCACATGGATTCGCCCTTTGGATGCTAAAATTTATGTGTTACCTACTTACCTTTATATGGGTCATAATTAGGGTTGTTCAATGGGTCAGATAAGGGCCGAGCAGGGCTTAAGTTAATATGGGCCGGGCCGGATAGGGGCTTTAAATGGGTCGGGCTTTCAAAATCTGGTCTGGCCTATTTTTACTACTAAAAATTACTTTAATCCCCATTTTTCAATTTATAACAATTAAATTATCATTTATAATAATTAAATTGAAAAAATATTAATAATTTCATTGCAATTGTCATGTATAATATTTAAATCATATATTAATTATACTATTTACAAAGGCCCGTTTTCGGTCCTTATTATAAGCCCTTTTATAGTCCGCTTAACTTATAACAAGGTGGGTCCTAGTGGCTCCAAAACCTTGCTAAAAAAGACCAAACAAAAGTCCCTCCGAGAAAAGCAAAAAAATTTCAGGGCCGGCCCTACATATTTTGGGGTCCTGGGCGAAATAGCACATAAAAACCTTTTTTCTTTGTAATTTATAACCTATATAGACCTTTTACAACCATTAATTTTGCTCTTTTAACATAGACCCTGGGCGACAGCCCCTCTTGCCCACCCTTAAAGCCAGCCTTGAAGAAGTTGAAATATGGAAGAAAGCTAACCAGGCAATGCTTAGTAGAAAACGTAAAATCAAGGCGACTAATCCACCAACGAATTTGAAAGCAAACACCTCTTCCATCACCAAGCTTTCCAAATCTCACCAACAAACACAATAGAAGCCATGCTAAGAATGAACTTATACTAATTACTACAAAATACACTTGATTTCTTAATGCATTTTTGTAATGATCTTCATCTGTTATCCTCACCGTAGAATTTGTCCACCATTCCGTCGGCGAAATCGTAAACAAAAAACATGATTTTGTGGAAGAATTAAATAGATATCCCGGTGAACATGAACATAGAGTTTTGTTGTATAGAAATGAGTTTTTTGGGCATGGTGCATGGAATATTGTATCATAAAGTGTATTATTTACCATTTTTTGGTGGAATATTGTGGTTTAGTGCTTAATTATTTGGATTAATAATAATGTTACTTTTGAGTTTAGTTTTAATGATGTGAATGTGAATATGTGATCATGGTTGATGGGGTTGGAAGTTTAGATGAGCAAGTTTGGCATATCCTTGAGTTTGGATTTGAGGGATGACTTCAACAACACATAATTAGGGAATAATCTTTCATTTGTTTTGTTTCATTGTTTTAGTACAGGGTAGATCGAGAAAAAGAGAGGGTTGTAGAGGAGGGAATAATGATTAAATAGAGAAGGGCCGATTTTATAAGGGAGCAAGAGGGGCATGTATCCCAGGCCTATTCAAAAATATCAGAAAAATGACGTTATAACATTAATAGTTGGGAGCCCTTAACAATATGAAGTATTTAGTAGTTAGAGGCTTATAATTAATATTTGGCCTTGAGCCACATAAATCTATAATAATATTTGTTATCAATGAATGAACTTTTTAGATGCACCTTAGTAATTACCTTGCCACTTATTTAGTTTATTTGGTGAATTAGTTTTGGGTTTCGTATACATGCAAGTTTTATTAAATGTATAGCTTTATAGAAACATTCAACTAATAAGAGTATTATACATTGTAGTTTTTTGCAGCTTTTAAGTTAGTGTTTTGCAAATATGATAAAATTGTTTTTTGACGTAAAGTTTGAAAAAAAAAAAAACTAGTAGAATCTTTTTAAAAAAACTTTTTAAATAATTCACAATCAATAATAAAAGCATAATCTTGTATAAGACCGTCTCACTATGAAACAAATTCATAAATTAGCCACTTTAAGATTCTAAATGATCACTTTAAGATTACAAGTAATGGCTTAAAGACTATAAAAAGTGATTACTCTAAAATTGCAAGTAATTACTTTAAGGTCATAAATGATATCTTAAGGCTTAAGTTAGTAAGTGTACATTGAATCAGCCCAATAAATATAATCTCACCATAATACCGTCTAATTTGAAAATTTGTAAAAAAATATTTAAGAGGGTGCAATGTGGGGCCTTGATGCTTCATTAGTGAAGGCAAATCTAGCATTATGTAACGTGATGAGGAATGGGCCCATTTTCGTATTTACTTTTCATTTGATGGACTTCTCAGGCCCACGAAATGAAAGGTGAAAACGACTTACACAAAAATTTGAGTGAGACCGCCTTATTTGTGAGACGCATTTCATTGGGCTGGCCCAATTGTATATATTTTTTTTTACTAATTTCACATATTAAAATGTCAATTTCAAGAGTTAAAAGACACATTTAAAGATTTAAAAGACTCATTTTAAGGATTTGAAATTGACATTTTAAGTTATGAAATTTGACAATTTTAAGACTTAAAAAATCAATTTTAATACTTGAAAAACCAATTTTAAGACTTCAAAGACCAATTACAAGAAATCAAATTTTCATTCAATTTTGGTGTTTTAATATCGGGTTTTGGTGTTTTAATATCACATCTTGGTGCCCATTTTGTTTTGCTTTCTAAAGTCACTTTTTGGATTTGGTATTTTAGTACCAGATTTTGGTGTTTTAATGTCACAATTTGGCATTTTATTATCAGATTTTAGACTTGCAAATGACTGTACAATTGAAGAGGAAGGCTTTTTATATTTGGGCTTCTATTTTAAAGGTATTGGACCTGCTTGGTGGACTGGTTGCACCAGTACTCCCGTCTCATAGGAGATTTTCTGAACGACTTAACGTGCAAATTCTATAATGTCGTTATTGGGCCAAATACCCATTGTGCATCTGAATCAAATATTCCATTGAAGGTCTCTTGAAAGACAGTCTATGGCAAAGACGACTCTCCTAACAGTCCAGCCCAATGATTTTAAGTTTAAAAATAAGGCTGATGACTAATCAGTTATTTATTTTGCAAAATGAGTTGGCCCATATTTTACCAGTCTATGCTATAGACGGTCTTTAGCAAGAATTTGTGAATATTGCATGATTTTTGGGTAGGAGAATTCTCAACAAGTAACAAACCTAGTTACTTTCGAGTATTGACTACACCTACCTTTTGCTTGTTTACAAGTTTCAAACCTCTCATTTTAGGAAACAACTTAAAAAGAAAAACTCAATTTATCATAAAAAAAACTTCAATTTTTCATTATATGTTATGAAATAAATTAATGAGAATTTCTCAAATGATTAAATACTTAAGTTTTTCTATAAGAAGAAAGTTAAAATAAGAAAAATTTCAAGTTTTTCCACAAATTAATCCAGTAAAAATGTGATTCAAAGATTAGTTCAAATATTAGTTAAAGATTATTTATATTCTTATAATAAGATCATTTAATAGTAAGTTGTAACACACACATATAATATGTATGTATGTTCATTGTTTGCATTGATGAAGGTTTAAAAAAAGTTTATTGTTTTCTCCAATTCCAAACACAATTTGATTTCAAAAAGTGTATCCATTGATATATAGTAATAAAAAAATTATAATAAAGATGTCATCAAGTTAAAACTTAGGTTTATTGAATCAAAGGGTAAAAAACAATTAATAATCCCAAAGTAAAACCCTACTTTATTATAAATAGCTTGAGTTTGGGCACAACTCTTGACCAAATGGTCATTAATACATCAATCGCTTATAATATTTCACTTTTCACTTAGTTCTAACTTCTAACACAATGAAGGTTAACTTTGTATTTTTTGCATTGGGGTATAAATAGTAGCAAAAATAGGGTTGGAATTGATTTCAAATGTTCAATTATTGAATTAGTAAAAAAATTGATTAACCAAAATATATTACTTATCCAAGCTTATATAGAAAATTGATCTTCCCATATGTAATATGATAACTAATAAACTTCATTTCTAGTTACATGTATTAACATAGGATACCATTTTGTTAACAAATAAATAAATTGTTAAGAATGCCCTAGTTTGTTAAGAGTGCCTAAACAGATTCGATGATTCGATATTTACCCGACTTTTAACCGAACTCAACTTGAACAAATTTTAGACCGACCCTAAACACTTTATTCGAAATGAAATTAATCCGACAACTCATATGAATCCCTCTAATTAAGGACTAATTGTACCTAACAGTTAGAGGTGTTCATTCGGGTCATTGGGGTGATTTCGGGTCAGTTCAAAATCCGGTTTTGTGTTCAAATTGGTTTTTACATAATTGTATATCCATTTTTAAGTCGTGTCAAATCGAATTCGGTTATAAAGTTGGATGTCTATCATATCATCAAGTCTGTTTTAAACGCCTCTACCGATGGTCAAACCATAAGTCAACAACCACTTTTTTGTATAGTCCAAGTTGTGTGAAGAATCGTCGTGGATTTCAACACCTACAAGGCTATAATTAGGTCTATAATCAACCCTACAATCACCCTAATGTCCTAAATAATGTGACTTAAAGTACTAATTGTGCCTCTCTTTTTCATTAAGTAGTAATTAGTATTGCCTAAGCATGTGATTATAATTAGTGGGCAACTCGTGATAAGAAACATGATAGTATATGCATAATGAAAAACTTCCATAAACATCATGACAATGATTAGCAATTGCTTTCTTTAGGAGTCACACTAATTAATTTTGTTAATTACTAATCTTTTTGGTAGGTATTTGGAATTAATCATGGTGGACTAGGGCCTAGTGGGAGATAGAGCCCTATGCTTATTTTTTTTCTCTCTATAGGTTTGCCTTTTCTTATTCATTTATCTAAAATTAAATTAAAAGATGTAATTAGAAAATAAATACTTCATTTGTTTTTGTTAGAGTATATAACATATTCTGGGGCCTCAACCATTAGCTTAAGCTTTTGGTTGAGTTGGTTCCTTGACATGGTATCAGAGCCAACGTGACAAGAGGTTACAGGTTTGAATCTCAACCACCCCTCATTTAAGTGGAATGTTTAGCACTGGGTATGAGGAAAGCCTATGTTGCATCCACACTTCTAGCCCAAAGGGCTCTCTTGTGAGGGGGCGTGTTAGAGTATATAACATATTCTAGGGCCTCAATCATTAGCTTAAGCTTTTGATTGAGTTAATTCCTTGACAGTTTTTAGCTTATTTACTTAATTTTTAATTCATAATCAACCCCATCAGAATTTGAAATTCTTATCCACACACAAATTTAATGTTCCAACTACTTTTTTTTTTAATAATTATGTCATTTAAAAGTGGTATAAATTTTGGGACTGAGGGTGTATGATTTTTTATTCTCACATTAATTTAAGTAAAATGGTTAGCTACACTCTACACTTATAATTAAACTTGTTGGAACTTATGTAGCTCGTTGTATATATATTGTAACTAAACTTTTTTTTTTTTGAGATTATATTGTAACTAAACTTAAATGATATTAGTTGAACTTTTAGGTCACATATAAATTCATTATATACAATTCCTTTGTACTCATCACCGCCCATTTAAATTAAAAATAAATAAATTCTATGTAACTTTTAAAAATATGATAATTATAAGGGTAATGTTATTTTACATAAAAATTAATAAATACTCTTTATACTCAATAATTTTTTTCAAGAAAAATAATTAATATTTTATACTTCCTCTGTTCTGTAATATTCGCTACATTTTCATTATGTGCACTATTCATCATTCAAGTTTATTTTATAAATTGCGACTATGTATAAGTAAAAATATAGTCAAGTGGGATATTATTTGAATCGTCTAATCGCATACTTTCATAACATTAACTTTTATTTTTATAATTTTTAGATTTGTATAATTCAACATATACATAAACTAAATAACGCATTGGAATGCGTAAAAAGTAAAATGTAGTAAGTATAATGGAATGGAGAAAGTATAATTATGTTAACTTCCCAAAAAATAAATGTTAAACTAACAAAATTATAATTAAATTCTTATATTTTCAAAACAAAAATAATATTAAATTAAATAAAATATAGAATTCTTTCTTATATACAATAATACAACCCTTAAAACTGTATATATATATTATCATTTTCCTAATACTAATTATATCCTAGAATTTCTATGGTAAATTTTTGAAGAGTTAATTTTAAACTTTAATAGAGTATATTTCAAATATGAATCTTGGAAATAGGAGCTAGTAATATTTTTATCTTCAAGATTTGTTCTTCATGTTCTATTATCATGCAACTTTGACTATGACCATCAACTTTCCTTAAACGAAAGCCAATGGATTAGATCCCTAGGTGCACTGAACCCAAATTTATTGTAGAATACAATGTGTGTATAAGCAATCATTTGCCCATATTATTATACAATGTGTAGTCGATTATGATACAATTATAGGCCTAATTAAGACTTAAATTTTCCGAATAATCTTATTTGTTTTTGACACGAAGATTAAAATATGGATAATGAGTTTTAAAGTAGTGGGTACATAGAAATAAAAGATGAGCCAAACCTTAAGAATGATCATGATTTAGCATGTGATGATGATCATGCTCATTTGGATGATTAGACAAGCTTCGATGAAATTAACTTTATTTCAAGTTAGAAGTTGGTGATAACATTAGGAAGAAGTAAGGTAAAAAAGCTAAATATATCACGTGAAGAAGAATTATTTCAAAAGGCCATCAGAAACTCTTCACAGACGCTTATTTGAGCGGCCTTGCTGGCAGTCAGCAACACATGTTTTGTTTTGTAGGTTTCATAGCTTTAGTGTCGCCCCTTACTTCCCTTGCCTATATAAACCTATATTTAAGCCGCCTTAGTTCGTATTCTAAAAATCCCGTATTTTTTTAGGAAGGTTAAAATGAATATATGACTAGTATTGTTATATTTATATTTTTCTTTTGATTTTTTTAAAAGCTTAAAATTTAAAGCTTAAATTTATAAATTTATAAATTTGAAATTTAATTCAATTTTTACTTTTCTATATTTTGCTCTTTCTATGTGAAAATAGAACATACATTGATATGATGTAGAAGAATTAATTTAATTCCACTATCTTCAAAAAAAAAAATAATTCCACTAAAGTAAAGTTGGGATTAAATTTAATTTAAAGGGTGTGGGGATATTTATGGATTAATTGGACCACAAAAAGACTCCCATAAATAGTAGGCTAAGCTTATCATAAATTATGATACTAACATTATAAACGGTTTAACACTCAACTACCCTCAATCTAGCTATTTAGCTTTACTTTGAACAACAATGGGGTATGATCTAGCTTGTTTAGCTAACCCACTTTTAGATTTAGAAGTTGGCCCTACTTGCGTAATATAGGTACCTACTCCCTCCGTTCCTTTATCTTCTTCCACCTTACTATAACGGGTAGTTTCAAAAGTTCTTCCACTTTAGAATATTTTCTATTTTTGGAAAGTTTTTATTTCACTTTTACCCCTTAAACCCCACTTTTCTTACTTCACACTATTATTTAATTATTTTTTCTCTCATACTTCCAATACAATCATTACTTCACATTACTATTTAATTATTTTTTCTCTCATAATTCCAATACAATCATTACTTTCCACTACTATATAATTAAAATAATATCCACTACCACTAAAGATTACTTCTTTCTTAATATTTGTGAAAAACTAAAAGTGAAAAATCAAAAAGAAACGGAGAGAGTAATTGTTTTATTTTTCACTAAATAAAATATTTATAGGATATTTACTCTGTCTGAAAGACATACTCTCTCGAATTTGGTTTAGTATGCTATAGCCCCCATTAAACTCTAATTAACATACTACTCTTCTCAATTATAACATTATTATAGTACAAAAATTACAAGGTAATACGAAAAGTTTTAATCATTATATCAACTCATATATCTTAAAAAAAATATAGTTGTCCCATTTGTTTGGACATGGTTATTAAGAATGGTGTGGAGTCTATTAAAAATGTGGTAGTTAGAGTATTTTAATTGATTAAATTAATGTGGTAGTTGGAGTATTTTAATTAATTAAATTAATTGTAAAGGTGGTAGTTGGATATTATAAATAATAAAAGTGGGAGTATTTTGGTCTTTACTTGTGTGAACATGAAATATATTTAGGTAAAAGAAATAATAAAAATAAGAAAATATAACAATTGATATAAATTTGCCAAATAAGAAAATGTGACATATAAATTGATTCGGAAGGAGTACTATATATATCTCACTAGAATAACGTCATTTGGATAGAGGGTGAACTTAAGAAGCAATGGTATGGGCCGAATATAAAATAGCAAATTCAAACACGAAAAATGTATAAGCATAGATTCATAATCGCTTTATATATTAGAACAACCTAATTAAAAGAATAAATTTTGAGTAGTAATCTCTTGTACTATATTATTAACTATTCTTCATTTTTCATTTTAATTCGTTTTTTATTTTCAAAATATTTCACTACTTTAATTTATTATAAGAAAAATTTACCTAGAATAATTCAAACTATTCATGATTTTTCCTATAATAATCCCACATGTTGATTAACCATGAATAATCCCAATTTTGAGAGGTATTTTCCTAAAGTAAACTTGGGTAACCCGATAACCTGCTATAGTAGGTAATTCACAAAAATAAATATTAATTTAAAATTAGAAAATATTTTTGAAAATTTACATAAAATTTCTAAATAATAAAAAAAAAGATTAATTTTTTACGAATATTTTTTAATTAAACATTTTTTTGACATTTTATTTTTAATTTATCTTTTTTTAAAAAACAAAACTTGCTATAGCAAGTCATTCGGTCACCGGGTTTACTCTAGAAAAATGCCCCTCAAAGTTTGGATTATTCTAAATAAACTTCCTATATTATATTAATTTTTTAATCTTTTATCCTAAAAATAAGAGTATTTATAAGGGTCAAGGTGAGTTCTCCTCTAGCACCTGAATAGAGAGAGAAAGTAAGAAGTGGAAAGAGAGAGAAAGAAAGGAAGCAAAGAAGTGGGGTTGATGTTTGTATTTGCAGCAGCTGGAAGAGGAATCCAAAGGGATCGCATTGATCCTTACTTATTTGTTTGGATCATGCAATCCCTTCGGATTTATCCTTCATTTGCTTATTTATTTTTTCTCAATTATTAATTACTTCAATTTATTATTTCTCCCAAATATTATCTTAAGATCAGATTGATAATAATTATTTTAATTCGTTGATTATCTCACCACAATCTACATCTGTATCTTCAAGTCCATAAGCTTCATGAGGTAAATATAATATCTTTTTTTTTAATTTTTCTTAAATTATTTTGAAATAATAATCAATTTTTTCTTTAGGAAACTATGGTACTAATCGTTTGTAATTAATTTGATGACATTATATATTCTACTTTATTTTATGTATAAGTTCTTAATTTGTTAATTTTTTTTTTCATGTACAAAGTGGATTCTACTAAAAATTTAAACTGATAGTGAAAATCCATATGTATTACTTCCTTTAATTCAGTACTAACATCTCATTTGCTTTTTGGATAATATTCATCTCTTACTTTTAATATGTATTTTATTATTAATCTATGAGTTAAAACATAGTCATGCTGTGAGATCTTATTTGATTTGTCTCGATGTAAGAATTATTTGTATTAATTTTTCATAATTTTTAATTATGCACAATTAGAGATATTAATGATTGAATAAGTGCATTGGATAGAGTGTATAAAGTAAATGTGACATTACCTAAAAAAAAGTAAATGTGACATATCACTGAATTGGAAGGAGTATTACTTGTTCTAGATTATTTATTGTTAAAACAATAATTACTCCTCTGCTATAGATTGTTCCTTAGAAGATGACACAAAAATTAAATATTAGGCGTTAATCATGTGCAATAAAGCGGTAAATGTATGTTTTTTGGTGAAGTATATTGTGATAAATTCATTAAGACGAACAATAATAAATTGGGGTCGAAATTGAGTTATAGAGGAAGTACATGTTTTGCATCAAAAGAAATGGAAAATCTTATAAACTATGTAATTACTTTTTTTTTTTTTTTGAATAAAAACTATGTAATTACTTCTTCCGTTTACAATTTGTTTTTGGCATTATATTATAGCTGATATGTAAGTAATAATATAATCAAGTATGATTTTGTTTGAATCGTCTAATCGCATACTTTCATAATATAAACTTTTTATAATTTTTAAATGTGTATAATTCCATATATAAATGAACAAAGTAGTACATTGGATTGCATAAAAAGGTTAAATGTAGCAAGTATCATGAAACGGAGGAAGTATATACTCTATCACAAATTTCGAAATCCTTTTAGATTTTTTACACTTAGGTTATTTTTAAAGTTTATGCATCAAATTATTAATATATATTGATTCGGAATTAAATTTTTTGCGAAATTTAGAAATCTATAAATAAATGTATTACAAACTTAAAAGAAAATGTTTCAGATTATATATAAGGTAGGTTAAGAAAAGAGAAAAATATATAAAAATTGAATTCAAAACCTTACAGAAATTGCTCTATCTAGCAAAAACACGATTCTCGAAAGTAACTTTTTATTCATTGTTTCCCTTTGTAGCGGAAATTGGAATAAGATTTAGCAAATCTTTTGAGTTGAGTTCTAATAGGCACAAAAATCACAACTTGATCTAGGTTTCCTTGCGGAAATTGTTTCTAACTAGTGTATGTGTATCCCACTCATAGAAAACTATGATCAGTAGTCTGGGGAGAGAAGAAAGAGGACAACTCTATCTAGATAAGAGCTTTCTGGATTAATGTGTTGATGCATTAAAAAAAGTCCATGTTAAGAAAACTTAATCAAAAACTTAGGATGATAAAGATCAAGTCTTCAGTATATGTTACTTATTCTATAATTTAACTAAATATAAATTCTTAATTATAATAATAAATTAATTAAATAATAAGAATAACAAAACCAAAGTTTTAATCATTAAATAATTAGGATATACTTTCTCCGTTCTAAAATACTCGTTATATTTGACTTATGAGTACTATTCAAATTTTTTAGATTATTTTATATATAACGACTAATGTATAAGAAGAAATATAGTCAAGTAAGATCTTGTTTGAATCGTCTAATTGTATATTTTCATAATATTTAATTTTTTTTATTTTTAGCTAAGTGTATTTTAAGATATTAATAATCAAAATTATGTATTGAATTACGTAAAAAAGTAAAATGTAGCAAATATATCAACCGAGAAAGTATGTTATCTAAACTAAACGTTTTTTCAAAATTTATTATACTTCTATACATTACTCCTGGACCCTAGTATCTAAGTATTAAATTTGCGTATGCTTTTTTATTTTTACAATCACTTTTTAATAAAAAAATTTTTTTAAATAACACTGAAATTTTTTTACAAATTTTTGTAATAATTATTTTAAATTATTGACTTATACAACTAATTACAGCCAACCGCCCATACCAAACAGAGAAGGTGTGAGTAAATAACGGTTATTTGTGAGGTTCATAAATCACCTCTATGTGGTAGGATGTGATAGGGTGAGTGTTTTGTTATTTAGTTTATATCTTTTTTAATTTTTAATATTTTATATTATCTTTTTATTTTTTACTTGATTTACAAATTACGGTTATTGATTAGGAATTTTTGTAACAAACAGATGAATTACTGGTTACTACCCTAAACAGCCCAACGTCAGATAAGGCTTTAGGTTTCTGGAACTTAAATGATGAATTTAAGTAGGTCAAAGCTGCTTATTATACTACTACAAGTACTACTTTTACCTAGCCCGTTAGTCTAGACTCTAGAAGGCTCTTTTTTTTTTTTTTTTTTTTAAATGAGACTCTAGAAGCTTTTTGAGTTCATTCAATCGCAATGATGAAATTCTTTTGAATCGGTAAAGTAAAATTAATGGGTCTAATCTAATGGCGATTATTAAACTTCCCCATTCTTTTTATTTTATGGCCAACTTTTATATATTGAAATCTTAAAATTGTCTTTGATTACTTTGTAAATCTTCAATCTCTAACATTTTTTTTAAACTTTCTCAAAACACTCATTGAACTAAAATAAGCTAAAACTCAAAATTGAATTACAATGGCCAATAAAAATGAGCATCAATATGATTGCGGAATCAATATGATTGTGTTAAAATTTGAGACATATTCACTCTAATGGCTATAACATTATAACTTAGACTTCAAGATCTTTCCAATGATATATTATATGCCCAATTCCGATAACCGAGCGAGAAATGACGATCGTTTGAAGTTTATTTGTGCTGAAATTTGATACATGTTTATTCTTTTGGTCATAACTTTTTATAGAAAAATCTTATTAGTGAAAGGTTTGCGGCATTGGAAACTAGACTTCAAGAGCTTTCTAACGACATATTTTATGCCCAATTCTGACTATCGAGCGAGAAATGACAACCGTTTAAAGTTTGCACTTTTCTTCAACTATAAGCTGGTCCTTTATTGAGTGCTCCGTAGGCTTCATATTTTATTCATTTTGGGAACCTATGTCCTTAAATATGTCCTTTTTTTAATTTTTAAAAATTTTTTTTTTTACTTTCTTGTCCTCTAAAGCTTATTGCCCTCTAAATCCACCCATACACTACAAAAAATTTTGACGCTATTATTATTATTGATGATTATGATTATTGTTGTTGATGGTTGAAATTTAAATTCAAGTGTTCAAACGGATTTTAAATATAATATTTTAAATAAGGTCTATTTTATTTATCGTGTGTGGTGTGAAACGGATTGTGTCTTTCACTTTATTTTTCATCATTCAAGTTTATTACATCACAATTCATTTAGGTTTAGTATAATTAAATTATTGCTCGTTATATATGGACAAAAAATTAACGGCAAGGGGTTAAAAAAATACCTCTATCCTTATACTAAAAAGTGCTTGAAAAGAATCGAACTTGTACGTAACTTTACACTTAGAAGTTGGTTTCATCATCCCAAAATCTAACTATTTGTAACTAATTGTAAGGTGAGTTGTACAATAATAAATACGTAGAAGTATTCATCTATTTATTTTTAAATATATTATATTTAAAAGTGGATTCAAATCAAAATTAAATGACATTCATCAAAATTTTAATTTCAGTAATTATCTACGCTGGACACCGAATTTTCATATTTTGAAAACGACGCATAATATCATCATCAGGGGTTTTGTTTTGCAACCAAAAATATATACACACTAAGGTTCGAACCCATGCTACCAAATAGAAAAGCTCGAATCAGTTTAACCAACACATATATTAATATCTTTAGATACATAATTTATACATAACTTAAATGCTGTCATTTAACAGAACTGTGTTACATTGCTCCTCATCATATCTCTTAGATATGTAAGAAATCTTAAAGAAAAACAATATGATTAGGAAAGGACAAAGGAAGTAGTGATAGATAGTGCAATCCTCTAACATATTTCCTCCGTTCTTTTTTACTTGCAACATTCTTGACTTTGATACTATTTATTAAGCAAATTGACTTTTATATTATCGGTAATCTAAAAGTTAAAACATAGTCATATGAGATCTTGTTTGAATCGTCTCGATTCAAAGTTTATTAATTTTGAGTTTTTATGATTTTTCGATATGTATAATTAGAGATATTAATAATTCAATCCGTACATTAGGGAGTGTGAAAAAGCAAATGGTGCAGCTAATATGGAACGGAGCAAGTATGAGTCAAGAATAGAAGAGTAAATGTTGATGTACCATGATAGAATTAAATAACATGTCTTGAAGTGGACATTTTGTAGCCCATGTGTCTTCTTTTTGGACACATAACTTCACATGTATTTCACTCTATATTAATGATATAAACCCCCTTGTTTCCTACATTCGCCATTTTTCTCAACCAATTGGTCGGACAATGAATATGTTGCATGTGTTTCATAAAGATATTTATTTTAGTATAAATAGATAAATTTAGGGTCGTTCCTAATAATTTTTGGGCCCTAGGCGAAAAATAAAAAAAAGGCCTTTAGTCATGCGCTTAACTAATAATTCTAAAGTTGCAAGTTCGATTCATGATAGATGTTACTTATGCAAATAGTAATTTAATTATAAGAATCAACTCAATTTGGGCCCCTACATGAGTTGGGCCCTAGGCGGTTGCACATCAAAACTACCCTCAGGAACGGCCCTGTTAAGATAATTATATGGTTAAACTATCTAATGCTCTGTATATTACATGATTGAAAAAACATGTAGTTATGAATAAACTATTTATAAATAAGTTTCTTATAGCAGCATATTGAAAATCAACTAGCTGGTCAAACCAGTTGGTAAATAAGTTGGGGCCAAATCAATCACTCTAATAAATTATTAATCATTTACTATTAATTGTTTGTCAAACATTTCTTAAATGATCCAAATGGATGAGTTGTAGAAAAAATAGAGTATATTAATTCATAAAATAAGATTCTATTGTTATTTTAGCTGAATTAGCTTTCTATTTAATAAATCTTATATTTCTTTGATAAAAATTGATTTTTACTGATTATAGTTTTCTGTGAGCGAGATACACTGAGTGTTTTTTTGGCTAGTAAAATAAAACTTTATCTTAGCTTACTTTATATGTAAAACAAATTTTTAATACACTTATTATTTTAAGTTTTTTTCCTTTATTTAATCAAGTTTTAATAAATTAACCAGTTAAACAAGATTAGTAAATGTAAAGATTTGTTATGTCTGGATGATTACCTACATACCTAACAAACCCTCCACATATTATGATGCATGCACTTGTAAATAGTCGCTAAATTTGGGTCAAAACAAAGTTGTGAGTGGCAAAGATTTGGATTTAGACTTTTACATATCGGGTTAATAAAATAAGAGGGGTAAATGTTTGAACTTGTAAATTTATCATCATACTTAGTGTATCCCGCTCATAAAAACCATGCTCAGGGTCTGGAGAGGAAAGGACGACGACAATTCATACCCATAAAAGAGAGTGTGTTCAAAGAGTCCCCGGGTCGAGAAAGACCTTCCAAGAGAAACGAACCTGCAACTTACATAAGTTATAAAAAAATATCAATTTTACCACTAATCAGACCACTATTTTAATTTAAAATGGTGCCATCACGCATATTTAGTACTTCCTCTGTTCCATGTTACTTGCACCAATCACATTTTTGTGCAATATAATGCATTTGTCGGATTAATTATATCTTGATTTCTACGTAGCTAAAATTTATTAAAATTTGACATTATGAAAATATGCGACGAGACGAATAAATCAAGATACCACATGACTATTTTTTGTCGTATAATAAAGAAATATGTAAATTTTCATAGAATGATAAATAGTGCCAAATTCAGTACAAGTAATATGTAAATGGAGGAAATATATTCGAAAAAAAGTCAGGAGAAGGCACTACAACATAATTTGCTTTTAGTGAGATATATTTAGCGACATTTAGTTTAAATGTAACTACATCAAATTTCTAATAGTATATATAAAGGATCTAGTGACATATATAGCATGATAAAAAATTACACTAAAGCTTTTTACGACATATGATCTAGTGACATTTCTCATAAATGCCACTATAGACTATAGTACCAATTATTACCTATGTCACTAAAGCCCAAATAAAGTGTCGCTAAATCACTTTATAGTGTAAGTTAAAATATAAATTAATAATTTTTATACTAAAAATATAAATCAATGACATTATTTTTAATGTCACTAAATTTAATATCGCAAAAAGTTAAATTTGTTATACTGATCCCTCTTCTCGCCCCTTCTATGTTTTGTCACTGCTTGTAACTTACTAACTTGTTATTGCTATTCTAGTAACCTTCTATAGCTTGTTGGGGTGTTTAGTACGTATAACAAATGAAAATATAATGAAAAGAGAATACATAAAGATAGCTAATGTTAAGTGTTAATTTTCTTAATTGTTTGGTATAAAGAGATGTAACGGCCCGTTTGGTAGGTGGTAATAAATCGTGTCAATGGGAATGAAAAACTAGTGTAATTTTGGTTGAAAAAACTTTTGACTATCTTGATGGCCACGCTTGACAACCTTCAATTATCTCATTTTGTTCATAAAATTCATTCCAATGCATTACCAATGAGAGAGGTGGTATTAGGAGGAAATGGAAATTTGAAACAAAAAAACTTTTTTGTGATCAAAGTTTCATTACCATGGGAATGACATGAAAGTTTTGATGAAATTTTACACTATAAATCATTCCTATTACCACCATTTAGTACCACTAACCAAACGGGTCGTAAAGGGAATGAAAATAAAAAGAGAACCAATGAAAATAAATTGATTTTCAGTTAGAAATGAGTAGTAACAATTTGACGGTATTCTTTAACCTTAACTCATAACAGACATATAGGAGTACTAATGAAATGATTTAATTAAGTAGATCCCTTACTTCAAGTAAAAAACTAAAAACGTACAAACCCTCCTTATAAGTGATCCCGAGAGTTATGTGTTATCTTAAATTCTTAATAGCTAAAGACTTTTTCTTCCACCTCATAATAAAGGTTCAATTCTCATCACTAACAAGTTGAATTTATGTAAATTAATATACTGTTGTTACGAATTACGATGCTGGAGAGCATGCAAACAGCCGAACAGTCAACATGCTTGTAGGAGGTTGATGGATATGAGGTGTCACATGTTGATATGAGGTTAGAGTGATGGAAATAGAAATGTAAGTCCTAGTATGACTAGCTACTACTCATAACGAATAAGGCTTTGATATCAGTTTTCATCTACTACTCACCAAATTTTTACCAACTTTCCTTGAATAACACAAATTCTTGCTATAGACCGTCTATAGCATAGACGGATAAATATAGGTCAGCCCATTTTACAAAATAAGTAACTGATTAGTAATCAGCCTTATTTTAAAATTTAAAATCATTGGGCTGTGCTGTTGGGAGAGTCGTCTATTCCATAGACGGTCTCTCAAAAGACTTTCTGCTTGAAAAAAGGTTGGAATTTTTTGTTTAAAGTTAGATTTTGGGCCTTGGAACATGGAGCTACTCCGTCCATATTAGGGTTGAGATATTGGTGTCCTATTACTTTTCAAAGTTCAAACTTATATAACGGGCTAGCCCAAAGAATTCTTGGCCTGTGTTGATACAAGATTTTTTTTCGGGGCTGATTTTTCTTTATATAACGGGTTGATTTTTTTTTCCAAGGTATTCTGAGAGACCGTCTATGGCATAGACGGCTATCTCAATATCCCAATCCAATGGCTGACATGACTAATCAGTTACTCATTTATTAAATGGGCTGACTCATATTTACCCGTCTATGCTATAGACGGTCTATAGTAAGAGTTTGTGATTATTAGTCATGTTTAGAAAAACACAAATTCTTTTTGATAGTCTTAAGTTAAATTGAATAATCAAATTAAATTAATTATAATATTTGTTATAGTACTTAAATTTTTATTTTTGGTTGTTTAATATTTATCACGTTGTTTTAAATGTTAAAATTGACGATTTAGAAATTAAAACACTGATTTTAGTTGTTTAAAATGTCAATTATAGTTGTATAATGTCAAAATCTTAAAATCGTATTTTCAGTTGTATTTATTAAAATATTATGGCTTTGATTAGAGTTCACTATCATTTTTGTTGAACATATTGTCGTTGAGCTTGTTTTTAATGTAGTGGTTGTTATTTTTGATATTATTATTATTATTATTATTATTATTATTATTATTATTATTTAATAGCCATTGATATAACAATTGGTATCCACGGTTCTTGTAAGATGTGGTTATTCCTTTGTATCACATATATTACTAGTATATATAATGAGGTTTTTAGCTCCTCATTTGTGGTTATTCCTTTGTATCACATATAGTACTATTATTTTAGCTCCTCATTTTCTAACAATGATGAATATCAAATAATATCTTTTTTCTTCTCATTTGCTCTTGTTTCTTCAATCTATGTTCTTTAACGAAGAAATTATTATTTCATCATTTGTAACAATAACTAACAAATAGTCTTATGTTTAATAGCTATTCTCACCAGTCACCATTACTTTCACTATGAAATATAGTAGACATATAATTATTGTATCACACAAATTGTTGAATGAGATGGTTTTGTCAAAAGATACACTTTATAGATGAACTTTTTATAGATGAGTTAAAAAGCTCATCTAATACATACTATGAGAATATAAATTTTTTGTATGAGGTTGTCTTACTGAAAAATAGTCTGTTCGCATGAGCAACTCGTTTTATTATTAGACTACGCCCAACCTTTAATTATGAGGCTTATATTTAGATAATTATCAATCAACTTTAGCCCACCATATAGTGGATTAGTGGAGGGAGTAATTATCTCCTTGTGTTATTTGCTTGCCTATTTGTTGGCTTGTTGCTTTACCCTATGGCCCGGTCATATGAGGTTGGGTTTAGGTTCATTATATTTATTCATCCTTTTTTAAGTCTTTTTTTATTTTTATGTTCATAACTCAAAACTACAAAATTTTATACTTTTGATTGATTTAAGGTGATCTCATCAAAAAATTTTAAGATTTGATTTGAGTTTTAAATTATAAGTTTTGATTCAATAGTAAATTAATTTGTAAATTTAGGAAATTAATAATCCCTTTAATTCACTACTAATGTCTTATTTGCTTTTACACTCTATTCAATGCACTAATTCAATCCTTAATTTTCTAATTGTGCATGATTAAAAATTATGGAAAGTTAATATAAATAACTCTTGCGTTGAAACGAATCAAATAAGATCCCACTTGACTATGTTTTAACTTATAAATTACTAATAAATTACAAATTAAGAGACCAAGATAAATAGTGTCTAAAAAGCAAATAAGATGTTAGTGCTGAATTGGAGGAAATATATGGTAATTGAACATGGTTAAATTTTCACCACATATAAAAATATATTTCCTCTTTAATCCATGGGGAATTTTTGTACCTTTACCCATCAATAAAGGGAGAACTTTCAATAATAAATCAAAATTTGCTCAATTTGCTAAAAAAAATTAATTTATTATTTATTTTTAAACATAAACCCACCTTTTGTTATTAACGGTTTTCAAACCTTGTTTGTAACTCAAGCAATTAGAAATAAATAATAACTAGGATTATTATTAGCAACTATACTCAATTGATGAATTTATTTAAAGATAAACAATGATAAACTTTATCAGCCGGATCAAGCAAATAATAATTTAATTTTATCAATTTTCAAAACAGCCGGTCTCCTGAGAGGCCGTCTCTCTTGCCCAACCCATTATAGCTTAATGCATTCTCTTACTGTATTTTTCTTTGTGGACCAATCCAACTAGATATGGTCTCTCAAAGATATCGTCTATCACAAGAATTTGTGTTTTCTAAAAAGGATAATGAGTAACTATTATAATATCAAGTTGTTTGGATTAGACATTTGGATTGGGACTGTTTTTAAAAGGTCATGAGGCTTATAAGCCCAAATAAGATAAGTAAGCAATAGAGTTGATAAGTAACTATTATATCTTTTCTGACTCAGAAACCATTGCTTGCTTTTATGGGTTTTTATCATTTTGTTGTTTCTTTTGGATGACAATCTTTTATGATTTTCCTAATGTACTATAAATTCCAGCAAATTGATGCCATGAGTTTTTGCAATGTTAATTTCCTTGACCACATGATAGCATTAGTAGTACATTATGCACATTGCACATCTTAGTGCACCCTGCAACTCTTCCAATTTGTGTGCATTTGCTCATCACTACTAACAAACTAACACTTGTGCCACATATTTTTGTTCTTGTACAAATTCGAGTTTCCCTTGTGACTAGTTGCAAAACCACGATTTTCGGTGGAAATATGATCAAAAAGTTTGAGTATAGAATTTGGTATCAGAGCAGACATAGTGTACCCTAGTCACATCACTTTATTTACCTCAGCTCGCAGTTTGTATTTCTAATATTTTATGATTTTCTTCATCAGAATTGGTTTCTTTCGTTCATTAGATTTGAGACCTTTTTCTTCTATTGATGCAAACTTAGGTATACATATTATATATGAATCATGGATGATGGCCTAGTGCTTAAGCGCTTTTCTTTTTGCGCTTGAAATATGGGTTCAATTCTCGTCATCAATAAGAATAATTGAATCTCTAAATAAAAAAGCAAGAAAAAATTTCCTCATTGGGTTGTTGGGGAAAGCAGGCCCAAGCAATAGCCAAATGCTTGCCCGAGCAAAAAACTCGTTTCTGATCATTCAAAAAATATCTTGCTTGTCCAACTTAAATGATCGCCGGAGCACTTTAGCTACTCGTCCAAGCAAAAAACTCATTAAGCTACAACATGCTACTTACTCAAAAATTCGTTCGAGCTCCTATATTCTTGCTTGTCCAAGAAATTCTTCTTGTCAAAATTAAATCTCCAACACAATTACTTAAGTCATTCTCCATGCAATATACAACATATAATTACTCCTATCCTTCTGAGAAAGTATTGTTATGAGTTAAAAAAACTCTCGATACATATATTAAGTCAAATGGTGCTTTCTCAATAGATACAGAGAGGGTAACTTTTTGTAATATGATAATCTACAGATGAATCATAAATAAGTATAAACAATAGATTTGTACTCAAAGTCATATTTCAATTTTAAAATTTCCATGTACCATAGAGAAAAATGCAGGTTCGATCCTAGATATTTTGGGGCCCTAGGCGAAATAACAAATTGAGACCTTTTTTCCTTTGTATTCATCACCTATAATATAGACCCTTCTACAACCAGTACTTTGCATTTTTGACATAGGGTCTTGAGCGACGGTCTCTCTTGCCCACCCATAGGACCGGTCATGAAAAAATGAAATACTCATCCAAATAATTAATACAAGCAAATTATCGTCAACTATGCAAAAATCCTAGTTGAGAACAATTATTGATTCGCTAATCAAAAATCACATACACGAATAATAGCCTTTCTAAATAATAATATAGCCTTTTACGATAAATAAAATTTATAGTCCACCACTAATTCATGTCTTGAACCCTTAATTATCAACCCAAAATTCCTTCTCAAATATAATTATGTTGGAAATAAGAAGGGTAAGCAACAAAATAAAAATAGAAACCTAAAAGAGTAGTCCACTTAAAAATGTCTTGCAACTCGAAAATGATGTAACGGACATAAAGAAAAGAACTAACATGGTGGAACACTGTTTATTCTTGCTTGGCCCCTCACCAAAATGTGTACTGTTTTCTTGTCTAGCCACTGGATTTCGTCTATTTTTGGTGCATAGCGAATCTGAGCTGGTTCTTTGATATGGTATCAGAGCTAGCGTGATAAGAGGTCACTGAATTCGAATCTCAATCACTCCTTAAATTCAAGTGGAATGTCTCGCACGCTTTTAAATGAGTTCGATTTAGTGACAAAAAAATTATTCTGAGTGGGCATGCTAATTTTTATAAAATGTTTCCTATAGATCATATTGTAAAGGAAAATTTACCTATTTGTGATTTTCCTACAATAATCTCACTTATTGATTAACCATGAATTATCCCAACTTTAAGGGGTATTTGCCTAGAGTAAAATTGGGTAACCCGATTACGTGCTATAGTAGATAATTCACCAAAAAATAAAATTGAACATTAATTTAAAATTAGAGAAAAATTTTAAAAAATTCTAAATATTAAAAAATCATAAACTTTTTTTTGAACAATTTTTTTACATTTTTTCGACATTTTATTTTAATTTATTTTTTTTACAGAAAAAATAACCCTTGCTACAACAAGTTATCCGGTCACCGTGTTTACTTTAGGAAAATATCCTTTAAAATTGGAATTATTAATTGTTAATCAATAAGTATGATTATTGTAGAACAATGTTGGATATCTAGGTAATTGTTCCTATTATAAAAGGAAAAATTTACAAATTGACCCGGCACCTGCACCGTGGTAGGTTCACCACTGAATTTTGCTATCATCATTTACTAATTACATTCCCATATGGAAGTATGGAACACGTTTTGTGTACATTATATTAACTTCTTTAACTACTTCAATACTTCACTGTCACATACATATACACTCTAATTATAAGAGTTAAAATAATACACTATCCGCCCGTTTGATTAGTGGTACTAAATGGTGGTAATGGGAATGATTTATAGTGTAAAATTTAATGAAAACTTTCATGTCATTCCCATGGTAATAAAACTTTGATCACAAAAAAGTTTTTTGTTCACAAATTTCCATTAACCTATTACCACCTCTCTCATTGGTAATGCATTGGAATAAATTTTATGAACAAAATGAGATGAGTGAAGGTTGTCAAGCATGGTCATCAAGGTAGCCAAGAGATTTTTCAATCAAAATTACACTAATTTTTCATTCCCATTAACACGGTTTATTACCACCTACCAAACGGGCCGTATAATTCTCGTGAGAAATAGTGTCATCTTTTATTGAGTTGGCCAATAAAAAAATTAAAATAAAAGTAGAAAATAAGTTTTGGTGGATTGGACCTGAGAGACGTCTCTCAGGAAATTAGCTTTTTTTTTTGGATGTGGAACAAGTCAATTGTGGTCAATAATGGGTACCTAACCTAACATGATCGCATAGAATTTTATTGTAAACGTAAGGCATGTTTTTTGCAACAGTTGTGAATAGTAAACGTTAGTTGTAAGCTGTTGATATATAGTTACACTGTCGGATGATAAAATGAAGTAGCTGCCTATATAGTCTTTGGTTAAAGAATAATACTCCCACCAATTTATAGATAATAGGACATTTGTTTTTTTTCACTATTTAATGCACTTAATTATTTAATATTTAAAAATTTTTTATTTTACATAACGAAATATTATAAAAAGTGGATATTAATAATCTTTGTATTGAGACGAATCAAACAAGACCTCACTTGACTATATTCTAATTCATAGATTAAGAATAAAATACAAATTAAAAGTAATAAATAAATAGTGTCAAAAACTAAATATCTCATTATCTGTGAATAGGAGGGACTAGTAATAGTTATTTTCATATAATCAGATCTACTTATGCAAAATAAAATCTGATCTACTATATTAGTCTTTGGTTAATGTATTAAAAAAATTGCACCCACGCACCCACCACTAATCCCTTATTATCTTATATAGAAATGATTATTTGGGTTATCGGATATCAAGTATTTTGCATCTTTAATAATCAGGTCTTGTTATCACCCCAATAAATCATTACTTCCTCCGTTTTTAAATGTTCTTCTCATATTTTTTGCACAGTTTTCAAAGTAAAATTTTGAACCTAAATATCTTTAAATACGTATCATAAAAAATTATAAAAAAATATATAATAAAAAAGTATATATACATTAAGACGAATCTAACGAGATCTCACATGGATATATGTTGTCTTCTATATATGTCTTAAAAATCTTAATCAAATTTTTCTTTTCAGAATAGAATATTCTAAATGGGAAGAAAATTAGGAAACGGAGAGAGTAATAATTTTCATTGACACATTTTCACTACCTATTATAAGTTAAGTTAATT
Organism: Amaranthus palmeri; assembly: GCA_019776075.1. Classification (NCBI taxonomy): domain Eukaryota; kingdom Viridiplantae; phylum Streptophyta; class Magnoliopsida; order Caryophyllales; family Amaranthaceae; genus Amaranthus; species Amaranthus palmeri. The sequence continues at coordinate 435,869 of JAAKBH010000300.1, forward strand.
TGTAAGTTTCAATCAGTTGAACCATTATCCTTAATAACCACTACATAAAACACCTTAACAAACACCTCTTCACTAGAGTACTCCTTCCTTCCTTCCTAAATGGTCATTTTTTCGTCTAATTGTTGATGTTGTGGCTCAATGGATAGAGCATTTGCAAGTGAAGTAGAAGGTTTGGGGTTCAACCCTACTAGGCGCAAGTATCAATTGGGGGGTTTTTTGACTGCGCACATCTCTCTGATTCCCTTCTTGGGAAATGGGTATGATTTGTCCGCATCTTTCAGGAAAAAAACCCCACTAGGATCATGCCTTATGCGAAATACAGAAAGTGTCCTTTACATTTTCCTTTAATTAGGCCATTAGGGTTAGAATTTAAAACGGTGAGAACAAATAGAGAGGAAAGTGATAATTCCATGAACACTCACAAAATCAAGAATTTTTGTTTAGTAGCAAATTCAATGAGACAGATGAATATATTAATAAAAGAGATAATAGATAATTCAAGCTTTTCCCATTATGAACCTTCCTCCACTTTCTCAAAACGGTATGAGAGGCAAAGTGGAAAACTTTAGTAAAGTAAAACGGTAAGTCTATGTTTTTACACTAAAAAAAAAGTAAGTTTATGCATGTGTTGAAAAGTTACTAAATGAAATGCGTGTCGGAAAAGTGTAAGCTTTGAACCATCTTTAATTTCACCTTAATAGCCTCCACCAACTATCGGATCTCCCATGATACACCCTTTTTAAAAAGAACAATATTAATTAATCAATTAATTATTTTTAATTAAACAATTCAAATGAGGTGGATTAAATAGTTAATAAAACTTCAAAAGTGTTATTATGGTCTTTTTTTAAATTTTATATAAATAAATAAAAGGTGTGTCATTTTAGTGTAAATTGACAAATGTCATGTATATTTACCATAAGTTTAGCTTCAATTTTTTAGTGGAAATTATCCTTAGATTAAGTTATTTTTAATTGTATAACTAACATTATCATAACAATTAAATTGAATTAATCATAATTAAATCGATTAAATGTTAGAATTCATACATGTGTACGTTTACCAATTTTTGTATGAGGTAGTCAACTGTAAGATAATGTGTCTTGTATCACTACAACATAATTTGCTTTTAGTGGGATATATTTAGAGACATTTAATTTAAATGTCGCTATTTTAAATTTTTTATAGTGTATATAGAGGATTTAGTGACATTTATTAGAACCTTTAGCAACATATTAAAAAGTCACACTAAAGCTTTTAGCGACATAGGATCTAGTGACATTTCTCACAAATATCACTATTGACTATAGTGACAATTACATATGCTACTAGAGACCAAATTAAGTGTCGTTAAATCACTTTGCGGTGAAACTTAAAATAAAAACCAATAATTATTACACTAAAAATATGAATTAGTGGCATTTTTTTAATGTCACTAAATCCAATGTCGCAAAAAGCTAAATTTGTTGTAGTGAATATAGGTTAAATAGTCAAACTAAAACAAATTATGAGAATATTATATATTTTTTATTTTGAGGTCCTCTTATTAAGAGATCGTCGCATAATTGAAAAGACTAAAGAAAATAATTCCTCATTTATTTTAGTTCCAATACTACTATCAAACCTAATTAGGTGTACACATATATAATCTACTCTAACATATAAAACCCTAGCATTCTTTTCTTTTTTTTTTTTTAATTTTCAAAATCAAAGGAATAAAATGAAAAATGCAACACTTTGAATTCAAATTAAGTTGACTATAAACTACAAATTGTAATCATGTGAAAAGTAGGTATGAATTCATAGTCAAGATGTCGGTAGAAATTAGAATAGAAATGTAAATAGAAAGATATTTGCCCAACTATCTTGTAGCAAGAAGCTCGTTTCAACTATCCAAAGGTTAAATTAAACTATTCCCTTAATTTTATTAAGTTAGATATGTTTTAATCAAAAAGCTCTCACAATTTTAATCAAAAGTTTAATAATTTTAATGAAATAGAGGGAGTAAGATGATAAATAACATGATCAAAATCCTATTCATTGTTTATCGCTAATAGAAAAAATGGTAAATAACATTTGAGGTAAAAAAGAGAATGAATGACAAAAAATAAATGAAAAGGAAAGAGAAAATTTAACGGAGAACACATGCGATAGAGAGACAAAATGAATTATTAGCCATTAGACGGCGTGAATGTCGTTTCAGGTGTTTTTTAGGCCCTAGACAAAATGAAAGATAAGCACTTTATATATAGGGTCGATTTCGATCTGTACAGATAATCGATAAAAAGTAAATTTACAATTTTATAAGCGATGTTTAACGTCTACATGACAACGTAACATTGCTCAATTGAGAGATATTAAGCCTCTTTCTAACCATAGGCCTATGCAAATGTTCATTTTGCCTAGGGTCAGAAATAACCCTTGACGGTATAAAACATAAAGTCTCACACTTAAATCTAGAGACACAATTATCCATTTTTGATAAACTTTTTGAATATCACATGTATGTAGATTGTAGCCATCATTATTTTCTATTTGAACAAGTTTTTCTTGAGCCTACTTGATGACTAATAACCCAACAAAAAGAGTACAAAACCAAAACCAAAACCTATGCATGAAACTTGTGATGAATATTTCCTCCGCAATCAATTGAAGTTTATAAAAGAGATATGTAAGGGTAAATGGGTGTATCTAGAAAGAAAAAGAAGAATTCAATAGTGTCTATAGAGATTGTACAATATAAAGCAAAGTAAAATAAAAACATCATTTAAAAACGGACTGAAATAAAACAGGTAAACATATATTAAAATAAAAAAATAACTTATTTCAGTGGAAGTTTCTGTTTAACATTACGAGCTATTATTATTCTGAGAAAGATTCAAAAACATAAACATCAGGAAAATCAAAAGTAACAAAAGCTTAATCTGTAAGTGGATATAAACGAAAGAAGTAAACGACACGTATAGTAAACAAATGGAGAATATAAATCTGATTTTGCTAGGCAATGATTCGAGTCCATTAATTAAAAAATTTATAATATTAAATCGTGTAACATATAGAACAGAAAAATGACATTTGAGTCAATTAGTTAGCATGCGAAGATAAATGCTTGCTTCACCTTATATTAATATTCTAAATTCGCCCCGTATATAACGATAGATAACTTTATGAGAATGAGTCATTTTGATAGCGCAACCGAATAAAGTGGGCAAGAAGTAGAACTCTGCGACAAGCAGATGATAATGAACCAAAGGTTTTGGAGACTATGGACCAAAAAAGCAATTCAGATATGCACGTTTACTTCAAATGTTTGATTGGAACTACCTTTATCTTGCCAATCTACAACACAATCCATACATTTGGTTGGCAAAAGTATAGTTTTCCTAGGAAAATGGTTAATGTTACCTAAAATTAGGCTAGAATCTATGTTACTTGGACTAGGATACTAATGTCGAATATACATTGGTACGTATGTAACGTATTTATGTGTCGGATACGTCTAGATATTCAATTTTACGCCTAAAATGAAGCATCTAAGTGCCCTATTAATGACCGAGCATCAAGGATTAGACACGGGTATATGTGAAGCAAAATGAAAAGTTTGAGTAATATATATAAGCTAGAATTATGGATATAGCACATTTCCTTTTTATACATTGTGTTAAATATTTTACTTGAAACGAAGGACTGGTGAGATTTGTGACCGTTTTATCACTATGATTTCCGATATAATCACAAAAAACCAATTCAACTAAAAATTTAAGAAAATAATAAAAGCAACGATATACTCCCTTCGAATCTTTTTAGTTGTCTCATTTTCTTTTTTGGCAAATTCATATTAATTGTTCCATTTTCTTTTTTGTCTATCTTTTTTTTTACCTAAATACCCTCACTTTTACTAGAGCTGTTCATGGGCGGGCGGGCGCGGGTAGCGGGGCGGGTAGTTGCCACAACATCTACCCGCGGGCAGAAAAATTCAAATGCCCGCCCGCGATTGCGGGCATATTTTTTTGTCGCTACCCGCCCATTTTTAAAGCGGGCGGGTGCCGCGGGCGCCGCGGGTATTTTCTCATAAATACCAAAAATACAATACAAAATATAAAATTAAGTTTTAATAATAATTAAAATACAATACATAATACAAAATACTACAAATACATAAAACGTCTCAAAATAATCAAATGTCGAAACTCGAATGTAAGTTGAAGAATGAAGACTAGGGGAGTAGAAGTTGAAGAGAATGAAGAACCTGAGAGAATGAGGCGCCGCACAGCACAAGTTGAGAGAATGAAGACTAAAGTCTCTCTACTCTAACCCTAAGAATAGTAAGACATTGTAATTTTTAAAGTGAATGAATATTCTAGAGAAGTGGACACTTATTGGACTTACTTTAAAAGCCCAAAGCATACTACTTAATATTAATGTATTACCTTTCATAAAAAAAATATTAATATATTAAAATAAGCGGGCGGGCGGGTATACCCGCGGGTAATTTTTTATTGTCGCTACCCGCCCATTTATCTTGGCGGGCGGGTGTTACCCGCCCAAACTTTAAATTTTTTTTAAAAATGCTACCCGCGCCCGCCCGTTTTTCGAGCCGGGCGGGCCGGGCCTAGCGGGTAGCCCGCCCATGAACAGCTCTAACTTTTACTACTCCTAATACCCAACTACCACTTTTATAATTAATTTAATCAATTAATATACCCAACTACCACCTTTTTAATGGATCCCACACCACCCTTAATAACCGTGAAAACCCAAATGGGACATCTAAAATGATTCAAAGAGAGTATAATGTATACTCTATCACGCCTCCTTATACGAGAGTCTTTGGCAAGAACATATATCCAAATTCATTGTAATATTATGGTGCTATAAATCAATAGCATATAATGTGATAATGCAAGTATGTGCCCAACATATGTGGGGAGTGTTATCACATCAAATGCATAAATGAGATTGTTTATTGGAAGCATATATTTTCAATAAAATTGTAGTACTTTTTGGGTTCTTTTAATTTGTGATGGTTCATGGCTCGAGAGAGTAGTGCGTTATTAAATTTCTTAGTGCAATGTACTTGTCGCGAAAGCATCGTTTTGGTCGTTTATATGTAATCATCATGATGCTTTTTTTTTTCTATGGATCTATGCAAGTTAATGAGTCGAGGTTTGTGGGTTTTTGAGCTCGGATCTTATTTATAGAGTATGTAATCAAGGCCGGCCTTAGAGATATTGGGGTCCTGAAAGAAATGGTGCATTGGGGCCCTTTTCCTTTGTAATTAATAATCTATATAGATTTTTTACAACTATTAAATTTACTTTTTTAATATGAGGCCCTGAGCGACGGCCCTTCTTGTCCACCCTTAAGGCCGGCCCTGTATGTAACTTATGTTAAAGTTTTAAGTATTAAATTAATTTTTTAGTTGAATTTGTTTTTTAATATCGATTTGTTTAACCAATGTCACAACACATTGGTTAAGAGTTAAGAGTATTAATTATTTCATTTAAACAGCTTTATTTAAGGGTAATGTCTTAAATATATACTCTTAAACAGTGATGTTATCTATACTTATTATGTAAATATAAATAAAAAATATAGAAGAATGTTTAGATGATGTAATTAATGACTCTTAACCTATATTGTGGCATATGTTATATAAACCCTTTTTTAGTATAGTATCAGAAGTAATTGTAACAAAAAGTCATAGGCTTAAATTTCTTTGACCCTTATTTCAAGCGGAATGCCTATTCTACACCTACTCTTTTGTCTAAAGTGAATGAGGCATGTGGTAAAAATCATTGGGCAAAATAGACATTTAAATAATTATTTATGTCAAAAATATAGTAATGCAACAAATAAGATTATGTAAGAAAATCATTATAGCAAGTATAATGAAACAAATGAAGTAAAACTGTGACAATTTCTTGGGAATGGAAAGACTAAGAGCTAGTGACAAAAACCCGTGAATTATCGTGATATTACCACACTTCCACCTCATGTTTTTGTTGTTATATGGTTTGAGTCATTTGGTATAAACATCTTATTAATATTGAATTGTATAACATATGAAACAAAAATCGACATATAAAAAGGTTTAACACATATAGAGATGAATGTTTGGTCTGAATTTCCCCTTGCACAGTTTGCTACATTTTGATATGGGAATCTAGTATCAACTAAAATTGTGTTTCTAATTTTTTTATTATATGGTGAACTGAATAAATAAGAGTATTACATCAGAATTAAACTTAAAATCTTATCTGAAAAATACAATCTTTACTTTAACTAAAACAATATCCGAATCTTAAAAATTGTGATAACTTAATAGCAAGTAACACGCATATTAAGGATAAGAATTCACATAATACTTTACCAAACAAGTTGTTCCTCGTCGCATTCTTTTTTTGAAAAAGTTAAAGTCTTTTCTAAAGCCTTTATTAATAAAAGTTTATTTCTACTCTCCTTTTGGATACTTTGTAAAAGCCTATAGTTAATACTCATTTCCATGGATAGTTTAACTTTTATTGTTTAAAGACATACACAAAAACAATAACTTTTTAACGGTAATAACATAAATGAATGACGGTCAATAATGGATTCCTTATTAATAACTACCATAAACATATATTTTATGTCACAATACTCACAAATATTTAGTTACTATGTTACCCATAAAAACTAGGTAATAATAAACGCAATAAAAACTTAAAAAAAAGTTTATATCATCTAACTTTAAATATTATGTTTGTCTGAATAAACTTTAAACTTAAATTTTTTCTATGAGACTTTTATTTGATGGTGATTCAAATTTCAAACATAAGGTCGCTTGCTGATGACGCTACCACTATGATCTAACAGATACACCTATTTATAAAAATTTAAGCTTAAGTGGCCCTAGCTACATCAATTGAACCCAACTTGTAATCAACCTATTTTCCAATTAACTTTACATGAACTTGACTCAAGCCTATCATTATCTAACTTGATTTTAGCCTGAACAACAATGATGCAAATACGAATTCTAAATAACTTACTCAAATCTGAATCGTATTAACAAAACCTAATATTGACCTTTTGAAAATCTGACCAAGCATGATTTGACCTTTGACACAACTCAACATGAACGAGATATTATGACTTAAAACAAGAGAATCTGGTCTTGTATCAACTTGAGCATGTATTGAATTCTTTATGAGCGATTTGGGTTTAATTTTTGATAATACATCTCCTTTCCTCAGCCTATTCTATATAACCTAATAAAAATAACGCAACTTAAAATCCGACCAGATAACCAAATTTACATCCAAACTTGAAATCACCCTAACATAAAAATGTCACATTCACCTTTAATTTCTTCTTTTAAAAAATATTAAGTTTAATATTAGTGGCTTAATTTCCATCAACTTTCACAAATGTATTTAATTAAAATAAACATTCGCTCCTACAAAAGCCAATTAAGAATAGTGTCAAATACTTGAATGAATTAAAAATTAGAGGAATAATCACGTCATGTACTGATGTAATCTAAGTTTGGAACAAAATCTACCAACTTTAAATTTCACACTTTTTTCTGTTCACTAATCACTAATCACTATGTATAAATGGCTAATTAGAGGAACACGTCAAAGTTTCTTCAAGGTTATTTTAATTGGAGTAATTAAGAATCCCAATTAATGTTAATAATAATATTGATTAAGTACGGTTTATAATATATAATCTAATATATCTAATTAGTTATTCTAATCTTTCTAATTACATGTAAATCTCCTCTCTTTATTACATATGGCAAACTTATTTGAGGTGTCACCTATAATAGTGGAGTTGATTGTGATTGTTTGATAGGAGGAATCACCCTAAACTCTTTTGCAAATGTAAATTAAAATGAATTTCTAAGTAATAATAATATTATTATTAAATATTGCTTTGACGTATCTCAAATCTAGCTGATTAAAGATTAATGCAAACTTATCATATTCTTAATATTTTACTTACATTATACTTAATGCATAATTACTGTATTTTAAATGACTACTAACAATATTTTAAATATATATAATTGGTCGGCCCATTTAGAGATGGTCTCTTATGGAGAATATCTCTCACAAGAATTTGTGAAAAGGGATTAAGTGATTGGAGGCTATTATGGATTAGGCTTATAATCGGTTAATAGTTTGGGCCTTTTGAATTTACCTTTTTTTGGGCTCCTTTAAGGTTGGCTATAGTAGGCTCTTTATAATGGCTTTAAAAGTTGGATTAGAAAGAATAATTAAGGTTAATTAAATTTTATAGTACATTAATATGAGAAAAATATCAATTTCATCAGAACAATTGTTTCTCTCATTAAAAAAAGCAGCTATTCTTATGAGAGGCTGCCTCTCAAATAGACGATCTTAAAACAAACAGTACATATTCTTATTTGCTCTTTAATTTGTATTAATTGGACTATTTAGCCCATATATCTGATGCGTTTTTCAGATAGACCGTCTCTCACAACAATTTGTGACAAAAATTACTCCAATTTCTTGTGTGTAACTTTTCTTTTCTCTTAAATTAAGCATCTTTAAGAATATGGACCAATTTTCTTTTCCCTAAAAAAAGAAAATATATTTTATCCCCTTTATTATCTTATATTCCTTTGTTTGGTTAAATCCGATATTTTGCTTTTTAAACTTTGTAAATTGGTGATAAGGTAAGTGAAAGTAAGTTGAGCATGTGCAAAATTAATCATGCAAGATTAGCACTTTTAGTTTGAATGTGACATAGGAAAAGAAAATTCATCTTCTTTTGTTTTTGCCTATCATAAATCATGATTAGTGGGTGGCTATTTATTCTTTAATTTTTGCATTTCTTATAAACAAAAATAAGATCATATTAGGTCATGTACAATTATTTAACTTGTCTCTTTCTCATTCTTAATTTCCACTAGTCAAAAAGTATATTTTTCTTTGCTAATAGAGAGGACAAATGAATTTTAATATGCTCTCTTTTTAATATTTTTCCTTTTTATTTGAAGAAAAGTCAAACAATACTCATTAGCTAATGCCTAAATGCGTATGTGAGAAATGGGGTGTGAAATATTATTCTCTATTCCTACTTCATGTTCTTATAAGGAATGTTTACAGAAATTAAGAAACATTATATCTTTCAGATTATAGAGATATTATTTTATTAAATAAAATTAATAGAAAAAAGTGGAGATTATAAGCATTACAAAAATATACTCCCTCCATTTATTTTTATTTGTCCACTTTACCTTTTGCACGCATTTTTTAGCAAATTTTAAGCCTTAATATCGCTAAGTACGCATTATAAAAAATTAAAAAAATTACATATCAAAAAATTTTACATCAAGACAAATCTAACAAGATCTCACATGAACATATTTTATCATCAATATATACTTTAAAAGTCTAATTTAAACTTCTCTCCTAAAAGTAGACAAATTTAAAGTGGACAGACAAAAAGAAATGAAGGGAGTAAAATATTATTTATACATACTATGATGCATGAAACTTTTTTATTTTACCTTAAAGAAGTTTTTGGTTTTACCTTAAAACAGCTTCTTAGCTGGCTTAACAACTAATTATCAAATGGTTTTTTAAGGTTTTTGACCAACTAGAAGCCAAAAATAAAAGTTAAAAGATAGCCAAAATGCCAAAAAATTAATCATTTGTCAAATTAACCCTTTAATTTTTTCAAGTTTTATTCTATCCTAGGATTTACTAAAAAATTAAGCTATAAACCATGAAATCATTATTTAATTATTTGAAGCAATGCATGTTCTCTCTAGTTTCTATTGTCCATCTAAAATGGCCAAAGTTATTGTCTTGAATAAATAAATAAAAGGTGTAAGTATGGAAGAACATCCATTATTTGAGAACAAAATAAACCAAATCCTAAAACTCCACTTAAAAAAGACAAGGATTAGATCAAGCACAAGTCCACAACAACTTAAGTGCCCATATTTTAAAGTTTAGGGTTGTTATGATACACAAATTTAATATACTCCTAACTATAGCTTTTTTTTTATTAAGGCAAAGCCTATATGCATTGACTCTAGTCAAGTACAATATCACATTTGTAAAAATTCCAAAAATATTTATCAATAATAGTTTTGTGAAAAAAATCATAAATAATTAATATAGTATATAATTTTGATCTTAAAAAGTAAAAAAGAACAGAGAAATGAGAAAAAGTACGATCTATATTTTCGTCATTGTGATATGATCCCCACATTAATTATTCCAACATGAACCACATTATTAACATATACATAATTTCAAAGACATTTTATCAATACTTAGTTTCTCTTTTAGAAAAAAAAGTACGTTCCATGTGTTTTGAAACCGTAATGCTTTATAAATAACTTTATTTGGATTTCTCTATCATTTAGATGTTTAATTTTGGCTCGATCAAATTTGAGGAATTGTCTTGCTTATACTTAACTAATCGGTAAAACTATGAAAACAAATAAGGTTATATATCTCACCTAACAAGTATATATATATATATTTAATCCGTTTGAAGTTGTTTAATTTATTTGAGTTCTAAATTTGATTTCAAATTTTTAATTTATACACCTTGTTTTCAATTTTATTCATTTGAAGTTGATTATTGAGATATTTCAATGGTTAAAACAACTCACAAATTCCAAAAAATATATATGCTACAATCTACAACCACAAAGCTAAAAGAAAGTATGGCCCTATAAAGAAGAACAATGAATAATGCTCAATCTAGTCAATATACTTTATTTGTGAAAATGCATGATGCTTTAATTTGTAGAACTAAAGTGGAAACTTTAGTTGATAGCTCAAAATTAAAGGACATATTCGAAGGGTATGGTGGAGATAATTTTTATCCCCTTATATATTGATATAGGGTACTCAACCATACTTGATACTCCTACATGGCTACAACTTATACATCATGAACGACTCATCATTAGTATACTTTCAATTAGTTTAAGAATTTTCAGTCCAGATTCTATATCTTGAATATATGACTTTTTTAGAGTTGAACACATCAGTGTATTCCGCTTATTAACAAACTATGATCAGAGTTTGGGGAGGAAAGATAGACGACAGCTCATACCCATTTAGGAGAGTGTGGTCAAATTGTCCCCCGGATTAAAAAGGTCTTCAAAGAGAGAGACACCTGCATATATATGATATTAGTTAAAGGTAGAGGGTTAAGGTCTCAATATATATGATATGATACACTTTGATGGGGTTCGGGTCAAATATAAACAAGTCAATAATCCTTTGACCCAAATCTAACTCGCTAAGTTAATTGGGATACAAATCACACCCCTGAACTGACCTGCAACAGATCAGGTCGACTTCATTTCGACCCACTTAACTCGTTTAGAGTTTTTTATTTTCATTTTACGGTTTTTAACATTGGCTAAAAATAATTTTTAGGCCTTAATTTTAAAATTTTTGTTATTTAGTTGTTTATTTTGTATCTACTATGAAAAATTCGAAAATATCAAATGAATTAAGTTTAGGTTATACACTTATGCTTATTGGTTTAACTCGAAATCTACTAATTGTTTAATGAAGTGGGTTATATTGGTTTGTATTAGGTTAGATATATTTTGATTTGAACCTAACGCATTTGATAAACTGGTCAGGTTGGGTCAACTCATTTAAATAATTGGGTTGACAATCTTAGCCCAAATTTTTTGTGAGATTGCCTCATATGTGCGACCACTAACAGTCACATGTTCATCCCATAATTTTGAAGTAGGGGTTTTGAGTATTAGATTTGGCTTTTTAAGTCTTGAAATGAGTGTTTTAAGGCTTGAATTCGACAAATATACAATTTTAATGATCGCACCTGTGAGGCGGCCGCATACAAGTTTTTTTTTGAAAATATTAACCCAAATCCACTTATTTTGGGTTAGGTACAGATCGGGTTAGCAGATAGGGTCGGCTTTTGCCAGGTTTAGTTGGCTCTAGTGCCGTGTCAAAAAACGAAATCAAACAAAAGATTAAGTTTGTAATCAAAGCCTCGACATATGTTATATACTCTAATAGTTCAATCTACCAAACTCTAAAATTTGAAACACCCATATTATATTGCAAGACATACAATGTCCATTACAAGGCTTAAAACCTCCACTCCAAGCCTTAACAATCCTTCTCCAAAGTTTAACTTTATTTTTTTTAACTAACTACTAAGTCTAAATGTCCCTTCTAAGGCTTAAAATTTTTTTAAACCCTTAAAGTCCTTACTCTAAGCATTAATTTTTCTTGACAAAGAGCTCAAATTGCCTAATCCAAGATTTAAAATTAAATGACCATTTCTTGATTTTAAAGTTATTAATTTTAAGACTAAAATGCGTATTTTAAGGTTTAAAATGTCTATTCCAGACTTATAAAGGCAGTTCCAAAATATTATTTTTCAAATATTTATTTTATTTAATTATAAAAAAAAATTGTTGGTTAAATTAGACTAGTCGGACTAGCCGCACAGGTGATCGAAGGATGACAAAGGAGACTACTTGTATTTTTTGACATAATTGTATTTTTTGACATATAATACACTTGGCCTTACTTAAATGACAAACTAGTTTATACTTTTTCCATTTCATAATATTTGCTACTTGTTTTTGGGCACGATTCATCATTTAAGCTTATTTTATATATTGCTGCTAATATGTAAGTAATAATATAGTTAAGTGGGATCGTGTTTGAATCGTCTAATCGCATACTTTTATAATATAAATTTTTTATAATTTTTAAATGTGTATAATTTGACATATAAATGAACAAAATAGTACATTAAATTGCGTAAAAAAGTTAAATGTAGTTAGTATTATGAAACTAACGAAAGAAGTACTTCACGCAACCTAATTCTCTACAAACTAGGGAATATGAAATAAAACTATGAAATCCGTTTAAAAATAAAAAATAAAAGTAGGAATTATGACCGTATCAAAGTATTTTATTTTATAACTAATAATAATACCAATTACAAGACCACATACGATGTATGGTACTCTAAGTCATGGGCAAAGTTAGGAATTAAATTAAAGGTTTTTTTTTGAAATGAATTAAATTAAAGGTTAAGTAACGGATAAACTAGCAAATAATTATATCAAATAATCAATAGGTTAACAAAGTATGAAAGTAATTATAATATTATAACAAGTTAAAATTTTAATGTGTTTAAATTAGAAGCGAAGTACAAACATTAAGTGTATTTTACTACTTTAATTTTACTTACTCTGTTTTAATAATTGGTATATTGTTGTTTTTCACATTATCAAATATACAATGTTAAATTGTTAAATCTCAAATATTATTAATTTCATATAAAAAATTTTTAGAAAATTAATTAATACTATGAAAATATGCATTAAGACTATTAAAAAATATCCGACTCAACTATGTTTCACTTTATACATAGAGAAACGGTTGATAATAACAACTTTTACTACAATGACTGTAGCAATAAAAAGAAAAAAATCTTAAGTATATAATATACTCTCCCTGTTTTCATTTGTTTTTTCCATTCTCTTTTTTCTGGATCTCAATGCAAACTTAAAATTCGAATAGTTTTAATTGCGTGTTTTTAAAAATTCTAAAATGTTGATGATTAGAAAATATATATTGAAATGAATCTATCAAGATTTCATATAAGTATATTTTTTCAATTATATTTCAGAAAAATCTATGAAAACAAAAGAAAAAGGTAAAGGTAAAGGTAAGGACCTTCCTGGTATCCCGCACAAGGCAGGGTCCAAGTGGGGTTTTTTCTCTTGAAAGATGCGGACAAATCATACCCGTACCCCCAAAGAGGAAGTAAAGAGAGGTGCGCACAGTCAAGAAAATCCCCAATTGATACCTGTGCTCACTAGGGGTCGAACCTCAAACCCTCTGCTCCATATGAAAACGAAAGAAATAATTGTTAAATTCGACAGACTCTCCGACTCCATTGTGGGTTCGCCATTGAGTCTAACCACATAATAATTGTTAATTTATTGAGTTGAATTGAAAGTTTTAAAATTAGAACATGGATTTTGGTTTATAATGCTTGTTTCCACTTTGTAATGTCCTCCTATGCTTAAATTACCGCCATATCTTAACTTCTCTAATGGACCAACCTTTGTCCACTAACACGTTTTCCTATCATGATGTGAGTTTATACCATTCATTTAATCTAAAAGAGAGATTATGAACCAAAATAGTGATCATAAACCCTTGCACATGATATTATGTATTTCATTCAACCATGTAATGATTCTTTTTTTCTTTTCATATTTTGTTTGGTTCACAAGAGTTGTGATATCACAAATTTTGTTAATATGAAATATATAAAATATAAGTTAATTTAAAGAATATTGCAAGTATATTTTGTTAGTATGAAATATATAAAATATAACTTTAAAGAATAATACAAGTATATTTTTTATGATTTAATTTATCGAATAAATAATTTTTAAAGCAAAGCTTAAATATTGTTTATTTAATATTATTTATTGATTATACCACTTTTTTATTCAATTAAATGTATCAAAATTCTAGGGTTTTTTAAAGGAAAAATTGTTAAAAAGTACCTAATAATTTGTTTCCAAAAAGTACTTAATATAAAAAGTTTTTTCAAAAAATACCTAATAATTTTTTTTCCCAAAGAGTACCAGTTAACGTTTCCCTTCAGTTGACCGTTAAATATAACGGTTGACTTGCATTGTAAACTCTAAATTAGGCAAATATTGTAATTTAATCAATTATCATCTATTAAAATAATTCTATTTGTCAAGACTCTCTAAGAATGACATTTGTCATTTTTCAACATTTTCATTAGTATGTAATATGTATAATTTTAAACTTTATCTTTTTGATGAATTTGTTCCTTAATATAGGAGTATATTATTAGAAGACGAAGTGACAGTAAAAATTTTTAGCAACATATATGAGTAATACATGTATTGCATTCATACTTCTAGCCTAAATATTTCTCGCATGAAAGAAATAATAGAGCCTAGAAAGTATTTTGTGACTTTAACAACAAACTTCAGTTTTTAGTTAAATCCAATTCTTGACAATTTTATTTATGTTATACTTTAAGTATCAAAACCGTGTCAATAAAATGTAACCAAGGTATAGCTAAGCATCACGTAATTTTTAATAAAAGTTAATAAAAAAATAAATATAATTTTATAAGTATACAATATATATACACATTACACGCATACATAATTACATATCAACCTAAATACTTTAGGTGGGTATGGGTTCTTAGTTCTTAATAGTGCTTCCATGGAAATATTACAACCTTGATCATAACTCATAAGTGTCAAAAGACTATTTAACATATAATTTTAAGCCTCAATAATCAACTTAAGCTTTTGACTGACTCAATGTGACAAAAAGATTATACGTTCAAATCTCAACTACCCCTCAAATTCAAGTAAATAATTCGCACAAGGTATAATGACATATACTGCATCCACACTTCCACATTGAGACAATTAAATAGAATTAGAGGGAATAATTTCTTGAAAAAATATTTATCATTATAGAATAATATTTTTCTTGAAAAATTATCTCTATGTATTATTTCACACTTCCCAAATTCTAAATGAGAAAGAAGAAAAAGAACCAAGAAGTGTAATATTAAATTTATTAATATTTTGAACTAGATTAAACAAACAGCCCGTTTGGTAGGGGTAATAAATGTCAGTAATGAGAATGGAAAACTAGTGCAATTTTAGTTGAAAATATCTTGATTACCTTGGTGGTCATACTTGTCCAACTTGAATCATCTTATTTTCTTCATAAAATTTATTTAAATGCATTTTTATAGGAAGATGTGGTATCAGGTGGTAATAGAAATTTATAAGCAAAAAAACTTTTAATAATCAAAATTTCATCATCATGAGAATGAAATAGAATTTTTAATGAAATTTTACATTATAAATTATTTTAATTGTCACCATTCAATACCACTAATCAAACAGACCATAAATATATCAAGAGAAAGGGATCTACTAGTAGGTCCCAATGGCACACTAAACATGCATGAAGAAAGTAGGATTGCTAAACAATCGAAGACAAAAATAGATGATCAACAAGGCCGCAAGTACATTATCAATTTATCATTAAGGTTGATTTGACGCCATTATAATTTAGATACTTGTCGTATAGGCTTTCATCCTTTTGTTACATGATGATTGTTGGAAATAAGATTTCTTCTTACTTCTCCGTTCTGAAATACTCGTTACATTATGGTTATTATTATTATTCAATTTTTTTTATATATTATGGTTTATGTGTAAGAAAACATATACTTTAATGGAATCTTAATTGAATCATTTAATTACATACTTTCATAATATTTTTTTATATAATTTTCAAATATGTATAGTTTATATATATAAATTATTAAGATAACACATTAAATTGTGTAAAAAGCCAAATATAATAACAAATATAATGAAAGAGAAAAAGTATTATTACTGTAATATTTATTGTTTAGATAAAAATTAAGATTTAATAAAAGAACTTTATTGTGACTTGTGAATGCTTGACTAGCAACGGCGAGATGTGAGATAAAATTTAAGGGTCAAAAATTTAGTGCCTAAAGTTCTTTTATAAATAAAAGAGAATTAAAGTTTGAACTCTTAGGTTACATATTATGATTTTTAGTGGTATCACAAACTATACATACATCTTGGAAATATAGGCTTTTTAAGGTGTTCTTTAAGTTCTTCTCAAGTTTTTTTATGGCCACAACAATCATCAACATACATTGGTAGTAATAATATGTATAATATTTGTATATGAGAAATGCGTTTAGAGTATTTGATAAGGATTCAGGAATAGTATGGTGTGACACGAATTTTTCGTTGTATTAATAATGTGAATTTTCGACTATATTTCCAAGTGTAAATAGATAGAATTTTCCCAAATTTAACACACCCACAAAAAACAATGTACACTTACGATCTAAGGAGTGGACCATATATCATTCTTGCACAAGCATGGTTATCAGAATCTCGATCCTGATCACCGATTCTACGATCTTACGATCCAAAATTAGGCGACCGATCCGGATCGTAGGTAGGATCTTAAATTGGTAGAATCGTACGATCCTACTTAGCTCCAGGATTTAAGTGGTAGGATCATAACACGATTCTACGATCCTACGATCTTACGATCCGATCCTACTAGGGTAGTTTCAATCGTATAAAAATTTCATATAATCCAGATTTTACTTATGTATATATATGAATATATCTAAACAATTATATCAATTTGACTAAAATTCACGTTTTTTTCGATTCGAATTTTAATAATGATTATTAAAGGTATTTTTTACAAAACTTAATAATTGAAGTCAAATAAGTGTTAATTTAAACCTTAAAACATAAAAAAGAACAAATACAATTGAAAATTAGTCATCTAAAGCATATAAATGCATATTTGTAGGATCACACGATCCTACGATCCGATTCTACCGATTTCGATCCTACCCCCTCAACGATCCTACGTAGAATCCCGATCCTAACAACCTTGTGCACAAGTAATGAAACAATACCAATTTATAAACACTTTCTAACAGCTTTATTCAACCTTTTTAAACTTAGTTAAAGTGTATAATGTAATTTAATAGGATTAAATTAAATCACCCTGAAATTATATTTGTTGGAGGTATTAACGTAAATTAACAACAAATCATAAAACATCACCAACGTTTTAATTAAATATTATCATCATCATCATCATCATACCCAGTGTTCCCGCACATAGATACTCTATGGCCAGGGTCTGGGGAAGGAAGGTCGACGGCGTCTCATACCCATAAGGAGAGGGCGGTCATAAGAGTCCTTCGGCTCTAGAGGAGTCTTCAATGATAGGACCTGCAAAAATCCGAAAACCTATAAAAAAAAAAAAAAAAAAACCTATAAGCGATATAGGTAAAAAAGGAAGTGAAAAGCGATGACAAAAGTCACAGAACAGTATCAAACTAGTCTAGTAATCTAGGACATGAATAAGGCGCCGCCATGTGGCTCTATCCCTGGTCAGGTCCTTAGAGAGGTGTAGTTCGAGCAGGTCGCTGTTAATCTGCTCCTCCCACGTCCTCTTAGGTCTTCCCCGGCTTCTCTTGCCCTCCACTATGATGCGTTCGACCCTTCTCACTGGGGCGTCATGGGTGCTTCTCTGCACATGCCCAAACCATCTGAGCCTGTTCTCCCGCATCTTTGCAGAGAGAGGTGCAACCCCTAACTTTTCCCTAAATTCCTGATTTCTAATCCTGTCCATCCTTGTCTTACCACACATCCATCTCAGCATGCGCATCACTGTTACATCCATTCTCTGCTCGAAAGCCTTCTTTACAGGCCAACACTCCGTTCCGTACAACAAAGCCGGCCTAATCGCTACGCGGTAGAATTTCCCTTTAAGTCTATTAGGAAATCTTTTAATTAAATATTAATGACAAACAATTAAAGTCCCAACAGTCCTATTTAATTATAAGGTTATGTTATTTTTTAACAATACATTATATGAGTTGATGAGATGTAGTTCTTTTATATTGTTTTGACTTTTGAAGCCATATATTAAGAAATGATTAAAGCCTAAATTTATGTTTGTATTATATACTCTCTATCACTAGTATTATTAAAAATAAGGATATATACTCTATCTAATAAAATACTCTCTATCACTAGTATATTAACAACAAATCATAAAACTTTACTATTGTTCATCTTTCAAAATTCAAATTCATTTTATATATTACGGCTAATGTATGAGTAAAAATAGTCAAATAAAATCCTATTTAAATCATCTAATCGTAAAATTTTTTAATATTAAGTTTTTTTTTTTATCATTTAGTTATTCGTATCTCAAGATATAAATGATCAAATAACAACTGATTGTTATGACATATTGTTTACAAAATTATTACTATCAGTAACAAATACTCCTACAATGTAAAGGGAAAATATAAAAGAATTTTTTAAAAGTAATTTTAGAAGATAGTAAGATAAATTTAAATTTTAAAGTATGAAAAGGATTCATCATATTAATTATCATGTCAAATCACAATTACTTCTTACTCATCATATGCCATGCAAAGTTTTTAGATACTCTCGTTTAGAGATAATGATCTCGACTAATATAGTAATTACTAGTGTCTTATAAAAGCTCTTATAAGATTACATAACTTAAAATTGTTAACATTTTTAATATTTGGATTTAGGATTTATTCTCAGTATATGAACTTTTATATATATCTTAGTTTATTTAATTACTTAGCTCTTCTAAGAAATTATTTAATTAATTTGTTGGGGCTGAAAAAATGCAATCTAGAATATTATTATGAGAAAATTTAACTAACGTGTAAGATAAATGTTGTTCTAGCTCAAAAGTATGTAGTATGGTAAGTGCCTAAGTGTCAAGGGAAGAACCAATTGGTTTATAAATTATTATCATAAATATTACTACTCACTTAGAAACTACACAACACTATTTAGTTGATGTCTAAAAAAAATTACTACTCACTTAGAGACTGTAGACTAACCCCACAAACCAACACACGTCTTTCTATTAGGCCGTGACAATTCGTCACATAATCTCACCGTGGCCCACTCGTGGGGACACGGGACACCCGTGGGCTCGGGCCCACAAACCCACGGGTCAAGAGCGTTGACTTGCACATACACTCGGTGAGGCTCATTGTTTCCCAAAACCATATGGCAATGGGAAGATTAGTTCACCAAATATATATGCAAGTCCACAACCCACTTTTTTATCGACGTGGGATCTTGTCTCACATGTGAAGTATTTCCAACACTCCCCCTCACATGTGAGCCACATCATACCAGGAACCACCTTCGGCTCTTGATACCATATTAGGCCGTGACAATTCGTCATCACATAATCTCACCGTGGCCCACTCGTGGGGTCACGGGAAACCCGTGGGCTCGGGCCCACAAACCCACGGGTAAAGAGCGTTGACTTGCACATATACTCGATGAGGTTTATTGTTTCCCAAAACCATATGGCAATGGGAAGATTAGTTCACCAAATATATATGCAAGTCCACAGCCCACTTTTTTATCGATGTGGAATCTTGTCTCACATGTGAAGTATTTCCAACACTTTCTAGCGCACTTTAGTCTCACTCGTGCGCACCTGGAAAACTTCCCAAGAGATCACTCATCCTAAGATTGCTCCCCACCAAGCACGCTTAACTGTGGAGTTCTTAGCAAATGGGCTCCCTAGAAAAGAAGATGCACCTTGTTGATATGAGTAGTCTATCAATCCCTTTTCAAGCTAAATCTGAGGTATCACAAAAATCCTCTTTAGTTTAAAGTGTAAATACAACATAATTAAATGTGTAAATACAGAGGGAAGTTGTATATATACAAATAAATCATGATAAAAAAAATTTAATTGTGTAGTCACAATCAAGAAAGATAGTCGTATACTACAATCACTTAAAAAGTATACTTCTATAAGCTAAGCTTACAAAAAATGGGAAAAGATCCTTACTACATTCTCCACCAAATTCAAAAGGAAAAAAAAAGATTAAAAATTGCTTTTGTGCATAAGAAGGTTCGAATTTAGAAGAGTAAGGCTTCTATTTTTATTTTGATTTTGTTCTCTTTTTAATGTATTATTGCAAATAAAAAGAAGAAGCATTATTAGTCCAAGTTGCTCATTAGGAAAAATACACGTCCCTCCACTGATCTTCTGATTCTATTGATGTGAACAAATCAATATTACGAAAATGTCAACAGTTCATATGTCCAATATATGCCTATTATCCTGATTATACTCCCTCCAACTCAACCAAGTTGTTTCATTTGGGTTGGGTACGGTTTAAACAGTGGAATGGTGGGGTATTTTAATTGATTAAATTAATTGTAAAGGTGGAAGTTGGTATTGGGAGTAGTAAAAGTGAGGATAGTTGGGTATTTTAATTGATTAAATTAATTGTAAAGGTTGTAGTTGGATATTCGGAGTAGTAAAAGTGGGGGTATTTAGGTAAAAAAATCATTGCCAAAAACAGAATTGGGACAACTTGAGTGAATTGCCCATAAAAGGAAATGAGACAACTTGGTTGAGTCGGAGGGAGTAGTTGCTTATTTGACTAGCTGATTATATTAATTGGTTTGACCAGTTGATTTTGAACTCGCTTCTATGAGCAGCTTATTCAAAACCTGCTTATTCATATCAATAAGTTGTTTCAACCAGCTAATTCACCAAACACTAGCATTAGCTTATATTATTTGACCACCTAATCCTTTATTTACATCAAAATAAGCTAAAATGACTCAATAAACTAATTTGTCAAACACCCCCCAATAGCTTTTAGTTAAATTAGTTTATTTAAATGGTATCAAAGGTGAATAATGTATTAAAAAATTAAATGATAAGTCCAAGAAACATGACTTTCTTACCTTAACTGATTACTTCCATATGCAAATTTGATGGTGGTTGATTGATGTGAAGGGTGTGGTGTTTGTTGGGACGGTTTGTTCCGCATCAATGAATTATAGATGACAGGTCACTACAACAAATTTAACTTTTTGCGACATTGGAGTTAGTGACATTAAAAAATGCCACTGATTCATATTTTCAGTGAAATAATTATTGGTTTTTATTTTGGTCTTTAGTGACATATGTGATTGTTAACTCACTAATCACTATATATTGACATTTGTGAGAAATGTCACTATCCTAAGCAGCTAAAAGCTTTAGTGTGACTTTTTATTATGCTGTTAAAGGGTCTAATAAATGTCACTAAATCCTCTATATATATTATAAGAAATTTGAAATAGCGACATTAAAATTAAATGTCGCTAAATATATTCCACTAAAAGGACACTATGTCGTAGTGTGCACGCCTTATAAGTTTAATTTTCTTGATTATGGTTTTGAGTTGATATCTCCTAAGCAGCTAAAAGCGTTAGTGTGACTTTCTTGCGATTGCTATATGGTTTTGAGTTGATATTTCCTTGGCTTATGAAATGTGTAACATATATTTTCTTGATTATATAATTGCATTGACAATAAGTTCAATTTCAGTATAATAATATATTTTTCCTCTATGATAGAGTAAAAAAAATATTATGGTGTTCCAACAATTAACTTAAATTTTTTGTTAAATTAATCTTTAATAGAATATTAAAAGCCAACATGATGAAAGGGTAGCGAGTTTAACTTATTTGTTTCCATTTTTGTTGTTATAAATGCAATATCAAACTCTCCCTTAATTAATTATTATTATACTGTGTCTTTCCATCTTAACTACGTATTTCTATCATTGATTATTTTCTTTTATCTTTTTTCTAACTTAATTTCATTTCCACTAAAAAGACAAGCCTAATTCTAGTAATTGATGCGCAAGAGGAAGTACGCTAGCTATTCATTGAGCCAACAACTCGCCCTTAATTGTTTGGAAAATTTAAATTTGAGTTAACCTTATTAAATCATTGATTTGACAACAAATTAAATGAATAATAATCATTTAGGTTAATATTCGAATAATGCTACTTTAACAAATGTCATTAAAATTCATTAATACTGAAATGAAATAACATATGTACGTGGACATTAAGTGTTAGGTAAGAAAGAAAGTATATATGTCTTTGCCAATTTTTTTTTAAATTTTGATTATTTTAATAATAAATACTCTTTTTCTCTCTTTGATTTTATACGTAAAAATTTAATTATGTGAGAATTATTTATATTTTATAATGTAAATTCAAAAGGACAATGAAAGTATTTCTGAAGTTTGATAGTTGGTAAATTGATTCTATATAGGTGTACTCGATTTTTTTACTCTTTGACATTTTAATATATTTTGTATATAATTTTCCTAATTAATAAAGAAGCAAAGGGGTAACATTTTAAGATCTCAATTCCTGAATGACATGTACTTCATATATACAACAAGAAATTAAGAATATAAAATGAAAATTTCGAAGCTAATCAAAATTTTACATTTTACAAAATTAATTAATTACAGGATTGTTAAGGTTTCTTTTGGATTTAATACATCATCTTGAGCACAAGTCGTCGTGTAGCTAGGTGTCACATGTGTGTAGAATGAGTTCTATTTATACTGTCCACGTGCTAATCTGACCTGTGTTCAGTTTTATGTGTGACAGCTACTATCAAAGAGAATTTGAGATGATACATATGTATAATATTTTTTTCTATTCTATTATGCTTACTATAATTGAATTTATATGCAATCTAATTCTAATACGTTATTTCAATAGTTTATACATTAAACTGTGCATAATTTAAAATTATAAAAAATCGACATTTTAAAAGTATGCAATTCACTTGGATATATTAGTTCTTATATATTTGTTGAAATATATAGAATAAGCTTAAATAATAAATTATGTAAATATCTCTAATGTATATCAATATTTCATAGTTTATGTGCGTGGTTTCTATTATAGTGTAATAACCTTTAGAAGTGAATAAAGAATCTCAAAGACAGGAATGGGAGAGGTTCTCATGAGTAGAGGAATTAGCTTTTGTGGACTTGGAGCAAATCATTGGGGGATATAGAACTTTAAAATAATTAGAAGAACATTTTCCTTTTAGTGTGAAAAAGGAAACAAATATATCAAAATAATCCAATATGATGGAAATTATAGTGGGTTGTTTGGGATTATTGGCTGGTTTGACCAGATAAAAATATTGACTGTTTTTGTTAGTTTTTAAGTTAGCTAAAAATGTCAACTATTTATGGAGATGTTTGGTAAATTTAGATATCGGCTGTTAACCATTTATTAGAGAAAGGTAATTTTTTAGCTTACAAACCAATTTTTCAACTGTCTTAAAAATTATGTATCAAATACTATTTTAGACTGTTTGACCAACAAAAAGCCAAAAATCGAAAACGAACCAAAAACACAATGTAAAAGTCAAATACTAAAACACCACAAGTAACTTTCATGTTGGCGTATAAAAACTTTATAATGCACAATTCTTCCAATACGAAATACAACTCATACAAAAAAATCCTTTGTGGTTGGCCATATCAAAATGTGCACAACTTTGTGCGAATCTCATACTACTTCTAATTCTGATTAAATATCCCATTTCTTCTTTTTTTAACATATTTACGTTAAATATTTTATTTTTTTATAACTACTCTATTTTTTTTACTTATGCCTAAATGAGATGCAATTATTTACACAAATAAAAATTTAATATGAACTTAATCCACAAATCATAAGCTCGTATACCTTAATCTCTACTCCACTTAGTCACACTTCTTAACTCAGACTTCTTATAATTTAATATGGTCTACATTTATTTTTGTGGATTAATTAAGTTCGTACAAGACCTATTTTTTACAACAATCATCACAAACTTATTATTGCAAGCAAAATAAAACATTTGATTAGAATTTGAGAACATAAATACTTAAAAAAAAACCTCCAACTTACAAAAACAAAGGTTGTAGTTAGTAAGATGAACTTAATTCACTACAACATAATTTACTTTTAGTGGGATGTATATAGAGGATTTAGTGGCATTTATTAGACCCTTTAGCGGCATATTAATCTCACTAAAGCTTTTAGCGACATAGGATCTAGTGACATTTTTCACAAATGCCACTATAGACTATAGTGACAAATTACATATGCCACAAAAGACCAAATTAGGTGTCACTAAATTACTTTATGGTAGAATTTCAAATAAAAACCAATAATTATTATACTAAAATATGAATCAGTGGCATTTTTTAATGCCACTAAATCCAATGCCGCAAAAAGCTAAATTTGTTGTAGTGATTTAGAATCTTAAGCAATAATTGAGCCAAATTCATATAGAAAAAGGCAAGTAATTCTACTTTCTTTTTGTAGAATGATTCTTTTTTTTTTTTTCTGTTCCAATTGATATTTTTAATGCTCCATTTATTGGGTAATATATATCTTCTAGAGTTGAGGATAAGATGTATTATTTTGGTTTTTGGTTCCATTTGTGGCATCTTGTTGCACATTATAGAGATATAGCCATTTAGAAATGGTACGTGATTCCTATTTCATGGATAGTTTTATTGAAAGTATTATTTTGTGTGAGAAAATATTATTTTAATTAGGAAATTCAAGGATAGAGAGTACAAGTTTAAATTTAAATATAATTTATAATTTTTACTCAATTTATGATTAATTAGTATTTGTTTATATATTATTTAAAAAATCAATCATAAAAAGCAAAATAAAAATTGTTTATTAGGCCTTCTTAAGTTTTTTGTAGTCTTTATTTTTCGCTTGGGGCCCTAAAATTGAAAAAAGCCATTCGTGAATTGATTGGCCAAAAACTTTCACAGTCATTGAAAGTAATTTTTTGCCTATACAATTTTGTTAAAATAAAGTAGTTAAAAGGTACATTTGGTAGTTTTTTTTTTTTTTTTTTTTGAATTGAGGTACATTTGGTAGATAAATACTTAAAAATTAAACAAATGAAATATTTTAAATAAATTGATTTTCAATTGCAATTAAATAAAAGTAACATATATTTATAATTATGTTTTTTAATGTCCTTCCATTCGTTATACGAAGATGATTCGAAGATAGTAATAATAAGGAATAAGATTTCATTAACGTAACTATTGATTAGAATAATTAATTATCATTATTGCTTAAAATTATAAAAGGAGTAACGAAGTTTAGTAAAAGAGAAATTCAAAAAAAAAAAGTTTAGCAAAAGAGGGTGGATATAACACAGAATCAAATAAAATTAAATAGTTTTATTTTTTGAAATTAATAAATTTAAATAGTTAAAATTGTAAATATATGTAAAATACGAAAATTCACACGAAAAAACTTTGTGAAATTTTATGTATGAAAAATGAGAACAAAAATAAAAGGAAATGATTAAATTTAAAATCATAATTTGTTTTTACTCCCTCCGTTTTCATGTTCATTTTCAATAAAATTTACGGATTTTAGTATTAAACTTTGACTTTGATTTCTCATCGATATAAGAAAAAAAATATATGTGTGGAATCTTGTTAGATTCGTCTTAATATACACATTCTAAATATCAACTTTTTAAAATTCACAATTAAAGTTATTGATTTTAAAATGTATTTGGAGTAAAAAACAAACAAGCTCAAAATGTAACTCAACTACATTTTTACCATAATGGGCTATAATAAATCATGGCCCAAACATAGTTGGGTCATAAAGAACAATAGTACAAACACAAACTATTCGAGCTATAGATATGAATTTCATACATTTTTCTTATTATTTTTTAAAATACTTGATTAATTAACTCGTTTTGTATGAGACCATCTCACGATAGACGATCTTAAAACAAGAAGCCCATAAACTAAAAGTTTCTATTATTAGGCTATTTAACTAAAGTATGAAGCATGTCTCACGATAAGACCATTTCATATCAAATTTATCTTGATCTTATTTTATTCATATTTGATGGAAATTATACTTCTTTTATAGTATTTAAGAATGTACAATAAAAGAGAATCGAATTTTATTTCAATTGTACTATGTATTACTTTACACATGGTGAATTTGCACTCTATTATCAGTTTATCACTACTCGTACTCTAACCCTCCACTTTTCTCGACATTGCGGTAATAAAATGTTGTTTGCTTGGCTCTCATTAAACATTCATTGAGGTTATAAAATTCACATAATTTTTAAAAGTGTATTTCTACTTTTAGAAGGGCCCCATCCACTAAAGAAGAAAAAGACCAACAGGTCCCCTACTCACACCATAAAAAAAAAAAAAAAAAACCATATTTTAGCAAACAGTTTCTTATTTTTTTTCATCCAAAAATAGTCTCTGTAATATCTGTAGAAATGAGCTAAAAAGCATTTTATAATTTTTTTCCTCCCCTCAAACGATTATTCTATATAAATTAAAATTATTTTTAAGGATGTAAATCATCAAATTTTACAAATTTAGATGGTGCATCAATTCATTGTAGCTGATATATTGGTTCAGGTAGTCGACCTTAATTTTTCAGAATTAAGGCTCTGTTATCGACGACTTATTGTTGATAATTATTCTTAAAAATAAAAAAATAAAAAATAAAAAAACACAAAGGTGGGATCCATTAAAATCTATCGATGGCGTATATAAAGGAAGCAATCCCCATACATTTGGATGAAGAAGTAACAACACCTCTCTTATGCTCTTCTACTTACTCTCAAGATTATCTTCCTAATTATACTCTTAATTCTTCTTCTTCTTCTTCTTCTTCAATAATGTCTTCTTACGACCCAGAAAATGGTTCACTTCATAATCATAATAATACTAATGGTAATTCCAATTCTAACCAACAAGTTGTCGTCCCTCAAACTGCCCATCAAATTAGTACTGGTAATTTTTTTTCTCTTTCTTCTATTATTTTTTTAATAATTCTAATTATTTTTTAAAATATACTCATATTTTATTCACAAATTTCGCTATAGACCGTCTATAGCATAAACGGGTATATATGGATCGGCTTATTTGTTAAATGAGTAACTGAATAGTCATATCAGCCATTAGGTTGGACTATTGAGAGAATCGTCTATACCATAAACGGTCACTCAGGAGACCTTCTATAATTTTTTATGGTTTGTTTTAGTCATCACATAAGTAGCACAAACTTTAAAAAAATGATATTTTTATATACCTACTTTTATAAAAGACTGTCTTTTTATTTTTTCTCTAATTTGCAATAATTAGACTATAACTTATATATATATTATGTGTCTTGAGTAGAAAAAAAAAAGGGAAATGGAATATGGTAGAAAAGGGTGAGAATTAGGTGGACATTTATTTAATTATATTTTCCAATAATAGTATTGTAACATGCTATTTAAAACAAATAAGAAAGAAGAGTGTCACAAATATGATAAAATGAAATAAATGCTTCATTATAATTATTATTTGAGGTGTGGGTAGTCTTATTTTTCATGAAATTTACTTTTTTTTTATTGTATATGGAGTTTTGATTAATTGGTTTGTACTTCTTCCGTTCCATAATACTTGTTATATTTCACCTTTTTACGCAATCCAATGCACAATTTTGATAATTAATATCTTAAACTACACTTATCTAAAAATTATAAAAATTTAATATTATGAAAGTATGCGATTAGACGATTCAAACAAGATCTCACTTGACTATATTTTTACTTACATATTAGTCGCAATATGTAAAACAAGCTTGAACGATGAATAGTGCACAAAATCGAAATATAGCGAGTATTTTGGAACGGATGAAGTATGTTATTTTGAAATACTCTTTCCATGTATGTAAATTTGAGATGGATACACGTTTGAGATGATAGAGGAAATTTGTTGGACAAAAAGACTAAGATGAAAGAAATACAAAAAAAAAAAATAACGAGTGAGAATAAAATTATGAATAAAATTAACATACAAAATGTGATTATAGAATTAAAAGAAAATATAACAAAGTAAAAAATGTGTCAAATTTTAATATTGACATATATTGAATAAATTTGCAATATAAAAATATGTTGTTTTGCATAAAGAGTACTCCCTCCAATTTATTTGAGTTGTCATATTTCCTTTTATGGGCAATTCACTTCAGTTGTCTCATTTCCTTTTTTGTCAATGATTTATTTTACTTAAATACGCTATGTTTACATAAGTAATGATTAATATATTTCCACTTTTACTAATAATACCCCAAGTACCACCTTTACAATTAAATTTATCAATTAAAATACTCCAGCTATCACATTTTTGGTGGATCTCATCCCACTCTTAATATTCGTGTCCATCAACTTAGACAATTAAAATGAATTGGAGGGAGTATTATTTTTTAAAGGGTCTTAAATTTGCTTGATACAACTTAAAACATATCATTTTAATGGGCAGTTAGTTGAAATTGGGAATAGATTTTTGCTAGGAAATGATCAATTTTCATTTCGTGAATTGTTCATTATTTCCCGCTTTTTCTGAAAATAAATAAATTTATGGCATGTGGTGGACTGCGGTGCATTTACTTTTTTAAAGATAAGTGGGAAATTTTAGGTTATTTGTTTATTAGGAAAAAGATATTAGAAAATATATGTGTATGAAATGAAAATTTATGTTAAATATTTAAATAAAATTAAATAAAATCATAATCACTAGTCAAACATATGAAAAAATAAATTTGGTGAACAAACAGAAAAAAATTAAATTTGTGGACAGAATAAATATTTGCCTATTTTATTTGTTATTAATGGAGTGATTTGAGTGTAAATAAAATATTGGTCCATAATTGGACCCAATTACAAATCCAACCGATAGTTTACAATGTTCTTTTTCGTTGGTCGCTTACGTCACGTCTAGTTGCCACAAATTTCAGGTTGGAAAGTTGGACGTTTCATTTTATGAGGGGTTTTTGCAATCTTTAGCTCATTTTTGTTTTCACACCGCTTAAAATTTTTTTTTTAAGTTATTATATGAAGAGATTTCATCGTTAGATGTGTAACGTGATCTTGGATAAATTTACCGTCCGTTTGGTTATTAGTATTAAATGGTGGTAATGAGAATGATTTATATTGCAAAATTTCATCAAAAGTTTCATATTATTCCCATGGTAATGAAAAATTGATCACAAAAAAGTTTTTTGTTTACAAATTTTTATTACTACCGAATACTACATCTTCTAATGGTAATGCATTGGGGATGATTTTGTTTACAAAATTTTTATTAAGATAAAAGGATGCGGGTTAATGGTTAAAAAACTCCCAATAATTTGTTGAATTAGTGGAATTTAAACCGATGATTCGCAATTTGCCCGATTTTGTAACGGATCCAATAAAAATAATTTATGTAAAAAAAATATGGACAAAAAACCCAATAGAAAACATTTTATCCGAAATTAACCCAATGACTTGAATAAACACCTCTGGAGTCAGGAATTCTTGTATGTTCACACTGTCAAGCATCTCAACCAAAAGCTTAAGTTGATGGTTAAGGCCCCAAGATATGTTATATACTCTAACACGCCCCCTCACACGAGAGCCCTTTAGGCTAGAAGTGTGGATGCAACACAGACCCTCCTCATACCTGGTGCTTAATATTCTACTTTTAAATGAAGGGTGGTTGAGATTCGAACCTGTGACCTGTTGTCACACTGGCTTCTGATACCATGTCAAGGAACCATCTCAACCAAAAGCTATTTACGTACTCTAATATACACAAGTATTTACCAAAATACTCTTACTTTTACTTACAATATCACAATTACAACCTTTATGATTAATTTAATCAATTAAATTACCCCAACTATTACCTTTTTGGTGGACCCCATCCCATTCTTCATATCCTTGTCCAACCAAATAGGATAATAATTGGGAATTGAAGGGAGTAATTTTCATACACACAGTAATTATTCTAACTATATAGGAGTATATTTGTTGCTACATACTAGTAGTATATACAGTAATTTAATGTCCATTTCATTGAATAGCACATAGATTCGTTCTAAGACAGGCCAATGAAATAAAAAGTGGATTTGTAATGAATTTTTTTGATTGGTTAGATTCATGGCTGCAAGCTGGGTTTGTATTGACGACTGGGATAAACAGTGCATATGTACTTGGATATTCAGGAGCAATAATGCTTCCACTTGGTTGGATACCTGGAATTCTTGGTTTACTTGCAGCTACTGCTATTTCTCTTTTTGCAAATGCCCTTGTTGCCAAACTTCATGAACTTGGTGGAAGAAGACATATTAGATACAGAGATCTTGCTGGATATGTTTATGGTATCTACATTTTCCCCTTTTTTATTAATTTTTTTTCTTTTTAATTATGGGTATGTATGACAATTGACAAATGACTCTTTTGTTCGGCCGGTTTGGTGACTGGTTGTTGGCTGTATTGTTGACCGAGATGACTAACTTAAAGTATTAGCTGATATACAAGCTATAATAAGGTCGTTGGTAAAAATCAATTATTGGTTGCTGGACTGCTGGTTATACTTCGTCCGTTCCATAATATTTGCTACATTTCACTTTTTTACGCAATCCAATGTACAATTTTAATCATTAATATTTTAAACTACACTTATCTAAAAATTATAAAAAATTAATATTATGAAAGTGTGCGATTAGACGATTGAAACAAGATCCCACTTGACTATATTTTTACTTACACATTAGTCACAATATGTAAAATAAGCTTGAACGATGAATAGTGCACAAAATCAAAATATAGCGAGTATTTCGAAACGGAGGAAGTATATATTAGAGAGAAACACCCAAAGCTCATGATAAAACCTACTCCTAGTGGTTTTTTTTATTTTTTTTATTTTTTTATTTCGAATTATATTAAATATTTTTTTTACTATTTGACAATTTTAACATGTAAAAGTCAAAAACCAAAAAAAACCAATTAAAAAGTCAATTAAAAAGCCATTTATCAAATTGGTCCGTTGGCTTTGGGCCTAAAAGTTTTTCAAGCCCTCGGAAGAAGTTGGGAGATAAAATTAAAAGGCTAATATGGCTATGCTTGGTTAATCAATTTTGAGTTTATGCCTTTTGGGTTGGTCATACTTTTAAGCTTAGTTTTTATATTGGTTTGGCTTTTTTATCAAAGTATTTCTAAAATAAACAACTAACAGCTGATTTTTACCAAACATTTTCATTACGATAGACTTAATCAGTTGGGTTATATCAGTTAGCAAATCAACTAATACTAACAGCTAGTTAAACCAACAACTAACAATTATTTGCCAGACAAATCCATATATGTAGTTTCTTCATTGATCTTTGGCTTTTTAAATCAACATCCATCGGTAACTATAACAAAACAGTCTTTATAACAACTAGCTTAAATTGATGGTTAAACAACTAACGTAAATGCAAATATTACTAGCTCGTCAAACAAACCAACTGAACCGGCCAACAACCAACTTCTAACAACCAATTTACGTACCCCTCTATATATGTATCATATGTCATGTGAATCATGTTTTTTCAGGACCTAGAGCATATTCACTTACATGGGCTTTGCAGTATATCAATCTTTTCATGATCAACACTGGATTCATTATCTTGGCTGGCTCTTCTATTAAGGTAGTTAAAATTAGCCTAAGTTATGTACCTTTTACTCAATTCTGCTCCAAACAATAATCTGGATCGCTCGCCTGTTTTTGGATTGTAGAATCGCAGGATTATAGATCATAATTTGATATTGACGATGCACATATATTTTGTAGGCTGCATATTCGCTATTCTCTGATGCTGGCGCGTTGAAGCTTCCATATTGCATAATCATTTCGGGTTTTGTATGTGGAATTTTCGCCATAGGGATCCCTCATTTATCCGCTTTGCGAATATGGCTCGGAGTTTCAACGTTCTTCGGTCTGATTTACATAGTTATAGCTATTGCTCTTTCACTCAAAGATGGTAATGCTAACTTCCATCCTTCCTACAGATTAGATCAAGTCATATGTCACATAATACATGAACTTTCAAGGGACCTTCTAAGTATTATTGAACCTATTATCATGATCATAAAGAAGTACTATAATTCTTTTGTCGCGGTTAAATTGATATAGTTTTCGATATTACCATATGCACGATCGATTAAGCTCTTTATTTTGTACACGACAATTTTGATTTTCTTCTTAAATTAGTTGCAGGAATCGTTGCTGCAACATCTCGGGTGGTAAGATCTTTTTAGTTCGTCTTTATTTTCTTCCCTCGGAAACTATATGTTTACTATTGATATGCCTTGTTTTTGCTCCATTTAACTAGATTAAGGCCATTTTCTATTGAATTGTTTAGGAAAGCATGAGTAAAACTAAATTTTGTTGAAAAAATGATTTTGTTTAGATATAAGACTTGTTATTGAATTGGAAAAACTTGTTACTATGAATACTTGCATTCTTTCAACCCCATCTGATAGAGTATATAACATATCACGGGCTAAAACTATCAGTTTAAACTTTTCGTTGAGTTGGTTCCTTGACATGGTATCAGAATCTAACGAGACAAAAGGGCATTGGTTTAAATCTTATCCACCCTTTCAAGTGGTATTGTATATCATCGGTTATAAGAAGAGCTTCTGATACATCCACACACTTTCTAACCTAAAAGTCTCTCTCGTGTGAGGGGGCATAATAGAGTATAAACGAGGCTTCAACTATCAACTTAAACTTTTGATTGAGTTGGTTCCTTCATAGTTCTACTGGCAACAAATTTTGTTGTGGCGGTTCATATATAAGTTCATATATCAACCATTATGTCAAGTTAACAAAGAACTCACTATGTGGTGATTTTAGTATGTTAAAATTTTCTTTGTTAATCAACTACTGTTATAATCTAAAATCAAGTATATGATGTTACAGGAATCAATTCCCCTCCAAGAGACTACAGCACACCAAATGAAAGAGGCAAAATCTTCACAACTATCGGAGCTGCTGCGAATCTAGTTTTCGCGTTCAACACAGGAATGCTTCCCGAGATTCAGGTGTGCAATCCGTTCTACTGAATTTGCTATCGACAAAAACATTTTCCCGCATAACATATCACTGTGAAACGCAAAATTCAGTCCTGTTTCTGACATGTTTTAAACCGTTGATTTCTTATAACAGGCAACAGTCAGAAAACCAGTAGTTGAAAACATGATGAAAGCCCTGTACTTTCAGTTCACAATCGGAGTAGTACCAATGTACGCCATCGTTTTTATCGGTTATTGGGCATACGGGAGAAATACCGATGCATATTTGCTAAACAATGTTCACGGTCCAGTTTGGTTAAAGGCCTTAGCCAATATTTCTGCATTCCTTCAAACTGTCATTGCATTACATGTAATATTCACATATTCACATCTCGATTCTCGATCTTTAACTTTTGCTTTCGAATTTCCTAAAATCTCGTAGTTTTAACCTCTTTGATCTTCGTTTTCTCAGATCTTTGCAAGTCCAATGTACGAGTACTTAGACACAAGATTCGGGATCACAGGAAGTGCATTAAAACCGAAAAACTTGGGATTTCGAGTGCTAATAAGGGGAGGTTACCTAACACTCAACACATTTGTGTCGGCACTTCTGCCTTTCCTAGGCGATTTCATGAGTCTAACGGGTGCTATAAGTACATTTCCGCTCACATTCATACTAGCGAATCACATGTATTACAGGGCGAAGAAGAACAAGCTAAGCATCGCGATGAAAATATGGCTATGGATTAATATCATTTTCTTTTCATGTATGGCTTTAGCAGCTTTCATTGCTGCTTTGAGACTAATTGCTGTTGATTCTAAACATTACCATCTCTTTGCTGATCTATGAAGGATTAAAAATGGGGATTAACTTTATATAAATATAAAGTTTATGATTAATTAGGGTGAATTAAAGAGTGTAGTGTACTAATCCCAATTGGGTTGTAATGTCCTTTGGGATTTTCTATTTCTTCATAGTGTAGTATTGCAATGCATATATTGTATTGGAGAGAATGATTAGGTAATGAAATTACATTGTATGATTTTTGGTTGCTATTTTTAGTGTGCTATACCTATGCAACACATTCGAGGTCTAAATCCGACCTGAGAGTGTTAAGGAACCAGCTCAACCAAAAGCTTAAGCAGATGGTTGAGGCTCCAAGATATGTTATATACTTTAACACGCCCCCTCACACGAGAGCCCTTTGGGCTAGAAGTGTGGATGCAACACAGGCCCTCCTCGTACCTGGTGCTAAATAATCCACTTTTAAATGAGGGGTGGTTGAGATTTGAACCTGTGACCTCTTGTCACACTGGCTTCTGATACCATGTTAAGGAATCAACTCAACCAAAAGTTTAAGTTGATGGTTGAGGCCCCAAAATATGTTATATACTCTAACAGAGAGGGTTAAACAGGTAGCTAAATAGATCTGTTGTAATAACAAGAGTGAAAATCATCGGTTCTTAAAAAGTACGAGAAAAATGAATTGATATTAACTATCATCCTAAGATCATTAGGTGGCTTATATATATAAGCATCCATCTAGTTGGATTATGGATGTATATATGAACTAAACCATGTGTTTGGCAAAATTATTTGTTGGATAATTATAGCTTATTTATGCAATAATAGATGATTGGAAGATAAAACTATGTAATGTTAGTGTTTTGATAAATCAGCGTATTCAAATTATTTGATTAAATCAGTTAGGCACATTCCAATTAGTTTATCGGTTATTAGCTTTTGTGTATTGTATTTGTATATAATACATGATGTATCGCAAATTCTTATATGAGATGGCTTCAACGTGAGACGCAACTCATACAATTAAAAAGTATATAATTTCTTATTTTGAGATTATTTCACCGAGAATCGATTTCCTATCAAAGATATTCATAGTTTTACATGCAAGTAGTTGGATCCATTAAATTGGGAATGGCTTAATAGAGGGCTATGATTTGGACCTAATACCTAAATGAAAAGTTGGGCTCACACTATGAAGATCCGTCATTGAATATTTCATCACAACCTTTCTTTAGATGTGATACTAGAAAAACCATAAAACTAATTAATTCTTATTTGGTTCAATTTAAATCAATAAGATCCAATAAACCAAATAAATAATAAAAACTTTATAGCATATCAATAATGTTTTTTAATAAAATTTAATAATTCATTAACAAAAATATTATACACATCTACAATAAAATAACATGAAAATGTCATGCTTGCCAATGTTGCCATTAGTTAAGTATGGAAAAAGATACATTATTTTTTGAATAATAAGTCTCTAATTTAAAATTGGATTTTTTGCCATAAATCATCTCTTTATGTATGAGATCATCACATCATGAGACAGTTTATATATTTATCTAATTTTTCTAATTAATCATGTAAAAATTAAAAATTAAAAATAATCACTTTAATACTATAAACACACATTAATTCGTCTAAAAAACAATAATCTCACAAATATTTTTTTTCCCGAATGATGTAGAGATGGCAGCCATAACTAGAGGTGTTCAAAATTACCCGACCCGACCCGTCGCCCCTTTCTCAAATGGCGGCTCAAAACAAAATGTGAAACTTCCGGGTCGGGTACCCGACCCGCCTTAACCGGGTCGGGTCATGGGCTGAACTTAAATTGATCCGGGTACCCGTAGCTTGTAAGTACCAAGTTATGTATTGTAGACGTGCTAAATGTTGAGTTTTCCATGTCCGAATCCGCTGCCGATCACCGCCACATACCGCCGCGACGTACATCAGTGTAAATTACATCTTCCGCCGGTCTTACCACTTCATTTTCATCTGTTCAACTTCTATCTCTCTAAATTCAAAAAAAAAAAAAAAAAAAAACTTCATCTCTCTCAAATCTGTCAGTTTCTGAAAACAGATGCATCAATTTTTCAGATTGTCATTATTTCTCTCTACAAATTTTATCCAAACGATTCGAAATTTTGCAGAATTTTCTGCAAATATAACTCTTTTGCGATTGAATTAATGATCGATTTGTAGTATATTGAATTTGATTTAGCATCAGCTGGCGTTCCATAATGTCGAGGATTAGGGATAGAACTGAAGATTTCAAGGATGCTGTTCGACGAGAAGCTGTTTCTTTGGAATTTAACGAGGTAATTATCTCGATGTGCTTTGATATTTAATTATGAAATTTGGCAAATTACAATTTTGACTGAAAATCCAAGATTTTTCTGTAATTGACGCACATTGTGGAAATGAATTTGTATAAAGTTTGGAATTTGCTGTGACAGTCTAAATTGGCGGCTTTAATGGCATCTTTTATCATACATAAGCCTCATGAAAGGACTCCGTTCATGAAATCTTCTCTGAAAACGGTAAGTGGCTCCTTTATACAAGTGTTTAGGGTTTAATTTGATTAGTTCAAGAAACTTTGGTGGATGTAAAATGCTGTTTTGCGTTGATTTTTTTGTGGAATAATGGGTTTTATAGCTTGAGAGCATTGGAGAATTGGAGCAATTTTTGGTGAAACATAAGAGGGATTATGTAGATATGCATCGCACCACTGAACAGGAGAGAGATGGCATTGAGCAGGAAGTAAGTCATAACAGCTTTTTGCAGAACTACACTATTACAGTTCAATAGATTTATTGTCAATTTGTAAATTATGATTATGACTTGTTTGGATTGGATTATCTTGAGGTGTTTGTGATCAATTGTAGTATTGGTGGTAGAACAGGGCAATATTTACCTTTGTTCTCTAGCTAAGCAACTTGGCAATTTGAAATATATTTGATTGTTTTCCATAAATGTTTCATTGCATTATTATGCTTTGAAGAAACAAAAGATGTACAATTTTTTTTTGTTGTCAATTGTAGCCTTGTAGGCCTAGTGGATGTTGGCATGTCCATCTGGGGCAGTAGGTAACAATGGAATGTAAAGGGATTGAATGTTGATTCGTTTAACTGATTTTTATATTGTTTTTGATCTTTTAGAACATTTACAATGAATGTGGGGTTGGCTAAGAATAAAATTGGATATGTTATGTAATGTAGATAAACTTGGTTGATACAAAAATCACCACAATGAAGATCAAATAGAAAAATGAATCTGAGATGACGGAAGGATAATTAGCAAGTCTTAACTTCATTGATATAGATACAATACAATAGAATCTAAAGGTATTTAAGATCACAAGCGTGGTGTAAAAATGTGGTAGTGATCGCGACTGCGGTAATGAAACGGTGATGCAGTAACAAGATCGATGCAACTATTGTAACGCCTAAATGTTGGTTGAAACCATTAAATCCCTTGATACAGCTCAAAACACATTTTTTTTTTACACTTTTACAATGCGAGAAATATCGACTCATCTAGTGAAAACCTTTACTGCGCGGTTGACGCGATGCGGTGCAACCTTGTTTTTACACTATGATCACAAGTATGATTGCTACTCACACTAGGCATTCTTTTCTTTTGGTTGTCTTCTCTTATGCTCTTGGATTAGTCTTGGTATAGAAAGTTTCTTTGCTTAGTGAAGTTGCACTTGTGATCTTAGAGGCCTTTGTATTAACCTTGTGGCGTGCCCGTATTAGTGTTAACACAAAGCTTGCAAACTAACTTCTAATTCTTCCATAGCAAAACTGAATCATAGGCATAGCAAAAGAAGAACTACTATAATTGGCTTCAATCCCTATTTGACTGGAACTTCAAGAGCCTTTGCCTTTCCTTCTCTTGGATGGATATATAAGTAAGCCTCTTATTATTTTGTCAAGATATGTCCTGAAGGTTCAAATGTGAAATATCAATTGCCAACTCATTATTTTTGTATAAAGTTCAACTCTTGTTTTTTGTAAAATGATTTTACAGTACGATAGCTGATCACTTACCCAATTAAGATGTGAATGTGAACAAGTTCGCTAAGATGGTAATTTATACTGATGCAGTAATTAGTTTGACAATGAAATCTTTTCTTGCAGGTTACTTCTTTTATTAAATTATGTCAAAAGCAGATAGACATATTGAAAGCTAGCATAAGTGATGAGGAAACCAATTCAAAAGGCTGGCTTGGTATGAGGACAGATGGCTCTAATACTGACATAATTGCACATAAACATGGTGTGGTATGTAAGACATATGCTATTCTTAGTAGTTTGATTTATTCAATTGTTCTATTGCTCTGTAGTTTTCTTCAACATTGCACTTTTTTGTGGGTTTCAAAGACAAGGTGGTAGGGGAGGAATGAGGACGTTGACTCCTTTGCTGCAAGAAATTGTCAGATGCATATTTTTTAGTCATTTGCTTTTTCTAGGTTTTGTCCCCTTTTGGTTTTAATATGCTATTTACATTTTGTCTAGTCCTGAAATTTGTTGCTCAAGTCCAATTTACGTTGACACTTAAGTATCATTTTAGAAACTTGATTATTTGACAGGGGCCACCGGGGTTGGCATCTTTACTGGTTTGGTTTCCCCTTTGATACATCAATCAACATGATATGTTAAGAGAGAAAATTTCAACATACAGGAAAAGTAAAGTGATAACCTTGTAATATGGTAAAAGATGAGCCTCCGATGAGATTATTCACAACTAGAATTTAGTGGATCTAAGTAGTTTATACTCTTATGTCCCAATGACTCTGTGTCATTTGCTTTTGGCAAGGAGATTAATGTGTTGAGTTTGATAGGTTAAAGTGATGGGTTATTTAGAGATAAGAGAGAATATAGAGAATAAAGATGTGTTAAAGTAGTGGGAATCATGTCTAAAAATAGAAATATGGCAAATTCATTGGGATGGAGCAGTACGTACTATCATTTTTCTCTTTCTAATATGCTTTTGAAATGTGAAAAGGCATGCAAATCTTTTGTTATCATTCCACATCCCCGCAGCCATGGCCAATTCTTGTCAAGGAACCAACTCAACCAAAAGCTTAAGCTTATGGTTAAGGCCCCAAGATATGTTATATACTCTAACACGCCCCCTCACACGAGAGCCCTTTGGGCTAGAAGTGTGGATGCAACACAGGTCCTCCTCATACCTGGTGCTAAATATTCCACTTTTTAAATGAGGGGTGATTGAGATTCGAACCTGTGACCTCTTGTCACACTGGCTTCTAATACCATGTCAATGAACCAATTAAACCAAAAGCTTAAGCTTATGGTTAAGGCCCCAAGATATGTTATATACTCTAACAATTCTAGTATAGGGTTTTGTGTCTAGAATTTTTATTTGTACGTTTAGTGGCATTTGAGGAATTTTGCACATAAGTTCAACGAGAACTCTGAAGCATTCTCTTTTTACTGACTATTGAATGTCTGATGATTTTCTTGCTGTAAATCAATACCTTCATGGCGTCATTTGTTTTCCTTGTTTCCGTTTAGTTATTCCTGTTTGTTGTGGTTGGCCACTTGTGTGGTTAATTTGGTGGCTAGCCCATTGCATAGAAACCATGTATTTTAATGTTGTTAGTGTGAACTTTGAAGACTGAAAATAAATGGTTGCCTCTCAGTACGGATAATCTTTTTTGGACTACCAAACTTATGCTATAGCAATCTTGGATTTTCTCAAGTAAATGTAAATGTGAAGTCTACTCCAACTCTGATGTTAGCTGATTGACCATTTGATTTTGCTAAGGGAGGATTTTATAATTTCTATTATTCCCTGTATTCAATTTATTTCTTAAACAATGCCTGCAGGTTTTGATATTGAGCGAAAAGCTTCATTCGGTTACTTCAGAATTTGATCGGCTTAGAGCTTTACGGTTCAAAGATGCCCTCAACAAAGCAATGCCCAGACGAAAACGGAACCGCCTCCCAGATTCTAGTTTAAAAGACCCTTTGAAATCAAAACCTCTAGAAGTCAAGGAGCTTGATGAACTGGAACCCAGTCCCCAAAGAGTCCAAGAGCAACTTTTGGATGATGATACACGTGCGCTTCAGGTTGTTTGCTTGCAGACACTTAAGCGATGTACACTATTGTAGTGACCTGTAAATTTTGATCAGAATTTTGTTTTCTGTGAAACTGAAGATGGAGCTGAGTAATCTCCTAGATGCTGCTCAAGAAACTGAAACCAAAATGGTGGAGATGTCTGCATTAAACCATCTCATGTCTACACATGTTCTCCAGCAAGCTCAACAGATTGAGTATTTGTATGACCAAGTAAGTTCTGCTTCCTTGGCTTATTCACCTCGGTTTGAGTGCCTTAGGGATGCCTAACAATTGACTGTATACAGTGCTATTTTGCTCATGTGTAAAATAACCCTAAACTTATGCATCTTGCAACCTTTTATTGATGGTAGGCTGTTGAAGCAACAAAAAACGTGGAGCTTGGCAACAAAGAACTGACACAGGCTATACATAGGAATAGCGGTAGTAGAACGTTTCTTTTGCTGTTTCTGATTGTTCTTACTTTCTCAGTCCTATATCTTGACTGGTATAATTGATATACTTCTAAGTAGGGTGTTGCCTTATAGCTGTATAGTCATGACTCATGACCGATGACCTGATTACTATGGTCTGGAAACTGAGAACTAACATGTCTTAACATATCACGTATAGATTATCTTTACGCAGAAGGGTACTTTTGTATCCATTTCATATCCAGCACAGTAACGAATGAATTTCATACTGAACGCTGCATTGTTTTCTTTTATTTGCATCTTTCAAAGCAGTCTGGCCCTGTTCGACATTATTGTCATTGCAAGCAACAAAGGTATCAGGCTCACAACAATAGTCAATAGGTGTTTTAGATTCTCGTCCCTTCTCGAAAATAACTACAGATCACAAGGCTAATTCTTAAGGTTTTGATCTTTACATTTCTCTTCCTAATCTAAACCCAATAAAATGTTCATTAAGTTCTTGACTTGTGTAGCCTATCCCCAAAATATTTCTTGCTCAGCCATAAGTATTTAGTTCAAACTAATTTCTTAGCTGCGTATTTCATTTGGTTGAAGAACTTGTGTCTGCCCTGCTTCCTGTCTTTTAGATATCAACGAGTTATTAAAGGCTCGACTAGTATCAGGCTGAGCTTGAACCGATTCCTGGAATAGGAATAGATTTTTTGCTCCAACTTTTTTCCTCCCTTGTAGATTTTGGTACTCATTAACTAACTCATTTTGGTTCAAGACTCTGAGATGCCATTTAATCATGCTGTAAGTTTGAAAATGATGATTTTGAGACAGATTAGCTTCTTTAATGATGATTTTGAGTCTATGCTAGGCCCATTACCTCTACGGTACCCTTTTTCCTATTGTAGAATTGTGTATTTGTAGTACTTGTTCTGATTTTCTTACTACCAAGTATTTTGCACAATATTTTAAGAAATTGATTTATTTGTGTTAAAAAAGATAATTGTAGAGATGGGTGTCAACAGTAAATCAAGTGTGGTAGGAAAAAAATAAGGGCAAAATTGATATTTATAGTTATTTATTGCTAGAAATAATAATGAGTTGTATTTTTTTATGATTTACACCTGTTGTGTTATAATTCTCATCTACTCTCCTTTTCTTCGCAATGAAATTGATTGTTGACTGTTGAATTTTTTGACTTGTTGAGTATTAGGATGGGAATAGGGTTGAAAAAGTGAGACTGAGAAAGTCATAATAAAATAACACATCCTTGTGAGAGACGGTTTCTTTGAGAGACCATTTTTAATTGGGTTGATCCATTACGGAAAATATAGAGTAAATATAGGCAATAAGCTTTAATAGATTGGGCCTGAGAGACGTCTCTCAGAAAGACGGTCTCTCAGGAATGCAGCTGAACTAATAATACTAATACTAATAATAACTGTTAGATCAATCATATTCTTAATAATTTCTGCAGTAAACTTTGAATTACATTACTGAATAAAAGAAACACTGAGAGCTTTCTTAATAAAATCGCAAAAGAACCTGAAAGACCACATACATCAACGGTCGGATACTGATACTTCTACTTCTATTTTGTAAATTGTAAAAGTAACCCAGAAAAATATTTCAAGCTTAATATTTCCAAGCAAAACATCACAAATACAACCACTGAATGGTTTTTTAATTCGTCCCAAGGAAAACGGTAGTCAGCACCGATTTAGTTTCCAAGGAGGCTTTCAACATGTCAATAGCCTGCAGAAAAAAGACCAACTTGTATCAAATATTTAAAGATCTAATTCCAATTGTTAGATTATATAACATATCCTGGAACCTCAACACTATAACCTTAAGCTAGGTATGAGTAAGGCTCGTATTGAATCCACACTTCTAGCTGAATGTGCTGTCGTGTGAGGGGGCGTGTTAGATTATTTAACATATCCTAAAGCCTTAGTAATGCTTTTAGTTGAGTTGATTCCTTAACTGTCACTATACTATTACAAATAAGAAGAAAAAAAAAAGGAAAAGATTTGTGCATGATTACCTCCTTACGACCAAATTTAACCACTTTTTGTTTCACGGAAGTCAAGTCCCCGGTAAGGAACATAATAAGAGACATTGACAGAAGTTTAGTTTCTAAATTATCCATCACCACATAGCTCATCGGCCCTTTCACATATGTTGGATTCATTGTTGACACTGACCCAGAAACACTATCAGAGATCATTAGACCAGGTTTGTGATTCAAACAATAACAATTCCCACTCCTATAAGGACAGCGGATAGAGGAGCAATACTGGTAAGTCGGGCTGTTACCGAGACTAGCAGATGGCGGCAGCAATGGGCCAATCTTAGAAGTAGAGGGATTCAGCAATGAATTTTTGTCGAAACCAGTCTCGAGACAAGCACTGTCAAAAGACTGGATGCATTTGTAGAGATCATCAAGGCTCCAACTCATCTCATGTTTATTTTCTTGAAGGAGTTTAACAACAGTAGCAAGCGGTAACGACAGTATGTGGAAGATGAAATCAACAATTCCTTGCTTGCTTCTGCAAACACAACCTTCTTAGTCTTTTTGTCTACCATTAGTTCAAACTCATCTTTGCTTATTATTTTGGTTAGTGTATTTTTGTTGATAATTGAGATTGAGATTATGGTTTATTGTTTCTTAATACAAGAGTACTATTTATAGAAATCTCTACTAACCTAACCGGAAGATCAATATAGTACTTCCTCCGTTCTGATTTACTTGCTATCATTGCATGGACACAAAGATTAAGAAGTTACTGTGCAATGATGAGTAATAGGTGGAAAGTTGCTTT
Organism: Amaranthus palmeri; assembly: GCA_019776075.1. Classification (NCBI taxonomy): domain Eukaryota; kingdom Viridiplantae; phylum Streptophyta; class Magnoliopsida; order Caryophyllales; family Amaranthaceae; genus Amaranthus; species Amaranthus palmeri. The sequence goes on from JAAKBH010000300.1 coordinate 479,436, forward strand.
TTTGGAATTTTCAAATATTATTTGTTGAAAAATGAAAAGGAAAAATAGGAGTAATTAGATATAGAGTAGGATAATAATAGAAGTATGTATAACTTCAAATGATTAGTTTTTTACTAATTAAAAAGGAAATGTAGCAAGTAATATGAAATTTCCCAAAATGAACAATGTAGCAACTATTATGGAACGGAGGAATTAGTATATTAAGTTGGTATCTGTTGAGAATTGAAGCAATATACATTGACAATAAGTCTAAAATGGATTAATTACCACTCTTCAACTTTCTTTTTAACAAGCCTACATTCTTTCTTTGTTCTCCATTTCAATAAGTTAGACTTGAGATATGTATCTCAAAGAAACGATTTTTCAAGAGACTAATTGTTGACCATAATCTTGCATAATCTATCTCTTTGAAGACATTAATTATGTTGTCTTAAGTTATTGGAATCTGGAAAGCCGGCCTTTCAATTGTAGGAAACTTTATTAATTAGGTGAAAATCTTGGAAATTTACTAAACATTAATTAAGGCCTGAGACGTTATATATTCATTCAACACATCAATAAATTAATTAATCAAACTAATTGGGAATGTATTTACCCTAGATGATCTGTAGTAGTTCTATATAAGTAGTATGTACAATTCCCACATCTCTTACAATCAATTCATTATTATTATTATTATTATTATTATTATTATTATTATTATTATTATTATTATTATGGCTTCTAACAGCGCCGAAACAAACAATATGAAGTTGAAGCTGATGGTTGACGTAAAAGCCAATAAGGTTGTTTTTGCGGAAGCTGGAAAAGATTTTGTAGATTTCATTTTCCACCTTATGACTTTACCCCTGGCCGCTATCTCTAAACTCTTGAAAGTAGAATCATGCAATTTAGGAAGCTTATACCAATCCATAGATTGTATTGATCCTGATTGTTTTCATTCCAATCATACCAAAAATTCCATATTAAGCCCAAAAATTTCTATTGCACTTCCTTTCTTTTCTTTTTTTGATTTCCCGACGGCTATCCTGCCACTTTATAAATGTGATCGACTTCTTTGCAATCGCGTGACAGATTGTGCCGTTACCAGTTGCCCGGGATGCCGTTTTCCAATGCAGATATTGGAGGGATCAAATTATAGATATGTAACTCCAACAACTTCCAACATGTTGGCGGATACGACTACAAAATATGTAAGGGGTGGTGCAGCATATGTGGTGACTGATAATATGCAAGTTTTATTTTTGGATAATAGTCTATCACTCTTTTCTAATATATAATCTATACATTTTCAATTTATTATATTTTGATTTATTATTCCTTTCTATTCTTTCTATTACTTGTTTTATTTTAAATATAATTAAGTCATCCTATTAGTCTCATTTCTATTTATAGTAAGTTTTTTCCCTTACTGCCCCTTATCTAAGTCAATTAGAGAAATCGAAATTAAAACACGGTTTACGAAAGAACAATAGATGAACACCACAAAATATGGATGATTTCGATCTTCAATTGAATTTTCGACCCGAAGAAGATGACCTTTACGCAAACTTACATTTTGATTTTTTTTTATTAAATCTAAAGATTTAACGGAAATTCAAAGAATTTGTTATTAGGTATTGATTGACAAATAAAAAGAATTTTCTATGCATTTTTTGACAAAAAATTATTCTAGGTACATTTTCACAAAAGTGAAGTTTTTGTAGGTATTTTTCAACAATTTTTCCATAATTATATAAAATTCTAATTAAAATATTTGAGAATAACAAATGTTTGTTTCATTTTAATTTCTTAAATTAATATTTGAATTATTTAATTTTTTTAGTTTAAAACACTACATTTAATGTTTAATATTTAAATAAAATAATAAGTTGCAAACAAAACAAAATGGAAAACTGATACTTTATTTTTGCTTGCATTTTATTTGCAGGGACTTGCAATAGTAAGAGCACTTTTAGAGAATAGAGATGTGCTGACTTCCGTTTTTCTCCAAAAGGAAGTTAAAGAAGAAGCAATTAATTAAGAGTATTATTATGTTTCTTTGAGTTTCATTTTAATTTTTTTGTGACAGTTTTTTGGTTAGGCAAACTCAAAGAGAAAAAAAAATTAAATATTGAGCCGAAGAACTTCTATCACTGATCAAATGGATATTGGACGAAGTTATTAGTTAATATTTAAAATTTGATATTATTGTGAAAACAGTCTTTTAAGAATTTAAGAATATATTATGCTCCCTCCAATCCATTTCCAAATAGGTTATTGTCATAATTATTTAACAATTTTTGAATTTCATAAGCTAATTATAAGCTAAAAAACCATTTGGAAGATAAAAAATATTTATTATAATGTCAAACTTTAACTACGAAAGTTCAACCAATTTATATTAAAATAACCTTATGCAATAAAATTAACTACGAAAGCTCAACCAATTTAACTGATTGCTAAAAAACCATTTGGAAGATAAAAAAAATGCATATTGTATAGGTGGTAATTAATTCTGTTTTTCATTGTTTTTTACTAATGAGATGAAATTCGTGAAATGTTAGCAACATGAATTAAATATACAAACAAACAACTACTGCATTGCAAGAGTATATTGCAACACGAAATTACACACCCTAAAAGAGATTTCATAGCCAAAATAGTAAAAAATTGTACACAAAAACAAGCATTAGAAAATAGTCTATTTTATATTGTCGTCTAATGTTGTGAATGGGCTTAAGTTTTAGTTTAAAGAAAACAAGAAAGAACAATGGTGAAAGAAGCAAAGAAAAACAGAGCACTAATGAAATGGTGCAACACACAAAGATTATGAGGTATCTTAGGATACCTCCCCCTCAAACAAAGATTCTTATCATTAATATATTCAACAATACACTAATGACACACTCTAATAGCTTTGATTAACACCTTACCAAAGCTATTCTCACAATTACATAAACAAAGTAAGAAAACACTCTCAACAAAGTTAATCTCACTCTTGTGTATGTCTCACTCTATTCTATGTGTTTAATGTCCTTTTTATAGACCAAGAAACACCCTAGAATATTCTAGAATAATGCTAGTACAATGTGCTTGGAGCCCAAGAAAAGACCAAGCCAAAAAACAAATAACTTGGCAAAAGGACAGTTCGCGTCAGTGTGCAGGCTGCACTGTTGCTCGCCCGAGCAGACCCGCTCGAGTGGGTCGAGCGATGCACCCAATGCTTCTGTTTCGTCTTCTGATCAGCTGCTCGAGCTGGGCTCGACCTTCCCTCCTTTGGCTCGACTTGCTCGAGCATGCAGCACCTCTTTTGCTTGGCTTTTCTTCCTTGACTCATACTTCATCAAACTATTTCCTCTTGTCATCATCCCATCAAATGATCCAAGAGTAATCATTCCATCCTCTTTGCCTTCATCAAAGCACATAAAGTCTCCAACTTTGATCACTTCACCAAGTGATCCAAAGGTCAAGCTATCACATCTCTTTGCCCTCACATTATCTTCCTCAATACAAGATAATGCATAAGCTACCAAGTGATCAAACTCATTCTCATCGACATGAGATTTCGGGCTTGATTCAACATCTAATAATATGGTCTGGGTTGTTTAATTCATTACAAGTATGGCTTCTTATCAAGGAATACATCAGTCAGCACAGATTTACTCTCTAAGCACGACTTTAGAATTCCCAATCCCTACACAAACAACACAAATTAATAAGAAAATCTCCAACAAATATTATTAAAATATGTCATAATTAGATTTTGCGTCAGAAATTAACAAAAACATATTTTTAGGGTTTTTTTGTCAAAGATCTTTATTTTAGATAAGTTAGGATAATATCAATTACTGTAAAAGTTTTTGATAAAAAATAAAAATTTTAGTTGCTACTGAAACAGCCCTTATATTAGCAGCTTAATTAATAGTAATTAATTAAGTTAATTTGGGTTATTAAATTTTAAATATGTTATTTTATTGGGGTTCGAAATAATATTTTATTGTTTGAGGATATCAGTCGTATTAGATTTGGGACAAAGTATACGATGAAAATTGAGATTGAATAGGTGTATGTAAAAAGCTATACACTCATCTCACGCCACAACATTATATGACTCATCCAAACTATGAGTCACGCAAAGTTAAAACCCTCTGGATAATCACATACTCCTATTACTCAATACTCATCTTCTTCTACCTTAGTTTCTAAAAGAAAGTTCTAAAACCCATTTCATTCCTTTTGGTGAATAAAGCTTTCCTAAAATCTGAAAATTTACCTATTCTTCCATCACCAATTCTAGACTCTTATAAGTAAGTAATATTTTTTTTATAAATTGAAAATCCCCAAGTCTAGGGTTTGAAGGTTCCAATTTAATGTCAGAGAAGCAAAATTGGGGTTTATTTTGATGATTATATGCTATTGAAGTTCAAGATTAAAAGTTGCAAGGTCCTTCCATGGTGATTGAGTAAGGTAATCCATAAACTATTCTATTTAAGTATAAATTGAATGTTTTAAAGTAGTTTAGAATTAATGGATTCCATTTGGGTCTTTGATTCAAATATTAAGCATCAATTTGAATTTAAGTTGAGTATATAGATTCTTAGTAATTGGGTTATGTTCGATTGTTAGTATTAGTCATTTGGGTTATTTGGTTGCTTGCTAGTTAAAATTTAATATTTTGGGTATTGAAATTTCTGTTCAGAACTGAGCATTCTGTTTTGGCTATTTTCGGGGTAGTTTTGATTGTTTTTGAATTCTGGTGTCTTCATGAGATTTGTAGAGCTCGGAGTCGTGGTCGCGTGGGTACTTGAATCGCCCCAAAATGAGTTCGTATGGGAGAGTTATGTTAAAAATAGTGAAATAGTACCAGGCTGTTACGAAAATCAACAACAAGCTTCTGTTTTACCATTTTTGTGGCTATTCTGATTGTTTATGGGTTTTGATGTCTTCATAAGAATTGTAGAGCTCTGAGTTGCGATCGCATAGACACTTGAATCGCCTCTATACGAGTTTGTATGAGAAAGTTATGACCAAAATACTAACATATGTCCTGTTATGATACTAATACGGGATTAGTAGTTATGAAACAAATTGGGTATTCTTTTGATTTAATGTTTAAGGTTATTTGTTGGGTATTTGAGATCAACTTATGGTTATTATTCTTTCTTTATTGATTGGTATATTGTTGAGTTATAATTCTTATTTGATTAATAAGGGTGTTTGGTTCAAGTATAAATTTGGGAACTTAAGTATCATTTGAGCTTTGATTAGGTGATGTCAATTGGATATAATCTAAGTTGGATTTTGGGATTTAACATTTGTGTAAAATTGGTTAAACTTCATTGATAGTAACTCAACCTTTTACATGTTGAAGGTTGATGATGAATTACTTGGTATTTTAATTATTGATTGCTATTCATGGCGTAGAAAGGTAATCCTACAAACACTATTATCTTTTAGATTTAATTTAAGTATTTCAAATGTCAACTTATGTTTTATATGTGTGATATTACTACTATTTATATTTGAGCGAAATCGTATATTTTTGGTGATCGAAACTTTTGAATTTGACTTTGTTTGACCTTGCTTTTAATCCTTGATCAAAATTATGTTTTGTATGTTCATAGCTTTATTAATACGAGCTTTAAAATATTGTACTGTGAACATGAGTTATGATTATTGATTTTAAAGAAAATCAAGTGATTTATCGATTTGTTTTATATTCAAATGTTCGACATTGAAACATGTCCGTTTTTGGGAATTGGCAACGGATATTTATATCCGGATTATTATGAAATCCTATAGCTTGATAATAGGTAATGGTTATTCGGATCGGTCTCGAGCCCCCGGTCCCGTTTCGTTCTTGCAAGAACCGTATTTCGGTGATGACGATCACCCGTATTCTCAGGATTTAGATCAAGCCTACTTCCTGACGGTCCATATATTCCCACGTTTTTAAAGTGTTGTTATATTATTGTGTTTAATATGAGTTTTGAATAAATACGTTTGGTATACAAAGTTTTGTTTGTTTCGCAAATGAATTTATATGTTTCATTTGCCGTATTTTGACTTTCGCTATTTACTTGTAAAGTAATAGCCGTATTTTGATTTCGCTATTAACTAAAGGTTCTTAGCCGTATTTATGTCGATACCAAACGGTCTTTTAAAAGAGTTTGGATTTTGATAAATTAATATTTCATACGAAAATACCAAATGAGCAAAAGATTGAATCGGAGATGTTTGTAAATGATTTGTATATAAATGTAATAGTTTGTTGGATTACTCAACAATTCAATTGTTGACAGTCTTTGATGGGGCCTATCCCTTACGGGGGATAGATCCATTTTCAGGTTAGCTCTGCTATGGGGATGATGACTGCTTGTGTTATGTGATAAGTGCGAGGCGAGGATTTCTTTTTGAAATCACGAAGTAAATTAGATATTTGTAAATTAAATTGTAATATTTTATAACGTTTTGTAAATAGTATTTATGTAAAAAATTTTAAAATACTCTGATATTAGTTTGTTGTGGCTATCGAGCCACAGGTCGGATTCAGCCCAGACTTTTATAAGTCTCCGCTGCGCTTTGTAGACAGTATTATAGTATTGTTTACGCCAGTTTGGGCTGTTTCAGCTACTCCCTCCGAATCATTTTAGATGTCTTATTTGGGTTTTCACGATTATTAAGGGTGGTGTGGGGTCCATTATAAAGGTGATAGTTCGATATTTTAATTAATTAAATTAATTGTAAAGAGGTAGTCAGGTATTGAGAATCGGAAAAGTGAAGTTATTTAGGTAAAAAAAGATAGATAAAAAAATAGGACAATTAATATAAATTTGCTAAATAAGAAAATGTGACAGCTTAAAAAATTCGGAGGGAGTATTTAGGAATTGTTACACATACTCTTTGACAAATTTAATTGCCTTCGAATACCATGGGTACAAAAAAAGATTCAAATGAACTCCATATTAAAATTAATTTAAATTACTAAATTAAATTAAGTTTGTGTACATAGACGCTAATTAGGAATTGTATGGTTTAATTATGTACATAAATGCTATTAAATTAAAGCAAGTTAAAGTAAATATTTGCATATTAAAATTAAAGTTTGATGCACATAGATTCAAATTCTACCCCATTCTTAAAAGGTTCTCATTTTCTATTTTGGGTGTCATAAATTTAGACAAAAATAATCATGTTCATCCTAATTTTAATATTTTAATAACATTTATGATTCCCACGTACATATATTCCACTAACTTCAGTTTAATATTTTTATATTTTTTATGGTCTCTACGAACCACTGCCACATATTTTTCACTAACTCTATGTTTATTTTTTTTTCCATTAACTTTTTTTGAATAGTTTTGTAATATTAATGTTCCACACTTTTCCTCTGATAAATTTATTATTTAATAAAATAATATATATATCCAGTATTTTAAAATATTTTATTTTTCACAATTTTCTTGAATATTCCTTGTGGGAAATTTATTAGAAAACGAATTAAGGAAATGCTATTGGATACCATTAAGTTTATGTATAATAAACTTAATTTCAAGAAACATGTTAAATTATAAGATTAAATCAAGTTTTGTAAAAAGAGAGATTCAAATGAACTTTAGGTAATAATATTAAATTAAGTTTATGTACTTCCTCCATTCTAATTAACTAGTCGCTATTATAATAATACAATTTATTGTTTAAGCTTCTTTTATATATTGCGGTCATAAACAAATGAAATCTTGTTTGAATCGTCTAATTGCATACTTTTATAATTTAAAATTTTTAAAATTTATTGTTAAATATATAAATGATCAAATGTCAAATTCATTTAGGTAGTGTTTGGGAATGAGGATTTTATTTGAAAATTTGGATTTCAATTTAGAAATTTGAAATCATGAATTTGGAAATAACAAGTCTAGAGCTCTTATTTTGAAATCCATAACTCACTCTTATTTTCTTAAGTTATTAGAATTTGAATCAAATCTACATTTTCAAATTTTAGAGTAGCCAAACACATAATTTGCCCAAATCTATATTTGCAAATGAAATTGATGTTCCCAAACATACCATTAGCAAGTATAGTAAAATGATATATATAGCCCTTAGTGCTGTATATATAAGAAAGAATCTTGTATAATTTCAATGTAATTCATTATTGTTTATGCTTTGAAAACATAAGTATTAATTATATTTTATTATTTTATAATAAATTGTTTCTTGGAAATTTAAAATAATTATAACAAAATATTAATTAGTCTCAATTTTCTATACTAAATTCTTTTGAAAACCTAAAAATATTGATAATAAATACTCCCTCCTATTCAGCTTATGTGTCCCATTTCCATTTTGGGTAAGGTCACCTTAAATGTCCCATTTCCTTTTTTGGCATGTAATTTTTACCCTTATACCCTTATAACTTCTTCTATTTACAATTTTTACCTACATTATCCCTTATTAATTTCCCCCCATAAAATTAATCTAACTTAATTAATCCACCTAAAAATTAACCCAATTCCTATTAAAATCTACCCACCCCATTTAAACCCTACCTCCCTCTAAGTCTCTAACCCTAACTCGACATTTTTGTTGCTCCTTCATCTCCCTTGAGTTTCTGGAAAACTCCCTCCTTCATCTTCTCCACTGTTCATCTTCTTCATTACTCCCTCCTTCTCGACTGTTCATCTTCTTCAGTCCTCCCTCCTTCTCGACATTTCTTTAACCCTTGTCACCCACAATGAACCCTAACTCACCCAAGAAGAACCCTAACCCCAAATCGCCATTAAAGTCACCCCTGAAAAACCCTAAGTCTCCATCTTCTTCGAATCTGAGTATTTGTAAATCCCCTTACAAATCCCCTTATAAATCGCCATGTTCTTCAAATTTGGGTTTTAATGATGGAAACCCTAGATCTGAGTCCTTAAATTTCGACTACTATGAAGATTCAACCTCTGTTGAGACTGATCCTAAATGGGGAAGAGAGCTTGACTCTGAAGGTGAGCCAATCTACACTCCTGACCCTTTTGATTGGGAGAACCATGAATATACCTCCGTTGATGCTGTTTTTTCGAATACTGATTGTGAAGAAGAAGATTGGCTTGATAAGCTTGGTCCTTTCTCAAGTGAGTTTCTGTTCTTGTGGGTGCATGTGGGTGCATTTGTGTGCTTCCTTATGACCTTGTTTTTCTTCCATCTAGACACAGTTGTTTGGGAGACACCCATTTGCTCTGCCACTGAGTGTTGTGTGCCTTTAAGTTCGAAGTTGATTGACTTGAACTTGGTTTCATCAAACCTGATTTTGTTACAAGCTTGTCTTCCCATTCTTTTACTGCTCATGTCAATAACTGTTGTTTGGTTTCTTATTTGCCTTTTCACTTCATTCCATAATCTAGTTATTGTCTTTCGACACACTTGAAATTCAGTAGCAAGTTCTTTGATGGTCCCAACCTTCGGTTTACCCTTAGCATTTAATGAAGAAAGTAATTTTTGCATGATTGCCAATCTAGCTTCTTTACTTAAGTTTTTTGAGTTTGCCATTGTAATAAATGCTGCTGCCTTATGTGTTTTATGGATGTGTATTTATACTTGCCTTTGTCATTAATATTGCTGCCTTTGTTGTAATGGCGCCTAATTTTTTGTTGTTCTTGGCGGTTTTTCAATTGAGGCTGAAATTTTGGGGCACTTCTTATTTTTGGCGCCTGTTTGTATGATCATTAAACTGCTGCCTTCCTTGGTTGACTTTCTGAAATTTTTTTGGACATTATACTTTTGGGATTTTTTTAAATTTGTGAGCTGTATGATGAAAAATGTTTATGAGAAAATTGGTTGTTTGCAATTGGCGGCTATTCAAAAAATTAACGATGCATTATTTTTGGTAATTTTAAAACTGAAGTCAAAGATCGCAAGAAAATTCGCACCCACATGATCAGTCACGACTGCAATTACGTCACGGCCGTCGAAGAATTGAGAAAGCTCGGCGAGATACCATAATTTATGTAATTTTAATTTTGTATTCGGCTCAAATTTATGTATTTTAGGACAAATATTGTAATTGTTGGCTGAATTTTTATGTAATTTCCGTATGTAAGTGACGAGACTATGTAAAATCGGGGTTGTAATGAAAAATATTCCGACTTTTGGCTTTTTAAATTGTCAATTTCAAGTTCTCATAAAAAAACCCACAAAATTGGTGGGAATCATTAAATTTTAATCAATACAATTAAAAACCACTAATAACACTCTCTCTCCTACCTCAAGGGTCCCATTTGACTTTTCTTAAAATCCGTGAAAAGTCAAATGGGACACATTAGCTGCATAGGAGGGAGTATAATTTACTAACTTTTATGTACAGCCCTAAGGGCTGTAAATATCATTACCCTAATTGAAAAGTGGTAATTGAGGTATTTTAAATAATATAAGTTGGAATAGTTATTTAGGTAAAAAATCTTTGCCAAAAATAAAAAATGGACAATTAGAGTGAATTAACCAAACAAGAAAAGTGGACAATAAAAAAACGGAGGGAGTATATACCTGTTGTGGACCAACTTGAACTTGATGCTCCTCCAAGTTATCCAAGTCATGGCCAAGTGACATAACAAAAGAAATAGTGCACCACCCCTTACATATTTTGTTGTCGTATTATCCAACATGTTGGAAGCTGTTGGAGTTACATACTCCGAATCCGACACAGCAACTTTGTTCATTGTACTTTTGCAATACGGGCAAATTGTACCGGCACAATCTGTGACGACTTTACTGCAACAAAAAAAGTTTGAAATATTGCATGCATAAACTGGAAGAATAGCCGTCGGGAAATCAAAAAATGAAAAGAAAGGAACAGCAATAGCAGTTTTGGGGTTTAATAAGGATGTTTTTGTGAGATTTGGTTGGAAACAATCAGTATCAAGAGTATCTATGCATTTGAACAAATTTACTACATTGCAGGACACCATGGCTTGGTCATGTAAGAGTTTAGAGATAGTGGCGAGGGGTAAAGTCATAAGGTGGAAGATCAAATCTACAAAATCTTTGCCTGCTTCTGCAAAAACAACCTTTTTTGCTTTTACGTCAACCATTAGCTTCAACTTCATATTGTTTGTTTCGGCGCTGTTAGAAGCCATAATAATAATAATAGTGATAAATTGATTGCAAACAATTAATTGTATACTACTTATATAGAACTACCGTCAAGGGTAAATATATTCCCAATTAGTTTAATTAATTAATTTATGTATTGAATGAATATATAACGTCTCAGGCCTTAATTAATGTTTAGTAAATTTCCAAGATTTTCACCTAATTAATAAAGTTTCCTACAATTGAACGACCGGCTTTCCAGATTCCTATACCTTAAGACAAGATAATGAATGTCTTCAAAGAGATAGATTATGCAAGATTATGGTCAACAACTAGTCTTTTGAAAGATCGTCTTTTTGAGAGACGTAAACTAACATAATTTAAAATATACTAAGAATTAGAAAATATTCTCTATATTCTAACACTCCCCCTCAAGTTGAGTTATCGGGTCTCCGATACCCAACTTGCTTAGAACATCGTCGAACCATTGAGTGCCAACTGCTTTCGTGAGTATATCTGCAAGCTGATCCTCTGACTTCACATGGGGCAACTTAATGATGTCGTTCTCGAGCTTCTCCTTGATAAAATGTCGATCCACCTTTACATGTTTAGTTCAATCATGTTGAACCGGATTCTCTGAAATATTGATTGCAGCTCGGTTGTCACAATACAAGTTACAACTCCCCTTAGGAGGAAAACCAAGATCAGTCAACAATTTTCGAAGCCACAAGACTTCCTGAATTCCTTTTGCTACTCCCCTGAACTCTGCCTCTGCACTGGATAGAGCAACCACTTTCGGTTTCTTACTCCTCCAAGTTACCAAGTTACCACCAACAAGAGTAAAGTAACCTGATGTAGATTTCCTGCCGTCTCTATCTCCTGCCCAGTCTGCATCAGTGTACGCAGCAAGATCTAGATGTCCATTTTTCTGATATAGAACACCTCTCCCTGGAGTACCCTTCAAGTATCTCAAAATGCGAAAGACTGCCTCCATATATGCACTTGTGGCTTATGCATGAACCGACTAACAACACCTACAACATATGCAATATCGGGCCTCGTGTGAGCAAGATAGATTAGTTTCCCTACCAATCTCTGATACTGCATGCGATCTGCAAACTCTGCATCCTCAAGTATCTACAATCCATGGTTCACCATCATAGGAGTCTCCACCGGCTTACAATCCATCATGCCTGTCTCAGCTAACAAGTCCAGCACATACTTCCTTTGAGAGATGAAGATTCCTTTGTTTGATCTTAGAACCTCAATCCCCAAGAAGTATTTCAGCCTCCCAAGATCCTTCATTTCGAATTCTTGGAACAACTTTCTCTTCAAATTCTCGATCTCAGCTCTGTCATCACCTGTAATTATCATATCATCAACATAAATTATGAGACAAGTTATTTTCCCTCTTTGTTTCTTAAGAAACAAGGTGTGATCTGAGTGACTCTGTCTGTATCCAAAGCGCTTCATAGCAGATGTGAATCTCCCAAACCATGCCCTAGGAGACTGTTTCAGCCCATATAGAGCCTTTCTCAACCTGCACCCTTCTTTGTCTGAGAACTCCGAAGTGAACCCTGGTAGAGCTTCCATATACACCTCCTCCTGTAGTTCTCCATGAAGAAAGGCATTCTTCACATCAAACTGATGAAGAGGCCAGTCTAAGTTTGCTGGAATGCTGAAGAGGACTCTTATAGTGTCAAGTTTGGCGACTGGAGAAAAGGTTTCTGAGTAGTCAACACCATATGTCTGCGTGTACCCTTTTGCAACCAACCGTGCCTTGTATCTTTCGATGCTTCCATCAGCTTCGTATTTCACCGTAAAGACCCATTTACATCCAACAACTCTCTTTGATCTCGGCAAATCACATTTCTCCCACGTACCATTCTTTTTCAAAGCATCGATCTCATCCTCCATTGCCTTGCGCCAATGATCGGTAGCAAGTGCTTCTTCAACAGTTTCTGGAAGTTTAGTACTGTATAGAGAAGTATTAAAGGCCACAGCACTTTGAGATAGGTTTCCTTCCTTCCTTCTTCTTTCTTTTCTCTTTAAAATCAAGAGGAAGAGAAAAGTTGAATAAAGTATGAAATTTTTGCACTGATTCTCTTCTGTTATGAGCAATTGTACACTGAGATCTTGTTATGGCAGCCGTTTACTTGCTATGAGTTGTCTCTGTAAGAGCAACAATGGGTTCAAAGATTCAGAGTATATTTCTCTTGCAATTGTTGCTCGAAATCTTGCTATCAATACTGATAATTAAAACCTTCGTATAATTAAAATCAGTCATAAACCCAGTCATTCGTATCTCATAACGAATGAGCCATCTGCACAGCTTTGAAGAAGTTTGTATAAAAAAATAAAATTTGTATAAAAAAATGATTCGAAGGAGTTTGTGGGGTTATTACTTCTTCTGGGTTTTGCTTCAAAGGTTTAAAGAAGCAAATTTTTTTTATTTAATGGTTTTTTTTTTCGATTTCTAAATTCTTTTCGGGTTTCTTCAAAGGTACTTGACTTATGCCGATTAACACGTTTTGTGTCTTTGTGAGACTGGCTCACATATTTTATTTTTTATTTAATATTTTTTTTAATTTAATTATTTTAAATAATATTAATTTATCAATAAAAATATTTATTTTATGTAATTATAAAAAAGATTTAAAAACATGTTTGTAATTTTAATTTGTTAAAAAAATAGGAGTATATCTATTTACAAGGGCTAGTGTATCAAACACTACTATTAAAGGACATTTATACTTCCTGCGTTCCATATTACTTGCACCATTTGCTTTTTCACACTCCCCAATGTACGACTTGAATCATTAATATCTCTAATTATACATATCGAAAAATTATAAAAAACTCAAAATTAATAAACTTTGAATCGAGACGATTCAAACAAGATCTCATATGACTATGTTTTAACTTTTAGATTACCGACAATATAAAAGTCAATTTGCTTAATGAATAGTACCGAAGTCACCAATGTTGCAAGTAAAAAAGAACGGAGGAAGATTGATTTTGATCCCAATTCCCAAATACGTCACTAAATTGTGTACTATACAGTAGTCGTCATTAGTCATTATTCAGGCACTGACCAGTCAATATCATATCTACATGTGACTAACTGTCATCCGCAGTCATCAGACGAGAAAGTCTTAATAAATAACGTTTATTTGTGAAATTAATAACATACTTTTATGTGGTGAGATTTGATAGGGTGAAAGTTTTGTAAATTTAATTTAACTTTTTTGATTTTGTTTATTTTATTATTATTTTGTCTTTTGTGGTTATTTACAAATCACGGTTATTGATTAGGATTTATTGGTCATCAAACTAATATGTTTCTCGAAATGTTTATACTTTCTGTTCGAAAATACTTGTTAGGATTCTTTTTATTTATTGTTTAAACTTATTTTATAAATAGTATAATCAATTGAAAACTTATTTAAAAAGGGTATAATTCAATATATAAATAATTAATTAAAATAATAAATTTATTTGCATAAAAAATCAAATATAGCAAATTACAAATAATTACTTCCTCCCTCCCATTTAATATGTAGTACTCGGATCCTTCCAACTCACTAATAATGTCTTATATTTACTTTATGCACTCTATCAAATTCGCGTATTCGATCCTTAATATCTTTAATTACACATAATTATAAAATAGATTAATACTCCCTCCTATTCAACCTATATGTCCCATTTAGATTTTCACACTTGCCGAGACAACATTTTATCCCTTAACATCTCAAATTATTCGTAATTAAAAAATATAAAAATTTGATATTAATAATCTTTGTATTGAGACGAATCAAACAAGATCTCACATGTCTATGTTTTAACTTATAGATTAAGAGTACTTAAAAATTAAGAGTGATGAGTGAATAGTCCCAAAAAACTAAATAAGACATTTAGGTTGAATAGAAGGTAGTAATAAAATACAAATTCAGAGTGATGAATAGTGTGCAAAAAGCAAATTGCACATTAGTACTGAATCGGAGGGAATAGTTTTTGTTTGATCGTCACACTTCATTTGTACATTTATAATATCTATTCTTTCTTTCTTTATTTATTATTACATTATTAAAAATAATTCATTTTTTGTTTATTATTTTTAAATATGTACAATGAAAGATATTAAGAGTTAAAATATTATCTTTGTAAATTTGTGAAAGAGGTAAATAAGACAAGTAGACTAAACATGAGAAAATCATATACTTCATAATACTATTCATTTTGTTGTATTAAAGAAAAAGTAGATCGAAAGAGAGAGTGTCATTTGTCTCTTTTTTTTATTGGTCAATGATTTTTTACCTAAATACCCTATTTTTACACAATAACACATGTAATGACCAATATAATTAATTTAATCAATTAAAATATTCCAATTACCACCTTTTTTGTAAACTTTATCTCACTCTAAATATTCGTGCTCGAGCTAATTAACGAGACAATTGAATCAAATTGAGGAGTAAAAAACAGTATAAATTGAAATTATTAATACCGTAGCAATAAAAAAAGCATAATTAATAGAAAAGCATAATACCCATAACTTATAGTTAAAAAATATCAAATTTAATACACCGAAAATATTAAACTTTAGACTTGTGATCTTATAAAACTCCTACTCCTTCCCGATGAATTAGTAGCAAAGAGAAAATGAGTGAACATTAAGAAAGTAGTAATAAATGAGAAGAGAGAATTAATTTGTGGATGAAATTAAAAGAGAGTTAGAATGTATGAATGAGATTTAAAGAAAGTGGTGGGATATAATCCAAAAATAAAATTACTGCAATTTAAGTGGGACGGATGAAAATGGAAAATGCTGCAAATTATAAGTGATGGACGGAGTAATTGAATGTTTCGAACTTCTTTTAAAAGAAGACAGAGGTCAAAACAGCTTCATTCTCCAAAGATGCTTTCAACAGTGCTAGTCCCTGAAAAAATAACACCAATATATCCTATAAGAACCGTATTAAAAAAAGTGATTACAAACAAATTCAATACTTACTCTATCTCATAATACTTGCTACTAATAATGACATTTTGCCCTATAATTTATCACATTCATTCGTAAGTATTATGTAATGGAGAAAGTACGTTTGAACTACCGTAAAATCAATTAATATATGATTAATAGCCCATCATAACTCACAACTTATTACAATGAAAATCTTAAAATAATATTCCTTTCTATTCATCTAATCTGTCACATTTACTTTATACACTTTATCCAATGCATTTATTTGATCGAGTTATATATGATTAAAAATTATAAAAAATTAATATTAATAATTTTTACATAAAATTGAATCAAATAACCACATGGCTATGTTTTGAATTATAGATTAATAATAAAATGCAATTCAAGAGTAATAGATAAATAGTATTTCAAAAGTAAATTGGACACCTAAGGTGAATTGGAGGTAGTACTAAATAATGGTTCTCGATAAATATTTCAATGTATATTATTAATTACATAGTCAGGCCCGCCATAGATAAGTTGAGGCCCGAGACGAATCGCGCATTAGGGCTCTTTTCCTTTGCAATTTTTATTGTTTGACATGGGATCCTGAACGACAGCTCCTCTTGTCCATCCTAGAGACGGCCCTATGAATGATTAGAAAGAATAGAAGATATAATTAGTAAAAAAGTATACCTCCTGGAGACCAACTTCGACCTGCTTCTCCTCAACCAAATCAAAATCCTTAACAAGTGACCTAATAAGGGAAATAGACATGGGTTTAACCTCTAAATTATCCATCACCATATATTTGACTGCATCTTTCACATATGTTGGAGTTTGTTCATAAGCCGCATTGGGTCCTTCCCTAAGGCACAATAAAGGAACAGCAACAGATGATTTGGGTACTAATACTGAATCTTTGTTACTAAAAAGTTTTGTGACCGAAGAAAGGGGCAACGTCATTAAGCTGAAAATAAAATCAACGAAATCATTTCCTGTTTCTGCGAACAAAACCTTCTTCAACTTCACGTCAATTATAATCTTTATACTAAACTTAACCTCATTTGTTAAAGTACCCATTATTTTTACGTTTAGTTAATAGTTAAAGATAAAATGTTAATTAGCGCAGTATATAGGTATTTATATATGGAGAAATTATACTGGTATGGTGTATGTACGTATCTGTCAATGCATTGTAATTAATTGATGAATTTCAAAAGACGTGTAATTAAATATCGCTAATGATCGATTGAGTTTCTCTATCAGTGTACACCTTACGATCGAAGTTAAGTCAAGCCCAATCGTCCGATTATTCATATTCATCGACCTTGTGTATTGTTGTCGCAATGTCGTACGTAGTCTAATTTTTTAATTGTAGTCTAATTTTTTAATTTATATATATGTATTAATTAATTATTTCCTCTATAATTCAAATGTTTTTCTCATTTATTTTTTTCAGATTCTAATACAAACTTTAAAATTAAATAATTTTAATTCTGAGTTTTTAAAATTCTAAAATGTTTAGAAAGTACTCCCTGCGTTTTCGAATGTTCTTCTCGTTTATATTCTATTTTGGAGAGATAAATTTGATAAAGATTTTTAACACATACTACCTCCGTTCCATTTTAGTTGCACCATTGGGTTTGGGCACAGGAATTTAGGCAAGTCAAATCAGTATGATTAAAGTAGGGATGATGTATGATTGATGGTGATATGTAGGATAAAAATAAAAAAAATATTATTATAAATAGATAGTGGTTGTGACTTGTGGATAGATTAAATATAATTGGATGATGTATGATTGATGGTGATAGTGGGGTAGGAATAAAATAAGGATAAAATAAGTAGATTATTTTAGCCAAAAATAGTAATGGTGCAAGTAATTTGAAACTTCCTAATATGGTAAGTGTTGCAAGTATTTTGGAACGGAGGTAGTATATCGATGATAAAATATATCCATGTGAGATCTCGTTACATTCGTCTTAATGTATACTTTTTTATCATATATTTTTTATAATTTTTTATAATGCGTATTTAGAGTTATTAAAGCTCAAAATTTACTTTGAAAGTTGTGCAAAAAGTAAATGGGAAGAACATTTTGAAAACTTAGGAAGTTTATATTGAGAATAATATAACAAGATCTCACATGAATATGTTTTTTTCTTATAGTTCGATGACAAATCGTAGTCAAAGTTTGATATTAATAATTGTATGTTCTATTTGAGAAGAATTTATGAAAACTAATGGAGTATGTAAATATATTAATTGATTATTGAACAATTTGTTTAATAGAATTAATATCCCTCTTATTTCTTAAAATGTCTCATTTAATTATTTAACACTATTCATCAATTACCTTTATTAGGTACTTTTTTTAATTTTAAAATTAAAACATAATCAAGTGATATATTGTATTATGTGAAACAGAACAATACATGTAATCTATTATCTATTAGTAAAAAAACATAAAAAAAACAATGAAATGTGAATTCACACTTGTACGAGAAACAATAATTTTACATAGTTTACTGGCAATTCAAAATTGATATTTTCATTGATTATTTTAAAATGCGAGTTGGCATTTTGTATGCATGATTGCTCAGTTTTTTTTTTTTGAGATATTGCTCACAGTTAATTGATTTTGATTAGTTTTTTGTTTGATTTTAACTTAATTTCATCGGTTTTATAAATTGCAAGGGTTTCTCAAGTTCATCTTATAATATTCCAATTTATAATGATAGTTTTATTCTTGTTTTCATTGGGCGTAGCTATTACATTAATAATGAATTACATTTATTTCTCGGAATAATTTACTTTTAATTTTTATTTGAATCTTAATTACAGATAATCATGCATTACTAAGATGAGTCCAAAACAGAAATATTGTTTTTTTTTTAAAAAAACCTGCTTATTAGCTTCTGCTGAAAGAAAATGTTTGCTTCCAATGACTATCAATGAATGTACGTTTTAACACACAATAATGCCGCACCACATGAACATAAAATTACTCTTAACAAACAATAATTTAAATTATTTAACTAATAAGATCGTCCAAAACCATTTGATTTCGCTTGATTTATATAAAATGTCAAAGAAATTTAGTAATACTTCTTCCGTTCCGAAATACACATCCGATTATCGCTTAATATTTGAAAAAACATGACGATTAATAGATCAAATTATAATGAAACGAAGGAGGTGTCAATCAATTGGTTCCTCTTTCACTTTCTTTTGTAGAAAAACGGAAGTAAACACATCTCTATTCTCCATAATTGCTTTTAATATTGCTAGTCCCTGCAAACACAATGATGTCACAAAATCCAAGTATTATTTTTCCAATATGTTATATTTGTAAATTATTATTGCCTAATTTGATTTTTGTACTATCTCCGTCACATTTAATTTACAGTATTTTTCATTTTGATTCGTCCCACTTAATTTGCATCATTTTCATTTTAGAACTGTGGTCCACTACTTCCTTTTAATCTCATTCATTCATATTGACTTTTTATTATTTTTATCCAAACAATTCAGTATGTTTTTATCCATATTTTTCATAAAAAACAATGTTATCTTTGATTCAAACTATGACAGAGGTAATATATGCAATCATAAATATATATCCTATAGTGTAACTAATTTAAAATTATAAAATGTTGTAAACATTAAATTTAAATCAAAATAAATCATACTTCCTCTGTTCCATAATACTTTCTATATTTAACTTTTTTACGCAATCCGATGTACAATTTTATTCATTTATGTCAAATTATACACATTTAAAAATTATAAAATGTTTATATTATCAAGTATGCAATTAGACGATTTAAACAAGATCTCAATTAACTATATTATTACTCACATAATAGCCATGATATATAAAATAATTTTAAACGATGAATAGTGCACAAAAACAAAATGTAGCAAGTATTTCGGAACAGGGGAAATTTACGTATATATGTGGAAAAAAAATAAAAAAAACAGTACATAAAAAACATTAAATATAATTTGTACTAAATTAATAGAATCGGATTGTTAAATTATAGAATCATGTCAACCTATTAAAATTTTAATACAACTAGAATCGCGAAATTTTACAATTATAAAATTCTACCTGCGATTTAAATCACTCGGTTTTAAATCGTAAAATAATAGAATCATAAATCAGAATTGCGATTTTAACAACAATGGTGCTAGATTAATAAAATCAAAAGTCCAAATAAGACAATACTATCGATTACGTTTGAAATAATTACCTCATTGGGACCCACTTCAACTTGTTGTTCCTCCAATTGATCAAAGTCTTTAACAAGCGACTTTACAAAAGAAACCGACATAGGCTTAACTTGCATGTTATCAGTGACCACATATGCTGCACCACCCCTTACATATTTCGCATTTGTACACTTCAACATGTTGGATGTTGTTGGCTTTACATACGCCACCATGAAATTCATTGCACAATTACAGTTTGGGCAAATTGTACCGGCACAATCTGATGAGAAGCGATGGCACCATGTACATGCATAAACTTGCGGCCCAACCTTCGGGATATCAAAAAATGAAAATAAAGGAAATGCAATAGAAGTTTTTGGGCTTAATAAGGAATCTTTGTTGCGATTTGATGGAAAACAATCAGTGTGAAGAGC
The DNA here is from genome assembly GCA_019776075.1 of Amaranthus palmeri. Taxonomy (NCBI): domain Eukaryota; kingdom Viridiplantae; phylum Streptophyta; class Magnoliopsida; order Caryophyllales; family Amaranthaceae; genus Amaranthus; species Amaranthus palmeri. The sequence goes on from JAAKBH010000300.1 coordinate 500,115, forward strand.
ATCTATGGATTGGTACAAGGCTCCGACATTGGACGATGCTACCGTATCTAATTGGTTATATAAGAGTTTAGAGATAGAAGGGAGGGGCAATGTCATAACGTTAAAGATAAAATCTACAAAATCGTTGTCAGCTTCAGCGAAAACAACCTTGTTTTTTTTAACGTCAACAATTAGCTTCAAACAGATAGGAGGATTAGTTGTGTTATTTTCGCTGTTTGAAGCCATGCTAAAATTGTGATATTTTTAATTGATTGATTATTATTGTTATTTAGTGTTTACTACTTATAATAAAAGAAAGAATCGGAAAAGTTTATTTTGAAAAATGCCCTTAATAAATCACCACATATTCCAAAGTCTAATTAATTAATTAATTAATGTATAGCGTCTAATTAAGGCCTTATTGTTTAGTAAACTTCCAACATTATTTAATTATTGATAATAATAATGTTTGCTGCAATAGGTGATGGCTTTCTAGTTTCCACTACGTACAAGGAGATAATCAATGTATAGAAATAGAAGAACGAGATCATGCAAGATTAATAGATTATTGTCAATAAACTACAATAAAGAAGTACTGCTTTTGTTCCAATCACTACAACAAATTTAATTTTTTCCAACATGAAATTAGTGACATTAAAAAAAGTACGAAGTTTGTTTTTATAGTTATATATTCTTAAAGTATTAACTGTTATAAGTTATATATTCTTAAATGACAGTAGCTCAAAATTTGATTTGAAATGTGTGTAAAAAGTTAAGTGAACAAATAAAAAGTACGAAGAAATAATTGTTTTCTGTTGTTTCGGGCAAAAAATCAAATTTTGTAGGCAGTTTTTACATCAAATTATCTAAGTTACTTTTTGACGAGAAGTTTGTTTTTATTTTTATAGTTAGTTTTTGAAGATTTCTGTAATTTATAACATTTAAATTTTGTTGTGTATGCAGGGATTGGCAATATTGAAGGCATTTTTAGAGAGTAAATATGTGCTGACTAATCTGTTCCTTGTTAAAAAGACATACTTCCTCCGTTCCATTTTACTTACAACACTTATCATTTTTGGAAGTTTCACATTACTTGCAACATTACTATTTTTGGCAAAAAAGTCTACTTACTTTATACTCATTTTATTCCTACCACATATCACCATCAATCACACATCATCCCATTAATTATTTAATATACCCACAAATCACAACTACTATTTATTTATAATAATTTTTTTTATTTCTACCCCACATATCACCATCAATCATACATCATCCCTACTTTTACCATACTGATTTGACAACCCTTAAATATTGTGCCAAAACCCAATGGTGCAACTAAAATGGAATGTAGTTAGTACTAGTAATGAATTAAACAATCTAAACCATATTAGAGGACGATATGAAGGGGAGTATTTGCTAAATGTGAAAGCTTGTTTTTTGCTAGAAATTTGTATTTTGGGTGTGAAATTCTGATGTATTGTGTTTATGTGTTTAAGGTGTCATCTTAAGGATAATCTCTTTTGGAAAAAGATGATTTATATTGCACATCTTCACTTATTTAATCATATGTTTTGACATATATTTTCTCTGATTCACCTTAAATGTCTTATTTTTTTTATTCTTTAAACATTTCATTTTTATTTTCAGTATGTTAATTTTACAAATTTAATCAAATTAAACTTAATCTTTTGATGTTTTTTACACAAACAAGCCACATTTTACTCCTGTTAAAATTTTAAAATATTACCTCCTCCGTTCCTTAAAGAAGTTTTCACTTTTTATTTTTGAGTGTTTCAATTGTTGTTCTCATAAGGAATCTTTCCTTTTATATCACAAATTTTGCACAAAAATAATCTTAATCATTCTCATTTTAATACTTTAATAAAGAATATGGTCCCCACATGTCTTCTACTAACTTCATTTTAACTTTTTTATATTCCTTATGGTCTCACATGTTTTGCACTAACTTTTAAAAAATATTTTTTTTAAATAGTTGTGGTTCTCATATTTTTATTGATACAAGATCAATTGGGTTGAAATGTATCCAAATGGTATATCAACCAACTTAATTCAATAAATATTTGGAAAAATTAACGTGAAAAACACAATATTTTGTTAATTTTCTTATAACAATAACAATTATTGATTAATCATTAATAAGACCAACTTAAGAGGTTAGATTCTTAAAATAATACAACCTTAATTTTATTAACTAATATATCAATTTTTGTCTTTTAATCACATGTTAGAGATTTTATAGGAAAAGTCCCCTTTAAAATAAAAAGGAGTATAACCTGTTGTGGACTAAGTTGAACTTGTAGCTCTTCTAAGTAATTCAAATTCAAATCCAAATTTTTGAGAAGCGAAACAACAAAAGAAATGGTGAAGGGCTTAACTTCCATCTTATCTGTCACCAAATATTTTGTATCACTCTTTACATAATTTGGAGTCTTATGCGTCAACATTTTGGAAGCCGTTGGAACTACATAATCATAATTTGACAAAGTCACGCTTAACGTTTCATCAATGTGAGTCGGGCAAATGGTACCGGCATAATCTGTGACGCGATAAAATTCATAACGTTCATTATATTTATAAAGACGCATCCAAGTGGTCGGGAAATCAAAAAATGAAAAGAAGGGAACAGCAATAGAAGTTTTTGGGCTTAATAAGGATTCTTTGTCGAGATCTGGTTGAAAGCAATCGGGATCAATAGAATCTATGGATTTGTACAAGCCTCCTAAATTGCTTGATTCTACCTGCATCATGGGTTCGGTTTTCAAAAGTTTAGAGATAGCAGCGAGGGGTAAAGTCATAAGGTGGAAAATGAAATCTACAAAATCTTTTCCAGCTTCCGCGAAAACAACCTTATTTGCTTTTACGTCAACCATTAGCTTCAACCTCATTGTAGTCGTCGTCGTGTTTGTTTCGTCGCTGTTGGAAGCCATAATAATTATAGTGATTAATTGATTGGAAGAGATGTGGAAATTATATTGTATACTACTTATAAATAACTACAGATCAAGGGTAAAGGGTAAATATATTCCCAATTACTTTAACTTATTGAATTGAATGCCTTAACATTTATAAGTAAATTTCAAATATTTTCACCTAACTAATAAAGTTTCCTATAATTGATAGTTGGCTTTCCAGATTCCAATAATTAAGACAATCTTTTTAAATTGAATGTCTTCAAACTCTGGAAAGAGATTATGCAAGATTATTGTCAACAGCTAGTTTTTTGAAAGACAATCTATTTCAAAGACGTATCACAATCCAAGTCTATTAAAGATTAATATCTACTTATCGTATCCAAATGCCTACTTAAGGATTCTTAATACCTACTTTCAATATTTTTAAATAATGTATACAAATAAGTTATATCATTGTTAATGCCAACTTACAATATTATTAAAAAAATATAGGAAAAATTCATATTAATAATCCAATTTTTCACTCATCCGCTATGAATTTATTCTCATCTTTAGATTATTTTCTAATAATCCAACCTTTGTGATAAATTTGCCCACAACATACCATATCACTAATAATATGCAATAAAACGGTACGCTGCTAGCAAACAAAAACAAAGGTTGGATTATTTACAACGAATCAAGGGCTAACGTTGGATTATTAGAAAATAATCAAAATATTGGATTATTCACAGATAATAGGCAAAAATTTGGATTATTAATATTAACTTTTCAAAAAACATATAATGGGTTGGCCCAATAAGAAATGCTTTGTTAAAAAGGCCGTCTCTCAAAAAAATTTGTGTATTGTCAATGAATAAAGCTGTCTTGAACTTATTTAGGCCATAAGAGAAATTAAAATACGAGCTTTTTAAGTACAAACGAACACGCATATTACCCATTGCTAAATTAATGTAATTAACGCAAAAACACAATAAATTAAGAATAACACTACTTAATTAATTATACTCAATTAGTATCAACGGAAAAGTTAAAAAATATCAAACAATACCCATTGACATAAATTATTTTCACATGTTGCTCTTCAAGAAAATGTTGAAACAAAATAAAATATATAGGAAAGTAAGACTAATTCTCTTATTAACTTAAATTAAGAAAAATACAATACATCAATATAAATAGTAAAAAATAGTAACTGATCATCCTAAAAATAGGGAGCATAATCCCACTTCCTAATTTTACTAACTAAAAATAATAACCCACTAACACCCACTAACATCCACTAACATAACTTAACTAAAATAATGGAAACTAACTTTGAAACAATCTTTATTCAACACTTCCCCTTGATTCAAAGTTGCATACACCTAGTTGCATCCTGAAGAAATCATGCTTGGCTTGAGGAAGAGCCTTAGTAAATATGTCAGCCATCTGCTCATTAGTGCAACAGAATTTTAGATTAATTTTTCCATCAGCTACTAGTTGTCGAACAAAGTGATGCTGCACATCAATGTGCTTAGTTCTTGCATGAAATGCTGGATTTTTGCTCATTGCAATAGCTGATCTATTATCACAAAAAATATCAGTAGCTTTTTCTTGTACATAACCAAGATCAGAAAGTAATTTTCTGAGCCACAAAACTTGACGTGCTGCTGAAGTAGCTGCTGTGTATTCAGCTTCAGAGGAAGATAAAGCTACTGTCTCTTGCTTCTTTGAACTCCATGTTATTGCTCCTGAACCAAGACTGAAAACACTCCCCGAGGTGCTCTTACGATCATCAATACTACCTGCCCAATCACTGTCAGTAAATCCCACAAGTCTAAAACTTGATGTTCTGGAGTACCAAATGCCAAAATCCATAGTTCCAGCAACATAACGAAGTATTCTTTTAGCTGCACCAAGGTGTTGCCTGGTTGGATTATGTAGAAATCTAGATACCAGACTGACTGGAAAAGCAATATCGGGTCTAGTGTGTGTCAAGTAATTTAAACCACCCACTAGACTTCTAAATAGTTTTGCATTTGCTGCTTCTGTTCCATCTTCACGCTGTAACTTTTCATTTGCATTCATTGGTGTGACCGCAATTTCACAATCTGACATATTTAATCTCTTTAATAAATCTATAGAGTACTTCTTTTGGCACACAAAAATTCCATCCAAGGCCTGCTTTACTTCAAGACCCAAAAAATATTGTAGCAACCCCAAATCTGTCATCTCAAAAGTCTTCATCATACTAGACTTAAAATTTGCAACCAAAGACTCGGAAGAACCCATAAAAATCATATCATCTACATAAAGGCAGACTAGTAGAAAATTACCATTACCTTCACGTTTGAAGTATAAAGTAGGCTCATTTTCACTTCTCGTAAATTCGTTGTTACGAAAGTAGTGATCAATTCTGCTATACCATGCTCGTGGTGCCTGCTTCAGCCCGTAAAGAGCTTTCCTCAATTTGTATACTTTGTCTTCCGAGCCATTTACAACAAAGCCTTCAGGCTGAGCGACATACACCTCTTCTTCTAAATGACCGTTCAAAAATGCAGACTTCACATCAAGTTGATATATAGGTAACTTGAGCTGGGCAGCCAAGGCTAACATTATTCTCACAGTTTCAAAACGAGCAACTGGAGAAAATGTCTCATCAAAGTCAATTCCTTGCTGCTGGGAGTATCCTTTTGCCACGAGCCTAGCCTTGTGCTTTTGAATACTTCCATCAGCATTATATTTTGTTCGGAATACCCACTTCAGCCCTATCACATTTTTGTCTTCTGGAGCATTAACCAAATCCCATGTATTGTTCTTTTCAATAGCTGCAATTTCTTCTCTCATAGCAGTCTGCCATTCAGGTTTTTCTTCAGCTTCCTCATATACAGTAGGATCGGTGACCAACAGAGCATAATTACAAGAAGCGTACAATTCCGCCAAAGATCTAGTTTTTCTCACTGGGGTGTCGCGATCATCACTGCTGCTAGGAGTTGCTGGTGTACTGCTTGCGGGTGAAGAGATGGTTGAGTTTGTAGGCAACTCTTGCTCTGGCTCTGGTTCTGATAATTCATCATTATCACTATTTACTGGAATAGAATGAGTTATGCCATCCTTGTCATCATTCCACTTAAAACAAGCTTCCTCATTAAAAACCACATTCCTGCTTATTATCACTTTGCCACTTACAAGGTTATATAAGCGATATGCTTTAGATTGAGAGCAATAACCAATAAAGATGCACTTTTCAGATTTATTATCAAGTTTAGAACGGTTATTAAGCAAAGCATAACTTACACAACCAAAAACTCTTAAGTGGCTCACCCCTGGTTTTTTTCCTCTCCATGCTTCAAATGGAGTTCGATTTATAACTGATATTGTTGGTGATATATTTAAGAGATACACTGCAGTAGAAACAGCTTCTCCCCAAAATTTATTCGGAAGCCCTTTTGCCTTTAACATGCTCCTGGCCCTTTCTACCACCGTTCGGTTCTTTCGCTCTGCCACCCCATTCTGTTCAGGAGTGTATGGTGCTGTAAGATCTCTTCGAATCCCATGTTCATCACAAAAGGTGCTAAACTGATCAGACACAAACTCGCCCCCTCTGTCAGTTCGGAGAGCAATTATTCGTCTGCCACTTTGGTTCTCCACCAAAGCCTTAAATTTCTTAAAATTCTCAAATGCTTCAGATTTGAACTTTAAGAAATAAACCCAACTCATGCGTGAATAGTCATCAGTTAACAACAAAAAATATCGATTACCACCTAGTGACTCTGTTTTCATAGGTCCACATAAATCAGCATGCACAAGTTCAAGGCATGTAGATGCTCTCCATGCCTTCCCAGTAGGAAATGAGGCTCTATTTTGCTTCCCATAAACACAACCTTCACAAAAATTAAGCTCACCTATTTTTGGTAAGCCTAATACCATTTCCTTCTGACTCAATAGTTTCAAACTACGACCATTCAAATGACCGTAACGTAGATGCCATAACTCAGATTCATTTTTTGATTTAGTTATCAATGCATTGTTCATAACATTGTTTGAAACATTAAGCGGAAACATTCGATTCTCAGTCATATGAACATTTGCTATTTTGTGACCTGACTTCTTATCAATCACGACACAATTACCATCATCAAACACAATCTTATAGCCACTGCACATTAATTGACCAATACTTAACAGATTATGAGCTAAGTTAGGCACAAATTGCACATCATGTAGGAGTTTTACATCACCTTGCACAGTTTTGATGGCGATGATACCTTTTCCTTTCACTTGCATTTGTTTGTTGTCTCCTAGACGAACATCTCCTGTTTTTGACTCATCGAGCTCTTTGAACAGCGACCTTGTTCCGGACATATGGTTTGAACATCCACTGTCCAAAAACCACACATCATTGTTGCTTGAAGAGATGTGAGAATGTGCCATAAACAAGCTGCTCTCATTTTCTGTTGTCTCAGAAAAATTTGCTTGAGATTGTTCATTTTTCTGTTTGGTCCAACAATTGACCTCTTTGTGACCCTGTTTCTTACAGTAGTGGCATTGAATTTGAGGCTTGTGTTGAAATTGACCTCTGCCTCTACCATTACCATGATATACTCCTCGACCACGACCTCGGCCACCACGGAAACAGCCTCTACCTCTGCCTTGGTTTCCCAAATTATCATTCTTCCCCTTAAAGGATGACTCACCCTTTACTTGAAATGCCTTTTCTTCTACTTTTACGGTACGTTTGGTCATTCTACTTTCATGGGCCAACAAAGAACCCATTAATTCATCAAAGGTAAAACTTGATAAATCCTTTGACTCTTCAATTGCAGGAACAACATTATTCCAGTCATCATTCAAGCTTCTCAACACCTTACTCACAATGGTCTCATTGCTAATCTGCTCACCATATGATCTCATTTGACTGACAATTTCAGTCACTTTAGACAAATATTGTTGGACTGACTCCTTCTCACCCATAGCCAAATCAGAAAAATCACTACGAAGTGTTTGCAATCGTATCTTGATTACCCTCTGATCTCCTAGATACTCTTGTTTAAGAGCCTCCCAAGCTTCATGTGCACTGTTGGCTGCTGTAATTCGGGGAAATATGTCATCATCTAGCGCCGATTGAATGAAGAACAACGCCTTTGCATCTTTCTTGCGGTTCTCCTTTAATTGTTGGTCGGGAATTGCCGGTTCCGTCGCCGGTTCTTCGTACCCATTTTCAACTAAATCCCACAATTCTTGGGATTTAAACATTGTCTTCATCTTAAGACTCCATAGATGATACTTCTCCCCTTTGAATACAGGAATTAAGGGTTGGGCGGATGGATTTGTGCCATTTCCTGCCATTTTGTTTTTGGTTAATTAGGTGGGTTTTGTGTTTGGTGTTTAAGAGCTTTCTCTCACTTACTTTCCCTTTTCTTCCTGTTGTTTGTGTTTGGATTGAATCGAACCTGGTTTAGGCTCTTGATACCACAATGTTGAAACAAAATAAAATATATAGGAAAGTAAGACTAATTCTCTTATTAACTTAAATTAAGAAAAATACAATACATCAATATAAATAGTAAAAAATAGTAACTGATCATCCTAAAAATAGGGAGCATAATCCCACTTCCTAATTTTACTAACTAAAAATAATAACCCACTAACACCCACTAACATCCACTAACATAACTTAACTAAAATAATGGAAACTAACTTTGAAACAATCTTTATTCAACAGAAAAATTATTTATTTTTTAATTTTAATTAATTTAAAAAAGGAATAATTACCTTAAATTTTTATGATTTTTTTATTGATTATTCATAAATTAATCACAACTTTAAGAGATATTTTCCAACTCGGCCAACCAAATAACCAGGTAACATAAATGAAACTTAGTTAAATTGCATAAAGAAAGAAGAAAATTGATAAAAAGTGCAAGAGAATTTCAGTGGTGAGATGAACGTCACGTAAGCAACATTATTCATGACACAGTAAATAAACAAAATGTTTAATATCTAGAAAAAACTTTGAAACAAGGCAAATATATGTTAAGTACTCCCTCTGTTTCTTTTTGTTTTTCCACCTTATTAAAACGGGCAGTTCCATAAGTTATTCCACTTTAGAATACTTTTCATTTTTGGAAAGTTTTCATCCCACTTTTACCCCTTAAAATCCCACTTTCCTTACTTTACACTACTATTTAATTATTTTCTCTCTCATACTTTCAATACAATCATTACTTTACACTATTATTTAATTATTTTTTCTCTCATACTTCCAATAAAATCATTACTTCCCACTACTATATAATTAAAATAATACCCACTACCACCAAATTAAAGATGCCACTTTTCTTAATTTTGGTGAAAAATCCAAATAGGAACATAAAAAAAGAACGGAGGGAGTATAGTGTTTCAATCAAACTTGATAAGTTAGTTACTTGATTTTAGTGGTAATTAAAAAAAAATAAGTACCTACTGAGTGTAGTGAGTAAAAATAGTTAGATTATACTATTTCCGTTCTATTTTACTTGTAACACTTTGCAACAAAACTATTTTTTGCAAAAATAATCTTCTTATTTTATCCTCACTTTATTACTACTCCAGTATCACCATCAATCATACATCATCCCATTTATTATTTAATATACCCACAAGTTACAATCACTATTTACTTATAATAATTTTTTTTATTTGTACCTCACATATCACCATCAATCATACATCATCCTTACTTTTACCGAACAACCCTTAAAAAACGTGCTAAATTCAATGGTGCAACTAAGATGGAATGGAGGAAATATACCTATAGTTTTTAGATTAGTTTCTATTACTATAAATTAAATTATAATTATCATGAATTAATTGAATATCACAAAATAAACAATGTAGTCATTTAATTTTATCTTCAAAATTTTCTTTTATATATCTATAATTTCAACTATTTTTAATTTTGTTTGGTCTAACACTAAAATTACAAATTAATTGGATTTGATTTGCAAGATCAAACTTTATTCAACCCTAATCGTTAATATCACGCTACCATCATACTATCCATCGATCATCTTCCTCACTACGACCACAATCATTTACTAAACACCATTATTAGCCACCATCAAACTATTCCCTACAAAAATCAGGCAGTTTTCCTAGGTAAAATGAAATCCATGGAGTTTAATCTACATGGATGAATTTTTATCTAATTTTAAGAATTAAAATGAATAAAAAATCACCCAAATTCAAATATTGATATTAAGATGTAAAAAAAATTAAAATCACAACGAATGTATAGGTTTATTTGTGATTTGGCCCTAAACAATTCTAGCGTAAAATATCTCTTTCATATATTCATGTTCATGTTTTTTGTGGTTCCAATATTTCAATGTTTCTATAGTTGCTTTTTAATATTTCGTAAAATATTCTAAAATATATTACAAATTCTTGTGAGATAGGTCTCTTTAATTGGGAGACCATCTCTAATTGGACCGATTCATTATATTTTTTAAAATATTGTAAGTAGGCATTAAGAATGATATAAGTAAACATTTAAAATATTAAAAATAGGCATTAAAAATATAGTAAATTGACATTAATTTTATATCGGTTGGACTTAAAATAAGTCTCTCAATATACTATCTGAAACACATTTATGTTATCTCAACTCTTTAATTTGTAATACTCATTCTAAATAATTGTTAATCGCATATGCAAAAGTTATTTCGTTGGCATTGTATTTTTATGAAATAATGGCAATAATCAAATTAAATCAAAAATATAACAAAAAATAAATAGCTTTCTTAGTCCAAAATGTTATCTCAACTCTCATTTCCCCAAAAAAAAAATCAGGAATAATTAATTTAAAGACATTATATTCTTTAGCAAGATAAACCATGCAAAATATTCCTGCTACGCCAGATCGAAACTCTCCATAGACAGCTTCTAAGCGATGAAGACACTGGTCAAAACTGCACTTGTCTCCATCGACGCTTTTAAAATTGCAATGCCCTGCAATAACAAAACATTAATTAATTATTCCATTCATTTTTCTCATTCTTTTTACAATAAAAGAAAGCCATAAAGCCTATATTTATTTACTTATTTAGCTAAATTTATGTTCGATATCAAAACATGATCATAAATAATCAAGATATATTTTTATTAGCTAAAATTTATTTAATTTTGTGATGTCATCAAATTTTCTATCATAAGAAATACTATATAAAACACATCAAACTGTGCTTTTTTTCATTCTGGAATATTCGCAATCTTAGACTTAAGAATACTATTTATCTATTAATTAAGCTTATTTAATATATTGTGTCTAATGTGTAAGAAAAAATATGGTCAAATATGATCTAATTTAAATTGTCTAATCTCACATTTTCTTAATATTTAATTTTATTTCATTTTAGTTAAGCATACTTCAAGGTATAATGCATTAAATTTATATAAAACATAAAAAATATAACAAATGTAGAGAAACTTAAAAACTACTTTAGAACATATATACAAGAATTAAACTATAATATTACACACGACACACGTTATCAAATGAGACTTTTTAAGTAAAACCATTTATAATGAATTCGTCTAATGTATATATTTATTATTTATTTTGTTTTTTTTTACTTTATTACATTCCCCATTGTACGAATTGAATTGTTAATATATTTATGTATGTATATTAAAAATTTATGAAAACTAGATTATTAAACCTTGAATTGAGACGATTAAAACAAAATATTTTCTTATGTACGAATTGAAATATTCATGTTTTACAGATGAAAAATACCGTAGTCAAAATGGTGCAAGTAAAAGCAACAAAGAAAGTATATATTAAAACAATCACTCAAGTTTAACCAAATCTTAACCACTTTAATTAATAGTCTTAAATTAATTGATTAATTATAAAAATATAGAGTACTAATTATAAACACACAAGTAATCATAAGACAATCTGATATGAGACTTATTACAACAAATATTCACAATTATATCGTACGTTTATATACTTGAATAATATTAAGATATTATAATATACTCCTTCAAACATAATTCAATTGTCCCATTTGAGTTGGACACAGATATTAAGAATGAGATGGAGTCCACAAAAAAGGTGATAATTGGGTATTTTAATTGCTTAAATTAATTGTAAAGATGGTAGTTAGGCATTAAAAATTGAAAAAGTGGGGGTATTTAGATAAAAAAAGATAGACAAAAAAATGAGACAATTAAAGTAATTTGTTTAAATAAGAAAATGGAACAATTGAATTGCGTTGAGGGAGCATAAAAATACTTGCACATTATTTTTTTTTAAGCAAATTTTAAACCATAATTAAACCTCAATATATAATTAAAAAACCATAATTATCTGAATGTATAGATTACCTGTTGGATGCCAACTTGAACTTCTTTCTCAACTAAATCCGAAAGATCCCCAACACAAAACTTATTCATAAGAGTAATACCAGAAATAGTAGACATTGGTTTCACCTCCAAATCATCCATCACCATATAATTCACCAACCCTTTCACATACCCACCATCACTTACTGTTGAACAACACTTCTTTAAACCAACCGGCTCAACATAAGTAAGCAAAGTCGACATCTCAAGATCACACCTCGGACAAACCGTCCCTAAACAATCCGTATAACGGTCACAACGATCTCTACCATAATAATCACACCTATATAAACTAACCTTATTATTATTACTATTATTATCTGTTAGAACATCATTTCGCGACAGTAATGGAACATTACCAGTTCCAGTAGTTGGGTTCAAAATCGTGTCTTTTTTAAGGTTTGGTTGGAAATAATCATTGTTAAGTGTTTCGATGCTTTTATAAAGCGTTCCTAAACAACCCACCATTTGCTTTACATTTAAGAGTCGTATAATCATACCAATTGGTAAAGACATGATATGGATTAAGAAATCCACAAAATATTTTCCAACTTCTGCAAATAAAACTTTGTTTGCTTTTGAATCAATTAAAAGCTTTATACTTAATTTCTTACCTTGACTTTCATCACCTAAATTGTTTTGTAATTTTTTTGTTCGGCTTTTTTTAAATTTATCGCTGAACATTTTTTTGATTTTTGTCTGTTTTTTTAAAAAATTGTTTGAGATTTTTGTGGTTTTTTTGTTTCTGATTTCACATTTTTGATTGGTTTCTTTACCCATTTTTGAATAGTTGATTTATGTTAAGTTATGGATTATTTTGATATATATAAGGCTTATATATATAAGGAGTGATTGTTGGTGTACCCCGAATAAATAATTTTTATTTTGAAGAACTTCGAATATTGTGTTAGGCAGAATTCCAAAAGCCAAATTACTAGTAATTATTGTGCTATATATATACTTGTATATGTAATTAATAATTATACTTCATATGATATGGAAAAACTAAAGGTTTGTTAGCTGTTATTATTGTCAATAATAATTTGATAGAATTATAATAATGATTAAATATATAATAATTTAAATAATAAATATAATTTTATATTAAATAGTCACAATTGTGATATAGAAGATAATATAATGAAGTATTTTATAAATTACTCCCTCTGTCCCTCTAAAATAACACTTTTTGACCAAAAAATGTGAGAGTTTTTTTAGTCAAACGGTGCTAATTTAGAGGGACAGAGGGAGTACATTATTGTTTGATACAACCAAGAGAGTCTTTTGATCTGGTATTGCTATGAAATATAGATAAGTTTGATATTGTTGCTAGTATATTAGCAGAACTAGCAATTGTGGTGAAATCATACACCCCTTTTAACATTGAATTAATAACAAGATATATTTTCTAAGTTTATTGGACAATTTTAAAAGTTATCTAAGATTTATAAATAATTCGGAATTATCTAAGGGTTAATATTTTCTTGTACTTTATGTAGAAATGTTGTTTTCCAATTTGTTTTCAAAACATAGTGCGTGGTTATCTTTGGGACGATTGTTTGCGCCTTTATGATACTATTTTTTTAATTTATTGTATTACTCCCTCTGTTCTTTTTTGTTCTTCACATTTACTTTTTTTGCACAATTTTTAAAGCGACTTTCGAGGCTAAATATCTCTAAATACGCATTATAAAAAATTATAAAAAATATATGATAAAAAAGTAGGAAAATTTGCCAAGAATAATCCCAACTATCACCCGTTGGTCAGAAATAATCCCAACTATTGATTATTTTTAAATAATCCTAATTATTGATGAAGTTTGCTGAAAACAATCCCATTTGATTTTCAACCGGCTGTAGCAAGTTTAGTTAAGTAATTTTTTTAACTTTTTTTTAAGTTTCCTTCATCAAATTAGGTAAAATTACTTAACTTAACCTGCTACAGCCGGTTGAAAATCAAATGGGACTATTTTCAGCAAACGTTATCAATAGTTAGGATTATTAAAAAATAATTAATAGTTGGGATTATTTCTGGCCAACGGGTGATAGTAGGGATTATTCTTGGCAAATTTTCCAAAAAAGTATTATATATTAAGACGAATCTAAGGAGATCTCATATGGATATATTTTATCATCTATAAATGTCTTAAAAATCTTAATCAAATTTCTCTTTCCAAAAATGGAATATTCTAAACGGGAAGAACAAAAAAAAACGAAGGGAGTATAATATAATTTTTATTTGACTAATTTTACCACTTTGTCTCATATATGACGTGTACTGATTTATTTGTTTTCATTTGACTACCATCTTTTATAAATAAGTTAATTATTTTATATTTTTGAATTTTTACAAAATTTAATATGTTATTTTAATTATTTATATTAAACTGTACAAAAATTAAAATTATAAAAAGTTCATCATCATCATCATCATACCCAGTGTTCCCGCACATAGATACTCTATGGCCAGGGTCTGGGGAAGGAAGGTCGACGGCGTCTCATACCCATAAGGAGAGGGCGGTCATAAGAGTCCTTCGGCTCTAGAGGAGTCTTCAAGGATAGGACCTGCAAAAATCCGAAAACCTGCATCTTACACCCACGTTAGCCAAGCATAGGGATTAAAAAAAAAAAAAAAAAAAAAACCTATAGGCGATATAGGTAAAAATGGAAGTGAAAAGCGATGACAAAAGTCACAGAACAGGAATTATGAAATTAGATAATGTAAATTAAACAAAATCCTACTTGACTATATTTTTCCTAACATATTTAGTCGTATTATATAAAATTAATGTAATATTTATATTATATCAAGTATTTCAAAACAGGAATTAGGAACTGTTGTCCTTCTTCCTTACATAAAGTATTGAAGCGCCCCACGATGAATTACTTGCGTATATAGCCCTTGTGCATTTGTTCCTGCAGTCGTAACTTTAGTTCTTCCATCTCTGGTGCGCTTTAGTTATAAACTTTTGCTGAACTTATCTATTATTGTTGTCATTTGTTTATTCTTTGTCACTAGAACATCGTCAGTCATAGAATCCGATTTAACTTTAATGTCGGACGTGTAATAATGCATTTTTTTGTTTTTATTAAAATCAATAAATATGTTTTAGCGGTAGCATCCATCAAAATTCCAATACAAGTAAAATGGTTTATTCTAATTGTTGGAAATACTTCACATGTGAGACAAGATCTCACATCAATAAAATAGCAGGTTGTTGACTTGTATATATAATGGGTGAACTATTCTTTCTATTACCATATGCTTTTGGGAAATAATGAACCTCACCGAGTCCATGTGCAAGTCAACGCTCTTAACCCGTGGGTTTGTGAGCCGCCATAGTGAGATTATGTGACGACTTATCACGGCTTAATAATAAACAAATAATTAATAATAATCAAAAAAAATCAAATTCATGACTCAATTTATAAAATATCATCCATATTGATGAGAATACATCATTTATAAACATACCACAAAAACTTGAAAATATATAGATAATAATATATAGTACTATTGCAATTAGTCCCGGTAGGCTGCTACCACAAAACATAAACAGGAAATGGAATCTCTAACTGGAGAGTTTCTTAGAAAGGAAGACAGTTGTCAATACTGTGTTGTTCTCCATTGACGCTTTCAATATCGCAATTCCCTACATATAAAATCATTACAATTATATCACCAAAGAAATAATTAATCCCCAAGAAAAATTTTTGTTTTTAACGAGTATTAACTATAAATTTATTATTAAATATTTTTTAAAAGAGCTAAATATTAGGTATAATTAGTGGAAAATAAACACAACTTATAATATTAATTCCTAATGACTATATCACAAATAAGCTTATAAATACTAGGTGTATTTATTTTTAGCAATTAGATCTAGTAGCTAAGCTTATTTAAAAATAAAGAAAATTTATTTTAACAAATCAAACAAATTGATTAATCATTTATTTATTCCTTTTATCTGTTTTGATTTGCATCAGAAAGAAAGAGATTATTTTTAAGAAAATAGTGATAAATAAAGAGAGAGAAAGTGGTGAGCCATATTCAAAAAATAGAAATAATACAAATTAAGTGGAATAAAATAAAATTGAAAACGTTGCAAATTCAATATGACAGATTAAATATATCCCCTAAAAATAAAAAATTAAGAATGAGTTTAGTGGTCATGATATTACCTCATTAAATCCAACCTCAACATCTTTCTCAACTAAATCAGAGACATCCTCAACATGAAACATATTAATCAAATCAGTAATACCAGAAATGGTAGACATACGTTTAACCTCCAAATTATCCATAACCATATAACTAACCAACTCTTTCACATACCCATCCGTTCCTGTCGCATAACTTGAAACTTTTTTACATAAACCATTTGGCTCAACATAAGTCAGCAAAGTCGACATCTCAAAGCCGCACAATGAACAAACAGTCCCGAAACAATCAGTAAAATTGTTACAATCTTCGTAACTATCGCAACTATATAAACTAACCTTATTATCTGTTGGTGCGCCGTCATTTAGGGACAGTAATGGAACATTAACGGATAAGGTTGGGTTCAAAATCGTGTCTTTTTTAAGGTTCGGTTGGAAACAATCGGCGCTAAGTGTCTCGATGCTTTTGTAAAGCGATCCGAGACAACCCACCATGGGCTCATTCAGATATAAGAGTCGGATGATCGTACCAATTGGTAAAGACGTGATTTGGAATAGGAAATCTACGAAATCTTTCCCAACTTCTGCGAATAAAACTTTGTTTGCTTTTGAATTAATTAAAAGCTTTATACTTATTATTAACTTACCTTGATTTTGATTACCTAAAATGTTTTGTTCTTTTTTTCTGATTTCTTTAGATAATTCTATCGATAGTTTTTCGATTCCTGTCTGTCTTTTTAAATTCTTTGATATTTTTGAGGGGTTTTTGTGTCTGATTTCACATTTTTGATTGGTTTCTTTACCCATTTTTGAAAAGTTGAGTCATTTTAAGTGGGGGATTATGTTGATATATATATATAAGGATTAAGGAGTTGTTGTTACACGGAATAAATAAATAAATGATTTTAATTTTGAGGCAGAATTGCATCAGTTAATTTATCAATTATTGTGCTATATGGAGTATGTAATAATTATGTATGATATGGGAATTGAAAGGTCTAATTTATATGTTATTATGTTCAATTAGGAGAATTAATTGAGAATATGAAATGAAAGGTTCTATCAAATCTCCTTTACTAAACAAACTAGAGATAATTGAAAAGTCTAATTTTTTATTAATTTATTTTTATTATTAATTAATAATAATTAATTTAGATATTCATAAATTTTTTTATTGTTTAACTTTTTTTTGAAAGATATATTCATAAATTGACAATTGGCACAAATGATTGAGGAAGTGTCAAATAGCAAAAATGTTTCTCAATTAGTATCTTGTATGATGATGATTAATTTAGGTCATTATGTCACCAGTTTTTGTTTTACTGTTGAATTAAAAAAATTGAATTTTATTTTTCGTTCATAATGTGGTTTTATATAATTGTAATTTTATTTTATTTTGAGTAAAAGTTTAATGGTGATGGGTTAAAGGACTATTACTTAATGTAAAATGATACTTCATGTACAGGGCTAAGGCGAAAAACACTTGTGTGGACTTGGTGTATATTAAAATAGTGGATCAAGTTTTAACACTTTTATTCCTACTTTTTTTATGCAATTCACTCTGTTCACTCTTTATTATTTATTTCAAACATCAAAGTAACCGGTAAAAAAACTTTTTGAGAAAAATATTTTCAATTTTATTAAAAATTATTTAATTTTAATTTTAAAATTTTTAAATCTTGTATTTTTAACTTTTATTCATGAATTTAAATATTTTTTTATTAAATAAACTCTAATCAATCAATGAATAGAAAATGGTGGTAAACGACCATAAGATTTTAGTTGGTTTTAACATATAATTAGGATTAGTAAAGTGACCGTCTTTCTGATAGACGCTTTTCAGATCCAACCCATTAATTAAAGCTTAATATCTTCGTATCTTTACTCTATATTTTCTTTATGAGTCAGTTCAAATAGAGATAGTCTTTCATAAAGACAGTCTTTCACAAGAATTTGTGAAAAATTAAAAGCCAAAACAGAATCTTTATTTCTTCGCATTTTATATTTCTAAATAAATTCAATTTCTTGAATGATGATTGGATTCACTATAATTTACTTTAATTGCAGTGGACGCTAATGTATCGAATTCAATAAGGCTAGTTTAATTGTTTTATTCAATTTTAATTATCACGGAATAGGAAACAAAATAATAAAGAAAATTCACATGTCAACAAAACTATTAAAATTTTGATTTTGGATTCGAATTAACTTACTTTTATAAATTTTTTTATAATAATATATAGAAGGATTTGCGAATTACAGATTTTATTTTAGCACTTAAACAAACTATAATATTAATGTTTTTTGCGAATTACAACCATTAAAATATTAAAGTTTGTATGTTTATGCAAAACACAGAATTCCGACCATTTTTGTGGTCGAAATTTTATGTTAAGTGGTGGATATAATTCGCAAAAAATATAAAGATTAGGACAGTAATTTGAAAAAGTGCTAAACTTTAACACTGTAATCATTCGGCGGATGTAAATTGTAACAATGGGTAGCATAGGCTACCCATGTTATTTTAAAAAATAATTTTTTTTGTTAATTTGTTCTTCTTCTGTCGTTTCACTATACTTAATATATTTTACTTTTCATGCAATCCAATATATTATTTTCATTATTTATATATATTGAAATATGCACGTCTAAAAATCATAAAAGTTAGTATTACGAATAGTGTAGGTATGGATATTGAACACAAAGAGAAACAAGCTAGTTGGAGTGATATAAATCCAAGATCATATATACTCCCTCGGTCGCTTTCAATTTGCAGTTTTGCACCTCTTTTCTTTTTAGTTTGTCCCACTCATTTTGCACCTTTTTTTTGGCAATGGCCCCACTTTCTTTATTTAAATCTCATCCACAAACTTATTTTCTCTCTCTCCATCTTAACCACTCATACCTATCATTCACTTGTTTTTTGTCTTAATCTCCAACCAAATCCAATATTTAATGGGTGCAAATTTTTTGTCTTAATCTCCAACCAAATCCAATATTTAACGGGTGCAAAATCATAGGGACGGAGGGAGTATTGCATAAATATTTAATTTTTAATATATCATTGATATCGATGAGTACATTATTATTATTTAAACTTGAAACTATTTAGTAGATAATAGTACTTGCAATATAAAAGCATTGAATTATAGAGTTATATATTCCTGCGTGCTAGGCTGCTTTTATCAAAGCTCTAGATGGAAAGCTTCTTAGGAAGGAACACAGTGGTCAATACAGTGTTGGTCTCCATTGACGCTTTCAACATCGCTAATCCCTACAAAACCATAACATTCACTCAAATAATAGACATATAATAGACATAAAAACAAGGAAAATTATCAATGAATGGTACCTCTTAATTTTTTTATTATCAATGATACCCTCGTATTATTGAGCGTTTTACAACCGTAACTTTTTTTAACTTTTTTCGTCCAAAATCGCACACAAAGTGCCAAAATTCAAGGAAGCTATTAATAATTTTACTTAAAAACAATAAATAACACTTTAAAATTTAATATGATACCTCCACAAAACAAATAAAAAACACATTATTGATACGCAACGTATTATAAGAGATGCACCCATTTATAGTTAAACCAGTATATAAACTTGTGCAACGCACGAATTCATTAATAAGAAATATACAAAAACGTAACTTCAAAATATAATACAAGTATACATTATTGTGATTAAATTTATTGAGCATGCATGTGACTTTTCTAAAGCAACAATTACTTACTGACTGACTTTCATTCAATTAAAAATACCAAATTTTAATTAAGTATATCAAATTTTAGGTTAAGTATATAGAATTACTATAATAAGCTATATAAATACTTTACCTAATTTAGCTCTAATTTGAAAAAAATCAGATTTTTATTTAGGTAAATATATTCATGCAATCAACTATCATCCAGTATAATAATTCCATTTGTCATGGTTTCCTAATAATGACATTTGTCATTTTTATGTATGATAACTTGTATATATTATCACAAATCCAAAAATAAAAGATAAAAATGGTAGATGAATTAATAAGTACCTCATTAAGGCCAACTTGAACTTCTTTCTCAACCAAAAGAGTTACATCCTGGACACGAAATTTATTCATAAGAGTAATACCAGAAATAGTAGACATTGGTTTAACCTCCAAATTATCCATAACCATATAAGTTACCACTCCCTTTACATATCCATCACTTCCACTCCCAACGCTCGACGATGATGCATTCTGCAAATCCGCAGGCGGCGCGACATAATTCAGCAAACTCGTCATCGGATTGTTACAGTTCCGACAAGGAGTCCCTGACCGGTCACTATAATACGAACATGATTTGCCGTAATTGTTGTAATTACACCGATATAATCTCTTGTCGGATGCTGCATTACCATTACCATGATCTTTCAATGACAATAAGGGGACATTAACAGATACATTTGGGTTCAAAACAGAGTGTTTGTTCAGATTTGGTTGGAAATAATCAGTGCTGAGAGTCTCGATGCTTTTGTAAAGAGATCCTAAACAACCCACCATGCCATTAACAGTTAAGAGTCTGATGACAGTCCCAATTGGTAAAGACATGAGGTGAATTAGGAAATCCACGAAATCTTTTCCACCTTCTGCGAATAATACTCTGTTTGTTTTTGAATCAATTAAAAGTTTTAACATTAGTTTACCATTTTTTTGATCTCCCATTTTTTTGTTTTTCTTTGATTTTCCACCGCTCATTGATGAAGATTAGATTATGTTGATATTGATATATGGAGTATATATTTAAGCAGTGTTTTGGGGAGGATTCCAACAGACAGTTTATAATGTAACGTAATTTAATCAATGCACCGAAAACCTAAAGTCCAATTTTATAGTATGAATGAACAAGGATTTTACTGTTTTTTGAAATAATATAATGGGTGCATTAAAACAAAAATAATCAAATCCGCGAAATTAAAGCAGCAAACAAATGGTTCGTCTTCCTAGCATGGAGTATTGTGAAACGTATCAAGGTGGGTGGTAGTTTTGAGCATGTTTAGCATGTTCAACCGTACGCAGGGGTTCGAAAAATTAAGATACTTGATATATGTTAAGTGTTTAAAGGTCCAAATTTATAAGAAAAATATCTTAATTTTTAATATCACTCAAAATCTTCATATAATTTGTCAGTTTTTGCTCCGCCCATGGTTTTTAGTAGGAGTGCAGGGCATTAAAAATTGAAGGGGTTTGGAAGAGGATCGGGGAGGGACTAAAAAAATGGAGAGGAAATTTTGCGTTAAGGGTCAACGGTAATTTGAAAGAGTCAATAATTAAATTTAGTAAGTCATTTAAAAATGATAAAGTTTAGTATATATTCAACGATAAACATTTACATTTTCCTCCACCCTACTCTTATACTCTTATTATTTCACCTATTCTACTCTACTCTTATACTCTTATATTCTATCTCAGTTCACTCTTAAAAAAATTTAAAATTTTAAAAATAAAAAAATTTAAAGAATAATAATTAAAAATTTTAAAACTAAAATAAAAAATATATAATCTAAATCAAAAATTTTTAAAAATAAAATAAATTTTTTTTCGAAAATTTTTTTTCGAGTTATTTTGGATTGTAATCAAGGGTGAAAAGAGTAAAGAAAGTAGGAATAAGAGTATTAACTTGGTCTACACTATTTTAATATGCATCAAGTATAAACAAGAGTTTCTCTTTAATAATCTAGTGACTTGAGTTGAGGTGTTTAAGAAGGCAGGTCAACCCTACGAGTCAAGAGTCGGATCATATTTGAACGGTCTATTAGCGGATCTGGTCAATAATGAATTAGACCATCAACTTGGTGTAAAGGGTCGAAATGGGTCGGATGATTTAAGGGATAAGTTGCGGAAAAAAATTACCACTTTTTTTTATATATATTTTTATATATAGAGGTGGGTCAACCAAACGGACGTTAATGTAGAATATAAAAACTATTATATTAAAATCTATAAAACGATTCAAAACGGGTTTGGTATACACGGGCTTTGACCTGCCCCAACCCATTTGAATTTGACATGACCCATCTTGACCCAACTACTAGTACATAAAACCAATAGATTTATGATTTTAGACATGTGAGTGTACAAGTGAACTCTAATCACTACTCAAAGGATATTATTAATCAATCAATTTATTGAAAATCGTGGTAATAGATCATAATATAAGATTTTTGGATTAGTAAGGTGAATCTAATTATTATTTCCAACAACTTTTTCTGTAAATTAGTGATAGGTGTAAAAGATAATATGAAAAATCAGGACAATGCTTCTAGAAACTTCTTTAAGCTCAAATTTTAAGTTATACTTTCTAGTTTCTATGAACATGTAGAATGATATAGAAAACTTGAGTGTAGAATATGCTATAAGTTTATAACCTAGACATAGTTGCTTACATCGACATTGTAAACAAGTGTTCGAGCAAAAATATTCTTGTACAATTTATGATGATGTAATTAAATATTTGTATTGATCAGTTAATGTAATACAATATTTATTAATTGGATCTAATAATGAAATCCGCGTGTCGTATACATGTTTTAGACATCGGCTTTTCTTCTTAGAGTCGTTAGTGGCGTCATGCTTTCTTGCTTGCTCTAATTCCTTGTGTGTTTTGTTTGGTATTCTTTTGTTTCCAAGTTTTGTATTTGTTTACATGCATGTATGGGATCTATTATGCGTTGTTTTTCACCTCTCGTGGCAGATAGTATCTTCATCTTCATCGAGCCGGAGGACTCTTCTTTTTGCCGTGCTTTCCTTTACGGGTATGAGTACCCTGTGCTAGAATAATATATTTTGACAATATTTAGAGTATATTGTATATTTTGTATATCTTCATATCTTAGGTAATTATCTTAGGCATTATTATGTAATTTATTAGTTTCCCAAAACACTCTAGAATAACTTTGTATTTATTCTCTATGTTTGTAATAGATGGCAACCAATCAATCATAATCAATTCTATTATGGTATCAGTTCTATTACCCTGCCCATAGATTAGTCTTCTATGAGCGGGATATACTGGGTAGGATGATGATGATGAATGCCCTTAAATTCTATCAATAAGAAATTACGTGTAGCTAATTGATCAAATTCAATAAAGTTAGTTTAATTGTTTTGTTTAATTTAATTATCACGCAATAATAAACAAAATAATAATTTAAATACACATGTCAAAAAATTACTTCCTCCGTTTTCATACGTATTCTCAAATAAAATTAACGAATTTTAATGTCAAATTTGACTTTGATTTCTCATAGAACTATATCAAAAAAACATACTTATGTAAGATCTTGATAGATTCATCTCAATATAAATTTTTCAAATATAAAATTTATAGAACTTTTATCAACTCACAATTAAAAATATTTGACTTTTAAATTTGCATTAAAATCCGCGCAAAAAATAAATGGGAAAAAACAAATAAAAAAAAGGGAGTGTTAATTAAATTCGTTCATTTTGCATTGCACTTGGTCAGTTTTAGATATAAGTTTTTATAAAATTCAAACAATAGTATTAGACAAGTAGTATAATTAAACAATTTAATGTTTTAGATAAAATATAATTCCTCTTTTCTTAAATACCTGCTGCATTACAATTTTGTGCATTTTCATTGTTTAAGCTCATATTGTAAAATGCCAATGTGTAATAAAAAAAATATAGTCATGTTATTTTATTTAAATTCTCTAATTACATAAATTCCATAGTTAGGTGTGGCTCATAATCTCAATTTGTGTAGCTTGATGTTGTGTGAGTAGCAGTAAGAGCATAAAATTCAACCAGTCGAGCGGTTTTCAGCCTCTAGTGCGCGATATTCTGTTTTGAACGGGTGTTTGGTTTGATTGTTGTCCGTTATGTTTTAGATAGAGAGGGAAGTTAAAATTAGGAATCTTGAATAAATTGAGGGTTTTCAATTTGCTTTTATACTCATAGTTTTTCATCTTCATAGTTAGTATTGATTAGTTTGATTTTATAGTCTAATATCAATTTGATTTCATGATTTTCCCGCCTTTCAATTTTTTGGTTTGATTTTTTTTTTTTTTTATATTTTGCAATCTTTCTTATTTTTAATGTTCATTGGAAGAGCAATTGCTAACACATAATATTAACTTTTTATAATTTTTAAAAAAATATAGTTCAATACATAAATAATGAAAGTAAGACATTAAATTGCGTAAAATGTGAAATATAGCAAGTATAATAAAACAAAAGAAATAAATAATGGGAATTAATAGAAAGTGGATGTGTAGATATTTAACACAATTAAAGATAAGCAAGCTAGTTGGGGAAGGAAATCCAAGATCATATATTGCATGCCAATAATTAATCTGTAAAATATCATCGCGATGAGTACATTGCATCATACATAATCATTAATTAAAAATTAATTAGTAGATAATAATAGTATTTGCAATACAAAAAAGCATCAAAAGAGTAATATAGTTATACTAAGCTGCTATTATCAACGTTCTAGAAGGAAAGCTTCTCAGGAAGGAACACATTGGTCAATACAGTGTTGGTCTCCATTGACGCTTTCAACATCGCTAATCCCTACAAAACCATACCAATATACAAAATTAATTAATGTATATATATCCACAACGCTGAGAATAAAAAAATTAAATACACAAAATTAGTAAATTCGGACCCTAAATTAAAATCCCTAACTAGAATAGACCATAATCAGATATTCTAGAATGTTCGTAACAAAAATAATGCTGCGTAAGAGACGACCTAATATATGATTAAATAATACTCTCTGCTATTCAGTCTAAATGTTCAATTTAGTTTTTTAACACTTAATATTTTAAGCTTTAATATATCAAATTATTTTTAATTGAAAATTATATAAAATTTGATATTAATAATCATTGTATTGAGACGAATCAAACTAAATTCACATGACTATGTTTTAATACGAATTAAGAGTGATGAGTAAATAGTGCCAAAAAAATGAGACATTTAAGCAGAATAGGAAGTAGTATATTATTAATTGAACATAAAATAAAACAAATCGAAAGGTTAAAAGAGGTTTATAAAAGACCATTAAAAACCCTAACCTAAAAATACAAAATTAGAACAGAAGTAAGACTAAACTCATTACAAAAGCAATCAAATTAGAAAAGATAAAACCCATATCATCACAATTAGAGGTGTTTAACGGGCCAAGTCGGGATGGGGCAGGTCATGTCAAATGTTAAACGGGTCGGGGCGGGTCAAGCCAATTTAAATCCGACCCAATTTGTCCCTTTTTTGAAAAGTTCATAAAATAATTTTTTTTATTATACTTTATGGTCGATAGATCGACCCATTTATGTATTTAATAATATCATTTAAAAATATAAAAAAAAGTGGTAATTTTTTTCCGCAATTAATAATTATAATTATTCGACTCGACCCTTTACAGGAAGGCCCGTTAATGACCCGCCCCATTATTGACCCAACCCGCTAACACCCGTTAAAATATGACCCGACCCTTAACCTGTTGGGTCGACCCGACCCATTGAACACCTCTAATCACAATTCACAAATTCAAAATCAAAAAATAAAAAATAACATAGTACATTAATGAAGATGTATAATTAGACGAGATTACCTCATTTTACTTAACATGTACTGAATAAGTTAGGGGTAAAAATTATATACTTTTTGACATTTTACTTAACTTAATGTGTTATTTAAAATTTTTATTTTAAATTATACATAAATAGATTAAAATTTTAAAAATCTAATAATATTAAAATATGCAATTAAAAAATTTAAACAAAATCCTAACCGTAATATTTAAATTTAATATAATAATAATAATTATAATATAACAAGTATTTTTTAAAACAAAATTAGGAACTGTTGTCCTTCTTCCTCACAAAGAGTATTGCAGTGATTTTAATATAATAACATTTATATCTATGGTGATACACCTGAATTGTAAACTTTTAAAACATTCGCTGACTTATGACTAATCTATTATTGTTGTATTTCTTTGTCAATAGAACGTCGTCGGTCTTAAAATTCAATTTCACTAAAAGTCTGAGTGCCATTCCAATTTAGGCTAATTGTCAAACGGTCAAAAAAAAAAATTCACAATTCAATTTATAAAAATAACATTCATATCGATGAGTATAAATCATACATAAACATACTACAAAAACTTGAAAATATTGAGTACTCCTGATAATTCTCATATATATAGTCCTGATTGGCTGCTACTACAAAACATAATAAAAATGACTTTTAAAAGCCCAACCCAATATATACTTAGAGAGTTAGAGTTGTAACAAAATTTAGGAAGGAAGACAGTTGTCAATATTGCAATTCCCTTTATGCAAAATCATACTCCCTCCTATTCAACCTATTAGTCCCATTTACTTTTAGTACATTTGCCGAGACAATATTTTAACCCTTAATATTTGTAATTATGCTTAATTAAAAATTATGAAAATTTGATATTAATAATCATTGCATTGAGACGAATCAAACAAGATTCCACTTAACTATGTTTGAACTTATAGATTAAAAATTAAATATATATCAAGAATGATAAGTGAATAGTAACTCAAAAGTAAATGGAACTAATAGGATGAATAGGAGGGAGTAACAATATCCCCAAATAATTAATCAATCAATCAACAAAAAAATTTATTTTTAATAAGTATTCACTTTAAACATGTTTATTTTTAGCAATTATACCTAATAATTGAGTTTATTTAAATATGTTATTAATGAGTATTAATAATATTTTTTAATAAACTCAATTATTATTAGGTATATAATTGCTAAAAATATATACAATACTTATATTTATTACTAATAACTTTATCACATAATCTTATAAATACTAGGTGTATTTATCTTTAGCAAAATAGATATAATAGGTAAATTTAATCAAATTAACCAATATATGAATTTATTTTTAACATATCAAATAAAAAACAATTTATTATTAATTTACTATTTTCTGTCAATTTCAATTTGAATCAAAGAGAAAAAATGTTATTTTAAAAAAGTGCTAATATATAAAGAGAAAAAATGAATTGAGTGAATAAAATGAAAACAAATTTTCTAAATTCAATTTCTTAAATGCGAGTTAGATTCACTATATATACGGCCAAGAACTAATTTTGATCCTTATTTTCTGCTGTACCAACAAATTTCTCTGTAAATAAGTGATAGTTCCTTAATTTTATTGTTTAATTGTTTTGTTTAATCGCATAGAATTCAATAAAGATAGTTTAATTGTTTTGTTTAAATTTAATATTCACCCCAAGAAAAACAAAATATATAATAATGAAAATACACAAGAAAATTTGATTTTAAAGGTTCCGACTTTGCCTCATTTGCTTCTAAAGGTTCGAACTTTCGTTTATCCTAGAAAGGTTTGAACTTTGGGGGTCATCTTCATTTAAAGATTTTTAGGGGTTTATTTGGGTTGATTTTGGATTGATTATGGGTTTTTATGAGTTTTTCTGGGTTGATTCTTGGTTGATTATGGGTTTTTTACCCATAAAAACCTATAATCAATCCAAAATCAACCCAAAAAAAACCCTTAAAAACCTTTAAATGAAGATGACCCCCAAAGTTCGAACCTTTCTTGGATAAACGAAAGTTCGAACCTTTAAAAGCAAATGAGGCAAAGTTGGAACCTTTAAAATCAAATTTTCCAAATACACATGTGAAAAAACTACTTTCATTTTTTAGGAACTTTAGTTTCAACTTTTAACTATGATTTCACAAATATTGATCTATATGAAGAAATATATTTATGTGGGTTATATATTGTGATGTATATGCCTTGAGTCTTTGGGATTAAGTATAAGTATGAATATAGCTTCATGTGGGAAGCTTTGAAGTGGTCTTTGAAGAGTAGTCTTGTGTATATGGACAGAAGTGGAAGCCGACTCGACTTGAAATATGTAAAAAAAATGAATGGGAAAAACTAATAAAAACAAAGGAAGTGTTAAATTCATTAATCTTGCATTGTATTTAGGCAATTTTAGATAAAACTTTATAAATTAAAATTCTATTAATTGTAGTATAATCAAACGATTCAATGTTTTAGATAGAATATATTTCCTCATTAAATTACGTAATTATGTGCACTATTCATCGTTTACGTTCACATTATAAAGTACAGCTAAATTATATAAATAATGAAAATAACTCATTGAATTACGTAAAAAAATCAAATGTAATAATCAAGTACAACTGTGAAGGAAATCCAAGACCATATGTTGCATGCCAATTTAACTTGTAAAATATCATTAATACCGATGAGTCCATTACATCATACATCATCACTCAAACTTGAAATAATTTAGTAGATAATAATAGTACTTGCTTGCAATATATAAAAGCATCAAAAGAGTAAAATAGTTCTACTAGACTGCTATTATCAAATAACCGTAATATCAAAGCTCTACATAGAAAGCTTCTTATTAAGAAATACAGTGCTCAACACAGTGTTGGTCTCCATCGACGCTTTTAACATCGCTAATCCCTACAAATCCGGTAATTAACAAATTTATTTAACAAAACATGTAATTATAGACATAAAAAAACAATCATACAAATTTAATGTAGTATTAACATATTCTAGAAATTATTGTTTGAAAATAATGTGTACAAATTGTTGTTTATTAATGTATCATAAGGTTAAATAGTTCAATAGTTGGCATTCTCATAAAATGAATAAATAGCTTTTTTTTGAAGTATCTCTTATGGAAATGATTTTTCACAACTTGTTAGTCCCATTTGTCTTCCAACTATTTTTTAGATGGATTAAATGAGACCACTTAAAATGAAGAGAGAAAGAATAATAAGTAAATTGTTAATGGTTTTCATTAGATTTATTAGAAGAATGTAATATAATACTCCCTCCTTTTTCATAAAGAATGATACATTTGAGTTTACACCAAAATCAAAGAGAAATGAGACCACTTAAAAGTGAGTGGAAAACTCTTTTTATCCATAAAGGGTATTAATATGTATATAGTGTTGTGCTGTTGTAGTAAGGATAAAAGTGTAACAAAAATAACAAAAATAAAAATGAGACATTTTTATTAAATTGACCCACTAACAATTATCTCATTTTCTATGAATAGGAGAAAGTAATAAGACTAATCTAAAAACCCAAATAAAATAGGACTAATAATAAACTCATAACAAAAACGCATGGTTAAACTAAAATATCACAAATCAGAAAATAAAAAGCTAATGATGTATTAGTATAAACGAAAAAATTACCTCATTGAGACCAACTTCAACTTCTTTCTCAACCAAAAGAGAAACATCCTTAACACGAAATTTATTCATAAGAGTAATACCAGAAATAGTAGACATAGGTTTAACCTCCAAATTATCCATAACCATATAAGTTACCACTCCCTTCACATATCCATTACTTCCAATCCCATTGCTCGACGATGATGCATTCTGCAAATCGGCGGGCGGCGCGACATAATTCAGCAAACTCGTCATCGGATTGTTACAGTTTCGACAAGGAGTCCCTGAACGGTCACTATAATATGAACTGCATGACGACCCTCTGTTGGAACCGTAACTACACCGATATAATGTCTTGTCGGATGATGCATTAGCATGATCATTCAATGACAATAAAGGGACATTAACAGATACATTTGGGTTCAAAACAGAGTCTTTGTTTAGGTTTGGTTGAAAATAATCAGTACTGAGTGTTTCGATGCTTTTGTAAAGAGATCCTAAACAACCCACCATGCCCTTGGCGCTTAAGAGTCGGATGATGGTACCAATTGGTAATGACAAAATGTGGAATAAGAAATCCACAAAATCTTTACCACTTTCTGCGAATAATACTTTGTTTGTTTTTGAATCAATTAAAAGCTTTAAAATTACCGTTTCATTCTCGTCATCTTCCATTTTTCTTTTTTTTTGATTTGGATTGGATTGGATTGGATTATGTCGATATTTATAATAAGAAGAGATTGAGTTTCAAGGAGAATTCCAACAGCCAATTTACTAATTGAGCCTTTTTAAGCATTGTAATAAATGTAAATTAATTAATTGTAATCAATTCACCATATGGGAAAATTAAAAGTCTGAATTTGAATCAACAGGGATTTTACAATTTTTTTTAAGAAAAATTATTATTAATGATACTCTTAAATTTTTTCACTTTGTTAACGATACCTTTAAGTTGTAATTGAGGGTTTTACAACTTTAACATTTTCTAATTTTTTTCATTCAAAATCGTTAACTTTTTTTCTTTTTATTTTACTTTTTCAGTGTTTTGAATAGAAAAAATTTAAAAAGGCTACGGTTGTAAGACGCTTAATAGAATATTCAAAATAACTTTGGAGTTCTATTAATAAAGTGTAAAAATTTAAACTTTTGTAATTTACACTAAGAAACAAAAATAATTTATACTATATACTAAAACTAAACACAGCTTACATAAGCAACTCAAAAAATTAATGAGTTGTCATCTTTTCATGAAATTGATGATGTCATTGAATAAGGATGAATAAAGGAATATTAAATGTTAATGATGTTTATAAGATGGTTAATTTGACCATCATTAAAAACTTTAGTTGAGACTATAACATATACTATTAAAAAAAAACAATGTTATAAAAAGTATATGTAATAATAATGCACAAATTAATATTTTTGATTTTTAATTAACAAATCATCATTAATTTATATTTATTTAAAAAAATATTCATTCAGTTACATATTAATTATATTATTTTTAGTTATACTTTTAAAAATAGTTCACTAAAATGCTAATTATATTATAGATACAATTTACAATGAATTGTTAGAATGATAACAATAAAAAAATTTGAATTTCAATTTTCATGAATTTAATAAAATGAGTATTAAAAAATAATTAAAATTAATACACCCTCCGAATCATTTTAAATGTCCCATTTGAGTTTTTACGATTATTAAGGATGGTGTCGGGTCCATTAAAAAGTGGTAGTTGGGTATTTTAATTTATTAAATTAAATTAATTGTAAAGGTGGTAGTTGGGTATTAGGAATTGAAAAAGTGGGGGTATTTAGGTAAAAAGAAGATATACAAAAAAGAAAATGAGACAATTGATATGAATTTGCCAAATAAGGAAATGGGACAACTGAAAAGATTCGGAGGGAGTATAATATTAAGCCGGACCTATTTAATTTTATTTGTTTTTTACATCAAAATGAAAAAAAAAAAAAAAGATTTATAGACTACACATCTCAACACGATGCAACTTCTTTTCAAGGGGTGAATTTGTTAAGAAATATGCGGTTAAACGTGTTTAAAGGGCAGTAATATTATTATAGGTGATCTCATGAAAAGTTTTTCCGGAGTGCGCACAAGTGAGGTCAAAGTTTTCTCAATGCACTTGAATTGGAATTCATTCATAATTATTTAAGGCATATTTAGCGATATTGAAGCTCAAGGGAAAGAACGAAGTAATAAAATCGTATCAATTCTTTAGTTTGTCGGATATACACAACTTTATTTTTGTTAGTTATAGGTTCTTAACCCTTAGTAACAAATATCATATGTAATTACAATATGTCTTCTATGAGACAGTCTTACGGTGAGACGATTTTAAAACAAGAGCCCATAAACTAGAAATTTCTATTATTGGAATATTTTAACACAAATATGAAACATGTTTCATGGTAAAACCGTCTCATATAAGAATTTGCGATGTAATTAACACAAGTAAAAAGTGAATTGAATGTATTGCATCGTTCAATTTTATCTACACAAATTTTTACTTGAGACCGTCTATATAATAACACAATGTCTCAAGTTTTGGGGCTGACCCAATTGATAAATTAAAAAGAAAAAACTAATTAGTGATTTAATAAGTTAAAAGGGAGATATGGGCTGGGCTCTTTAGACACGTCTATAGTATAGACGGTCTCTTAAGAGAGGGTCTGTTTTATCTATAATCTATTATAATAAATATTAAATAATAAATAATAAATTAATTAATTATATATATTTTCCCATCGAAATAAAAGATGGGACAAAACATTATTTTTGTTGAGTACTTCGGTTTATTTATTAATTAAAAAGTCATAATTATATATTTTCCTCTGTTTTGATTTACTTGCTATCATTGCATGGACACGAAGAGTGAAAAGTTGCTTATTTGAAATTTTTTAATATTATTTGTTGAAAAATGAAAAAGAAAAATAGGTGTAGATAAATATAGAAGTAGATATAACTTTAAATGATTGATTTTTTATTAAAAATAAAAAAGAAATGTAGCAAGTAATCGAAATTTTCCAAAATGAAAAATGTACCGAGTATTATGGAAATCTTCATTTTCCAGCCCCTTCCTTCCCTTTCCTCTTCCCCTTCGGAGAAACAAAAATGGTGAAGGGTCGTCAAGGAGAACGAGTCAGGTATTTCTCTTTACTCATTTCACTCTTTCTCTCTTATTTGTATTATCCAATATTCCAATTGTAACATCTTACATCTTCTTTTTTCATTTCAGGCTCTATGTCAGAGGCTCAATTTTAGGTTACAAAAGGTAATCCCCAGTGTCTTTCCCCTTTAATTGAATTCGGAAATTTTTATTTTTTGATATTGGTTTTAAATTTGATCTATTTTTAACTGTTATAAATTAGGTCAAAATCAAACCAGTACCCAAATACATCTTTGATTCAGATCGAGGGAGTTAATACCCAAGAAGAAGTTGCTTGGTATTTGGGAAAGAAATTGGCTTACATTTACAAGGCCAACACTAAGAAGAACGGTTCACATTATAGATGTATCTGGGGTAAGGTTTGTAGGCCTCATGGTAATAGTGGTGTTATACGTGCTAAGTTTAAGTCCAACCTTCCTCCTAAATCAATGGTATATACTTCTCTCTGTTTCTTCATTGTTTTAAGGGCTGTGATTTTTTGGTGTAAAGTTGGTAATGTTTGGATGTTTGTTTGTAGGGTGATAAGGTTAGGGTTATGATGTACCCCAGCAACATTTAAGGTAACTCTTGCTTTCATTTTGAATTGTATATTCGCCATTAATTGGGTGTAATTTTGTAGCTTGATTGATTTTGAACTTATGATCAATGTACAATTGGAATTGTGATCTAGTATGAACAAATGTTAATTTTGGTTTGGGATGGTTTGCTTTAACCCTAATGTTCTGATGGGGAGCAGTTGTTGACTTGCTGTAGCACAATGTTGCCTAGATTTCTCTGTATTATGATTAAGCTCGTTATATCCGTCAATGTTCATACAGAAACTCTAATGCCATATTTAGTTGTGCTATTTTCATTGGGGTTACAAAGATGGATCAAATTGTTATGTTTATGCTAAATCTATGTCAACTACTTTTGAGTCTTGATGCTTGGTGAGAGCATGTTAGGATTGAAAGTGTGGATATTGAATAATTCTCAAGTTTTTATATTGGACTAGTAAGAATCGTAAATTTTACTGTAGTAAGATGTTTTGCGTACTGCCTTTGTCCCATAACTTTTGCTATAAATACAAGTTCGGAGCAACTTAAGGAAAGAGGAAATTTTTTTAACGGGAGTTGATAGAATGTGTAGATGAGATGAAAAAGATCAGTTAAATGTGTGGAGTTGAATGTATTTGTGTTTAGTACCTTATAATTTGTTAAGGTAAACACTAACGTGACATGAGTTCCATGAATACGCTGATGTGAGTTATAATGTATTTATGTTTAGGGGTGGCAAAATTTATATACTAAAACATGCCATCCGAATCTAGATATGTGAAATTCTGGATATCCAAGCATTTGGAATGGATATGTGTAACCCAAATTTATTAAAGTTGAACATTCTCCTCAATCTGAAATTGTTAACTACCTTGATCTATAAATTTCAAAATACACTGATAAAATGAAAGAAAAACGCACTGAGAAGTAACCAAAGATACTGTCATAAGATTTTAGCCCATTTTTTATCCACCGTTTTGAGGGCACCATATATATACATATAGCTTTTCCAATCAAACAGTGCTCATGTGTCATGAAAGATTACAAAACCTTATTTGTTCAAGCCCTTTGAGTGTGCTAGTGATAGAATGCTACTAATACTTTTTGCTGCCCCAACGGATGGTCCAACACGGAAAATCTCCCTCCATGTTTTACACAAGAGTGCAAGAGAAAATTAGTTAAAAGGAAGAGTGTGACACCTATGGAAGAGGGGACCGTAAATACTCATGTTGTGTTAAAATAAAGGGAAATGGGAGAGGGTAGACTTTATGTTAGTGTGGTTCTGTTTTGTTTAATAAATCTTGTATTTTCTATTTTAAGTTCTTGGGCTTATGCCTATATAAGGACTTATTGTAGTCATTTGTGGATGTCAATTAAGAATTTGAATAAGGAATTGAATAAGAAAGGAGTTTATACAACACTCGAAGTTGTGTGGGAGTTTGCATAGCACTCTAAGCTGTGTGTTCATTCTTTGTGTAATTGTGTTCATTTGTGTTCTTTCAATTATTGTCACTCAACTTCGCAGACACACTTCGTAAGCAATTTTCTTATACGCTGCAACATAATTCAACTCATTTATTTCTCATAAATCACCAATAAGCCACTATAATATCCTCCTATCTCAATCCAAAGTTATTCTCACTTACAAGATAAATGAAATTCATCTAAGAACCTTAATGACCAAAAATTCAATACTAATGGAGATCAAACAAGAATAATATTGTTTGAATTGTAGATATTACTAGAATATAGAAAATATTTTTGATGCTATCTCAAAAGAAATAAAATACCCGACAAAGAGTACTTCATTTAAAGTGAAGGAGACTCCAAATTGTATTCAGTATTCAAATGAAGCTTTTGATGAAGGGAGAAAAACATGGAAACAAGTTCTACTGTAACAGTTACGTAATAAAGTAATTAAGCTAAAATTTCTACTTGGAAGAGAGGGGTAGTGTGCAAATCTTGAGATATTTGTAGCAAAATAAGTGAGAAGCAAGAAGAGGCAAGAGCAAAAAGAGGCGTGAGTATAGGTCTACAAAGACAAGATGACGCTGGCATGTCTAAAGAAGTTGAATACTTGAATGATAGATTTGAATGTGATCTAAATGTTCGGTTTTGTTTTGTTTGGAGATGCAACTTAAGGTTTATTATTGCACGAGAGTCCATTCTTCATTTCTTTGGGCATTGGCCCAAAACTACAAGTTCTTTGTTATTTAAAGCAATTAAAACAGTTTGAATAATCTGTCTTCATCACGAGTTCTGTATATTCGTATTCGTATGTTCGAATATTCGATCCATATATCCCAATTCAAAAGCGTGTACAAAATATCTGAATTTGAAAGCGTGTACGAATTCGAAGTTGACACCACATGATCCAAAAAATATGAATTTTAAAAACAGGCAAGAAATCTGCCAATTTTGGATTGAATAGTGGATTTTT
This sequence comes from Amaranthus palmeri, assembly GCA_019776075.1. Taxonomy (NCBI): domain Eukaryota; kingdom Viridiplantae; phylum Streptophyta; class Magnoliopsida; order Caryophyllales; family Amaranthaceae; genus Amaranthus; species Amaranthus palmeri. The sequence goes on from JAAKBH010000300.1 coordinate 535,981, forward strand.
GGGATCATTGCGCACTCCTAGTTTTGTTAGTCCTACAATCTGCATTTTTGTGCTTGAATTATATACTTATTGTCACCTTTGAGCCCGTTATACTGGTTTCAGATTGTGCATATTTAAAGTATCAATTTTAAGTTGATAAGTACGTTTAAATTTTTTTGCAGAAGCTACGTATGCAAGTTTGTAAAACCGAGGAATTTGGGGTAGACCTATTCACCGGAGAGCTACAAGGAGCCATTTTCTTTTAGTTTTCTGGCTTGTTGTAAGTTGTATCTTGGTGGTCATTTTTGTTCTGAAACCCGAAATTTTGGATCTTTTTTACCATGACGAATGTAATGCTGGTTTGTCCGTCTGATATCAAACAGTAATTTTCAATTTTTGATGGTTTTCTGCATCAGTCTCGAAACGTTGGTGTTCATTTATCTGAAATTGTTATGATATAATTCTACAGTTTTGTTTAGACAAGAAATTCCGATCTGATGAGAATAATCGTGAATGCGACTTGGCTGTTGATTTCGCACCAGTGTGAAACTATATGGATTTACATTCGCAATTGAGTGAAATTCCAGATTTGTTTTTTGGATTTCGACGTGGGCATTACATAACGAGTCCGAGCTAAAAGGTTTGCTATTGTGGATTAACGTTTGATTTTTTTCATTATCCATCGCTGTTCACTTTGTTGGGGGAAGATACGAACTCGAACTATCTCGAAGAGTTGCTCTCAAGATGGATTACCAAGGTTTCATTTCACCGATCATTCGCATGATCTTTTTCATTCATTTTGATTTTCTACCATCTCGACTTGCAGATTTAAATCTTTCATATCCTATTTTACCCGTATGCATTTCAGTTTACATACATTTTTTCTTTCGCTCTTTTCAAGCCTCTTCAGTTTTACAATCCTGTCTTCCTTACCCGGATTATCTCGAGCAATTTTTTTTTGTCTTCTCCTCGATATGAGATTAACAAAGTCGAAACTTAAGCGGGCGAGCCTACCTAAGTTGAAAAGCGAAGCTGCAACTACTCGACCAACAATAGTACAATATAGTTCGTACAAATGGCATGAATCAATGTGTAGTTACATAGTACGTAGCTCATTAATATAATGTGCATCTATGTTAGTTGTTACGAATAGCATGATTGTATATTATATGCTCACCATTTTATGTCATTGTGTATTTGTTGTTTGTGCACATTGCATGCTTCTCTTATGTCACTAATTGCATGCTCTCCATCATCACTAGCTAAACATAAAGTGTGACTAAAAAAACGTAATTAGGTAGTCGATGACATAAATTTGAATTTTGTGTATAGATTATATGTACTTTAACTTAGTGTGATAGGATTAGAGGTGTTCAAAACAGATCTACGAATTCGATATTTACTCGACTTTGTAACTAAATTCGACTTTGATTTGATTTAATAATGAAATTAAAATTAAGTAAAACCCAATTAGATAAAAGATTCGATTGTAAATTGATTCAGAAAATCTGACTCGAAATCATTCTGATGACCAAATGAACACTTTTTGATAGGTGTTAGAAAGTGAAAGCAAACATACTTTTATTTGATTAAAGCATATATCTTATTTTAAAGTTATTCCTTTGTTAAAGTGATGTCAAGTTGGCATTTATTCTCTAATACATACATAAATGTGAAATTGAGCATTTCTTCGTGTAATATAGAGTATTCTTCTAGGGAAACTTCATCTAGCCAATTTTCTGTTTCTTATTAGTTATTACTTACCAATACTTGTGTACGGAGTAAGGATATACAAAGCATTTTGATGCCTTTTATCTTTCAGCTAGTCTTGGATGAGATAACCTTATAATGAGACCATCTATTTGGGTCGGCCCAATTCACGAGCCGTAACAGCTTGGGTATTGTTTTTTCATTTTTTGGGCATTTTTCAATTTTGATCTAAAAAAGTATCAATTTTGACTATAAAGGTCTCAATTTTCAATATTGATACATTTAATGTCAAAATTGATAAATGCCAAAAAAAAAAATGAAATGTTATTACACGCGCGTGAAATGGGCGGACCCACACTTCGTTTTAACTTGCGATGGTCTCGTCCAAGTTTTGTGTTTACCTTTTGAATTTTACGTCATAAATAACTAATTAAAATGTCAACCAAACAATGATATGTTAAAATTTTTTTTTTGTTAATTGCTAATTAGCGTCAACTAAATAAGTTATGAATGTGAACAAGTTGGAAAAAAAATTTTTTGGAAATAATTTAAACATGGTATATTTTTTTTCCTTTTAATATGAGTAAAGTGCATACTTAACTTTGAGTGGATATTCATCTTTGTTTCACATGATTTTATTGTATATTAATAATTAAGGTAAAATCTCATTAAAGCAAACAAATTAGTTGTAAACTCACATGGAGGTAGACCCAACCCAAACCTCTTAAGTCCTTAGATAGTGGAGGAATAGTTGAAAATTTAACTAATTGTTCAACTACTTGGCTTTTCAACGTGAGATTAATTGCTAAATATTCTATTGTTGTTTGGCCTTCACTAATTTGCTTAGTGTGACTTGTATCAACGTTATATTTGACATTTGATTATCTTTTTTGAATTGAGTAGTAATAACTTATTCTATGTAAAGATAATTATCGGTTCATCTGATCACTCATGTGGTAGAAGTTTGATTTTCATTATCTATATGAAGATTTAATTATTATTTTCTTCTTATTTGCAGAAGAGAAAGCCTTTGCCATTCATTAAATTAAACCACACTCGTGATATTAATATTATTATATTATAATAAGTAGTAATATAATATCTTTTTTTAGCTTAGGTGTTTATCATTCGACATTATATATTGATCACAATCAGCATTTTTTTTAAAACATAGTCAAGAAAGCTTATATTTGATTCATCTCAACATAAATTTTTTAAAATTAATTTTTTATAATTATTAACAAGCACATTAGGTATGTATTCCCTCAGTCCCACGATTTTACAACATTTTCTACTTATTTTGTCTCATAAATTGCTACATTTTAATTTTTGGTTGATCGACACCTTTTAATAGTTTTTATTTAAATATTAAACTAATCTTTCCAATTCTCCATATAATCGACCTATTTAACTCACCCTTCAAAAATCATTCATCCATATTATACTTGGTACACCTACTTCATAACTAATGGATTACAAAATTAAATAAATAAACGAGTAAAACTTTTACCTCATCCCAGTCTACTATATCTAAAAAAGAAATAAACTTGTAAGAAATTGACTTTTAATTAAATAAGTAGCTCATATATATATATATATATATATATATATATATATATATATATATATATATATATATATATATATATATATATATATATATATATATATATATATATATATATATATATATATATATATATATATATATATATATATATATATATATATATATAGGATCAAATGAGAAGGATTTTAAAATGAGAAGGATGAAAGGATTTTTGTTTGTTTTGTTTGGTTACTATGTATTCAGAAAAGGTTACTATGTTATAAAAAAAGAACATTTTAAAATTAATGTCATAGTTACCTTTCTGTGTAACATAGTTACTTTTACAATTAGGTGGTTTTGGCTCAATCTTGACCACAGATTTTTTTATGTAAGTAAAATCAAGGGTGTAGAATCCTTCTTACTTACCCTTCTCATTTTCAATACCCTTCTCATTGAATCCCTCCCCTATATATATATATATATATATATATATATATATATATATATATATATATATATATGTGACAACTTAAATGACATACCTAAGCTAAATAAAAGAAAGAATTTTATTAGAAGCGACCGACGAACCATCCGCCATTGATAATCTCTACATTCTCAGACACACATAAACTACAATTTGCACACATATACTCTCTCCCAACGCGCTTTTTACCTCTCTATTTTCTCTCTCATCTTCCGTTCAATACCTCCATTTTAACGACTTAAGCTTCATCTTCTTTTTCCCCAAAATCCCCAATTATTAAGTTCAGCAATTCTTCACTATCATTTCATCTTAATTATAGTTATTTGTGAGATGAGATCCAATCAATAAAAAGACTCCTCAAATTGCTGCAAAATCCTCTTTGATTCCCCATTACAATTTCTTAATCCTTTAGTAATGTCAGATCTAGGGGTTTGAATCCCTAATTTACCCCATTTCCCCCCACGAATAAATTAATTTGGGCATTGAAATCTAAAAAGAATGAAATCGTCGAGTAGATTCTTCACAATAGGGCTAGTAGCAGCATGGTATTCATCAAACATTGGGGTTTTATTGTTGAACAAGTATTTGTTATCAAATTATGGATTTAAATACCCGATTTTTCTCACTATGTGTCATATGACAGCTTGTTCATTGCTAAGTTACATTGCAATAGCTTGGATGAAGATGGTACCTATGCAAACAATTCGATCTAGGGTTCAATTCTTGAAGATCGCAGCTTTAAGTTTGATATTTTGTGGTTCTGTTGTTAGTGGAAACGTTTCGTTGAAATATCTCCCTGTTTCGTTTAACCAAGCAATTGGGGCTACTACGCCTTTTTTCACCGCGGTTTTTGCTTATCTTATGACCTTTAAGAGAGAAGCTTGGCTAACTTACATCACCCTTGTTCCTGTTGTCACTGGTGTTGTTATTGCTAGTGGGGTAACTACTGCTCTCTACTTTTGTTTTGATTTAAATGGTGAATTGTTTTTTCTTTTTTCTTAAATGGATTTTGATGAATGCGTGTGTACCGTGTAGTTTTTTCACTGATTATGTGCCTTGATCTTGATTTGCAAATCTTATTATCAGTTTTTGCTCTCAGGTTTTGAGAGTAGCTGGGATTTTCATCAATGTATGCGCTGAAATTGAAACGGAATATGGGGGAACTCATAAGGATAAGGAAAATAGAAAACTTGGGGGATTTAAAGAGAGGGCGAGAAAGATCAATGATGACCCAAAGTGGAATACAGTACCCAATTTTTTTTTATATTTATAGTTGAGATTGTAGAAACTTGATATGAACGGAGAATCAGAATTCATGTGAACTATTATTATCGATTGATTCATGTAGTCAACCTTAATCTTTTGTGATCAAAGTTTTGGCATCGTTGTTGTCATTGTTGTTGATGTCTTTATATTGATTTGTTTCATATTTTTCCGAATTATTGTGTTTTAGCATATCTTACAAAGTAGTTTTGAAATTTGTTTTCTACAGATTGTGGCTTTATATTGTGTGAATTCTAGGAATTTTTACTTAAATTGGGTGTGTAAGATTGATTTTGTTGCTCAATCATGCTAGTTTTAGTTCTCTTTTTCAGCTTTGAGTGCAAGTTTTTTAGTTGGGATCTGAAGTGTATATGTGGTTAATCAGATTATGCTTTGCTTAAAGCTCTTAGATGACCTTAATTTTAGTTTGTTAGTGAATTAGCTAATTTTTGGTTGGTGTTAAGTGACTTGTTGCTGTTGATGTTTTGAAACTTTGAGTTGGTAGTGTGTTCAAAGAGACTATTTCAAGTGATTTATAGGAAGCACTCTTTCTGGTAGTTGGAGTTGCTTTTTCCATTTATGGTTTGCTGATAAGGAATAAATGGTCATGCTTTTGGTGCTAATGTATCTTTTCTTTTCATGCACTATTATAGGGTGAACCAAGTTTCCATCTTTTCGGATTTATAATGTGTGTGGGTGCAACGGCTGCTAGGGCTCTTAAATCTGTGGTTCAGGGGATTTTGCTGTCCTCCGAAGGGTAATGATCATGTCTTTTTGCATTCCCTTATGCCGAAAATTCAAATTTGGATTTGAGTGAAATCCACCATTGTTATATAAAGTGGTTAAAAATGAGGATTTGAGGACTTCTCAAACCTTGTTATTCTCAAATTCTTCGTTAATGATTTCATTATTGAAAAGAGAAATTTTTGTTACCAAACGCAACCTTATAGAATTCCCGAGTTCTAATGAAGTATATGGTTGATCAGTTGCGCATTAGTTATGCACTTTAGATGTGATATTATTTGAGTAATTATTAATTAGGAACTAAAATGTTTTTTCAGGGAGAAGCTTAACTCTATGAACCTCCTTCTTTACATGGCTCCGATGGCTGTTGTTTTCCTCCTTCCAGCAACACTGTTTATGGAAGAAAATGTTGTCGGTATAACTCTGGCACTCGCAAGGGAAGATGTTAAGATACTCTGGTTATTGTTGTTCAATTCTTCGCTGGCGTACTTTGTGAATCTGACCAACTTCTTGGTCACCAAACACACTAGTGCTTTGACTCTCCAGGTATGCAAATGAACTTTTGTTACCCTTGTTTGATAGAATGTTTATGTTGGGATCTGCAGACTGCAGATGCATTGTGTGATTCCTTTTTTTTGTTGCCCTACATTAATAAACCCTCATTACTGTTTTATAATATATATTTATTCTTCTAAAACATTCCCTGTGATAGTTGAAACAACAAATTTAAAACACTGATCACTGGTCTGGAGTATGGATGGTACAATTGTGGGATCTTAAATTATGCATTGGTTATATTCTTTAGGCAAGCATTTGGTATTTTGGTCATTAGCTATGTTACTTGGACTCTCAATTTTGTTTCACATACCCATGTCCAATCCTTGATGCTCGGACATTGGTATGACACTTAGACACTTCATTTTAGGCGTGAAATTGAATATTTAGATGTATCCGACACTTGGACAGATACCAATATCCGACATCAATTCCCGAGTCCAAGTAACATAGGTCATTAGTTTGTGAACAGTGAAACTTTTGGGTCAATGAAAATGATGACGGCTTAGTTTCTTCATAGGTGCCCATCTAATCAATAGTTTCCACATTTAGCTAGTTTTATTGTATTGTTTATTGTTTTTTTAATTTTGATGTACTGGGCTTGCTCCTGAGTCCTGACCTTTCAGTTTAGGTATATTATCTGGTTTGCTTTGAATTGTTTATCTAGTTGAATGTCAGAATTCATATTGAGTCAGCCATAGCTTCTTTCGGTAGATTCAAAGTCGGCTTGTTTTCTTGTTTGTATTCTCCAATGTGATTCACTTCTCTGTTTCTTTGAGTTTGCACCATGTGACTCGAAAACTCTCACATATTTGAGTCATATGACGCAAGGTGCAAACTCAAAGGGACAAAAAGAGTAGAGTAAATTGTAGAAAAATCAAAACCTTTAAGTTGGGCATTTTGGGATTACAAGCACCATACAAAGATGTATACCGGAACTGTCTGTGTCTGTGCTGCTACTGCTGTGTTTTTGGTGGGAACTTTTGTTTATTGGTAGGATTTAATACAACTTTATATAACAAGTAGTAATTTGGTCATGCCCCCAGGTCCTTGGAAATGCAAAGGGTGCAGTTGCCGTTGTGGTCTCAATTTTGATCTTCAAAAACCCGGTCTCAATCACTGGGATGCTTGGTTATTCACTCACGGTCATTGGAGTCGTCCTCTACAGTGAAGCCAAGAAAAGAAGCAAATCAACGAGCTAAGGGAATCGATAGGAAACCGTTTCTCTATATTTTTTATACCTGTGAATCTGTGAGGAACATCATTGACTTGCCTGGAGTAAAGGGTTTAACAATATACTCGAAATCCTACCCCACGGGTTCTGCATTTTGTAACGCAGAACCTCTCCTTTAACGCTTGGGGTCAATTTTTGGCTTGTACGAGCAACACCAGATATGAGGTAATCTAAATATGTAGGGTTTAAAACCGAAAAGAAAAACATTTACAATAATCTTCTGATGTTTCTCTATTCTTCTTAAATTGGGGGTTTATATTGGGGGGACACTTTGTATTCTTTTAGCATAAAGGTTGTAGAATTGGATTATACAGTCTGTCCTTTATTAACAGTTCAAAACTGAGTAATTAATGAAAGATATTCTTCTGTTAAAAGATTTGTCCTTTAAGTTGTAAGGCTATCCTCTATCTATTCTTCTTTGTATTAATTTCTTAATTACGTGTATACACATTCTAATGATTGTAGTAGTATCTGCTTCATCCCTAGATGTAAGAGCTTTTTGTTTATTAGGGGTAAAGGTGTTCATTCGGGTTATTGGTCGGATTTCGGATCAGGTATTTCAGGTCGGTTTAAAGTCGGGTCTTTTGTCCATGTTGCATTTTACATAATCATAAATCTATTTCTTAAGTCGGGTCAAATCAAGTTCAGTTACAAGGTCAGGTAAATGTCAGATCATCGAGTCTGTTTTGAATAACTATAATTATGGGTTTGCAACGTCGTCTCGGGATTGCTTATTGACAAAAAGCTTAAATCATTATATGCAACAATATGAAGGGAGTGTTAGTATGGATTGTTTGACCCTGTTTTGCCCCGACCTTTGATGACGATGTAACAATAAGTTATTGTTACATATTCATATTGTTTTAAATAGAGGTGTTCATTCTGGTCATCGGGTTGATTTCGGGTCAGGTGTTTCGGTTCGGTTCAAAATCGGGTTTTGTGTTCACATTGGTTTTTACATAATTGTAGATCCATTTTTATGTCGGGTCAAATCGAATTCGGTTATAAAGTCGGGTGTCTATCGGATCATCGGGCCTGTTTTGAACACCTCTAGTTTTAAGTTACTCATTTTGCAAAAATTGCTCAACAACCATTACTAAATACTTCAGTCTAGTCGAGATTATGATTTTGTAAAATCAAAACCTTCTCTGTTGATGATCAAGTAAAAGGAGTATAGAAGTTCCCAATAAGTTTAGGAAAAAACCTAAAATTTCAAATGCAAAATTACCAATTTACATTAGGATTGATTTTCGGATCACGATCAATATCTAAAATGTCAAAATGATCCGAAAAATCAACCATACTAGCCAACAATCCTACCCGAATCTATGCTAACAGAGCCGTCTTGGAAAATTTGGGGGTCCTGTGCTAAATTTTGTTGTATGTCTTATTTATAGTAAATATAATATATTTTATCAATAAATTTAACATCTTTATTTTTTTGATTAACTTTTTTATACACGGGAGAAAGAGGGGCCCTGTGCAGTCGATCACCTCGCACACCCTCAAAGACCCCTCTGTATGCTAAGACTACTATGAACATGCTCATGATTCAAGAGATCGATAAACATCGCACAATTCTAAGCTAAAAGAGACTTACTCGAGTTTCATAACTTCAACTTCAGCCTTTGTTGATGCTTCGTCAAAATCAGTTCCAACTTGATGGCATTCATCTCTAGCAAGGCTGGTTTTCCCTCCATTTCAGACTCACATCTAGTCCTGTCCATTAACCTGAGAATCCCCTGCCTTTTTATCTCCAATTATAGCCAGCGGAGGCACAACTGTAGCGTGCTTTTCTGCTGGTGCTTGCGTAGATAGGGATGTTGCTTCCGTCTCTTACTCTTCTTCCATTTAATCCTTGTACAAACGGACATTTTGCGCATGCCTAAAACCTTTGACGCAACCTAAATATTAACGAAAAGTGCAACACCTCTCGAAAAAACCTTTATTCGACCTTAGTTAAATGAATCTATTAGCCTTCCGGGACCAAAGAGAGCACCATTATTGATCACGCCAAAAAATTATTGGAAAACTATCAATGACATTCGAACAATGGTATCGTATTCAGCATCAGGGTATTCGAGGCAGAGGTTTTACCAATTCTTTGATGTCCATGTGCAATTTCAAAAATTATGATATTTTTCTAACAACTTTGTATCTTTAAATATTTAGCATATACTACGTACGTCCATAAATGTCATCTCGAAATCTAATATCTTATCTTGATCTTCATTGGAAACACTATTATTGTTAACTCAGTATTGATCATATATTAGATAAATACACCCATTTGAGCAAGGAAAGCACATTTTTTTAATCACAAGCAAGAACACAATATTGGTTCACTTTTTATTTATTTATATCATTGCTTTGTAATTAAAACTCAACAATACGAAAGACTAATTTGGTAGTAGTAAGATAACGTATGTACCGAATATTATGGTGTTGGGCCGTTCACTAGACTTGTGCGATGGGACAATATGTGCTGGGCCGGGCTCAAATGAACATTCTCGGTCTGCTTCTATTCTCGCCCATCCCATATATTAAGGCCCTTCTCATATCTGGTGCTAATTAAATATTGCACTTTTAAACGAGAGGTGGTTGAGATTCAAAACCGTAACCTCGTGTGACACTGGCTTCTGATATCATGTCAAGGAACCAACTCTGATTGAGGCCCTAAGATGTGTTATATACTCTAACACCATAAAAAAATATATAGTCATGATTTTTTCATATTCAGCTTCTAATTGTGATTGTTCATTTTTCTTATGTCTTTAAAGTTTATATACAAGAATTATGATGGTTAAATTTTTAATATGAATATTTTATATCTCTACAAAATAACAAAAAAGTATTCAAATGTTATTTATCGCGATGAAAGTTGAAATTATAAAACTTATACTTAAAAATTGTGATAATTCGTAACCTATATTTGATTTGAACTCAATTTGATGATGCCTCATATCCCAACGTTTAACATATTGCTTTAAATTCAAAGCTTACACTCGATTTTAAAAAAACATCAACCTGAAAAGATGGTGATTACTTTTCTCATTTGCAAGTTAAGAAAAAACTTTTAGTATTAAATTTTAGATTTATGTGAAAATAAGATAGAAATTTAAAATGTGTCAAAAATTTAAGTAAATATTTCAAAAGTTTGATGAGAATTGATAAGGAAAGATTCATTATTTTTAAAAATTTATAAAGATAGTAATTAAATTTTCATGTCCATTTTATATTTTCTTCCTTTAATTCCTTAATCAGCCATCAGCCATGGCAGCCAATCAAAAAAGCTCTTAGTGCCACGTCATCCGTCCAGAAAGGTAAAAAAACCTAGGGATTCCCCATGATCCCTTCTATAAATACAAGCATTTTATCCCGCCTTGTAAAAGTACCACAGTTGCCATCTTACTACTACAAATTCCATTTCTAGAGGGAGAAAGGAAACGGAAAAGAAAATGCAGATATTCGTTAAAACTCTGACAGGCAAAACAATCATCCTTGATGTTGAGAGCTACGACTACGTTAGCTACATCAAGTCCAAAATTCACCTCAAAGAAGGTCTTTCCTCATTTCTTTGCGCTTTATATTTGCTCGTAGTAAATTACTGATTTCAAGTTTTTTGAGATTTTAAGTTGTTTTATAACAGAATGAGCTAGTAATGATTTTTATTTTTGTTTATTTTTGTTTTTTAAGGCATCTCTCCTGAGCAGCAGCGATTGATTTTCTCCGGGAAACAGCTTGAAAATGGCCGGACTCTTGCTCACTACAACATTCAGAAAGGTGAATATCTGTTTCTTTGTTTATTTGGAACCAATCGGTCTCCTCCTTGTAGTAGCTATTGTTGTTGATTTCTCCATTTTTGTCGTTTTCATTTTCATGATTTCTGCTTTTCCAACTATTGTCCATTTTACTTATTTTTTTTAAATATGTCCGTCCTCTGTTTTGTTCTTCATTATGCTTTTGTTGCTGTTGATGATGATTTTGAAATGATATGTTCATTTTTTTCCTTTTCATTCATGATTTCTCCATCTCCACATTTTAACCTCCTTTTCACCCATTTTATCCCTGTTCTTTGACTGAATTATTTTCTGTATTTTATTTTCTTATTTAGTTAAAATTGGCTTTATATACTCTAATATTTGTTCTATATTTTTATTTTTCTACTTTTCTTTTTATTTGGCATTTTAGAAAATGTTCGTTGATGTTAACATATATTGTATAAGTGTTTTGGTCAGCTGGTCATTTCAGCGTCTTTGATCTGTTATAATATTTTGCATTTGTGCGTGTTATTTGAGTTTGTCGTTCTACCAGACTCTACGCGTTACTCAACTACTCTGTTTGGCCTCTCACTGCATCTCTGTCGTCTCACGCTACAGTCTTCATTTTGCTAATAGAATTCTTTTTCAGTTTTACTTTTTTTATTTTTGTTTCTATCGTTTCTTACTTATTTTTATTGCTGATGATTGTAATTCTAAGGAGGGATCTTAAATTTATTTATGTTCTTTTTCATGATTTTTTCATCTTCAGTTTTGAAAACCTATTCATCTTTTTTTGTCCAACCTGTATTTTTGTGAATCTGACCTTTCTCTCCAAGTATTATCATTTTCCACATTGTTTGCTGTGAGTTTTTGGTCAATTTATCAGTCCGTTTTCTTCTAGTCTTCGTATAAATTCGGTTTCGTTTACTGGTACATTCATCCTCCGGTTTTCTCTGCTGTTTTATAAACGTTGTTAACTGCTGAAGTCATTTCTTCGTTTTATTTTGTAATATTGTGTATTTGCGCGTTTTTGAGTTTGTTGTTGCATTCTTTTCCATCCTCTGTATTTGCGGCTTTTTAACTTATTTCAATCAACACAATATTTTTGTATGATTCTTTTAAAATTTACTAGATATTGTAAATTTTCAATGCCTATTTGTTGGTTTTGCATGTTTTGCAATGCAAGTTTAGATTATTTAAAAATTATTTCTACATTCAGACTCGGTTTTTACATAATTTGTTAATTAAGTGTCAAATCTTTTTTCCTAAGAATCAACCATTCATATGGTGCTGAGGCTGAGAGGAGGAGGATACGGGAGTTTTACTTATGCACCGGACTTGTTGGAGTTGGCTCGTAAGTACAGGCAATGGAAACAAGTTTGCCGCAAGTAATATTTTTCGACCTTTTTTATTTATTTATTTTTTTTGATAGAAACTTTTTCTTAATTAATTAATTAATACTGTTATTTTACTTTATTTATTTTAAATAAAGAGATGAAATTTTGAATATTTACCTTGATATTCCTTTTTAATGTTAAATTCGGTGTAAGCATTAATGACTTTAACTCATTAGTCATTACAAACATTGTCGTCTCGTTTATTTTTGGGCTCTAAGGCGAAAGACGAAAATGACTCCTAAAACATTAAGACGTATGAAATAATATGATATTGGTTTTGTTTTTTATTGTTGACAATTTAACTAATTTATAAAAAACTCTAATAATTCATATTATATAAAAAAATGTAAATCATACATAATTTAAATTTTTGTTAATATTAATTTTGTACATAAAAAATATTTTTAAGGCTCTAAAAAATTTAGATCCCTGGGCGATTGCTCATTTTACACTTGCTAATTGACGGTCATGATTACAAAATTTCCTTTAATATATATTACATCGGTTTGTTTTTTTTTTTCAAAACAATGTGATCTAATATATTGAGGGAAATTTTCTAATGTTTTCTATAGAAGCTTCATCAAAATGCATTTAGCATTTAATATTAAGATTTTATTATTTAAGTCGACTGTACAAACTATTTACACTTTTCATTACACAATACTCTTTTACATTTTTTATCCGTCCATTTGCAGATTACGCAATTCGATGCAACATTGTGATGTAATCATGAAATCAATACATTTCAATTTTTATATGACTAACAATTTTGATATTTAATACTTCTAACAGAAATTGGTATATGTTTACTAACCTATAAATATAATTATAGGTGCTACGCTCGTCTTCCATTGAGGGCTACTAACTGTCGTAAGAAGAAGTGTGGACACACCAATCAAGTAAATATCATATTCACCATTTAGTTAATTTCTTTTTAATTCCTTCAGTTATATATATGGTTTTGCCGAAGGCCGCCTTATACCTTAACAAATAAATATTGTTTCAGCTAAGGAACAAGAAAATGTTTGCACCAGCCAAAGATGGCAAAGGCAGGCGAGACTGAAGACTGGTGGATTTGGTACCTGTGTGTGGTCGCTGGTCAGTAGATGATGAACAAATTAAATGCTGCTAACGTATGCTACGATCTTTCTTTAGCTTATAAATAAGGAAACGTAAATTAACTCGTACATGGAGTACTATGGTTCTAAACGTTGATGCTTAGTTTATGGACAATTATGTTAAATATCTCTTTACATGGTTTTTGGGAAGTTATTTACGTATCATTAGGACGTATTACGTTAATGTTTTGCTAAAACTACTACCACTATGGTTTATATATGAGTTTGCTTATAATTTGTGGATGCACCGAAAATTTACCTACCGAAAATTTAGTCTTTTAATTTATTAACCAAAAATATATATTAATATATGTATATTTTTTGAATAATACCTGATTCATTAATAAAGAGTCATACGACATCTACATCAGAGATAAAAATTAACAAGTACATAACAACTTTAACCAAAGATAATTCAAAGTTAACAAAACTACGATCGTTGTATATGAGATCTGACAATTCTGAACATCCTCTTCTACATCGCTGTTTGAGACAGCCTTCTACGAGGGGGTCTTTCGATCTATTGTAGTCTTGAGATAGAATTGAATTTGATGTAGTTGATAGTAATTTGCAATTTTAGTGTCTTCTGCATCATCACATGAATCTCTACCCACAAATCAATTACAAACCAAACTTCGTAACTCCAAAGTCTCACGAAGAGAGAGATCAAAACCCAATATATGGGTAGAATGAACCCAATAGATGGGTAAAACAATTCTCCTATAGAGAGAGGACAAATACTTATTCTAATCATATTCTAAACGCTTAAAACGGACAAGTTTAGGGGCTTACCATCAACCAAAAAGGTTGATGATAGCCCCAAATCAAAAAAGGAGGTTAGATTTTTTTAGTAAGAGATGAGAGAAAATGAGAGGGAAAGGGAGACGGTTTTAACTGTTTTTTATATTATTGATAACTATTAATATATGTATATAAATCACTTTACATATTCAAAAGAATGTTTATACTAATTAAATTAACACTTTTAATTTAATTTTAAAAGAAAGAAAAAATTTATAATTGAGTATTAGGTATAATAATGTTTCATTTTGTATTATTAGGCGTAGCTGCTTAAAAATTTACTTGTTTCACTTAGTTGAAATTGCAACGAAAGTTGGTAATAATGTAAAGAAATAATATGTTCTTCTATTTTATACTCCCTCCGGTCCAGTTTACTAGTCCTATTTGACTTTTGACACTATTCACTTATCACTCTTAATTTGTATTTTACTCTTAATCTATAAGTTAAAACATAGTCATGTGGGATCTTGTTTGAATCGTCTCAATACAAGGATTATTAATATCATTTTTTTATAATTTTTGATTAAGAATAATTAGAGATATTAAAGGTTAAAATGTTGTCTCGGCATGTGTGAAAAGTCAATTGGGACTAGTAAACTGGACCGGAGGGAGTAGTAGATTTCAGTTTTTACAATTGTATTTTGTAAAATTTAAAAAATTAATTTTAAAACTGCTTTTAATGAAAATCCACTAAAAAACAATTAATATTTTGCATGACTTCAAAATATTATTCAATTCACCCAATATCAATTTCAATAAGTGACAGCTCATGATTATAATCGGTGAATTAAAATACTATGAGAATCATTATTCCTCCATTTTATTTAGTTCATTAATTTTATTATCCTAGGGCCGGCCCTAAGCATGGGCAAGAGGGGCCATCGCTCAGGGCCCCTTGTTAAAAAAGCAAAATTAATGGTTGTAAAAGATCCATATAATAAGTTATAAATTTCAAAGAAAAAAAGCCCTAATATGCTATTTCGCTCAAAGCTCCCAAATATCTAGGGTCGGCCCTGCATTATCCCAAATAAATTTTAAGTTATTATGAATCTTTTTATCTTGAGATATTTTAAACATAAAAATAGCCTTCTTTGCCTCACATTATACTACAATACATTATACTACAATACATTACATATATATGACTATATGAGTGTCTTTGCGACTTTGCGCCTCACATTAAAATGTGTATATAGGGAGTAAAAAGACAAATAGAGTAATATATAATGAAAATTTTAAAAATACTACTTCCTCCTTCACATGAAATTGTTTTCAATTCTCTTTTCGGTTCATGCTTTTTGGTTTTTGCCATGACTCACAATTTATTATCTCTCAATTAGGTGTTTAAAATATATTTCTATCTCATCTATATTATGTACTTTCTCCGTTTCATAATACTTGCTATTAATTGTGATATTTTTTAAAAATACAACTTTATATACTTTTTATTAATTGCTATTAATTATGTACTTTCTCTGTTCCATAATACTTCCTCTGTTCCATATTAGTTGCACCATTTGCTTTTTCACACTCCCCAATGTACGAATTGCATCAATAATATCTCTAATTGTACATATCGAAAAATTATAAAAACTCAAAATTAATAAACTTTGAATCGAGACGATTCAAACAAGATCTCATATGACTATGTTTTAACTTTTAGATTACCAACAATATAAAAGTCAATTTGCTTAATGAATAGTACCGAATTCAACAATGTAGCAAGTAAAAAAGAACAGAGGAAGTACTTGCTATTAATTGGGACAAAGAGAAGTACTTCATTGTCAAAAATACAACACAAATTTTCAAGTAAGAAGGTCACATCTCACATGGTCAGATTGAGCCTATAAAAATGACCTTATGTATACTTATAAGTAAATAATTATCACCTTAAATCAATTATTTTTGTAGTCTCAAAATAATACTCCCTCCAAATTATTTTAGATGTCTCATTTTTTTATTTGGCAAAATCACATCAATTGTCCGATTTCTTTTTTTGTCTGTCTTTATTTTTTACCTAAATACCCCATTTTTCAATTCCCAATGCATAATTATCACATTTACAATTAATTTAATCAATTAAAATACCCAACTATCACCTTTTAAATGGACCCCACACCACCCTTAATAACCGTGAAAACCCAAATGAGACATGTAAAATGATTCGGAGGGAGTAATTTATAACCTTAAATAATTATCACCTTAAAAAAAAGAGAAAATTATAAAAAACCACCTTATATATACACTCTTTTTTAAAAAACTACCTTATATAAAAATTTTTGCAAAAAACTACCTTATGTAATACAATCTTTGCAAAAGACTACCTACTACTCAATTTCGTTAGTTGACCGGCATAATTAACGGTTGACTTCCACATGCCTGTCACGTGCGCAATTAGAAACTCACCTTCTCCTTCATTGAAATGTTGAGAAACGGGAATTAACACCAAAAAAATCCCAATTAATTATACCGGTCAACTAACGAAATTGAGTAATAGGTAGTCTTTTGCAAAGATTGTATTACATAAGGTAGTTTTTTGCAAAAATTTTTATATAAGGTAGTTTTTTAAAAAAGAGTGTATAGATAAGGTGGTTTTTTATAATTTTCTCAAAAAAAAAATTACTATTCATGTGTTTTTCTCATGCATATGCCTTTGAGTATAATTCTATTACCATACATTGCCCAGTATAGTTTTTGTCCTTTTTCAAAAGACGGCTTGTTTGTTGGGAGCGTTTATGTAGCCAGATGTCAGTCTGTCACAAAAGGACAAACCTGGAGATCCCGAGTCCCCACTAATACTCCAGCGTAACTGTCTTGAAATGGCGTCCTTTACCCAAACCTCCCCTTCAAGTTAAAAAAACTGCAGATATTCCCATTCTCTTGAATATAACGGCACCATTAACGACATTAAAGAATAACTTCAATAATGTCAGTAAACAGACTGTAAAGGTTATTTCTCATTCTTTCATTTTCGTACTATTTTTCTTCAATTTTCAACATTTTTTTCCAGATTTCAAGTTTTTTAATCTACTTATCATAATGTATGTTGATTTTTCATTTTTGTGTTTTTTTAGTGTTCGTTTTTTAGGAATTATTAATGAGAATCATCGTCTGAGTTTCGCCGGTAAATAATTCTACGATGATTATATACTCTCGCCGACTATATCTCGCAAGGTTAATATCTGTTTCTATATATGCCTTTTTTTCTCGTTTTTTTAATCAGGGATACGTTGAGAACGAAACATGTCTTTGTTATTCGTTGTAATCACTACACTCCATATTAGCTGTAGCTTGTTTTATGAATAATAATTCATTTAAAAAAAAGCTTTAAAATTTAGAGAATAAATTCATTTGTCTTATGGAAAAAAGTGCCAAAAACAAATGCAAATCAATGGGACAAATTAAGATATGAAGTGGTACAAATTGAAATTCACAAAAAAATACTTCCTCCGTTTTCAAATGTTATTCCCATATTTTTTGCACAGTTTTCAAAATAAATTTTGAACCTAAATATCTCTAAATACGCATCATTAAAAATTATAAAAAATATATAATAAAAAAGTATACATTATGACAAATCTAACGAGATCTCACACAGATATATTTTGTCAAGAACATTGAGAAACGGAGGGAGTACTTAGTAATGTTTTGACAAGCTACTTTTTTTTGATTTTTTGTGTACCTAATGCAAAAGGATAAAACAAATTCTAAAAATTAATGCACCTTTAAGAAAGGCTTTGACAGATATTACTATTAGTCAAAAGCATGTAAAATGTAAAAAATCGCCTTATGGGTTATTTTTAGGCATAGCTCATGCTTTTGACCGATATTTGGTAGCTTTATGATAACCACGTCATTTTACTGCATCATTGCTCTGTTAACACAATCACCATTGTTACCGCATTTTTGCATTATAATTAAGAGTTTAGCTCAGCTATATTCAACGCGTAGTGGCCGGGAAACCATCGCTAACATCTCCTCCAATGAATAAATCTCACCATCATCAACCTTAATCGCTGCAACTGCAACACCTCTAATATCTTCCACAATTTGGTATGGTAAGTAAAACGAATCGATCTTATGCTTGGCATAAGTGTAAGGTTTTGCAATCAAATCATGAATTTGGGCGTAAACTTTATCAGGATACCGTGCTATTAAACCAGCGATTCTTCACCGATCAATCGAATTCCAGATTGAAATGAGAGTAAATTAGGGGATTTCGCTTCGACATTTCATTTCATTGCGATTGAAATAGGAATTTGACCTGGTTTTAGGTTTACAACAGCAACTTTTAGCCATTCGGAACCTAGATCCATGCTTAAAACTGCGGGATTAATGCAAGTAAGCACTCACCGTGGTGCACTCAAGTCACCAAACTCCGACACAAGCTAACATGACGGATTCTCCAAGTTCGATATAAGCTAAAATAATTCACCACACATCTCAGCGTCGTCTGATGAAAGCATAGCCAGGCCAACAACCACCTCATAAATCTCCCTACAACTAGTGTGTAATGTGTCAGCAACTAGAAATTTATGTATTCCATCCTCTAATTCAATCCAACTATATGCTTTAGTTTTCGAAACTCTTTTCTCCCTCAACATGTTTCGTACTCTTACACTGTCTTGCCATCGTTCTGTATTGGCATATATGTTCGACAACAGAACATAATTACCCGAATTATCAGGTTCCAGTTCAACCAAATTTGTCAATGCCAGCTCCGCGAGTTCTGTATTTGAATAGGTTCTACAAGCACTTAGTAAAGTACCCCATATCACCACATTTGGCTTCTCCATCTGACATATGAACTGATAAGCCTCACTTATTCTCCCATGTCGACAGAAAAGGTCAACTATGCACGCATAATGCTCTGTATCGGGAACAATATCACATTGTACGGGCATACTACGAAAGATTTCAAGACCCAAATCAACAAGTCCAGCATGAGTACATGCTGTTAGTAATGAACCAAAAGTAGCTCTATCTGGTCTTATGTTGATCTCCTTCATTTTTTCATAAAGACAAATAGCATCCTTAGCATGACCATTCATAGCAAGCCCTGTGATCATTGCATTCCAACATACAATATCTTTGTCTTTCATTTGATTGAAAACTTGCCAAGCCTTATTCATATTTCCACACCTTGAATACATAGTCAACAATGCCGAAGCAACATAAATGTTCGAGTCGAATCCTTCACTTTCGATATAGCTTCTAATCTGTTCACCGGTCTCTTCAGAACCCAAATGAGCACAAGCCGTTAAGGCACTTACTAGAGTAACATGATCTGGCTTAATGTTCTCATTTCTCATGCTTTTAAATAGTTCCAAAGCCTCAAAAGCTCTCCCATTTTGGATATAACCAGCAATCATAGAACCCCATGTAATGATATCCCTCTGCTTCATACAATCAAAAACTTGTCGAGCTTCGTGAATTTCCCCACATTTTACAAACATCTCCATCAATGCAGTTGACACTATCATGTCAGAGATCATGTTATTATCATCAACATACTTCTTTAGTCTCCATCCTAAGTCTAAATCACCCAACGTAGCACAAACGGAGAGCACAGTCGCTATAGTAGATCCATTAGCCTGACATTTCTCCTTTTGCATCATATCAAACATTCTCAAAGCCTCATGATAATTGCCACTATGTGAATAGCAAGAAATTATGGTGTTCCAGGAAACAATAGTTTTTTCAGGCATTTCATCAAACACTTTCTGAGCAGCTAAAACGTCACCGGATTTGGAGTACGCCGACATCAAACAATTATAAGTAATAGGATCTCTATCTAGAATGCCATCAAATACCATTTTCGCAGAGATTATGTTTCCGGATCTAGCATACAAATCCATTAAAGAAGTCTGCACAAAGTTATTCGACTCAAGCCCATAATTAATAATCAAAGAATGAACTTGTTTACCCAACCCCACCATATAAAATGCAGAACAAGACTTCAAAACTGGAGGAAGAGTGTAACTGCTCATTTGGGTTTCTTTAGTACGCATCAAACAAAAGAAATCAATGGCTTTTTTATAAGAACCAATCTTAGTGTAAGCAGAGATGAATAAGTTGTACAAGTATTGATCTGGTTGAGGAATTTCATCAAACACCTTATGTGCATAGTTAAAATGAGACAGATGAACCAACTTTTTCACTAAAAGAGGAGAAAAAGATATGCCGGTTGTAGTACTTAGGGCATGGATTTGTTTAATCTGGTTAATATGATTGGAAGAACGAAGAACACCCAAAAGATGGCGTTCCATTTCAGGGTTTCTATTTGGGATTCGATGATTTACAAAAAACCGTTATAAAGAGCGGGACCTACGCCCTCAATATGCCGAGTGAAACATCAAATAAAATGCAACTTCATCTTTCAAAAAAAATGCAACTTCAAATTTAATTTGTATATATATTAATCTTTTATTGGTCGTACTTTTATTTTTAGGAAAAATATAATTGCAAGTAGAAAAAAAAGATAAAGATAAAATTACTCCGTCCTCTTTGAATTGCATCAAAGAGGAATTGACATATTTTTAAGAAAGTGGTAATAAATAAGGAAAGAAAATGAATTGTGTGGATAGAATTAAAAGAGAGTTAAAATGTAGGGATATGATTAAAAGAAAGTGGTAAACCATTGTCCAAAATAAAAATGATATAAATTAAGTGGAACGAATCAAAATGGAAAATGAAGCAAATTCAATGGACGGAGGGAGTAAAGTTTATAATGAAGAAAAAGCTCTCCATAGACTCATACTAATACATAAACTTTTTACTTTTTAAAGGTTTCATTAATATTAATGAGTTTATAATTTAACTTTGGAAGAGACTTATAGAAAAAGTATGAAGTAATGTCAAAAATAAAAATGAAGTAAATTTAATAGAAAAGCGTATTTAAATAATGTTGATTTCAGATTGCCCAGAAACAACAAAAAGAGAAGACAACATCAATGGATTTATTGTTCGAACTCTAAGGCATCAAACTTTCTCTAATGCTTTGGATTTTCATTAACAGCTAACCTTTCAATAATCCTACTTGAAAGTTTTGTTAATCACCACATTCCATAGTAGCTATAGCTTGTTTTATGAATAAAAATTCATTTAAATAACTTAAAAATTTAAAGAATAAATTCATTTGTCTTAAATTTGGAAAGAATGATGTAATTGTTAAAAAAAGTGCAAAATCAATAAAACAGAAAAAAATAAAAGCGGTTAGAATTGAAAGACCGAGAGAGTACTTAATAATGTTTAGACTTAGAGAGTACTTAATAATGTTTGGGAATTCTACGTGATGACCTTGAGTTTTTGGCTTTTCCACATGGTAAACAATAAATCCATGTGGTGACCCAGAGCTTTCAACTTTTTCATTTGGTAAAAAAATGTTAAATTTTTGGTTAAATAAAGTACTCATTTCGACTCAATTACGAGATATGTGGCCTGTTCGGATGATCAGGGCATCTAATTTTTTAAAAAAAGTCATTATGTTCAGGAAAAATAGTGTAAAGTTAACAAAAATACTTTCCTTTTGTCTACCATGTCAAAAGGTTGAAAGCTTCAAATCACCACGTGGATTAAAAAAGACATTTGTCTATCACCTAGAAAAGTCTTAATTAAGGGTTACCATGTGAAATTTACCTAATGGCTAATGCAAAAGGATAAAAAAGAATCTAAAAGTTGCATTCATCCTCAAAAGAATCACAAAACTCTCAATTTAAGCAAACACCAAAGTTGATATTAAAAGATTAATACAACAAAACAAGGAGGCTTGAGTTTTTGTTTTTTGGGGGGGTTAACTTCTTATCACAGTAATCACACAGCAAGAAGGCAATGCCTCCTATCCAAATAATTCAAAAGAAAAAAAAGGAAACTCAAGATTCAGGAGGTGGTACTGCAGCAGTCACGGCTTCAGGAACCGGAGCAGCTCCTCGCTTGATTGATGCGGACTTCATAATATGAGCATAGCTTCCTTTCTCTCGGAAAAGTTGTGAGAAATGGTGTTTGCAGTATAGGATTCCGTCAAGGGCAGCATAGTTTGAAGGGGTAATTGAGCAGCCACCATGGGAGCACTTGAAACACGACTTGTGATAGAATTGGTTTTCCACCGTCACCTGTGGTGTGTTTGTCAGTCAGATTGATCAACATTGGGAACAGGAAATCAAATCACGAGACAATAAGGAAACCAACCGAAGCAATGGAGTAATAAGAACATAATGCAAAAACAAGGTCGCATCGCATCACATTGCATCAGAAGTTTTTACAGCTTTTCAAGAAAATTAATTCAATATTTCTGCGTTGTTAAAGTGTAAAACCGTGTTATGGGTCGTTTTGAGGCATATCTTATGCTTTCGACCAACAAGTGGCGTAATGATAGTCACATCACTCTCGTTACCGCATCATTGCTCTGTAACACGATCACCATTTTAACTCTAGGCTGATTTGCCTTAAAAATCTATCCTACACATGAAGCAGAAGAGAGGCTGCAGAGGCTTGTGGATATTCTTGACAGAACTAGATTAAGTTTAACTACTCTCGGAGTTGGATCGGACATTTGTTCGGTTTGTTTTGTTGATCTTAATCCTTGGAAGGAAAAAACGATCAGAAAAAATAAGCACGAGTAAGGGCTGCTCCAGTCCAATTCACCTCTTATGCATGTTTGGATTAGGTATAATGCATTGAAGGGGGGAAGAGAAGTCGAATTAAGGGAAATCAAGGGGGAAAAGAAAACAGCATGGTAGAGAAGAAATGTAATGACTGTAAAAACAATAAACGAGAACTTATCTGCCATGTTTCTTATGTTATCTTGACTGTAAAAACAAATTCTTCATAAGACCGTCTCACCGTGAGATGACTTAATACGGATTGAGCCAATTTTAGTTTATTAAAAAATAGTTTAGAGGTAGTCTTAAATTTCTTTTGTGGGCTGCTTGTATGGGCCCGTATCCTGATGAGACGGTCTCATACAAGACTTGTTGTGCAGTATGCAGTAAAACCATAAACACGATATTCATGGATTAATAATATTTTTTTTGAAGGATGAGGGGAGAGTAGTATTGGCGCTAAAGCAAAACACGACAAATGAAAGCACAATTCAGTAACAAATGAACTACCTTTTCCAGGGGATAGACGGTTTTGGAGCAAGTTGTACATTTTTCTTGAGTCCCGGAAAACATGCTTGCAGCTTTGCTTGGTGACCTTGTCTGAGACAAAATTGTACAACGGGATATCAGAGAAGAAACATTTAGGTCGCCCCCATGTTATCAAAGAAGCATGATACGAGAGTAAATTTTTACCAACTCGGGCTTCATATCAGGCGACTTTTCAGCTAGTAGTTTTGCAGCTGCAGGGGTAAAAAATAGCTCGGTAAGACAGGTATAAAATACAGGCTAAATGTAACTTTAAAATCAGGTTCAAGGTTACGAAAGGATTAATACGGGACTGAAAATTCTTGTTGAAATTTCCCGACTCCTTGAACAACTGTTCAAAGTGAGGCTTGCAGTAAGGGACACCCTCCATTGAAGAATAACTATGCAGCTGCATGTATGATACCAGATTTATTAGCCAGAATTACAACAATTTCATCCTTACATAGCTAATATATATTACAAATTCTTGTAAGAGGCGGTTTCTTTGAGATACCATCTTTAATTTGATCAGCTCATTATCATTTTTTAGTTTAATTAATCTTCAATGGACAAGGCCTAAAATACGTCTCTCAAAAAGACTGTCTCTCAAGAGTCAAGACACTGGGTGAATATATATACAAATTACAAGATCGAAACTCAATGCAAGTGTGACATGGGTCCAGCACAAAACCTTAACATAATATATATTCTCAAAGAAGGCCATAACAATATATACATTAACATGTACAAATCCAAGGGCTCCAATGAGAACAGGATCCAGACTAATGTAACATATTTCGTCACCTAATACTCCCTTTTATTCATCATAATAGTCCCATTTGACTAGGCACATTTGTCAATGCAATAATTCTAATTATGCATAATTAAAATTGTAAAGTTAATATATCTTTGCATAGAAACGAATCAAACAGGATCCCAAATAAAATACAAATTAAGAGTGATTGATAAACAATATCAAAAGTCAAATGAGACTAATAACTTGAATAGAAGGGAATATTCTTTTTGCAACTCGCTCAAAATGCTTCAAAAATAGTCTAAAAATAGACATACTTTGCTTTTTACGATTTGCAGTTTGCGATTATCAGTCGAAGAAAAAGGATAAGGATAGGGTCCAAATTCAATCAGTGATCAATTGCTTTATACACCAACACTCACAGTTCTTTAAATTTGCAAAGGGTTAAATTGTCTATTTTGAAAAATTGTTGAATACTGAAAAAACTATCTCATGCAGCAACCTACACAAACAATCAATTTGCAAAAATATGATCATAATCTCCAGATAATTTCATTGTAATTAGATCTTTTGGTTCTAAAACCACATCATTCAAAGAATAAAGTTGATATTTGATCTGCTTATGAGTAAAAGCACTACATGTCAATATCAAGTCATTAATCACCTATATACAGTTTGAATAATAGCTAATTACAGTGACTGATTTGACCAGCTAATTTAGAACCCGCTGCTATGAATAACTTGTTTCAGCCGGTGAATTTACCAAACATTAGCATTAGATGGTTTGACCAATCAACCTTCTATTCGTATCAAAATAAGTCAAAATTTCTCAATAAGCTATTTTGCCAAACACCTCTCGTGTACAAAATAAATCCCATTTAAAAAAGCTTAGTTAGCAATTATGCATGATGCATCAACATTTCACACACAAAAATGCCCTTAAAGATGGATCATGCAACTTTAAATATCATATACACAAAGATACACATATACAAGAGACCACAAACAATCTTTAAAATAGGGACAAATGCCCTTAAATATAGGACACCCACATGCACAAGAAAACCAATATCTTAGAATTTCTTAAAAAATCCCATTAAAACAACAAATTCCACTAGCCCAAATTGCTAATTACACTAAAGTTTGAAACTTAAAACAGATTAAAAATTTCAATTAGACTAATTGATCAAGATCACAATAAAAAGAGAAGGAAACTTTTGATTAAAGTTAAAAAAAATATTATACCTGAAGTCTGCTTTTGCAGTGATTGCATTTGAAGCAAGATTTATGATAAGCAACACCATCAGCAGAAAGCTGATCCATCAAATAAACAGTCTTATCACAAACCTTACATTTCTGTTGGGTTCCAGTAAACGACATCGTTTCTTTCCTTTTCTTTTCCTCCTCCTTCTTGTCTCTTCACCAGATCTAAGAACCTTCTCCTATCAGTCTCAATCCTTACCAACTTCCCCCTCCTTTTTTTTCTCTAATCCAGCAACAAACAATGATCTGAAACAGAAAAATAAACATGGGTTATGTCAAAAATGTTAAATTAAACAGTATATTGAAGCTAAAATGTTAAAAGTCAAGATTTTGAGAGGTGGGTAAAGTAATGCAGACCTTGAATTGAAGGATCTGAGGAGAAAAAATGGTGAAAGGGGAAAGAAAAGGAGAGAAAGAGAGAAGAAGGGTGAAGTTGAAATGCAGAAGAAATTGATGATTAATTGAAAATGATGGGAAGTTGGGTAGAGAAAGAGGAAGAAGAAGAGGGAAGGAGAAAGGGAAAGGGGAAAGGGAAAGGGAGATAAATAAAAATCTGGGAAAGGTTGTACCTTTGGCTGGCTCCACTATGACTAATTTGACTATTCTAATTTGTGCCTAATTCTACTCCTCCGTTTCACAATATTGGTTACATCTGCTTATTTTTTCGCTTTTTCAAGTATAATTCAAAATTTATAAAAAAAATATGTATTGAAGTTTTATATTCACTCTTATTCATCTAAAATGTCTCATTTACTTTACGCACTCTATCTAATGCACTTATTCGATCCTTAATATATCTAGTTATGTATAACTAAATATTATAAAAAGTTGATATTAATAATCTTTATATCAAAGCGAATCAAATAAGATCTCACATGATTATGTTTTAATTTATAGACTAATAATAGAATGCAATTTTAGAGTGATTGATGAATAGTCTCCCAAAAGTAAATGGGACATTTTAAATGAATAGGAGGTAGTATGTCGATAGTATCTAATAGAACTCACCTAGCTATATTTTAATTTATCGTTGTTTAAAATGAATCTCTCTATATATGATGTTGTAAAATGGATAGAATACTTTGTTATGTTTCCTTGAAAATATAACAAAAGCGTTTGACTCAAAGTTTGAGGATAGATCAATTTAGTTTTTGACTTTTAGCTTTTTTATTGATTAAAAAGTTAAAAAAAATACTTCTTAGAAAATAATTTAAGCTAGCTGAGTGTTAGTTCAAAATCAAACAATTAGTTTGAGTTAGCTTTTTCATTATTTCTTTTATAAATAGTCAATAACAACTAGTTTTTATCAAACTTCTTCGTAACACCTGATTCAAACAAATGACTTTAACAGTTAGCAAATCAGTTAACTCTTTCAACTGGGTAAACCAGTCAGACACTCCAACCAACAATCATTTGTCAACCATATTTAATGACCTGAACGCAAATCTATATATATATGCCTCCTAAATCTTGATTGTAGAGTGAAGAAAATGCACCCAAACTATTACTTTTATTACCCTCTCTATTTCAGTATTTCTTTAAGTTTACACTATATGATTCAAATATGTAAAATTTATACGGCACAAATTCAAATAAATTAGAGTAGTTGGTTGTCTATGTATTATAGTTTAATTTGTTATCCAAACTCCTCCGATTACAATGAACATATAATTAAGGGATTTTGTCATTAGTGTATCATCTAATGACTAGTAGTTACACAATACAAGTACAAATATAATGGACAAGAATTGAAATATATAATTGGATTAGATCATGTGTGATGTCTACTTTTGTTTGAGATGAAATGAGATTGAGGATCAATTTATTCAATTCACATGATACAATCACCATTCACCAACAATACTGCAATTGGACCAACTTAAAGTGTCATTTTAATCATTTCACAAACACAATTTTTCTCACGGTTTAATCTACCTTTTTAATCAAATCTACCAAACCCACATAATTTCATTTCCACCAAAATTAGCGGCTTTTTTTTGAAGAGAATAATGGATTTAATGTTAACGACCTTAAATATCCCTAGTCTTGAAAAGAGTTTTTAAAGTAGCTAGTCTCTTGGGAGACCGTCATTTTGATAGACGGCTCTCAGGCCTAATTCATTTAAGCTGATTGCTTACATTTATTTTATATTTTCTCTAATGGACCAACCCAATTAGAGATAGTCTCTCAAAGAGACCGTCTCTCACAAGAATTTGTGTTTTTAAAGAGTTTAAATATAAGACTAACTAATAATATGTATTATGTTGTTTTGAAATGCGTCTTTAAAATTTAAGATTTATTATAAGACTTTTGTGAATCAAAAAGTGAGTCTGAAAATAACGTGTAAAATAACAAAAAGATTTTTGTAGAAGTTTATTTAAATTAATAATATAACGTGGCAGAATTTATAAATTAAAATTTGACTATTTGAGTTTAGGTTATACACACACCTAACACCTCCCTAAGAACCTGATCAGCGCCGTTGGGGTAGTTAAAGGCATTTTATCCATGTCTAAGACTAGTGATACTCTTTTGCTTAGCAATTGGTGTTCTTGCTTTTGCCCTTACCCTTTTACATATTATTCTTATATTCTTTTTATCTAGTTATTTTTATTTATTTATATGTACTTTATTCACTAATACTTCTTGACTCGAGAGGCCCTTCAGCCGTACTCTCTTTTATGAATATGAGTTACCGCCTTCCTTTCTTCCCCAGACCCAGATCATAGTTTCATATGAGCGGAATATAGTAGATATGATGATGTATATACATGTAGCACTTGATAAAAAAAATAATTTAATACTATTTTTGATTTTTTTAAAACATATATTTGAAAGAAGAGAGTATATTAAAACACCACTATAAATTAAACTAGATTTAACCCAAATCTTCAAATTGAAGGAGTGCAACACCAATTGTTGGGAAGTGGAAGCATTTTTGATTTTAGAAAGAAAGACGAAATTAATAAAAAGCCAACTCCCAAGTCAAAGATATTTGCAGGCTAAATATTTAGGATAAAATAAAGATATTTTGCAGGCTAAAAGAATCAAGGAATGTTTGACATCTTTGCATGTCACATTTTTATTCCCCACTTACATATTTTGTGGTACGTGGATACTACATAATTATTTTTTTATAATTAATAAAATAGAGAAGAGCATATATAAATGTTTTCCAATTTTTATATCCAAAACTTTTAATATGCTATTTTTTATTTTAAAATAGATATAAACAATATTTGACATGCTATCTATATATGTTATTTATATATGCTATCAACATATAAGCTTGGCATTTTTATGATTGATGATAAGATTAGTGAGGAAGACATGAAATTCCATAAATCACTTTAATTTGTATTTTATTTTTAATTTATAAATCAAAATATAATTAAATAAAAATTTGTTTAAAATTTAACTATAAATAACTTTATTACTTATTAGTATTGATTATAATTTTTATTTATCCACAATTACAGAAATTTATAGATGTATCGATAAAAGTACAAATTGAATATAACACGAGTATTGGTTAGGTAATGATGACCCACTTATTTTTATATCATTAGTTTAATTCTCTTTATACATATAATTACATGTAAACATGTTAATCTTTTTGTCAACTTCTTGATCATTTTCACAAAAAGAAGAGTAACCAATATTCTATTATATTCTACAACAGCCCACAGGGAATCCTGAGGATGGAAACTTCCACCTTGATGGTGTTATGACTTATATGAGTTATGACTAACATTATTAGTAGTATAGTAGTATTTCACAAGATTTTATTTTCAAAAAAAATAAAAGTCAAAAATATCAAAGTTTACTATATATAATAAAGGGACAATTAGGTAACAAAGACAAATCAACAAGGATAATCGTGTCTTGTCTATTAATATTTTCTTTGTATCTTCGAATTTGCTTCGATAGATAGATCGAAGTGAATGCATTATCTAGTTCTCTTTTAAGCCCTTATATAAACCTATCATACCTTAAATAAGTCAAATAGGAGTACATAAGAAAGATCAAATTTAGCAACCATTATTCAACCTTAGCTCTTTAATGGTTATAGAAAACATGTTCTAAGTACAATTGGGCCTTATCGGTTGGATTTACTTGCTGCCTTATCGGTTGGATTTGTATAAACCGAAAGAAGATCGCTCATCCGAACAAATTGGATTCAAGTTCTTCCCAAATTCACAAGAGGGACAATGGGAGTAATCTACATCAACAAATTCTTAAAAGCATTGCTCATCGAAACAAATTGGATTCAAATCCACATAGCTATCCTTGTTTAGAGTTCAGATATTAAGTAGACGACATTCAAGATAGAAGAAAAAGACTGATGGGAGTGAAGGACAAAAGTCCTCGTAAATATACGGGTTTTTCAAAATCATGACTAGCCTTTGGCCATGTAAAGAGACCAAAAAGACGGTATCTATAAGTTCATTAGAATTACCAAAACTTCGGAAAATAATAAGAACGAAATAAAGAGGAACATCATGAGATCTGAATGAAACCATCTGGTCGTTCACATTTTTTGTCTGCCCTGAGTTCCATATTTAAAGTCCTACCAGATTAAGCTCAGATGTAATCTATGGAGCTTCAAATAGTTCACTTGAAAAATTCAGCATTTAGCCAGTCCCTACAAGAATAAAATTCATTTAAATCTTAAGATTAGACTGTTATTCTTGGCGACTTCCACAATGCAAGAGGAGCTGGAAAAAACTTACTTGCTGATGTCATCGAGGTGTTCATCAAAATCTACGATGTTCTCCCATTGTTGAGTTGATATATAGTCCTGCAATATTAAGTTCGCGGATGGCTCCTTTATTACAAGACGGTTACTCTCCTCTAATTTCCACTTGGATCCATCTCTTGAATATAGCTGTAACGGAAAATTAGAGAGGATTACTGAAATGTTATACAGGTCTAAAGACTCAAATTATTCCTCTATGGTGAGCAAGCAATGCAAGAAAAGGGTGTGCCAAACACATGATAACTACTATATCATTCGGAAATTGATAAAATGCAAATTTCTTTTTAATTGAACTTAATTATGTTTATTTGAACTAATTCCCGGAATTTTTGAAAGTATGCTATCTCAAACCCAATTATTGCCAATAAGCGCTGAGGAAAATGACCTTATGACCTCCTTTTCCACTTCTCGCTTCACCTCCAGACTCTGACACACAAATTAATCCTCTTTCTCCTATTTCAAAAGTAATAATTTTTCCTCGAGGGTAATGAAGGAATGAAAGAACCTGAGGAAAGATGAAGTTCATGAT
The DNA here is from genome assembly GCA_019776075.1 of Amaranthus palmeri. Taxonomy (NCBI): domain Eukaryota; kingdom Viridiplantae; phylum Streptophyta; class Magnoliopsida; order Caryophyllales; family Amaranthaceae; genus Amaranthus; species Amaranthus palmeri. The sequence goes on from JAAKBH010000300.1 coordinate 567,006, forward strand.
CAAACCTTTTAGGAGACTATAGGCAATGAACTTGTGGAGTTCACACAAAAAACTTTTAATCTCCACCCTCACCAGTTAGTACAAATCACTCTCACCAGCATCCATAAAGCAGGAAAACCTTGAAAAGGCTAACCAGTAATCAGTATAATCTAGACCAAGGCTCATCAGTCTCATCACTCACAATCACAAAATTGTCACAAAGTTGGTGGTTAGAATCTCATCTCCTATCTGCCATATACAAAATTTAGTGTCACTCTTGGTCTGATAATAACATCAAAACCCTGTACTCCATCTCGTAATCTCGCTATATTCTTAAAACGCTCAATTAGCTCATCATAGCTTGTAAGTGAACATTAGACAGTTATTGATGGAAAGCACTCCAACGTCCATTCCCGTGAGAGGTACCTTATCTTCTTCGGAGGAACCTTTAATACTTCCCTACATTTCTTGTCTTTTGTTTGGGACAACTTCTCTCCTTAGCAAAAGAACACATCAAAAGGAGAATTATCTTCACTGATCACTCTATATACCTCTTTCTGTTATTGATAATTTAAAACAAGAGCAAGCTATCAGTAATAGGAACCTAACAAGGTTTCGATCTATCACAAAAAATACCCACATAAAATAAACTTAACATCATTCTGGACAGGCTAGCAAAAGATTTTGCTTCTTGGAAAGCAAACTCACTCTCTGAATTTGACTTACAAGATTACTAGTGTTAATCCAGTTCTTTAGCCAAGCAGTTGCAAGGTACTTTATGCAAGGCTTATCTTCAATTACACACATATCCATTATCAAAAAGGTAAACTCCATCAGAGCTAACTTCAAGGGTCACATATCCTCAAGGAACCTGACGTGTATTGCCGGGAAATAGATTTGCTAAACTTAAGGCTGATAGGGTCTGGGCCTCTTACACAGTAGCAAATAAAAAGATCTAGGTTTCGTGAACCTGCAAGGGTTTGGAGAGGTAAATACACTGACAGAGGATTTTAAAAAAATCATGCTCAGAGTCCTGTCACTGTATAATGTCAAGGCTCACAATTAACTGGCCTTCTACATAGTCACGGAAGAAGTTGGTCATAGAGTAAAGAACCCGATAGCAATAGAGGAAAATGCAAAGAAAGGAAATAAAAAAGGAACCACAAATGTTCTATATAATGCAAGGATTAAAAAAAGTACCTGCATCACAGGGCTACGATCTTTCACTTTGAGCAAAGATTCCAGTTTCCTATTGTCCAACTATGCAGTCAAAGAGTATACATCAATACCGACAGAATAAAAGTGATTATTACTTCATCAACACAAAAATATTTCGAAAAAAGTTCAGAATATGTTCACTTTGCATACCAAAAGAATTCCAGTCTGGGGAAAGTATCGACAGAGATGATCCCCAATGTTCTTAGCCACGTTACCCAAATCATAATCATCAGATCTTTCGTTTGCGTGGAAATATCCCACCAAGCTCAAATCTTGACTAGCATAATGCTCTTCTATCTAATTCAGTACACAGTTGATCAGTAAATTATACGTTTTTATCTACACAGCAAACAATAACATCATTTCTTGGAATAGAAACAGTTCTATGGAACATTAAACTAAAAGCATACAACTCCCTCTGTCCATGTTTTTTACTACAAGTATAAATCTTGTGCAAACTAAGACAAGGGAGAAAAGGGGTAAAACTTAAAAGCACGTGATTTATGGGGAATGGAACAAATGTGTGGATGAGATGAAAAGGCAGACCAACTGGTTTAGTTCTATCGTGGATAAGCATGGAAGGATGAGATCCTAAATCTGATTATTATCTTTATATAAATTTGCTAACTGCGAAATTTGCTGGACAAGAGAAGAGGTTACATCATCTGGAATCAGCTACCAAACATAATCCTCCGAAACACCAACGAAAACCCCATAAATGTACTTATAAAACCTAAAGTACAGAATTAAGCATCATATTGAAAGGTCTACTGCAGGCTAACATGTCAAGCATACTATAATTGTATGGCTTAATATTTCTTGAAGATGTACAGCATTCACATCAGGAAATCTACAATGGGAAACAGGTATCACTTAATCCTCACAGTTGTAGAGAATGTAAAATGCTTCTCATAACAACCAAAATACATTAAAATTTCATAATTAATATGACCAGACCAAAGTGTCGTCTTTCCTCCTAGGAAACTATATAAGATAATTATACTTCTATTCTTCTAATCACTTCACTTCACAATCAGCATTAATAAGTGCAGCTCATTTCTATTCAGTACTTAATCTCTCACATGTTCACTTCATTGAATGCTATTCGAAACTAAGTTCAAATCCTTCAATCAGCTCAATTCAATGCTAACAAGTTCAATCTACTACAATCGAAGAGAACATGCCCTTAGTACTTGATGTAAAGTAATCCCATCAGATTACATAGCTCATTAAATTTGCTCAAAATGACACTAGCTAATTCAACAACATTTGCTAACTCTTCGAACATCTTTATTAAAAAAAATTGCTCAAATAGTCTCCAGATTTGGCATACTAGCACACAAGCAAAAGCCAAACATATCAATTGCAAATAACAATTCAAACAAAAATCGAACATACAATCCCAAATGAAAAATAAAGGGAACATACTTGCATCAGAGCAATCTCTAGAGAAGGGAGGAGACCAATATTCGAATGAGAAAGAGGGATGGCATCAGAAATCTGGACAATTCCCTTGCTGGCATCAAAGCGACCAACTAAAACCCCATTAACCGAGCTCGCCTTATACTTCAAGGCATGTAGCACTGACTTTATATACGCATTCTGTCCGATTTCATATGTCAATTCCCCCATAATAATGTAGACAAACGATCACCAATTGACTTGCAAGTAATTCAAATCAAATCTACATTAAAACAACAATAAATTCAATGTCAGATTCCACTGATTCACTAAGATCTTCCAGTCAATTAACAAGAGAAAAGAATTGAAAGCGAGACTGAAAACCCTAAAAAGTTGATAACAATGAAAAGTATACCTGCAAAAAGGAAAGATGAAGATCACGCAGATATGCAACTTGTGACACTTTGTCTTTCACGTTTTTTTAGCTGTGGAAGATCTGAGTAATTGATTTTGGAGAAGACGATCCGGATTGAAGAGTGAAGAAGAGTTTTTTTTTTTATTTAAAACCCTTTTTTCTTTAGCTATCAAATGAGATAATTTAATTGCGTTGACTTATTAAAATTTAGGAAAAATTGACATTAATAATAATCTTTCACCCGGCCGCTATGAATAATCCCACCTTTTGAAATAATTAAACCTTTGTGATAAATTTGTCCACAACATACCGTATAACAAATAATGGATAATAATAGAATATGTTGCTAGCAAACTAATTATTCATTGCAAACTAAGGTCAAACGTTGGGTTATTAGAAAATAATCAAAATGTTGGATTATTCACAGCGGATGAACAAAAGATCAGATTATTAATACCAATTTTTCCTTAAATTTAACAATTACTCCCTCTGTTCTTTTAAGTTCTTCTACCTTACTATAACGGTAGTTTCGAAAGTTCTTCCACTTTAGAATACATTCTATTTTTGGAAAGTTTAGATCCCACTTTTACCCCTTAAAACCCCACAAACCTTACTTCACACTACTGTTTAATTATTTTCTCTCTCATACTTCACACTATAACGGGTAGTCGGCGTTTTTTCGTTTTCTTTTTTAATTAATATTTATATTCTGTAATAATTAAACACGAACAAATTAGATTGTGAAAGTGATACATATGTTCAAATTGTTATCTTTTCTTTAGGGAAAAAAAATCAGTTGTAGTAGGTGAATACAGGCTAGTCCTTTAGAAAAAATTGAGGTAAAAGGTTAATTTTTTCAAAATTAATCAAAATGTGAAATTTTGAAAAAAAAAAAAAAGAACCACCTAAAGGTGGGATTTTTAAAAGTAATTTTTTTTTTTTGTTTTAATTTTCAAAGTAAGCTTGGAGAATGAAAAATCCTCTTTGGACGACAAGAAGGTGAAATTGATCATTTAATTAGTATAAATCGAAAAAAGAACTTGTTTAATGTTATAAAGCAAAGACTAGTGATAATGTCTTTGTTATTAAGAGATGAAAAACTAGAGGAAGATACTTGCTTTTGTAGCAATGTTGATGAGATACTGTAACACCCGAATTTCCTCCGTTCTCTTTCGGTTTTGGTTCCGTTCAGAGGGTTGGAAATTCAGAACGGAACCAAAACCGAAAGAGAACGGAGGAAATTCGGGTGTTACAGATACCATCCAAGAAAGGTGGTAAGATTGTCAATGAGAATTCATATATTAGGGATGGTAATATCATTGAAGCAAATCTATCAAAAATGGTATTGAAGAGAAGCTGGAGTCAAGAGGGCAAGAACGAGATATAGGGATAGAATGTGCTATCATTGCCACAAGAGAGTGTATATCCAATACGCCTGCAACAAGTTGAAAAAAGACCTACAAATTAAAACTTGAAATTTTGAAGGAGATGAAGAAGCCAATTAGTAACGGAGAGAAACTCAAAGAGAATAAGAAAAAAGTTCCATTTAAATGCAATAACTTTGATGAACGGAGTTGTAAAGAAGGGTGAACTCCTGAAATTAGGTGATAAGGGCCAAGGGTTGAAGGCCACATGTGATGATGTAAATGATAATAAAAAAAACAAATCTCAATAATAAAATAACTCACAAGAACTAAAAATATTTAGAATAAGTTTGTTAAAAAAATAAAATAATTAAGATAATTAAATCTATAAATTATATGTATAGAAAAAACCTTTAGAATAATACTTCTTAGTGATGTAGAGAAATAACTTAAAAGAGCTAAACAAAAGCTAAAAAACAAAGAAAAAATTAACATTAATAATTCAACTATCAACTTACCTATATCTTGCTATTTGCTATAAATAATCTTCATCAAATTATTTTTTCTGATGATTCAATATTTGTCTTTTGTTTGTTATCAGAATACCTTTTATTTTCTAATAATCTAACATTTATTAGCCTTAGTTCCACTCCAGCATTCATACTAATAGAGTATATATGGTGGCTACAAATGAAAGGCAAATATGAGATTAATAATAATCCAAAAGTAAAATTATTTACAACAGATAGATAAAAGCTTAAATTATTAATCTTAAATCCAAAAACACAAGGTGTGTTTGGAAAAGTGCTTACTGATTAATTTTATCTTACTTTAATACAACTAAAGAAAACCAGCTAGTTCTAATGTTCGGTAAACTAGCTGGTTAAAACAAGCTTTTGATATGAATAAATTATTTTTGAACAAACTGCTCTTCAAAATCAATTAGTCATACCAGTTTATAAAATCAATTGGTCAAATCAGACACCGTAATTAATTATCTATAAGTTATTTGCCAAACATCCAATATTAATTTTTTCATTCTTTATCAAACTAACTAGTGGTAGGTAATGTTAGAATAAGATGCCAAATCGTGTGGTAAGCACACAACTTGGTAAACACCCACAAGTACAACCAATGGCTATAATTCCTACAACCATTTCATAGGATAAGCAAATCAAGATAACAAATCCCACAATAACCCGCCACGTGTCAGATAAGACATCCTTAAATTCCTCCTTAACATCCCTCTTCTATCTCTTCCACCATTCTTCTCCCTAAACATCATCAACCTTCTTCTTCTTAACTACTAAAAATAGTAATGGCGGCGGCGGCGGCAGCAACAACCATGATGGCAGCCAGTTTGGTGCCAAAACCCCAAGCACCACCCATGATGGCTGCATTCCCAACCAACATGGGACGGGCCTTATTCGGGCTGAAGTCAAAAGCCCGAGGTGGTAGGGCAATGGCCTACAAGGTAACCCTTATTACTCCAGAAGGTACCCAAGAGATTGACTGCCCAGATGATATGTACATATTGGATGCGGCTGAAGAAGCAGGAATTGATTTGCCTTACTCATGTAGGGCTGGCTCGTGCAGCTCATGTGCCGGGAAAGTCAAATCTGGCGGCGTTGACCAGTCTGACCAAAGTTTTTTGGAAGATGAACAGGTGGATGCTGGTTGGGTTTTGACTTGTGCTGCTTATCCTACTAGTGATGTTACTATTGAGACTCACAAGGAAGAGGAACTTACAGCTTAATTAATAATTATTGTATTGAATTTAGTTTTTTTTATGTACCCTTTCATTTTTTGGGCTCATTTGGGAGGGGAAGGTTATTATAATATAAACAACTAGTCTCTTGAGAGACCGTCTTTTTGAGAGATGTATCTTAAGCTCAGTTATAAAAAATTAATGTATGCTTACCATATTTTTAATGTCTACTTACATTATCGTCAATGTTTAATTACCGTATTCTAAATGCATACTTTCAGTGTCTACTTACATCATTCTTAATGTTTACTTATAGTATTTTAAATTATATATAATAGGTCGGCTCAACTTAAGATGAAAATGGATTGTGTTCCTTGTTGTGGGATAAAGCTAATATAGAGGGGTTTTTACTCCTTGATATTCATCCTTTGTTGCTAGTGTATTTTTTTTATCATGTTAATTAATCTTTAATCAACGAATTACTCTTATAAGCTTCATTTACATTTCATTCTATATAGTGGGATGATGATGATAATGTTAGTTAAGATAAATATCATCATGTTATTTTGGTGAGAAACAAAATTTCTAACAAAGTAACACATAAGCATCTCGGAGATCAGATCAAGATATATAATCGTATTATTTTGTTTTAGTAATATTTATTTATATTTACTTTTTCTGAGAGATTTGCAACACCCATCAACGACACAAATGTTAAGAAAATGGTTGTCACTACTATTGTAAAGGTAAGACGTTTAAGGACTAAGCTTGTGTCATTTGATGCGGGTTTACGGATTCAGCTTTACTAGATCCTTTTTCTAGCAAGAATATTTTTTTGAGGATTTTTCTGGATCTTGAGCCGAGAGACTCTTTGCTGGTTGCATCATTCTTTACAGGTATGAGTTGCCGCCTTATTTCCCTCCGGATATGAGCTGATATAATGAGTACGATAATAATGATAATGATGAGTAGGAATACTATAAAAAAATAAAAAAAAATTGATTATTTAATAAGAATTAGAGAAATAAATATTTTGGAAAATTTAATAAGAAAATTGATTATTATTAAGCATAATAATTTAGTAAAAAATTAGTGCACACTAATTTTTATGAACACCATAATTCAACCTCCACCCTAAGAAAATTGAATAATTCATTTTCCCTGCTCACCCCACTCGGGACAAAACGAACGACTAGGAGACTAAGGTTGAGGAGGTTCTAGAAGAACAGAGTAAGGCCGAAAGCTACGAAAATGTCGAATTCCTCCACCATTGATCACCAACAACTGACTGAGTAAGCTTTTCTTCTTCATCTTTTGCCTCACAATATTCAACTGTGAATTCTCTTCAATCGTAATTTTCCATAGAATTTCACAGGTTATCTCAAACAATTCGGGAATTACTCTCAACAACACCGTACAATCCTCCTCAATCTCACGATGTTTCCATCAAATCACTCATCGAATCGCTTCTTCCTCCCAAAACCCTTGAGAAAAGCAATACATATTTCTCTCAACCTCAAGTTAGGGATTTTTCAATGTGTTGCGCATTACTGTGTTCTGCAATCGATTCAAACTCGCCGTACACTAATTGGATACCTCAACAACTTTCAATCGCTGCAAATAACGCTTTTCGAGCTCTTTCGAGAGCGATTTATGGTGATTCTGATGAGCTTTTGAGTTCCGAGAAGAAATTGGTGATTGAATTGATGCCGGAGGTTCTTCCTTTGATTAAAAGTACGATTAAGGAAAGCTCGACTAGTGGTTCGGATGATGGAGATGAAATTACTGCAGCGTCGGCTAGGGTTCCTCTTGGTTACGCCATTGTTGCTGCTCATCAGTTTAGATGGCTTGTTTCACAGGTTCTCTTTTTTGTAGTATATTTGAATTTTCATTTGGAAGTGTAGAAAATAGTTGCTTTGATGTGATTTGATCTTTTTTCAGGTGGATTATCCACATTTGGGGAAGGTTTGTGGTTTGGTTATTCCTTGTGGACTTACAGCTCTTGATCACTGGTCTTCTGAAGTGAAAGTAAGCTTCTTACTCGCTTGTCTTTTTTTACTTTCGACATTTCTACAAAAAGTGCAAGAGGTGTAAGCTTGATTTTAGCGTGTGTATGATGATATTTGCTTTAGTTACTTGGTGAGATATTCACAATTATACTTGAACCTGACTTGATGTTCATTTTATATTGAATGTGATAGTCTATCCTTTAATGTTGGAAAGGCCACTTCACACTCGTTAGTCCATTTGAATTTCTTCATCAAATCGGTCATGGGGCAAGCGATCTTTGAGAAAGTAGTAACCGACTAAACTCGAAAAGCTCCTTACTTCAATCACATTTTGGTGCTGGTCAAGCTCTCACCGCTTTAATTTTTAACACAAAATGCCCAAGGAATGGAACATTCTCGAGCCAAAGCTCACACTTTGAAAAATTTGGCATACAATTTATTATCTTGAAGTATCTGCAACACCTTTCTTAAATGCTGCTCGTGTTGTTTCTTATCTCTCGAATACACCAAGATATTATTAATGAAGACCACCACAAAATTGTCAAGGCATGCAGCCATGCACTGAACGCCCGATTCAGACACATAAAAGGTTCATCAACCCATATGGCATCACTGTAAACCCGAAGTGCCTATATCGAGTCCTAAAGGTTGTTTTTGGAATATCACTGCTCCATAATCCTCAAAATCAATTTTGGAGAACATCCCTGTTCCCTTAAGTTGATCATAAACATAATCAATTCTCCACATAGGGCACTTGATTTCGCAGTTACCTTATTTAGTTCTTCTCGGTAATCTATGAATAACATCATACTCCCATGTTTTTGCCAACAAATAAGACGTGCTCCCCAAGGCGAAACTTATACCATATTATAAGGTGCTTTTGAAATAGGCCCCCCCCTAGAACTAAGTCTATGGTGAACTCAAAAACTCTAGGAGGTGGCGTTCTCGGTATATTATCTGGAAAGATATCTTTGAGCACTGCACTTCACCACAATCTCAATCACGCATGCTAGGCGCAAAGCATGTGTTCGTTCAAGCATCAAATTTCTTTGAGCACCTCACAAAGCTCATTTGAGCACTGAAATATCTTCTGAGCAGACCACCGCATGAAGCTTCTGAGTCTTGACTTTGCGCGTTTTAACGAGCTATTACTTGCCTCAAACGGATGCTTTCTCAACTAAATTTCTCTTTTGAGAATATTAATGCTTGTACGAGAAGCAACTCTTGTATGCTATTATCTTGTACACTGCATCTTTGCTCACCCAACTTCTGGTTTGGTCGGCTGCTTCTGTTAGCTTCTTCTCAACCTGCTCATCTGAGCCATACAATGCTCTTCCGAACACTTATTCAGCCGCACCTTCTGCGCAGCTCCCTCATCATGGCTTGCCGATGCTTCAATAACTGGTCGAATGAGCTTGCTGCTCTGACCTCTACTACTAGTGGTTTGACATATGCTTACAGGTCTTGTTTGGCTTAATCTGACCTGGGTGGTTAAAAAACTAGTTCAATTATTAGAAAAAAAACTATCATGCTCACATTTTTGCATACTTCCATTTATACAAAACATCATGTTTTGCTCACTGCTTTGTTTCTAAGATCTCTTTCTCATTATGGATTATCTGGCTCACTGATTTTTTTATTTTATTAATGTATGGATATTCAATAATGTCATGTCATGTCATGTTATAATATTTGTTTTCAATGCTCGGTGTCCTATTTTTATGACTTTCTGCTAAAATGGTTTGAAGTTGATCGAGTATAAGGTTTCTTGTGCAAAATAGGTTCACTTTAGAGTTTTTTTTATACATTTGTGTAGAACTTTGTATATCTTTTTTTTTTTCTTTTCTGATTTTGTTATCTGATTTTTGTATGATCTTTTCTAATGTTCACTTAAGAAAAGTTATACTCCCTCTATTTTGAGTGCACCATTTCTCCCAAAAAGCTCTCTCATCTTTGATTCTCGGGAGCAATGGTGCATTGAAGTATATTGTTATTGCGTTGTTGAAATTTAACAATTCAGTTATTGTGATTAGTACGTGAGCTTTCTACTTGTACATATAACTTGTTTCCTGGCCTGCATAGGATCTTTGCTATATATGGCATAAATTTCTGATGTTAGCTTGGTATACCTGGATGAACTATAGGGGCAGGGAATGATCAGCTTCATACATCTAGCTAAAAATATTAATGTGGCCGAGCTTGGTGGATTTGGAGATGTGATTCTTGATGCATGCTGTCAAAATATTGTTTCTAGTGATGAGATATGGCAACATGCTGTTGAGATGTCAGTACTATTTGTGACTTCATTGCAGAAAAATAACCCTCGCAGCCCATGGTATGTGTATTTGTATGTGTGGTTAATTTATACAATATGCAGATTAGAAGTTTGAAGCATAAAGAAATATGTGATCAGTAAACGCTGAGTTGCATAATTCTTGAAACGGCTGATGGTTATCCAGTCTAAAGAATTGTTTTTGTTGGATTAATCTTCATTCAATGATTAATGCCATTTTTCTGGTCAATTTTGCGTTAAGTTATTTTTTTGGGATTTTGTCAAAGTAGTATCAAATTTGTGTTTGTAGTTCTCTATTACAAACTTTTATGCATTGTATCGACCCTTCTGTGCCAAAGATCTTCAATGCGTGTCTTAGTTATCAAATCTATTACTGATTATTTCTTATACAGATTGATTATATGCTTGAAAGTCCAATTCCTAATAAAAGTAATCCTTTATGATTGAGGGAAGTAAACCGAAAAACTGACACTTGGATCCAGACATGTACAATGTAGTATATAGCTATGTCTATTAGGTGCTCTCTTGTTTTACTTTGAGTTGGCTATTATAATTGGATGCAATTTTGGATGTATAATTAATAATTAATAATTAATAATTGTTATTAATAGACTAATACAGTGTTTTCTTGTTCAAGTTGACATTTTATGATTGTTCTCTTATACATCCTGAGTATGTGATATCAACCATCTATAACTAATCTTTTAATGCCTTAATGCACCTTCATTAATTGGCATTCCTTTCCATTCATTGTTGGTCACTTCTTACAGGTATGAGAAGCTATTGAATGAAATGCTAGGTCATTTGGAACGCCAACCAAGGGACAAAGAGCGGCGTATTATATGGCTGAGACACATAGAGCCACTGTTCTCCTGTATGGGTCTCGTTCTGCTAGCTCATTTCAGACGTTTGTTTCCCCTTCTCTTCCACTGGATTCATGCTGATGATAACGAAACTGTTCTTTTGGTACGAACTAAGGAGCCATATTCACTGCTCTTCAGTTTGAACATTAATATTCACGATATTTAAATGAAAGTTTGAAAGCGTGCCGTGATTGATACAGGTACTTGAAAAGATTTGTGCAATTGTGAAGTTGACATGGATAAGAAGTAGTCCTCACACTGTAAGGTCAGTTTGGTTAACATGCTCAATGGTGCCTTAGTATTTTTTAGGAGCTTTTCATATTTTGGTGAAACCATAACTTCGATTGTCAATGAACTTAGTTGTGCCTCTGGTAAGAAGTTCTTTCTTTATAGTTGTAGGTCAAATGATGGGATATCTGAGAATCTTTGACTACCTTATATTGTTATATTTCCTCATTATTCTCGTGTGACCAAGAGTCATCAGCCTTTTCATTATTTATTATTCATGAGTTACTTGTCCATAATCGTAGACTAGTAGATGAACTAGCCATTTTATACAAAGAGGCAGCTATGAAGACTGCTCGTGAGGAGATAAGGTCAAGTATCTGTCAGATATTTATCCTACTTCAACAGTAAGGGCTATTCTTATATTCATATCTATACCTTGCCTTTATCGTCTCAGAATACGGAGATAATTTTTATTAAATCTTTGTTTTATTTTGCGACTCCAAGATGCAAAGGGCTGCATTTCAACACGACTTGGGAAAAGTACAAGGATGATCAAAACTTGAGGACTCTTGTTCAGTCAATTTCTGGAAATGCCACCACAGTAAGAATTCTAGCTCCTTTGTTGTAGCTTTTTCTTTATTATATGCTGCTTCAGATCCGAAATTTTTTATAATTTATTATTAATAAGATTAATCTGTTGCTTTGCTTCTCTGTAACATGTATTTATTACTAATATTTGTAGGATAATCTTGTGATTTTATACTCTTACGAGTTCTTGCATTAGAAGATGTTTGCTATGGCATATGAATATTGACTTTTTCTCAAGACCTTTATGTTAAAAATGAATATCGACTTTTTCTCAAGACGTTTATATTTAAAAAAAAAAATATTTCTGTAAGAATTCTAATGAATTTTCAAGGTAAAAATATGTTAAGCCTGGTTTAGTTTAGCACTAGATACTAATAATAAGAATGGGGCTTTCTACTTCTCCTTGCTGAAATCTTGTAAGTCTGTACCTCACCGACCAAGCCTTACTAGACATCTCTAATCCCTTTTCTGTTTCTGCTTTGTGCTTGCGGCATTTGTGGGTTTGAATTATGTCGCAATGTAGGTCACTCAATGAAATATGAGTTGGTACTATTAGGGGCATGAAGTGTTGATCACAAAACATGGTAACACCAATGTTTACCCATCATTTGAGGCTTCTGATTTCGATTGTTCCGGAGAGTTTGGAGCAGTTAACTGAAGCTTCATAAAGAGCCTTCTGTTGATTGATTAATCGGGATTTAGCGTTCTATGATATCATATGAAGAGGCTACTGTCGATCAGTTTAGAAGGAGATCTTTCATAATCTGCCAACTGTCGACTGCCAAGTACGTTCTGCAATTCTTCATCTAATCATCTTCATGTACTGAATACTGAAGCACTCATATTGCTATGCAGTAGTTCTGTAGTTACAATGACTGTAAGCAGCTTGCTACTGTTTCAAATTGTCAGTGAATTTCTTAATGTATAGAGGAAATTTCTTTCATTACATTGTCTACTTTGGTACATGAACTTTTATTGAATTGAGTTTAATCTCTCCAGTTGAACTTTCGGAAAATTTCCTGAATTAATTGATGATAATAATTAAGCATTTTTGTCTTAGCAAGTGAAATTCTTTGAAAATGACTAGCTTGAAGCGAATGTCTTATAATTGAAGTGTATTATACTCTAGGTGATTCCCTTGTATATTTGTCCCATTATTTAAAAAATGAATTTATTATCCAAACTATTAAGTAGAAAACAAAAATCCATTAAAACAACGTTTTATGCTATAGAACAAAGATATAGGAATATTTAGTACATCCAAAAGTAGCATCAAAAGAATCCTAATTAACCACGATACCTTTAATTTTTTATTTTGGGCAAGGAAAAGTTCTCTAAAGGGAGGGAAATTGATACTTTTGTAGGTCATGCCAATTAAACTCCAATTATCGGGTGAGAATTTGAGCATGTTCAACATGTTTAATCGCACAGAGCCTTAAAATATTAGGGCTTTAATATTGAATTACGTAGTGTATGCTAAGCGTAAAAATTACAAAATTATTAGGAAAATATCATAATTTTTAAAATTGCAGAGCATTCAAAATTTTTTAAAAATTTTACTCTGTCCCTGATCATCACAAAGATAGATGGAGAAAAACCTTCTACCCTTAGCCCGATTCATAATTTTCAACAATTATGGTGTTATACGTAGATCTATACATTTTATAAATGAGTATTTTTTTTTTCTTTTTTTAAATTCAAAATAATAAATAACCTTCAAATTATACAACAATCTAAATGCGTAGTATACAATTCAATGCTATCATATGATCATACAAACTTTCAACTATTACGCTAACTCAAAAATCTTTTATTTTAATATATGTTTGACTAAGTAGAAAATTTTAATATAAAACATAGAAAATTTAGTCTTCACAAATTAGAGCAAATACTATTTTTTTACAAATTCTAAATTTGATTTTTACCTAGTTTTCCTCATATCTATCCGTTCATTTACAAAAAATAGAGCATTTTAAAAATTTAAAATTGAAACCAACTTTAGTAAATGCCCCTAAATGGCATGATGGGAACATGAAATGGAGAATCATAATAATCCTACATCTCGTACCACCATACTACCATACACCCTCATTGTACACAATCAAGATTCAAAGACCCTTTCTCCCTCATCCTCTGTTATCACTAATCAGTAATCACTCATGAATCATGACACTGAATCACTGATCATTGATTGATATAAATTTTGTGATCACTTGATCATCCTAATCAGACGACTCTCATCAAGTCCTCATATTAACTCAGTACACCCTTGTCCCACACAATCAAGAACCTTTTCCTTTCTTCCATGATAAACTTCAAAACAACCGCCAAAACCCAGAAAAACCCATAAATCTTTCACAAAACCCACAAAAACCCACCAATCTTTTCCTGTAAAACCTTCTAAAACCTTCAATTCATCAACAATGGCGTCCATTACCCACATTTTATCTCTCCTCCATTTAATCCTCCATTTTTCAATTTCTCTTACAACTTCAACTCCCATTATCGGAGTCACAATCAATCACCACCCACCTTCCATTACACCCGAACAAATCGCATCCACCATTACCCGTTTCAAAATCCCTGCTATCCGTTTACCAAACCCAGACCCGCTTCTTATCCGGGCATTCTCTTACTCCTCCATTTCCCTTCATCTCACCATTCCAAACTCGTTAATCCCTTCTTTTTCCTCTAACCAATCCCATGCCCTTTCATGGCTGTATTCCCATGTTATCCCTTTCTACCCACGGGCTAATATCACATCCATTTCTGTCGGGTCGGATATTCTCTCCTCCATGGAAGATCTCTCAAATGATATTCTCCCTGCAATCAAAAACCTCCATTCCGCACTCATTGAAGTGGGTATCAAGAAAATCCAAGTTTCTACAACTTTCTCGATTGTTCCTCTTTTAAACTCTGCTTTTCCTCCTTCTTCAGCCGAATTCGCAGAACCCATTAATGATGTTATAATCAAACCATTGTTAGACTTCTTAAATGAAGCTAATTCATCCCTTTTTGTTAATGTTTACCCCTATGATCTTTTCCGTTTAACCAATGATCTTCCACTTGGGTATGCTCTGTTTCAGGAAGGAAACTTCAATTTTCGAGATGATCCTAACACCGGTGTTCGATATCGAAACCTTTTCGATGTCATGATCGATGCAGTTTTGTCAGCCATGGTGGTTTCTGGGCATGAAAATATACCCATTATTGTGACTGAAACAGGATGGCCACATTCTCCAGGAGATGAATTGGGAGAAGAAAATGATGCTAATAAGGTGTTTGCTGAAATGTATCTGAAAGGATTGAT
Organism: Amaranthus palmeri; assembly: GCA_019776075.1. Classification (NCBI taxonomy): domain Eukaryota; kingdom Viridiplantae; phylum Streptophyta; class Magnoliopsida; order Caryophyllales; family Amaranthaceae; genus Amaranthus; species Amaranthus palmeri. The sequence goes on from JAAKBH010000300.1 coordinate 582,382, forward strand.
TGATCATTTGAAATCTGGGATTGGTACTCCATTAAAGAAAGATAGTATTTCAGAAATTTACATCTTTGAATTGTTTGATAAGGAAGTTAATGGAAGTTTGTCAACTAGACAATGGGGGATTCTTTACCCTAATGCTACTATGAAGTATAAGCTTGATTTCAATGGAGGTTCAAGAATTGGTATTTGCAAAGGTTTGTTGTTGTTTCTTGCAATTTGGTTAATAATGATTGCTTTTGGGTAAGCAGAAATTTTCAGGTTTTTTTAAAAAGTACGATTTCGGTCACAGATGTGGTAACCGTCGTGAAACAGATATCTCGACTATATGGATGATTTTACGGTCAATACAACCTATATTTTGGTTGCGGTAAAGCTCCAAAAACTTTACGATACGATCACAATATCCGGGAATTAGATGGTTTTGTAGGTGGTGTGAATGTGTGATTGTTGATATGAGTTTGATCGTATTTGGGTATATCATTTTGGATGATCTTGATCATTTTTTTCAGTCATTGATATGTACAAAGTTTCATACCTAGTGAAATCACAAAGGAATAAAATTTTTGATCTCTTATTTTTTTTTGGAATAGTTGATTGTGAATCCAATTTTGTTATGTTGAAATGTGATTTCTAAATATGTCTTACAGTCACGGATAAATATACATATAAATAATGTGTGTTAAACTAATTTGGCTATATTTTTATTTTTAGCAATTTTTAATATTTTTTGTTTTAGTATGTTCGTCAATCGTCATGGTTAATTTTTACGAGATTCAATTTGGTTAATTTTTATCCTATATACAGTCATATAAAATCCACTAAATACAACTAATGCAACATTGTCTAATTTTGTTTGATAATTGTTTACACATTTTAGCTTAAAGTTATTAAACACTTTTTAATTGTTTAATCAACTAAAAATCCAAAAGTATTAAAAACCAAAATTCAACTAGACCGTTTCATCGTGGGACAACCTCAATTGGATTAGCCCAAACTTTAATAAAAATTGCTGCCTTATACAATAAAAGTTTCATTTTCTTTAATGTTAAAATACTAAATGGCTGCTTGTATGGGCTAGTCTCACGGTAAGACGGTCTCATACAAGACTTGCGGACAAGAATTACGTTTGAACGAGCAATTGACATGAGTTCAAATTGATATAGGGCCATAGCCTACAATCACAAATGAATTGGGCCTGGGGAAACAAAGCCCACGTTGATTGCAGACCACTTTTGAATTTTGACATCAAAATTCAAAGGATTTTGAAAAAATGGACTATTATATAGACCCATCTCATAGTAAAACGGTCTCATACAAAACGAGTTGCATTTCTAAACACCCTACAATTTTAACCTATTTTACTTAACTCCTCAATCTTTATGCCATGGCCGGTTCTTGGGGCTCTAAGTCTAGATTCAAGCAACACTTTTTAAATGATTTGTTTGTAGAACTTTTTTACATTTGAAGTAATATAATACTACAATACATTTTGTTCTGAATTATTTTTCTTAAAGTCAATCTTTTTCTTTTAACATATAAAGAATATCATTTTAAAAGACATCACCAAAATAAACAGTCGCTAAAATTTTTGCTCCACCCAACTCTACGCCAAAAACTAATGATAGGAACAAGCACTATCCCAATAATTGGGCCAAATGATAGGAACAAGCACTATAGCAATAATTGGGACCATAAAATCATAATGTATTGAGTAGTCACTGTTACTTAGGATTAGAAATCACAACAATCATTATTCATTATCACATAAACATGAGAGATGCTAGTTCATTCAATCTTGGACACTTTTGATCTATATCTTTTAGAAAACTGACACGTGGCAATAACCCATTGACTACTTATCTTCAATCCTATGTAAAAATCCAAACCACATCATAAAATTTCACTATTCACTATTCTCACTTCTTTCATTACCTTAACAAAAAAAGCCACCAAAATCTTAAGCACATCATAGAATTTGAGTATGGAGACTAGCATTACTTCTTGTTCTAGGAGCATTTTGCTCCCTAGACTATCTTCTCAACACTCTTCTTCTCTTGTGCCTTCGTCTTTTAACCCCAAGGTATGTTTATTATGGCGTTGTCGTTTACTATAAATGTGCACTTTTATCAGATTGGCTGAAAATTCATCTCTATATGTTTGCTGTGATGAATTTGTTATTGGGCTTGTACACAACAAGACTCGCATAATGAAATTCTATACTAAAACCAAATGGTAGTTAGGAATAGGAGGATCACATGTGGTTATTTTTTTAACATGTTGAACAATCTCGACTATCTTTCTTTTGTTTTATATTTAACATTAATAGAATTTCAAACCGATTCATTTGAGACATGAGGTATGTTATGGTTAAAACCATGTGTCCCATGTTATTATTGATCACATACACATTGATAGTGTAAATTGAAATAGTTACTAAGGTATGCTATGACTAATACGTATTATTGATTGTGTTTGATGTTATATTGATTGTGTTTATAGTGTAATCTAATCCATGATCTTGTCATGTAATGTCATGAAAAGAAATTGTACATCTAGAGCTTATTGTTTGACCTTAAAAAGTAGTAAAAAAGAGGAAAAAAAGAGGTGGGTAGCCTCATTTAGGAAGTTACCTATTGGTAATTAAGTCAAGAATTAACGATCAAAATTTCAAATATAGTTAAAATTGAAATTGGTATTACAAGGTGTTTTTTTTGTTGAAAAACAAGTACTAGTATCACTTACTTCCTCCTTTTTTTTACTTGCACCCCACCTTTTTACAAATTTAATGCGTATGTCGGGTTGCTTATATTTAGAATTATACTCAACTAAAAATTATGAAAATTTGATATAATGAAAGTATTCGACGAGACGAATAAAACAAGATCCCACATGACTAGATTTTTTTCGCGTTTAATAGCCGCACTATGCAAAACAATATCAAATAATGAATAGTGTAAAAAGTAAAAAAACGGAGAAAGTACAATTTATTGGCTTCATATTCATAATTGATATCAACAACGGTAATGCCAAAATCTTAAGGGAAAATGAAAATATGACCTTGGTTTTGATAATAAAGTTATTGTGTGTTAGATACATAAAATATCGTGATCTTAACTATCAGCTTAAGTTTGTGGTTGAGTTTGTTCTATGACATGGTAGATTATCGGAAGCAAAAATATGGCGAGAGGTCATGAGTTCGAATCTCAACCACCTCTCATTTAAAGTAGAATATTATAAGGAGAGCCTAAATTGCATTCACACTCCAATCCTAAAAGACTCTCATACAACATATCTCGAGGCCTTAACTATCAGCTTAAGTGTTTGATTAAGTTGGTTTTTTTGACATTTTGTAACAAGTGCTAGGGGATATAATAAATTGATTCTTCATAATTTTTTGTAGAGCCTAAAAACAAGCTCATTATTTGGAGAATCATTGAGGATGACAACCAAGTCATCCATAAAGATCAACAAAGCAAAGAACTCAACTCTTGTAACCAAAAGTGAACTTGGTGACAGTTTGGTAAGCTCAAGATATTAACCATCATAACTTTAACGGTCCATTTGGTTAGTGGTACTAAATGGTGGTAATGGGAATGATTTATAGTGTAAAATTTTATCAAAAGATTCATATCATTCCATGGTAATGAAACTTTGATCACAAAAAAGTTTTTTTTTTTTTTTTTTTTTTATATAAATTTCCATTACCACCTAATATCACATCTCCCATTGGTAATGAATTGGAATGAATTTTATAGAAAATGAGATGATTGGAGTTGGACAAGCATGACCATCAAGGTAGACAAGAGATTTTTCAACTAAAATTACACTAATTTTTCATTCCCATTACCATCGTTTATGACCACCTACCAAACAGGTCGTAATTTACATTTCTTTCAATTTTCTTTTACAACTTTCAAATAAATGGTGAGTATTATACATGTAGGAAGAGTTTCTAGCCAAGGCAACAACTGATAAAGGGCTCATAAGATTGCTAATGTGCATGGGAGAAGCTTTAAGAACCATTGGGTTTAAAGTGAGGACAGCTTCTTGTGGTGGAACTCAATGTGTTAACTCTTTTGGGGATGAACAACTTGCTATTGATGTGCTTGCTGATAAGCTTCTTTTTGAGGTTATTACTCTTATAAACTTAATGTTTATCTTGCATTGTCTTGTCGAGAGACTTTTTGACTGCATCCTCTGTTTGTGTATAGTTTGCTGTTTTTCATTCCTTTTCAGACCATTTTCATAGTTTTATGAGCGGGATACAATGGGCATGATGATGATAATGTTGATGACTCATTCGAACTCCTAACTTTTTGATGCATTTTGTTACTCTTGTGCCTCATGAACGTTGTTGCTTATAGTGTCGGACTCAGAATTTTAAGTATGGGTTCCACGAAATCGTTTATGATGTTTGATTGTAAACAAAATAAATTGATAGGGCCATGAAATATCTTACTTTAGACATTCAATATTTTTTTGCAGCGGTAATTTTCTAATGAGATTCGGTATGATTTATGTTTTATAGTGGAGTCTGAGCACCCTCAAGCCCTTACATAGGTTTGAAACTAGTTTCTTGTTACCTCAAGTATGCATACAAAACTATTCTACATCATAGTGAATCCCACTTAGGCGAAGTTTGGAGGGTTGATAAGCTTTGATAGTAATGACAAAGTCGTTTCCTTTAAACCTAGATTTGCATTTGCAAATGAATTAGAATTACACACGATTTAATGAGCCATCATCATCATTTCAATGGGTTTCGCCCAAGGCATGGTTTGGGGAGGATGGGAAAAAAAGACATACCACTACCCTCATCACGAGAAAGTCACCATCAAAGAGAGCCTCTCAACTCGAATATGGCCTGGCATAGTGGCATACAAGAGCGGATCCAATCTTAGTCAATATTGTCAATCGAGAGCATTTGACTTATATACAAGCACATTTCCAATCACCCAGGTTCAAACCTTGATAAGAACATATTTTAACTTTTTTTTTTCCCCAAAAATCCATCCTAATTTCTTGCAAACCACAACACACGATTTGCCCTTTTTTCGTTCACTTCTCCCTCCAGCTGGCTCCAACCCTTACGAACTGCCTTTACTACCGGCAGCTGGAAACCGGCCACCACAGTGCGGCTTCCTTCTCCTCCACTCCAGCCGGTAGATGCCATCACTGCAGCCCACTGCCCAGTCGTGAGTCGCCCTCACCACGACCCTTTTTGCTTTTCATTCTTTGATTCTTTCCCTAAATGTTTGAATTTCAATTGTTAGTTTGTTTTAGATTTTTCATTTTTGTTAATGTTAATTGTTAAACATTGTTTCTTGACTTTGTTCATTTATGATTCACTTTAGGTTTAATCAATTTAGGGTTTTTGGTCTAATTGGTGTTAAATTTCTAATTTAGGGTTTCATATTTAATTTCTTGGAATTTATTAGAGTTTTGGACTTTTAGTTGATTAATAATTTTATTCTACAATTGATAATTCATAATTGATTTAGAGTTATTGGCTATACATTTGGAAATAGTGGTTTAGATATGTATTCTACAATGATTTAGGGTCAATTATCGTAATTAAAACATTGATGATGTAATATTCTTAAAAACTAATCACCTAGTTGAACAATTTTTTGTATGAAATCATATAATGATCAACATATGTGCTAATACAGGCCTTGAATTACTCACACTTCTGCAAGTATGCTTGCTCTGAAGAAGTCCCTGAACTCCAAGACATGGGAGGTCCAGTTGAAGGTCATTTTTTATGTCTTCAACCATCTAATTCAAAATTTTCTTCCCAATAGAATATGTTCATAACATGTTTTTCATGGGTGTTCATGGCGATTTTATAGGTGGGTTCAGCGTGGCGTTTGATCCCCTTGATGGATCCAGCATCGTCGATACGAACTTCTCAGTAGGAACCATATTTGGGGTGTGGCCAGGTGACAAATTAACTGGTGTAACAGGTGGTGATCAGGTTGCTGCTGCCATGGGAATTTATGGTCCTAGGACTACTTATGTCTTGGCTCTTAAGGACTACCCTGGAACCCATGAATTTCTTCTTCTTGATGAAGGTTTGCTTCTTTAATCCAAGCAAAAACATGAAAATTTTTACAATTTGATCATTTTTTATTGATAATGTTAGATTATGTAACATATCCTGATGCCTCAACCAAGTTTAGGCTTTTGGTTGCGTTGATTTCTTGAGATGGTATAAGAAGTTAGCGTGACAAGAGGTTATGGATTTGAATCTCAGCCACCTCTCATTTAAAGTGGAATATTTAGCATTCCATATAAGGATCGTCTGTATTGCATCCACACTTCCCGCCTAAAGGGCTCTCGTGTTAAGGGGCGTGTTAGTTCAACACACATACAACACCAAGTTCTTGCTGAGATTGTCTACTCTATATTGACCCAGATGATAAAATTTCTTGGATATGCCCATTATTGGTGAAATAATTTACAAGTCACCTCTGTTTTTACCCTGTTTTGAAATCCCTAATTTATTTTTGTTCTTGTTGGTGATATTAGGAAAGTGGCAGCATGTAAAGGAGACAACAGAAATTGGTGAAGGAAAATTGTTTTGCCCTGGAAATTTGAGAGCCACTTCTGACAATGCTGAATATGACAAGGTTCTGATAAATCTTGACCTATATTTTTTATTTGGATTTGCATATATGAAAGCATGTTATTGTATTCTTTCTCGATTTCATTACGTTTGCTACATTTCACTTCCTAAAAACTGTTTCAAATTGAACACGACATGAATCCAATAACTCTCAAACTCCATGGCACGAGAGTGATAGAGTATATATTATGTTACTCTACCGATGGAACAACCTCAGTCAAAGTATTATGCTAATGACTGTACTTGTAACGCAAAATATGTTATATGCTCTATCGGAAGGGAGTATGGTTGGAATATTAGAATGGGATCTTTGACACTTTTTATGTGTATTTCTGCAGTTGATCCAATATTATGTTAGAGAGAAATACACATTAAGATACACAGGAGGAATGGTTCCTGATGTAAACCAGGTATCAGACATCTCCTTTTCCTTCCCATTCTTGTGTGCTTATGGTGCAATACTTACTTGTCATACCTATTCCATCCTTAGCATTATTGTGTTGTTGAGCTGACTAAAATACTAGTGAAGATATTGGTTCTCCCTAAATGTTATTCATAATGTTAAATAATGTCGAGTCGGTAGCTGAATCTGTTGGCTAGTTTGACTATATGAAAGTATTGACTGATAAGTTAAGTCGGATGTTATAAACATATTTGATACAAGTTGCTTGTTGTAGCACGTTGATTGTTTATAAGAATATTTGGGTCAAAAAAGAAAAAAGAAAAAGTGAAAAAGTCAAGGGTGGAGCAAAAATACTCTATAAAAATTTAAGGCCCTGTTTGTTTTATATTTTTTTCCTGAAATTTTGAGCCCTAAAAACTAAGTAAACTAAAGCACATGTAGACTAATGTCAACTAGTATTAGGCTCCTAATTTAGGAAGCCCTGTTTGGCCCTGTGCGGTCAGATAGCTTGTTCGGCCTTATGCGATCAGACACCTTGCACATGCCCAGAAGTCAGAATCATCATTGAAAAACGCTCTTCATAGATTAATTATTGAACCCTTTTGCACATTTTACCCTAGTTGATTATCTAACATGTCACAACATTCATATATGTATGTAGATCATAGTGAAGGAAAAAGGTATATTCACAAATGTAGCATCACCTTCGGCCAAGGCAAAACTAAGGCTATTGTTTGAGGTTGCACCTCTAGGGCTCTTGATTGAGAAGGCTGGTGGTTACAGCAGTGATGGAACCCAATCTGTGTTGGACAAGGTCATCCAAAACCTTGATGACCGAACTCAGGTTGCTTACGGTTCCAAGAACGAGATCATTCGATTCGAGAAGACTCTATATGGTTCATCTAGGCTAGAAGAGCCTGTTCCTGTTAATGCAGCTGCTTAACTCATGCCTAAGATAATCTACTATCATTGACATAGGCGGATCTGCACTTGAACATTAGGTAGCACGTCGGTGTTACTCATGATTTTGAATTCTGAATGCGCATTGATTATATTTGTATCCCTCTTTTTGTCTATAGTTAGCCTTAATAAATTTTGTGACTATTTGTGTTTAAGCTATTGATCATTATTGCATATGTATATGAAATACTCAATATGGAAACATAAAGAAAAATACATTTATGCATGGATGGAAATTAGCTCATAATCCTCAATCATAAGGCTAATTCAGGATTTTCCCTTTTTAATGTAATTGTTTAAGACAATGTACCTATTGTCCCCCTCCGAATTCTACTAAATTACCCGTCATTACTACATCAAGACTACGAATATGAGCAATGTCATCTCCTCTTTAAGACCAAGTTAATTAAAAATACCATAAATATCATATACTCCCTCCTATTCAATTAAAGTGTCCACTTTGGGTTTGGATCGGATTTTAAGAAAAAATGGTAGTGGGGTGGTAGTGGGGTATTTTAAGTGATTATAATAATTGAAAAGGTGGTAGTGGGGTATTTTAAGTGAATATAATAATTGAAAAGGTGGTAGTGGGGTATTTTAAGTGATTATAATAATTGAAAAGGTGGTTGGTAGGGTATTATTAAATAATATAAGTTGGGATAGTTGGGGGTATTTAGGTAAAAAGTTTTGCCAAAAATAAAAAGTGGACAAGTAAAGAGACTTTACCAAATAAGGAAAGTGGACATTTATTTTGAATAGGAGGGAGTATATGTTAAGAAGTCAACTCAACCAACTTTAGTTAATGATTGCAAACTTAAGATCTCAGGATATGTTATACTTCCTCTGGTTTTTAATAGTGGCTACAGATAGTGACATTTCTCCTCACTAGATGTCACTATCTGTAGCAACTAATAAAATCCAGAGGAAGTATTATCTAACACGTTCCCTCACATGAGAGTCATTTGGGCTAAAAGGATAGATCCATCTACCCTCCTTATACCAAGTGCGAGAAATAAGGGGTGGTGGAGATTCGAAACTGTAACCTCTTGTTATGCTGGCTCTGATACCAAGTCAAGGAACGAACTAAATAGCTTAAATTGATTGAGACCTAAAATTATGTTACATTATCTAACAATATATGCAAGTGTAGTTCCTTAAACATCACTTGCTTGAAACTTCATCAAACTTAAAAACTTATTAGTTTATATATTTCCATCCTAGGATTTAAAATAATAAAATATGGAAATTGAAAACTAAATTTCACGAGGAAGATAAAATGTTACACTCATAAAAAATCATGCAAAATCAATTTTTCCTACTAGAAATGAACCAGCCGGTTAATTATACATCATTATCCTGAAAATTACAGCACAACCAGAAATTAGAGGTTTTTGGTCAGTGATTAAGAAGGGTTAATCCATAAAAGATTGACCACCTAAGAAGCTTTGAGAGATTAATCAAAAGATTAACTGTTAATTAGTGGATCTTAATGTTTAATTAATTAGGCTTAGCTACTATGTAGTCTTCTAAAAGCAAAATTAATACATCATGATATGAACAGTTCAACAAACCTTTAATTTGATCAGTAGAAACCAAATGGTTTTTGAATGTAATAGCGATTGTAAATTTACCCTACTGCCTACTGTTGTTAGTCTTCCTGATTTTTCGGATTGATAGAGTATATAACATATTCTCGGGTTGGGGTTTTAAAATATGTTATAGTCTATCACGACTTTTTACACAAGAGTTTTTGGGCTAAAATTAAAGTGGGGATACAACGGGCAATTTATAGTACCCAACCACTATAATAATTTGGTGTTATCCAGGGGTGTTCAATCGGGTCAACTCAACGGGTCAAGGGTCGGGTCTCATTTTAATGGGTCATTAACGGGTCTGGTTATTAATGGACCTTTTTGTAAAGGGTCGGGCTAGACCGGGTCAGATAATTATAGGAATTGGTAAATATTTTACCACTTTTTAAAAATGTATTAATATGATATTATTATATTAATAGTTGAATTTTAACATTTGACATAACTCGTCCGACCCGGCCCATTTAAATTTTGACCCGACTCGGCCCAACTCAGCCCATCGAACACCTCTAGAGTTATCTATATCAAAATATAAAGTTTCAAAAAATTTATTTGCTAATTTTAACATTTCATTTGTATTTGATTTATATTTTTTTTAGTATAAAAAATAAATGGCTCATTTTTCATATTTGAAGAAATGAATGTTATTTAAGATTAAATATTATGAGAATTATTCAGATGCAACACATGTCCTTTATATATATGGTGCGTCCTTTATATATATCGTGCTAAATGTTCTACTAAAAATAAAAGATGAATGGGATTCAAATATATCATCCTTTGTCACGTTGACTACTTATGGGAAATACTAAAAGATTGATTTATTCATTTGCTACTATTTTAAACACTTGATTTGTAGTTTTACCATGAACTTATATAACCTTAAGGTTTCTTCAAAAAAATAAAAAATAAAAAAAAAATAACCTTAAGGTTGTGAGTTGGGGAAGAGCAAAGGGAATAATTATATTGGTCCCTTTTATATATATATTTGGTAAATAAATTAACCATTTAAGCTAAGGCTGATGTAAATTAGTAACTAGAGCCTTTCATTTAGGGTACTCTATATAGTGAGGAACCTTGTACATGCCCTAAAGTACCTCTAGTTACAATTATCAACAAAAAATTTCTAAGTTACCGTTAAGATCCGAATCTTATGACCCATAAGTCCAAAATTAGCTATGCATTATTCTGTAAAAAAAGTGTCAAACCGAGTCATGATCATGTAGACAACTGTTCAGTTCAATCAAAAGATTAAGCAAATGGCTGAGATCCACCATGATATGTTATATTATCCAATATGTCCCCTCACACGAGAATCTTTTGGGCTGTATGGTGTGAATACTGCACAAATCCTTAATGCTCTTACCAGCTGGTGTGAAATATTCCACTTTAAATAAAATGTGGTTGAGTCTAATACTACGTCAAAAAACCAACTTAGCAAAAAAAAACTTAAGTGAATGGTTAAGACCTCAAGTCAAAATATGTTATAGTATTATTAACAACAACAAGAAAGTACTATTTCGTCCCTTTCATGAGTTTGCCCTTTAACTGATATATGTGAGTCTTTTTTTTATCAAATGGGGCAAACTCTAACAGCCCGTTTGATAGGTGGTAATAAACCGCGGTAATGGGAATAAAAAATTAGTATAATTTTGAATGAAAAATCTCTTGGCTACCTTGATGGCCATGTTTGACCACCTTCAATCATCTCATTTTGTTCATAAAATTCATTCCAATGTATTACCAATGGGAGAGGTGGTATTAGGTGGTAATGAAAATTTGTTCACAAAAAAACTTTTTTGTGATCAAATTTTCATTACCATGGGAATGACATGAAAGTTTTGATTAAATTTTACACTATAAATCATTCCCATTACCGCCATTTAGTATCACTAACCAAACGGGCCATAAGAGTCATACGAAGGTAAATATATCATACTGTAAAAAAAGTATGAAAAATCTGCAATAAAACATATGGATATGTAGCAAACTAGCAACTTTATGTAACATGCAAGAAAGCTTCAATGGTGGAAAAACAAACAAGTATAAGAACTATACTCTACATGAATGGCAATTCATTTACCTACCCAAGTAAAATGACATTGCATCTCATTTCTAGTCATCTTTGGTGTTTGTAGAATGACACCATGCATTCCATACTTATTAAGTGTTGGATTTATTGATTTTTGGACTATTATAAAACCACAAGGAACAAACATAATATATATAATATAAATATATATGTATATATAAAGTAGCCAAGGAATAGATATTTAATTCAAGAAGATTATAATAATTGTTACAAAATTGATAAATATTAAAGATAAAAAGAAAGAAAGAGAATAATTAATAATGGAAGCTTGGATTCGAGCTTTTGTTATAATTTTGTTGTTTCCAATATTTACTGAGGCTGTGGTTAGGCATTACACCTTCAAGGTACGTCATTATTTACATGCATATATTCTTTTATTGGGTAAGGCTGGGGAATCTCTTATAGATATATATATGTAAAGGGGACGGATGTGGGAGTAATTTGTTTTTTTTTTAATTATGGGCGTGACAATAGAATTATTGTCATAAGAGTGAAATAAAACTTTTAGACTTCGAGATCAACTCATGATTCTCGATTCATACTTCATATTTATATTGTTGGCTAAAACCACCCTAAAATTAATGACATTCTAACTAGGAAACCCTTAAATTAAAGTCGGTAGTAGGAATATTAAAATAATCTTGAGCAATTATTGCGTGCTAACCAACTTGATTGATCAAAATTTGAATAATTATTCTCAAAATGCAAAACAACTTTATGTTTCTTTGATCATAAAAAAAATTCCTCAAAGATATGTTAATAAAAAGTTGTAGGACGGAAAATATAAATTTTTATTTGGTTAGTATCATGTAAGTTTTCTAATAAATAAATGTAGCAATTAATTTGGACAATCCAAAAAAATATGAGTATAATAAATATAAAGATATAAAACCCTATAGTATATATCTAGTCCATGCATATAAGGGGCCATGTAAGAGTTAAATTGTTGAAAAAATGGATGCTAATAATCCAACCTTTCACTCATTCGCTATGATTAATCCCACCATTAGATTATTTTCTAATAATCCAACCTTTGCGATAAATTTTTTTCACAACATACAATATTACTAATAATAGGTAATAAAAGGGTATGCTGCTAGCAAACAAAAATAAAGGTTGGATTATTCACAACGAGCTAAGGGCAAATATTGAATCATTAAAAATAATCAAAATATTGAATTATTCACAGTGGATAAGCAAACTTTGTAATAATTCATTTATTACATATTAACTAGTCATATATGTAGGTGGTCATGAAGAACTACACAAAGCTTTGTTCCAGCAAGTCCATTGCTACAGTGAATGGCAAATTCCCAGGACCAACCCTTCGTGCTAGGGAAGGTGATAATGTTCTTATCAATGTCATCAATAGCATCAATAGCAATCTCACTATACATTGGTAAGACTCTCCGATAAAATTTATCATTCCAACGTCATTAAGTTACTTCCACTTAATAGGATGAGGTTTGATCGAGAATCCAATGTAAGCCATCTAACCCGGCTCTTGTTGTTAGAGTATATAACATATCCTGGGGTCTCAACCATTAGCTTAAACTTTTGGTTGAATTGGTTTCTTGACATGGTATCAGAGCCAGGGTGACAAGAAGTCACAGGTTCGAATCTCAACCACCCCTCATTTAAAGTGAAATATTTAGCGCCATGTATGAAGAGGGCATGTGCTGCATCCACACTTCTAGCCCAAAGGGCTCTCGTGTGAGGGGACATATTAGAGTATATAACATATCCTAAAGCCTCAACCTTAGCGATAATAATAACAAAGAGCTTGTTTTCGATATATTGACGGTTGGGTATCAAATATTATGTACAACTTCACATGAATAAGAGCTAAACATGATTTAATGAATCATTTTACAATAATCTACTATAATCTGAAACCAAAGAATTATAAATTGGTGTCATAAAAACACGAGGGATTTCTAAGAAAAATTTATGATATTAATCTTTATAAAGTGGTAACAAGTTTTATTCGTGTCTTATAGGCATGGTATCCGACAACTCAGAACAGGATGGTCAGATGGTCCGGCCTATATAACACAATGTCCGATACAGCCCGGTCAAAGCTATCTTTACAACTTCACCATCACAGGTCAAAGGGGCACACTTTTTTGGCACGCCCATATTTCTTGGTTAAGATCAACCCTACATGGAGCCATTGTTATTTTGCCTAAGAAAGGCACCCCATATCCTTTTCCAAAGCCTGCCAAGGAAAAAATTATTGTGTTAGGTAAATATATATTATATTTTTTTTATTTTTTATTACTATTTATTTGTTACACATCTTATATTATTAATTACACACTACAACAAATTTAGCTTTTTGCGACATTAGATTTAGTGGCATTAATTAAATGCCACTGATTCATATTTTTAATGTAATAATTATTGATTTTTATTTTAAGTTCAACCATAAAGTGATTTAGCGACACTTAATTTGGTCTTTAGTGGCATATGTAATTTGTCACTATAATCTATAGTGGCATTTGTGAGAAATGTCACTATATCCTATGTCGCTAAAAGCTTTAGTGTCATTTTTCAATATGCCACTAAAGGGTCTAATAAATGTCACTAAATCCTCAATATACACTATAAGAAATTTGAAATAGCGGCATTTAAATTAAATGTCGCTAAATATATGCTACTAAAAGCAAATTATGTTGTAGTGACATTATGATTTATGACTAATAACTTATTTGTTTTTTATCACTATTTACCCATTACTCATTGAAGGTTCCAAGCATGTCCGACATATTCGACCGTACAGAACTCCAAAAAATTAGGGGTCTCTATATTAAATTACGTAGTATATATATGGTGTTCAAAAATAAAAAGTTGTTGGAAAAATATCATAATTTTTAAAATTATACAAGGCATTCATGGAATTCATTTTATTTCCAATCTACAAAATTAAATTAACTAAATTACATAGTTAAGTATGAAACTATTTCACGGTGAGACGAGCCCATACAAGCAGCCTAAATCAATTATATTTTTCTAAATAAAGTACAAAACTAAATCTAAACTGTATTTTTTATCTTAACAAATTAAAATTGGACCAATCCATATTATGTTGTCTCACGAATGAGACGGTCTTAATAAAAATCTGTCAATACTAAAAACTAAAAGTATAGTATAAACTGATAGTATAGATGTATTTTTTTTTAAAAAAAAAGAATTATTAAATATATATTTATTTGTTGATCTGCCTTATATTGCAGGGGAATGGTGGAAAGCAGACACAGAAGCAGTAATTAATCAAGCTACACAATCTGGCATGCCACCAAATGTGTCTGATGCACATACAATGAATGGTTACACTGGACCTGTTCGAGGTTGTTCAGTCTCTTCTAAGGGTACGTAATACCTAATTCTTTTAAGTTTTAACTAACACATTTATTTATCTTAAAACATAAATTATTTATAATATTCATCATCTTAATTATTTTTAATGATTTATCCACATTTGTACAGGTACATACACGTTACACGTTGATCATAACAAGACTTATTTGTTACGTATTGTCAATGCTGCAATCAATGACGAGATTTTCTTCAAAATCGCCGGTCATAAATTTGTGGTAGTTGAAGTTGATGCGAGTTATACGAAACCCTTTATTACAGACACTGTTTATATAACTCCCGGTCAAACCACAAATGTTCTTCTTAAGGCGGATCAATCCCCTGCAGGGAAATATTTAATTGCTATGTCTTCGTTTATGGACGCACCTGTAGCAGTTGATAACATAACAAATTACGGTCTCTTGCGTTACAAAAGAGGCCACCTTGGCTCGCCTCTGGCCCTCACCTCAATGCCACTTATAAACGCCACGCAATCTCAACTAAAATTTATAAATTCTCTCCGCAGTTTAAATTCAAAAAAGTACCCCGCAAATGTCCCTTTGACTATTGATCATTCCCTATTTATGACCATGGGTGTTGGGGTTAACCCTTGTGCAACATGTCTAAATGGTAGTAAACTCGTGGGTACACTTAACAATATCACATTTGTAATGCCAACTATCGGATTACTCCAAGCTCATTATTATAAAATAAATGGAGTTTTTACCGATGATTTTCCAGCAAACCCTACTACAACTTTTAACTATACTGTAGCAAATTTTACGGGCGGTTTAGCCACGTTAAACGGTACTAAAGTTTATAGTTTGCCCTTCAATTCTAGTGTACAAGTTGTGTTACAAGACACAAGCATAATTGCACCTGAAAGCCATCCAGTTCACTTGCATGGAACCAATTTTTTTGTTGTTGGAATGGGAATTGGAAATTATGATGCTGATAAGGATCCTATGAACTTTAATCTTGTGGATCCTGTTGAAAGGAACACCATTGATGTACCTACTGGTGGATGGACTGCTATTAGATTTCGAGCTGATAATCCAGGTATATATATTCTCCGTAAATGTTTTATTTAGGTTTGCATGTTATTTGCAGTATGATTAAAAATTATAAGTATTTGATATTAATAAAATTCGTTTTGGGACGAATTAAATAATATTTGAATCAAATAGAAATTAAATATTTCATTCAGGTTTGCGTGATATTTTTGGAAAATTGATTTTGAGTGAGTTAGTCAAATGATTTTTGATTGCTTTGAGTTGGTCAAAAAGTTCAAAAATGTTTTGCTAGTTGAAAAACTGACTTTTAAAACAAATTTATTTTTAACAACTTTTCCCACTAATTTAAACAATCAATGAATTTTTACGAAACAATTATATAACAATTGCATTAAATAACTAACTTAGGAACTAAAAAAGGTTGAAACTACCAGCTGATCAAACAAGTTAATAACCAAAAACCGCAACAGTAGTGAAGCCACACGGTGGCTGGCAGGGGCCTAACCCTTACAACTATCCCATTTTTACAGTCTACTCTTGCGACTTATTATTCAAATTTGATCAGATTATGTACTGTTCTTAATTTAAATATATTTTTCTGAATTTTTTTTTTTCTGACTTTGCTCGTGTCGATATTGCTCCTTAAAGTTATTTGATTGAATAATAGTTTGTATTACAAAAAATGTAAAAAAAATGTTGAAATAATGCAGGTGTTTGGTTCATGCATTGTCATCTAGAGGTACACACTTCATGGGGATTAAAGATGGCATTTTTAGTAAAAGATGGTGACGGTCCAAATCAATCTATTATTCCACCACCTAAAGACCTACCAAAATGCTAATTAATCACTAAATTAAAACATTATTTCTTACTTTAAAAAAAAAAGTACCCAAAGAATCTTTAATGTTGGATTCCTTTGGATTATTCTCATTGGATACACAAGATTCTTTGAAGATTCTTTGATACAACCCAAAAAAAAAAAATTGGTTTTGGAACTTTTGGGTTAAATCAAGTTCAACAATGAGTGACGATTTCTTGTAAGAGATTTGATTTTTGAAGATCAAAGTGTCAAAGCATCAGCTTCAGAATGCATTCGGAGAAACAAAATTATAAACTTGAATAAGGCAGGAATATATTATGTAATTTGTATGTTTTTTTTTTAAATTTGTTTTACATATTTTATGGTAATTTATGTAAATTTCTGCGATGTTTTATGATCACAACGGGTTATTCCTAATTGTTTGCAAATCTCTTTGTGTTTATTCTTTGTTTTAATATACTTATTATATTTTTTCAAAAAAAACTCATTAGAATAACACGTTAGGATATCTTGGAAAACTCTTTGAAGTATTGTTAAGGCCTTATATTTGTAATTTGTTTGTCCTAATAAATTTATCTTATAGATATTTGGTGGCGAAATCAAGAAAAGTAAGTAAATTAATATTTTATAAGAAAGTAATTAGAGTAACAAATTTAATGAAATTGACTAAAAAGAAAAGTAAGTCAAAAATAAAAATATGAAAATTTTAATAAATTAGACCAAAAAGAAGTGCGTCACATTTAGTAATAGCGGGCTAAATACAAGAACCTATTCTATTTTCTCTCATAAATTTATGCTATATTTAAGAGATTTTGATCCTTTAAGTAGATGTACGGACTTAAAAAGACTTATAGATGTGTAAACTATATTAGTCTAGTATTTTAATAATTCATACTCCCACTACCTATTAAATCAATTTTATATTTTTAGACCGTCTAATTAAATTTGTTTAATTTTTTGGCTATCAATTAAATTTTCTTTTTTATTCTCATTCAAATACTACCTCCGTTAAATGTTATGTGCAAATGCAGTACACTTTGCGGTTGCCAATGCATTTTTTGGTAGGTCTTAATTAAAGGAAGTAGAGATAAGTAATTAAGGGAAAGAAGGAGAGAGAAAATGATGGAAGTAGGGATAACTAAGTAAGAGAAAGAAGGAGAGAGGAATTAGGGATAGGTAATTAAGGGAAAGAAGGAGAGAGAAAATAATGGGATAGATAATTAAAGGAGAGAGAAAATGATGGGATAGGTAATTAGATGGGTTAGTTTTTACTAAAAAAGGAAAGAAAAAAGTGAGTTGCAAATAACCTTGAGCGGACAAAAATGGCAAAAGTTGCAGATAACATTTAACGGAGGTAATATATCATTTCAATTTTCCCTTAAATATACCAATATATTTATATTTTTTAATTTCCATCAAAAAATTTTCATCAAAATTGAGGAAAATACTAACGGCCCGTTTGGTAGTTAGTAATAAATCATGGCAATGGAAATGAAAAACTAGTGCAATTTTGGTTGAAAAATCTCTTGGCTATCTTGATGGTCATGCTTGACAACTTTCAATCATCTCATTTTGTTAATAAAATTCATTCCAATGCATTACCAATGGGAGAGATGGTATTAAGTGGTAATGATAATTTGTGAACAAAAAAATTGTTTTGTGATCAAAGTTTCATTACTATGGGAATGACATGAAAGTTTAGATGAAATTTTACACTATAAATCATTCCCATTACCACCATTTAGTACCACTAACCAAACGGGTCGTAGATGCTTGAAATCCCACATAGTTATTATTCAAGTCGAATAATAAATTTGTTCTATTTTTCGTTTAATTTTGTTCTATAAAAATTTGGTATGACATCACAAAAGAATATGCCGTTTATAAAAGGAGGGGGTGATGTCTTTCTGCCTACTACACCTATTAACATTTTTTCGAAGTCTTTTAATAAATTTCTACATAAGTCTCCAAGCTTATGTTTTTCATAACGAAAATGACTTAAGATTTTATTAATTGATTAGTGATCCCATGCATAGTAGCCTATGACACGAAATGATTTCATTAGACACAATTTGTTTGTGAAAAACCGTATCTTCGAAAGCGCATTAGATATATGTAGCGCAAGTCCACTGATCCACATACATTGAGGGGTAGTTGAGATTCGAACTCGTGACCTCTTGTCACGTTGGCTCTGATACTATATCAAGGAACCAACTCAACCAAAAGCTTAAGGTAATAGTTATGTTAAATACTCTAACAATAAGACGTTAAGTTGATTCATTTCTCTAACAAAATTCCAAATTAATAGGAAACTATAATATCAAATTATTCAGCAAGTATTGTATGAGACAATCTCACTGTGAGACTGACCCATATAAGCAACCCAATTAATACTTCTAAAAAAAACAACTAAAAAAGTAAGTTAAAAACAGTTTTATTGTGCAATTTTTTTAAAGTTAATATTAGGCCAACCCAAATTAGACCGTCTTACAATGAGATAGTCTTAATAATAAATTTGTCGTTATTTTATTTGTTTTCTAATTAATTAACGATATCACAACATAAGCCAAGAAGCCAAGATTTGAACAACATTTCTTGTATGAGATGGCCGTCTCATATCATGTGAGACCGGCCCATATAAGCAACCCAATTATTTATATTAAAAAAAATTAAAACTATATTAAAATTAATTTTTTTAATAAATTAAAATTAAATTAGCTCATATTAAACCGTTTCACGAAGAAACTCTCAATCTCTCATAATAAAGATTTTGTCATATTTGAAATGTATAACTCACATAAGGGTGCAGATATTAAGCTACAGTATCATACCACTAAAATGACCCACTATGAAGCCCAAACACATCTATTGTTTGGAAAATATTTAAGATAACATATGAGTAAAATTATTAGAATTAGTTATTTTTCTTCTAAATCATCTGAATAATTTTAATATTTATGACATTTTCTCTAAGAATTTATTTTTAAACACTTAATATATACTATATAATTTAATATTAAAGCGCTTAATTTTGTAGGGGTCTATATAATTTAAAATGTCGAACATGCTCAGAATCACATCTCCGGAAGGCTGGAACTATATAAGTTAGTGTAATATCATGCTGGCGGATTATTTTTAAGTGTTGGGACTTGGGAGAAGCCTCTTGCATGCTGAGATTGACTTAATTAATTAAGTGCTTGCGAGTCTATCTTAATAATTGTCAAGGAACCAACCCAACCAAAAGCTTAAGCTGATAGTTGAGACCTTAAGATATGTTATATACTCTAACACGCCCCCTCACACGAGAGCCTTTTGGGCTAGAAGTGTGTAACTGTGGATGCAACACATGCCCTCCTCATACATGGCGCTAAATATTCCACTTTAATTGAGGGGTGATTGAGATTCGAACCTGTGACCTCTTGTCACCCTGGCTTCTGATACCATGTCAAGGAACCAACTCAAACAAAAGCTTAAGCTGATGGTTGAGGCCCCAAGATATGTTATATACTCTAACAATAATAATGGTACTTTATTTTGCTCATTAGATGGGAATTTAGAGACTTAAAATAGAGATGATGAAAATAATACAACTAAAAATAAAGGTTTTGTATGAATTTAGTTCACATCAAAATAATGTGCGTCAAATTAAATTTAAAAAGTATGAGTTAAAGAGTGTAACTAAGTGGAGTGAAGAATGAGGATCGACTATCGAGGAATATGAGCTTGAGACTTGATGATTAAAGAATTCTTCACAGTAAAAATAGTATGGACCAAGTTCATATTATAACTTTAGACATATACAATACTAGTGGCCAAGAAGTTCAACTCACCTTAGTTTCAACAACGATAGTAACAGTGTCATCAGAGCCTTAATCATTTGAGTCGCGACATAAACTAATATATTAGTTTCAATGGTCGATTGGTCGTTCACATGAATTATGATTTATCATTTACCTTTTATTTCAACAAGTTATTAGAAAATTTGGCTCCAACTATTAGAGTGTCTATAAGCAGGGCCGACCCTAAGGGTGGGCAAGAGGGGCCGTCGCTCAGAGCCTCATGTCAAAAAAGCTAAATTGATAGTTATAGAAGGTCCATATAGGCTATAAATTATAAAAGAAATGGGCCTCAATATGCTATTTCGCCCAAGGCCCCAAAATATGTAGGGTCGGCCCTGTCATAATTAAGATGAAGATGAATATATTCGAGAAAGACATTCATGAAATTAAATGTTATTAAATAGCGGAAATTAATAAACTAAAATCAAACCTAAATCTATCATTTTCTGCTTGGCTAACTTGTAATTTTTTAATAATTTGTAAAACAAAAAATAATAGTAGGAGTAGTATCAAAGAATATACCATGTATTCATGCACGATTCCATTTCCGTACAAAAAAAAGGAATCAGAAAACGTATTTAGATTATTAATAAATATAGAGATAAGTTTAATTAATAAAATGCAACTATACACATCAAAAAATAAAAAATAAAAAATGCAACTATAACCAAAACATAAATGTAAACATCAATTATTAATAATTAGGAATAGTAAATTATCAGTAGTATTTTGTGTTGTTACATTTAAAATATTTCATATAAAGAGAAATTATTAAATATCATATGAGATGTTGTTTAATTTATCTCGATATGTAAAATTTTAATATATAATTTTTATAATTTTTAAAAATATATTTATATATTCTTAATTGAAATTATTCTTAGTAATTATCAAAAATAAATGTAATTAATCAATAAAATAAACGGAGCACTTTTATTATTAGTGCTTTTTCTGTTCTAAGTTACTTGCAACATTTGTTTTTTACACAGTCCAATGCACGAATTCAATCCTTAATATCTTTAATTATGTATAATAAAAAATAATAATAATAATAATTTGATATTAGTAATCTTTACAATGAGACAAATCAAACAAGATCTTACTTGACTATGTCTTAACTTATAGATTAAAAATTTATCACAAATTAAAAGTGATGAATAAATAGTATTATTTTACCTAATATTGCAACTAATATAGAACGAGAAGTATATTATTTTAAAAAGTAGTTATTTTAGTTCCCTTGCATGTGCAGGAACAGTATGTTGGAATTGTTGACTAGTACTAGGTTAGGAATCATCGAAGGGATTAGGGACCAATCTATGTTTAAAGCATTAAAGTTTTATTATTTTGTTTAATACCTTAGAAACAGATCTCATTTATTAAAAAAGGGATGTTTATTTCTTCAATAAATTTTTAAATTTGAAACATTTAATTGGTGGGATTTACCGATTAGCAATAGATCATGACAATTAGCATAATATATACTAACCTCACTCTATTTTCGAGCGGGATATTAAATTAATAATGATGATGATAATCCCAAATCTCAAAAAGAAATAACCTTATTTTTTCTTTTAGTCCATTCGATCCAATTTGAATTATCTATATTTTTGTAATGATTCAAATTAATTACATATTTACCTATATTTTTATCACATCCTTGCATGGATTATGCTAGTTGGTCAAATGTAAATAAGTGAAGTGAAAGATTAAAAAAAATCAAAACAACTAGTCATTTAGAAAATTTGGTCATCGAATTTCGATAACATGGTTACAATAAATACACTTTTCAATTATAGTGATTGTAACTCATAAAAAATAAACTTTACAATCATAATTAACAAATGAGCTATATATTACGTACCTATAATTTTTAGATGATTTAAATAGAAGTATATCCCGTTAAATATGTTACACTATACTGTTAGTAATAAAAATATATCCCCGTTGATTGTGCCTATAATTTTTTTGGTAACAAAAAGTGTACTCTCCCTCACATTGTAATTTATGATCAATCAATTTTATCTTAAAGTATACACTTAGGACAGGATGCATTCAAAACAAACGCATATTTTCCGACTTCATATAATTGATTAGACTTTGACCTGACTATAAAAATAGATTTATAATACTACAAAAATTAATATGAACACAAAACCTGATTGTAACTCGATTTAAAATCGATACGAAGACCTCAATAGTTACCTTTAGTGTTAATCTATTGTTGATCATATGTGCCAACAAATTCATAGCACATTGAGGGGTGTTTAATTTGGTATCAAGTTTTTCAAGGTTGGAAACGGAAACAAATAACACAATCCATTACCCTTTGTTTGGTGTAGCTACAGCGGTAACGATTACCATTACTTTCCGTCTTTTCGAAAACACTTACCTCTATTTTGTTACCACTTCTAATGATGCTGTAACAGATTAATTCCTTTACCTCCTAAAACTTATTCTCAAATACTTTCTCTCATAATTTCCAACTCTCGCTGCAATAACTCTTACTCATCTTCATTTTCTTCCCTTTTATTTCTCCTTCTTTATGCTTATTGAACAACGTCATTAATTAATTGTCATTGAACACCATTAACTGATTGTTGGTCTGAAAGTTGAAAGATAAAATAATTATATTTTTAAATTTAAAATTGTGGCTAAGATTAATAACAAACTTTTAGAAGAAAATTACAAATATGACAATACTTTATTAATAAAGTTTGATTTTTTTTTTTTGGTGGGATTAAAGTTGAAAATTGAATAATGGAGATTGGTTTGTCTTTAGGGCAAGAGGTAGTAGAATTAAAGCTCCAATGATGAGGAGCCATTGAGCCACCAATACAGTGAGTCCACATACACTTTGGCCTTTTCTTTTTTGAGCAAGTCTCAACTCAATTCACATCTACCTTTTCTACAACCCAATTACCAATTACTCTTTTGCTCTCCCCATAAATAAAAACACCCCATCCCCTTTAATCCCTTTTCCTTTTTATTGGAAGAAAATGAATATTTTTTGTGAGATTTTTGTATTTTTTAACCAATTCTTTTGATAGAAAATACGATATATTATCTCTGTTTTTAATTGTAATATTAATTTATAGTCGAAAAATAAGACTAGACAAAATGAATGAAAGAAATGAGTGGCTGCGATAAATGAAAAGAATCAGTGTATAGATAAAATTAATAGGGAAAGTGAGTAGAGAAGACAACTAAGTATTTTGGGTTAGATGATTAAATGTGAATAGTGTATATATAGTCGAAATGTTTGAGAAGTTTTTATAGATCATACTCCAATTACACGTACCACGGGCAAATGATTGATACAGAGCAAGGCATGAAAACATAACATAGCAGGGCCTGACGTCTAGTAGACTTTCATGTGCCAATCCTAAAGCGACTGGACTTTTCATAACTAAAAGTTATGAAGTCCATATTTTCTCTAAAGACTTAATTTTTTTTATCAATTATTCTTTTGAATATCCAAACCGGACCTCATATATAAACAATAAATATCGAACACTTAACTTTTATAGCTTCACATAAATCAGTCATCAACTCAAATCATATACAACATATAAGTCGTTGAGGATGATTCAACACGTCTTGAAAGAAGAGGAAAAACATATTAATTGTGCAAACTCACCATAATTAATAGGTTTGACTAATTTTATAATTTATTTTATTTTAGTCCATACAATAAGCATTAAAAAATTTTTTATTATTAGTAATTAATAAATAATTGAACAAAAATTCAGACTTGGTCATATCACATGGAATTATATATTCCTTGATGGTCACACGCTTTTATTATTTGTATAAATTTCAAGCAATAAATATTAGGGAAATTCCACGTGGTAACCCTGAGGTTTTGAGTTTTCCACGTGGTAACCAAAACTTTTAAAAAATCCACGCGGTAACCCTGAGGTTTATATAATTGCTCCATGGTGTCCTTTCTGCGCAAAAAAAACGTTAGAAAAAGCTAATTTCGAAGCTTTAAGGGTGATTTATGCCTATGTATGCGACTCACCATTTCAAATGTCATCAGTTTCAATCTTTTTTACCAAAACATAAACCCTAACTCTACCCTTTTTCATCCAAATCATACTTTTCCCCCAAATCCAAAAATGGTTGATTCAAGGTGTATATTTTGGGGGGAAAGGTTGAAACTGATGACATTTGAAATGGTGAGTCGCATAAATAGTCGTACAACAACCTTAAAGCTTCGAAAATTAACGTTTGCTAACGTTTTTCTAAAGTTTTATGTGCAAAAAGGTCACCGTGGAACAATTTGGTAAACTTCAAGGTTACCGCGTGGATTTTTTAAAAGTTTTGGTTACCACGTGGAAAACCCAAAACCTCAGGGTTACCACGTGGAATTTCCCTAAATATTAATTCTTATATAAACTATGTCACAATAACTATTCACTTCATGTTCAAGCTAACGGAACATTATTAGGGGTGTGCCATAACACTTATTAGAGGGCTATTATTGGTGTCCAAATATATTTTTAATAAAAGGAACATAAAAGTCGTTTATAATTTTTTAAATGATTCCTATGCTTGGCTAATGTGGGTGTAAGATGCAGGTTTTCGGATATTTGCAGGTCCTATCCTTGAAGACTCCTCTAAAGCCGAAGGATTCTTATGACCGCCCTCTCCTTATGGGTATGAAACGCCGTCGACCTTCCTTCCCCGGACCCTGACCATAGAATATCTATGTGCGGAAACACTGGGTATGATGATGATGATGGAACACAAAAGCCTTATATATTTCTTAAATAGAATTCGTTGGCTCTTAAAGTTATGACTATGATTCAATCTAAAACATGTTTGGTAAATGAAGTACCTTCAGTGGTAAATGGAAAAAAAAACACATTTTTTTTGTTTAATTTATATTTTTGCTCAAAATTATCGTTGATTAATATATTGCTTTTTTATAAACTTGAAATTTGAAAAGTCATTACAAACGTCTCAAATATTAAAATAATACGTACATAATATCTCGAGCATATTAATTTAGAGCAGGTGATAAAATAATTTGATATAAAATAATCGGTGGTCTTAAATATAAAAATGCATGGGTTGTAGGTTTTTTTCTCAGTCCTTACCACTGGTTGCCAATCAGGCCCGGAGGCCTAGATAGAGGTTATGAGAATGAGATAATTTGACCCCACTTGAGTTTACTTTAATTTTTTCGGAAAAATTGTTTAATTTTTCCAAAATATATTTTTAAAAATAGTAGTTTTGAATTATAATAAAAAATGAAGAAATTAATTAAATATATAAATAGTTAAAAGTATTCTATTTCAAAATGCAACCTAGCAAACTAAGAAAACCAAATTATCAGAGAAAAAGAAAGTCAATTTATAAAATTTTATAAGTTATTTAATTCAATCATGCTGTTAAATTTAATCAATTCAATAATAATTTTTTATTGTAAAATTTTTATTTACACATTACTTCCAATTTTTTAATTCGTTTTTATAAGTCTAAATTGATAGGAGACCATAAAATGAAAGACCAAATGATTTTTCCATACACCATCCTTACTATCATTTTCATCATTTCAATTTTCAACCTCCAAAAACAAAGGTCAAGGCATCTCTTCCCCCACTTTTTTCTACACCTTTAAACACTCATGAATTACTCCCAACTTCAATTTTTTATTTTTTATTTCAGCTAGTCTCTCGAGAGATTGTTTTTTCTTAAAGACGTACATCAAAATCAATCCATTAAAGATTAATGCCTACTTACTTTATTCTTAATGTTTACTTATCGTATCCTTAATGTCTATTTCACTATGGTAAATATTTACTTACAATATTATAATAAAAAATATATATAATGGGCTGACTCAATTAGAAACTGTCTATCAAAAGAATTTGGTTTTTAGTTTTCCCCCATAATATTCTTAATAATTATACCTCAGAAATTAAAAATAAATAGTTCTGGAAAACTGTTCTTCACTTTGCTTTTTCTTGTTCATATAATTTCCTCCAGTGGACAGTGCAAATTGTAAGGTAGCAGTTTTTTTTGGTAGGGTCTCTATGCACTAGTAGAAAATTTTTAGTGCTGTAGAGGACAAAGTCGGTGCCTTTTTCAATTTTATTTTCATGGGTTTTTTTTATTTATTGATTCTCAAGACTACCTACACATAAATTTATTACCCCAATTTTATTATGTATTCCATTTTCATATATCCCTCTGAGATAGTACCTTTTGATTAAAAAATATATGAAAGTTTTTTGAGTTAAACGGTGCTAATTCAGAGAGACATTGGGTATAACTCTTAACTTATGAGATTTAAAATGTCGTATAAGTAGCTTCTTAGTCAATTTTAGCTTATTTTGATATAAACAGTGAGTTATGTGGTCAAATCATCTAATGCTAGTGTTTTGTAAAGTTTTTTTTTTTTGAAGATTAGTGTAGGAACAATCCCCAACAACAGCCTTGTAATTTACTCGTTTTCATTTAAACAGCCTCCAACTTCGTTTATCCTCAACAACAGCCACCAAAGTACCAAAAGTGACATCGAAACAGCCACCTTGCCCCAGCTCCACTAAATGACCGGTTATTACCCATTTCTTACCTTTGACCTAAGCTTATGACCGTTGACCAAAAAAAAAAAAAAAAAAACATTTTAACTTCCTTCATCCCTTACCTTTCACCATTCACTCTTCTTCCTCCATTTCTTTATCCTCTTCCACTCTCCATACCTTTCTTCAAATAACAACTTTTCTTCAACCTTTCTTCTCAAATAACAGCTTATGATGATGACATTCTAGTTGATTCTTAATAATATAGTGATGCCTTATTGAAATTCTCCTAAACCCACAAACATGAACATATCCTAATTCCTAAAAGCCATCATTAAAAGAATTCAAAATTACTTTTCCAAAAGAAACAAGTAAATGTAGAATCTTTACAAACCAAGTAAAGAAAAGGTCACTTTTTAGTTTTTAACAACAAATGAATCATGAAAAATCAAAGAACCCACAAATCAAAATTCACTAATTCAACAAGGGTTCATCACAAAATCTTCAATTTCAGAAAAATCACTCTTTCTTCATCACTAACATAGCTAATTCAATGCATTAATAAAGCCTGCATTTCTAAATTAATTGATAATATATACAAGCGATTAATAAACAACTTACTTATCCCAATTAGTCCAAATGACTGAGTTCGAGCACCAGATGACTCCATTATATAGGTGTGATTCCAAAAAAAAAAAGGAATTTAAATTTTTTATAAAAAACCCTAACTATTGAAGAACTACAAAATATCCCGAAAAGGGGGAAATTCTAGTGGAACCTGCAAATTAAAATTAGGGTTTTACAGCAGTGAATATGTTTATTCCTTGAAGATGTATGAATTGAAGAAAAGTTGTTATTTGAAGAAAGGTATGGAGAGTGGAAGAGGATAAAGAAATGGAGGAAGAAGAGTGAATGGTGAAAGGTAAGGGATGAAGGAAGTTAAAATGTTTTTTTTTTTTTTTTTTTTTTTTTTTTTTTTTTTTTTAATTTTTGGTCAACGGTCATAAGCTTAGGTCAAAGGTAAGAAATAGGTAATAACCGGTCATTTAGTGGAGCTGGGGCAAGGTGGCTGTTTCGATGTCACTTTTGGTACTTTGGTGGCTGTTGTTGAGGATAAACGAAGTTGGAGGCTGTTTAAATGAAAACGAGTAAATTACAAGGCTGTTGTTGGGGATTGTTCCTTTGTAAAGTTAAAACAAGTTATTGCTCATATTAGCCAGTTCAAAATCAATTGACCAAGCTCATAAAAGCAATTTCAAAAATCTTGGTAAAACCATTTAATAAAATTAGTTAATCAAATCAACCAATATGATCATCTACTAGCTACAAAATGTTTGACATACACATCCATAGACTAATGTCTGATCTCCACGATCCACCTTATATTCTACTAATCCATCCTTTTTACACTCCACTCCACTAGTCGACCAACATAATAAAGTTGGTACTCCTATAAATTTTTAACGTACACTAAGTCCATATAAAATTTTTTTCTAGTAATAACAACAAATTAAAGATGTCGTTTTCGATTGAATGTATTCTTTAAGGAGTAAAAATATTATTTTTTTATTAAAAAGTTGAAGTCTTTATAGTAGTAGTATACTAGTAAGGATTCTTCCATTTTCTTCAATTCAATTTAATGAATGAAATAAGAAGGATTATTCTGATTCTCTTTTCTCTCAAATGATTCTAGATTCAATGCCATTTCAATTTGTGTCATTCTGAAACTTCATTTTCCTTTCATTTCCCTTGATTGCCCTTACAAATCTTCCCAATCTTCCTATTTCTGTTTTGCTATTTTGATCATCAACCCACCCTTTAAATTCACCCCATTTCATCTCTCTCAATAATCAAAAAAACCCATCAATAAAAATTTAATCTTTTTAGTGAGAGAAAAAAACCCAATAAATTTCCCTAAATGGGTGCAATTTACCCAAATTCTTTATTCTCAAATTCCAATTATAATTGGCTTTTTCATGGTGATTGTAAGAACACAACATGGACAAAAGAAGAAAATAAGCAATTTGAGAAAGCACTTGCAATTTTTGATGATAATACTCCTGATAGATGGTCAAGAATTGCTGGTATGATTCCTGGGAAATCTGTTAGAGATGTAATTAAACAATATGAAGAATTATTAGAAGATGTTACTGATATTGAAGCTGGGTTAGTTCCAATTCCTGGGTATCTTGCTTCTTCTCCTTTCACATTGGAATGGGTTGATAATAAAAGATTTGATCCTTTTAGGAAAAAATCTGGTGGTTTGATTAGGCCCCATGAACATGAGAGGAAAAAGGGTGTTCCTTGGACTGAAGATGAACATAAGTAAGTTCATTTTTTCAATCAAATCTTGGGTTTTTAATGTTTTTTGTTATCTGATTTTGCTGTTTTTAGGTCTATGATAGTTCATGATTTGTGGGTTTGTTGTGTTGGTTTTGATTGTTTGAGTAGGATTTATGGATTTTAGATTCATATTTTGAAAATAAACTTAATCGAAAACTTAAACTGAATGTTAAATTAAGAGGGTTTAACTATGAGTTTAATGTATTAGTTGAATCAATCACTCGATATGGTATCAGAGGCCTAAGTCATTTCGATGGAATATTAAGCGTCATATATGAGAAGGGTTGTTTTGCATCTGCACATTTAGTCCAAAGCCCTCTTGAGTAAGAGGGCGTGATAGAGTTTATAGTATATTATAATATTATAATTATCAGTTTAAGCTTTTGATTGAATTAATTCGTAGGGTTGGCTTAAGAGACGAAAATGAGACTATGACTTACTAGTTTCTTGGTAGGGTTGGCTTAAGGGACTAAAATGAGACCACAACACCTAATATATTGGTTCATGTAGTCAACCTCAATCTTCTAGAATTAAGGCTTTGACATTGCTGTTCTTCTAGGATCGTCTTTATGTCGAGAAAACTGAGTAATCAAACTGAATTTTCGCAGGCGATTTCTCTTAGGCCTTCAAAAGTATGGCAAAGGAGATTGGAGGAACATATCAAGAAACTTTGTGATATCAAAGACACCAACTCAAGTAGCTAGCCATGCACAAAAGTACTTCCTTAGGCAAAATTCAGAAGGGAAGGATAAAAGAAGGCCTAGCATTCATGATATTACTACAGCAAATCTTTCAGATAATACTATCCCACCCATTACAGAATCTGATGATCAAAAACCCAAATCACTCTTAGAACATTCAGCTGCATCATTTCCCTTGCTTCAGAAATCGATCAACATCGTGCCTAATTTGTTGTTCGATTGGAGCAACTCGGGTGGTGACGCCTTCATGGTGTTCGACTCGACTCATGGGCTTCAGAATCTGTACAGCACGGCCCACCAAGGCGCCTCCGCCTATGTAGGATCACATTAGAGTAAGGGACAAAAAACAGAACTGGTAACTGTTTCTTATGGTTCATGTCAATGTGTGATACATTATATGTCTCAAACTGATCAGTATAGTAGTTTGTAGACATGATTATCATCAATAGAATGTGAAAGCATCTGAATCTTTTGAAGGGTATAATGTATATTTGATGAATTTTCGGTTTTCGGTTTTCGGTTTAGGTCAATTTGCTTGCCTGCTAGTTAGTAACAATCCTTAGAAGGGTTTTGTGTCTTATGAGATCAGAATAATAACACACTTTTGTGTCTTCTTTCAGCAGCTAGTTTGTTATGCCTTAATGCACTAATCATGTCATTTTCCAATTCATTTGTTGATTAACCCTCAAGATTAGAACTTTTCCACAACTAGTAGAGCAAGAATCACATCATTAGGGTGCCATTATGTTTAGCAAAGTGACTAAGTTTCCACCAAAACTTGCATCATTTTACACCAAATCACACACCCTAAGATCCGGTGCAATATGAACGCAGATGTCACGTCAAATCATGTACACTTCTTATTTAAATGAAATTGCAGCAGATAATGTCAACTATCAAAGATCATATTGATTAAAGACAATATCTTTGTTATCACAACAACGTAAGTAAGATTGCATATATCTGATCTTCCAAACTCCCTAGGTGATCACAAAGATAGATGGTTTCATATATCCGATACTTGAAACTCTACCTGGGTAGAAGTCTAATTAGGTATACAATATCTTTGTAATCACAACGATATAAGATTGCATAAGTTCAACCCTTCAAACCCAGTCTAAGTAGGAATCTTTGTAATCACAACGATAGATCAGTTGCATATATCAGAACCTTGAAATTCAGTCTGGGTATGAGTCTAGTTAGGTATATAATATGTTTGTTATCACTTATCAGCACGATGTAAGACTGCATAAATTCGACCCTCCAAGCTCTGCCCATGTAGGAACCCAGGTGGAAATGACATTGGAGTAATAAAGATAAGCACAAGAAATGAGAAAACATAAGGATATAGACAAGTCACAAGTAGTATGGGGCCATGTAACACCAAATAAGCTGCAGCCAAATTAGCTGATTGAAGGGAGGACACCCATGAGTGTAACTCCTTTAAATGTGATTGCTTGCTTTTTCTCTTCTCTTAAATGTAAAAGAAATTTCAACTATTCAATAGATTTAAGTGGATCTAACATGGCCAAAAGTGACCAAACCCTTCATCACCATCACTTATTCATTGGGGTGACTTTGAATTCCACTACATACATACCACTTTGGTGGTTAGAAGTTCTTATAGCAAAGACATCTCAAAAGATACCCTAATAATTTTTCACCTTTTTACCAACTAGCTTTATAAAATTATTAGTCAATAATAAAAATATGCTTTTATATTCATTTAGAAGTAGTTGTTTATTAGGCTTTTACCAAAAATTATCAGACAGTCTCTTTGAAAGATCATTTCTAATTGAGTTGGCTCATTAGAGAAAATATAAAGTAAATATAGGAAATAAGCTTTCATGGATTGGGCCTAAGAGACGTCTCTCAAAAGACCGGCCGAAAATTTGTTGTACACAAGATATCATAAAATCATAAACAATATATTTTGTTGAAAGTTATAAGACAAAAGTAGCCAATTCACTAGGCACTAGGTCAATAGTTACGTTTTTAATCTCCTTTTTAGTCTTGAAACAAGGATTCATTTTCCACTCCAA
The DNA here is from genome assembly GCA_019776075.1 of Amaranthus palmeri. Classification (NCBI taxonomy): domain Eukaryota; kingdom Viridiplantae; phylum Streptophyta; class Magnoliopsida; order Caryophyllales; family Amaranthaceae; genus Amaranthus; species Amaranthus palmeri. The sequence goes on from JAAKBH010000300.1 coordinate 614,702, forward strand.
AGAATACACAATGGAATTTTATTTTTTTTTCTTCATATATATAAATGGTGTTTGACAAATGATTTTGTGTTAGATTTCTTTTACAAATTTTTAGTTTTTGGGTTATTATTTAGTAAAACATTTAAAGAATATATTTGGTATATAACTTTTAACCTAACTAAAAGTTGACTTTTTAAAAAAAACTAAATGCTAATGATTTGAATATTTTTCATAATCTTTTGACGTTTTGACTCACTTTCTCTCTAAAGAACTACACACCTTACTTTTACAAAACATGTCCTTAGCGAATAGCTTATAAACCTGATTAACATCTATCAAAAATTTCAATGTTAGCAGCAAGTCAACCAAGCCAACTAAAACACTGAACCACATGCAATTGCCAAACACCAACTATATAATATATTACAAAATTTCCCTGACCAACATAATCTTTTAATTGAGTTAGTTTCTTAATATAGTATCAGAATTCAACTAATTAAAAGCCTTTTCATCACTTCTAGCATAATAGGGTACACTTCTAGCTTGTTTCAATGAGTAACATATTTTAAAGCTTCAAACTTCACTTTAGACATTTGATTAAGTTGATTTCATATATATATATATATATATATATATATATATATATATATATATATATATATATATATATATATATATATATATATATATATATATATATATATATATATATATATATATATATATATATATATATATGTGTGTGTGTGTGTAAAAATACCAAATTAAAAAAATATAAATGGTGAACCACAAATTAACAAAGGAAGAATCTCCTAGAGTGGTAGGAGTTGTTCACCTTATAGACATGACATAAAACCTCTATACCCCAAACCTCCCACTTCTTCTCAACAATAAAAAAATGTCAATATTCTTGGGTTGAAAAAAATATTAAAAAATATAAATGAAATATGCACATTTTACACTATTTGTGGGAACAAAGCATCTCCATTATCTCCATTATATAAAATGAATTTTTGACTATTCTTTTCAAATGGCCTAGGATTGCTTAATATTAGAAATATTCCATTATCTTGAATTGTACCTTATTTATTCCTTCTTTAGTAGGGAATAAGGAATACTTCATCTCTTTGGGCAATAAATTTCTAGTAATGTTGCATTCAAGAATTGACAAAGAAAGAATTGAATCTTTGTAACAACTTTCGGCACAAAAATTTGTTTTTTCTATATTTTTTTCGTATGATTAGAAGCACATTTTTATTTGTAATTTTGATTTTTCTTCAAAGTAAAAGCAGAATGATTGAATTGATCCCTAGACAAGATAAAGGCATTCGAATTCGTCGAAATTCTTATTCAAAGAAGTTACAATTTGATCAAAAGATTTTGATTCATATGTTGAAAATTAAGGTCATGGTTCTTGGAAGATTATTATGCATGAGTATCATCACAAAAAAGAAATATAAAAGGCATCTATCAATAGAATTTTGTTAAAACTAATGGTAAAATAAACTTGTATACCCTTGCTTTTTAAGAACTAATTTTGAGAAAATTGTAATTCTTTCACTATGTATGGATATTTTGTTAGGGAGAAAAAAAGTTTCCCAATTGTTATTTGGAAAAATTGTTTTTAAAAAGCCAACCTTTTGGCCATCTGCAAATAAATAGTCAACGTTTCATTTATTCAATAAAAAGACAACCTTTGTCTCATTTTTGCAAATAAAGAGTCAACATTTCATTTATTCACTATAGCAGGTATGTTTTCAACTCTAAATTTATTGAATAAATGAAACGTTGACTCTTTATTTGCAAAAATGAGACAAAGGTTGTCTTTTTATTGAATAAATAAAACGTTGACTCTTTATTTGCAGATGGCCAAAAGGTTGACTTTTTAAAACCAATTTTTCCTTGTTATTTTATGGTTATCATGAAGGTTTTTAGAGGATGGAAAAAAAATTTTCAACTCTTCATATCCTTTATGGGCCATTAATTGGTTGTAATGAAAAGGATTTACGGCCCGTTTGGTAAGTGGTAATAAACCGCGGTAATGGAAATGCAATACTAGTGTAATTTTGGTTGAAAAATCTCATGACTAACTTAATAGCCATGCTTGACAACCTTCAATCATCTCATTTTGTTCATAAAGTTCATTCCAATGCATTACCGTTGGGAGAGGTGGTATTAGATGGTAATGGAAATTTGTGAACAAAATATTTTTTTTGTGATCAAAGTGATCAAAATATTCACTATAGCAGGTATGTTTTCAACTCTAAATTTATTGAATAAATGAAACGTTGACTCTTTATTTGCAAAAATGAGACAAAGGTTGTCTTTTTATTGAATAAATAAAACGTTGACTCTTTATTTGCAGATGGCCAAAAGGTTGACTTTTTAAAACCAATTTTTCCTTGTTATTTTATGGTTATCATGAAGGTTTTTAGAGGATGGAAAAAAAATTTTCAACTCTTCATATCCTTTATGGGCCATTAATTGGTTGTAATGAAAAGGATTTACGGCCCGTTTGGTAAGTGGTAATAAACCGCGGTAATGGAAATGCAATACTAGTGTAATTTTGGTTGAAAAATCTCATGACTAACTTAATAGCCATGCTTGACAACCTTCAATCATCTCATTTTGTTCATAAAGTTCATTCCAATGCATTACCGTTGGGAGAGGTGGTATTAGATGGTAATGGAAATTTGTGAACAAAATATTTTTTTTGTGATCAAAGTTTCATTACCATGGGAATGAAATGAAAGTTTTGATGAAATTTTACACTATAATTCATTCCTATTACCACCATTTAGTACCACTAACCAAACGAGCCGTTAAGGTATTATATTATTTCAGCTGCTATTGGACGAGACGGCCCTATAATGAGTAGAATAAGGTCTTCTGAGTGACCATCTATGGCATAGACGGCTCTCTCAATAGCCCAACCCAATGACTGACATGACTATTCAGTTACTCACTACACAAATGGGCTGACCCATATTTACCCGTCTATAGCAAGAATTTGTGTATAATGAGACTGTCAATTTGGGCTGACCCAATTCGCACGTGCAACAATCTGGGCATTTTTTTTCATTTCCTTGACATTTTTCAATTTTGATCTTAAAAATATTAATTTTGAAATTAAAATGTCGTTAAGTTTTATGATATTATTTTTATAAAATATGTTATGTTATTCTTAAAATAATAAAACTCTTAATCTTATGTAATTTTATTTATTATTTGTAATACAATTTAATGGCACATTTTCAAACGTTTATAAAACTGTGAGTGAGAATATTGATCGTTACATTTTCAAACGATTATGAAATATTCGAGTAGTTTTCCTAATCAAAAAACACTTATTTTTTTTCCCTATATTATGTAAAATTTAATTTTCATTAAAATTCTCAACATATATAATTATTGTATATGACAATTAATTAATCGTCGTAGTTAATTTTTTTTCAAAAAAAAATTAATTAATCGTCGTAGTTAATTTTCTTTATTTATAAACTACGTTGTTAAAAAAACTAAGGAAATAAATTGTAGAGAGGAAAAATATTATTCGTAAGACTAAATGCCTAACTAAATTCTATGTGTTAATAATTGTCAAAAAAAAAAACTAAATTCTATGTATTAGAAAGCGATTACAAGTTTACAACAACATAGAATCTAAAAAATATATGTCCTACCTAAATTCAAGTATTGAGAAATTGACATAGATACGTGAGATGACAAAAATTGTTTGATAAAAGTGGTGGTTATGGTAGTTAAAGTATAATTAGTTGAAAAAATGAAAAAAAAAAATGATTCTTAAAAGTTTGAAATGCTCTAACTGCTTTCCTTTAGTATTTCCTCTTAAGAGAGTACGAGCATGGATTACATTTCCTCAATCAGACTCTGTTTTTTGAGCGAGATATTGAATTGATGATGATGACAACGACGACTAAATGACGAAAAATGAGATTTTTCAAAATTTATGTTTTAGCCTTATCAAACCACTATTGACTATTGTATAGCTACCTAAAAAAACTTAGTAACGTAGAATTCAATCACCTTTTAGTAAGCAATGCATAAAGGGATATCTTGGAATAGCTAGAATGGAAGATGAACAATAGATGCCTTCAAGGTCTAGAAGAATTTCCAACACTAGGAAAATATTTATAAATACGCATCATGAAAAATTATAAAAAATATATTATAAAATATACATTAAGAAAAATTTAATGAAATTTCACATAAATATATATTATCATCTATATATGTCTTAAAAATCATAATCAAATTTCTCTCTCCAAAATAGAATATTCTAAACGGAAAGAACATTAGGAAACTGAGGAAATAATTGCATCCGAGCTATTGTTTTGCTATTAGAAGTGTTCATTCGAGTTATCGGGTTGATTTCAAGTCGGTTCAAAAATTGAGTTTTTCCCTAATTTATTTCATATCATTTTATGTATATATTAAAGATGAGTCAAGTCGGGTTCAATCACAAGTTGAGGTGTTCATTCGGGTCATCGGGTTAATTTCAAGTCATGTGTTTCGGGTCGGTTCAAAATGGGGTTTTGTTTTCACATTGGTTTTTACATAAAAGTAGATCCATTTTAAGTCGGGTCGAATCGGGTTCAGTTGTTAAGTCGGGTATCTATTGGGTCATCGGATCTGTTTTGAACACCTCTAATTACAAGGTCAAATAAAATATTGTCAGATCTGTTTTAAAGACATAGAAAGTGTTATTGTCAATAATGCATGGTCTTTGGGCTGCTGTTGTAGTTACCATCAGATATCATTAGACTTCCTAATGTTCATATATTTCACTTTTTGTATATGCAGCCAAAATTAAAAAGAACATTATGCCCCTCAAAAAACAGGAGGAAAAAAGAATAAAAAACAAAAGAAAAGAGAAAAAAGTAGACAAAAGATTTGATTTCATGAAACACAAACTAAGATTAAAGTTCCTCAATTGCAAATTGATCCAATACTATTGATTTCTTTCAACTTTTTTAAGGTAAAAGACAAAAGTGCTACATAATTATTTATAGCTCCTTTGTCCTTGTAAACATGCCGTTGATTAGTAAGGGTAAAGCGGGCTACTGTTCAGGGCTCTAAAGTTTTTAGGATTTTAAAATTTTATATTTATGAATAAGATTAATATTAACTTCAGAGTAATCGACTTCAAGCAGTTACCGGGATTTTCAAGCAACTTAATCGAATCTTAATTTATGTCTACTTGTTGTTTTCAAGTAAGAAGTCGATTGTCATGCACAAAGTAGTATACTTATTTGTATCATTATTTATAAATATCATTTTATGCAAGATAAATCATAATTAATGCATACGAGTTGATCTAACATACTAGCTAGTAGAACTAATTAGTTATCCTTTTTTTACTAATTAATTAATTAATTATCTAACATACAAGTTGATCTAGCATGTCGAGTAGAAGGTTTGGGGTTCGACCCCTACTAGGCGCAGGTATCAATTGGAGTGTTTCTTGTCTGTGCGCATCATCTCTCTTTACTCCCTCCTTGGGAGTACGGGTATGATTTGTCTACATTTTTCAGAAAAAGAAAAACCCCCACCCGGACTCTGCCTTGTGCGAGATATTGAGAGTGTCCTTTACCTTTACCTTTTATTTGTTTGCTATTTTTATTAAAGTTTTAATTAATTCAAAGCTTTACAAGATGAACAAGGTTCTAATCACTAAGCTTTAGACAAGTTGGTTGATGAAACTTGACAATTGCATAACTATAGAGGAATGGGGAAGAGAAACATAATGTCACCCATCTTTTAACTTTATTCTAATATTGATAAACCTTTTTAAAGTAGACTATGACTACACCTTAATCTTTCTAATATCACACTTAATGGAAAATCTATTATGCTCTTTTTATTCAAAGAATAAACTAATGTTTGTTCTCCTTTAGATTTTGCTAATCTTGTACTTTTTACATGAATTAACACCATAGCTTAAAATTTTGTTACACCAAGTCATTTAAACCTAGTAACTAATTGTTGGTATTAGACTAATAGTAGGTATATTGTATTTAGTGTAACAAACAAAAATTTAATTTTTTTTGTCTCATAAAAATTGTTCTACTCTTTGACAGCACTCTCCACTATGGGTATGAGCTGCCGTCTTTCTTCCCTCCCTAGACCCTGACCATAATTTATTATGAGCGAGATATACTGGATATAATGATGATGATGATGATGATGATGATGATGATATGGGTGGAAAAATTAAGAAAAGTGAGTAAAGTAGTATTTTACGGAAAAAGTGAAAAAAATGTGTAAATGAAATGAAAATCGTAAGTTAAAGGTATAAATGAGAATTAAAGGAGTGTGGGTCATACCAAAAAGAGAATTGAGATAAATTTAGTTAGACAGACTAAAATGAAGTTTGGTAAATTTCATAGGACAGAGGGAATATAGCTTTCACATGATTAGAGTTATGGTAAGCATTTATGGTGTGTTTGAATACAACACACAAAAGAGGAAAAGGAAGGGAATGAATTTTGATGGATGAAAGTTCTCTTAATTGGATAATAAAATGAAATGGAATAGATTTTGAGGGATGAGATAAATGATTTTTGTTAAGGTCTCAGTCTCACCATAGTTCGAAATAATTGAAGAAAAAACTCTTATCTCTCTTATTCTCTTATTTTCCCTTCGGCTTCCTCTTAACTAAACAAAAATTACTTTTCTTCAATATATATCTCTTTCCTTCCTTTCTTATCTCACTCCCCTTTCACTTCCTTCATTTTCTTTCCGAAATAATTACCTTTGCCTATCTTTGCCACCGCCTTTCTACATCAATGCATTTTTAAAATTGTTGGTCAACAACCAGTGATTAAAAGTTTTCACTTCCATTTCTGTGATATAGAATTAATTCTCACCGTTCATAGAAAACCTTAATTATTTTTCCTTTTCACTTACCTTAATTCGGGTAGATTCAACTTACCTTATATAAAAATGCAAATGTATCGTTTTTAAAACTCAAATAAGGCAATATAAAGTTGTTCTAGCCAGCTAATTTCTGTTACTAGACAAATACTAACACTTTGCTAAGCTTAATTAACTAGTTAATTAAGTCAAACACTTGTGATTAGATATGAAGCAACTTGTATTCTTAATTCTTATGCAGAACATCATGGAAGTCGAGTAATTATGGCCTAATTAAGCACTAACCCCAAAAATATTCTCAGTATCAAAGCTACTATATAGTTACATCATACATGGTTAATTGAAAATCGAATCTTATCCTAATTGTAATGTAAATACCATTTTTTAGAAAATGTTTTAAATTCGATTTCACCTACTATCGTTCATAAAAATATAAACAAAAAATTATATGGTTGGTTGACTGAAACTATTATTATGTACTCCCTCCGGTCCAGTTTACTTGTCCCATTTGACCAAACACGGATATTAAGGTAGTAGTGGGGTCCATTAGAAAAGGTGGTAGTTGGGTATTTTAATTGATTAAATTAATTGTAAAGATGGTAGTGGAGTATTGGGAATTGGAAAAGTGAGGATATTTAGGTAAACAAAAGATAGCCAAAAAAAGAAAATGGGACAAGTAATGAGGAATTGCCAAAAAAGGAAATGGGACAAGTAAACTGAAACGGAGGGAGTATATTTCTTGTACATGGATTTTCAACTCATTTTCTTAAACAATCAAAAAGTCACCAATAATAGCTATCTTAGACTGCTAACTACAACCAATCAATCTATACCTTCAACCGATAAAACCAGCAAAACTGACCAGATCAATAGAGTATATTATATATCATTAGACTTCAACCATTAGCTTAACACTTTTGTTTGATCTAATGATTATTTAACATAGTATTAAAGGCGAAAATTTTTAACTAACTTAAAAACATAAAATCTTAACCTACCATAATTAACTTGCAGATTCGAAAAGAATAGCCTAACATTTAGGTCCAATTTTTTTATTAGAGCCCAATCATGTCAATGGAGGCAATAGCTTGACACAAAATATTGGGCAATAATTGATATCAACTCATTATTGCTAACATGGAAAATTGGAAACACTCTGGATGTTACAAGGCCAACAACTTGAAAATATTGGTTTGAGAAAGTAAGATCATTATTGAATCAATATATGGTGCTCTAGGGCGAGATTGAAAATAAGGGCTTTTATTAGAAGATTAAAAATAGGGGCCCTTCTGTAGAAGATTAAAAACCCACTATTTGAATATAAAGCTTTAGGTAGAAAAGATTGAGAGAAAAAAACTTAAAGCTCTAGAATGTTTTAATTTAGAGACTTAACCCCACATAATTGTTAAAATATGGGGTTCTGGGCCTTTGCCCCACCCGCCCTAGGCCAGATACGGCCCTGATGGTGCTCATACGAACTATGAGCAGAGTCTATAAAGGAAAAAAGATGGCATCCCATAATTACAGGTCACAGGAGAATGTAGCTCAATCAAAATTCTCTCGACTTAGAAAAATTTTCTCGAAAAAAAGAGATAACTTCAAACAAAAAAATTAAATAAAGCTGAAAACGCAAGTCCGCGTCTAGAAACAACCTTCAAATTTGGAAGTTCTAAAATTTGAAAAAAGTGCTTTTTATAAGTGGGTTGCCTTAGTTTTAACTTTTAAGGTCCATAATGTCTGCAAAACATTCTAGTTGTAGTAGAAGTAGTATTTGATTGTGTCTGAAATTATGAACTTTCAATATCATTACTATCAAATTGGCAGTTGACAGGATAAAAAGTGTCTGTTTAGACTGCATTCAGTTATTTTTCTGATTTGACATAATATCTTTGATGTCTTCTTGATAACATTTATAAAGTCTTGTATCAGAATGTCTCGATCATTAGACGAATTTATATAATTAGTTTATTTCTCTAAGTAATTATTTAAGGTTACAAGTAACTATATTAAAATTATAATTGATCACTTTAATGTTATAAATAATTATTTTAAAATAATAAATATGTATTAGACCAGTCTTATAGAAAGAATCTCGACATGTGAGAATTTGTGTTTAGCAAATATTCCAAAAATTAATTGGATCTTTGAGGATTCTAATACATATTATATGCGGTATTACTATGAGATGTATCCCATATATTTAACAACTATTACAAGTTATTAACACACGGACTTCTAGTATTAAACCCATCTCACTGAAAGTTGATCTGTTACAAGAGTAGCTCAAATTTTAATCTTATATCAAAAAATAGCTCCCACCCAAAACAATTCGGATCTTACTCTAATATGAAAAGAATTTCCAAAGATTTATTTTTGTCTATCATTCATGCTTTATTAAGAAAAATATAATCAAGTACAATGTTATTTGAATCGTTTAATTGTATACTTTTTCATTATATTAATTTTTAATACAAATGTAAATAATTCAAAAAAACACATTAAAACAAAGAAAATATGATATTTTATAAATAAAAAAATCAAACAATAAGTGCTACAAGTTTAGTTACATACATACCCTACCGAGCAAGAATTAGCAAATTATCTTCCTAGAAAAAATAAATGCAGAACATTTAAGAAATTATTATCTATTTGAGCATTGTAAAAAGTATAATCATTTGTAAAAATTAGAATAATTTAATGATTGGCAAATCCAATTTCAACAAAATTACAAAAAAAAAAAAAAAATACAAGAATCAGAAGTTAGAATTCTATCTAAAGGGCATTGCTGAGATGCTGTTAATTCAAAAAGAAGCTTTAAGATTATTTGGCGGATGAAACCGACCCAAAATGCCAAACCCGAAAATGGATACATAGAATGTATGAGATTCTAAGAAGACAACAAGAATACAACACATAAACAATAAAATGGTAAACGATGGGTTGTTGTTTCAACCAGTGTCACATAATTCACTAATCTCCCCGCGAATCACGAATCACGAATCGCGAATTGAAAAAAGCGAATGGTCCGTATGGGCTATTTTTGGACAAATTTGAGCTCGTGAATTCAAAAAGCAAATTAGCCAGCGAATTATGTTACACTGGTCTCAACAAACAAAACGAGATCTAAATAGCAGATATCAAAACTGTATGAACAAGATACGGAGGGGAGTGTGTAAGAGCAGATCGCCAAAAACGGACTTATATACATACTCTATTGCTCTGGCACGGGTAAAGTGTAAACGCTCGGTGGATTATCTGTTCTCTGACCGGCAAGGGAGTAATACGCAACGATGTGGGATGGATGATCAATCCTAATAGGTTGGCCATCATTATTTTCGTTATAATCATATTGGTCACCAGGAATCACCTCAATATTCCAATATGGTCGAGCCATTTGTAGGATATCGGCAATTTGAGATGCTCGGTATCCTTGGACCCACATGTATCGAAGAGATTTCAGTTTCTTAGCCGCATTTGCCAGTGCACTTTCGCTGAAACAACAAGCCCTCATCTCGAGTTTTTCAAGGTTGGGGCAGCCCTTGGAAAGTTCTTCAAGTCCTTCATCGGTTTCTCCCACAAAACCTAAAAGCATCCACCTTACGTTACGACTGTACTGGCCGATGTATTTGAGGCCGATGTTCGTTAACCCTCCCTGTCTGACATACAAGGCAAATCGTTGCATTTTCTGACAACCTTGTAAAAGAGCTCTAACTCCATTATCGAGTGGCAAATCGGTGATTTGTTCTTCTCTGTCGAGTAACACTAGTCGGAAATCATTTAGATTTTTCAAGTTTGCTCCTACAGATTCCAAGGCTTCATTTGTTATATCGGTCACATAAACAGCAAGGTATTCCAAGTCCGGACAGCCTTGTGCTACAGCAATTAAGCCAGTCTGCGTAACCACACCTGGATCGACGCCTAAAGCTAGTTCATCTGCCCCTCGTTCTATACGAAGTCTCTTCAATTTCTTGCACGTCAAAGATACAACCTCCAATCCCTGATCTCCAACAATATTTGTTGTCTGATTACAAGAAAAGCAAAGAGCAGGTGAGAAGATAAACTCTAAAGTCCCAATTTCAGATACCAAAATAAAATTATATCTAACGATGAGCAAACATGTGCCTTGTATATATCTACTTCAAAAGTTTCGGCTAGTGTACCATGATTTGTCAGTTAATTCGTTTTTGGGTTCGCGATTCGCTCAAAATGACCCTAAAATAGCCCATAACCGACCATAATTCGGTTTTTAGATTCACAATTCGCATGGAGATTAATAAATCATGTGACAATGGTTTCAGCATTCACTCCTAATACTTCACAAAGAATCGGGATTTTAAGTTTTGATGCATATTCTGTTTCAAACGCCAAGATATAGTGAACTCAAAAATAGAGCATGGTTTAATGCATAAAAGAGATGCAGCACTCATAACAAATGGCAAACTAAACGAGAAAAAAAAGGAAAAAGAAAAAAAAGAACGGTTCGAAAAATGTGTAGCATAAATCTATATAAAAAAAGGAAATAGCAATAAACTCATCAGAAAGAAATATAACGAAAGCAGGGTTTATACCGTACCTCCAAAACTTCTAAATTTTTGCATCTACGTATGAGTTCGCAGTGTCCCACACAATTAAGTGAAGCATAAACTAGATCCAACCTCAGTAACGAGTTGGCAACCGGAAATAGTACTGGCAAATGACTATCCGTTAAGTACATGGGTCCCAAGGACGTCAATTGAGGTGGAAATGCAATACCACAATATTGGTCCAAGTCTTCGTTATAAGAACCCCCGGAAAACTCTTGCAATCTTGTTGTCAAACGAAAGAACTTTCCAAGATTGACAAGATCGGTATCACCAACTTTCACAGAGACTAGAGGACAATTTCTGGCAAGAAGTTCAAGATCTTCGACTTTGATTTGCTCCATGAAAGTCATATAGAAATTCAAAGTTTCAAGAACCTTGTTGTGTTGTGCCAGCTGCTGAAACCATTCACCACTATTTTCAGTAATACTGCTATCTTCCAAAAACAGAGTTTTCAGATTCCTACATGAAAGGAAAAGTTCAAATATAGCTTGTCAGTCTAGAGGTCAACAACGGTCAACCATTTCACAAAGTGCAGAAGAAAGTAAAGAAAGCAGAGACAATCATAGGTAGTTGGGTACGTGTTAGTTGTCGAAGATAAGATGAAATATGTGCTGTTTATGTAAGGGGTTGGGGTGGTTTGTTGTTTGTTGCCTCTGTTTGTTGGCATCTGGGTAGTTCAGTTTCCAAATGTTCGTTCCTTGGCTTTTGCCCGTCAGTATATAACGAAAACCTTTCAAAAAAAAAAGAAAGGAAAGAAACCAAAATATCAAATTTTCCATTAAAACATGTATTGGAGGCCACAACATCTAGGGAAAAAAACATATGGGGGATAAAAAGCTAGTTTTCGCTATTAAATCCTTCTTGCCACAAAATCCAGCATGGCTAAGGGAAGAACAACACCATTATCAGTTATACAGCCTTAAAACGGAGTATGACACTACAAAAAGACAAACTATTGTTCTACAGAGCTAGCTCTCCCATTTCAGGATAGTTTGTTGATTAAAAACAACCAAGGAAAAGTAGAAAAACTAGGACAAAAGATAGAAGTTAAAGTATAAAGTCTCTCGTGTAGTAGTGTGAATTGCTTTTTTTTCTTCCTCTCCAAAAAGGCATTCTTTATAGAGCCAAAGTTTTGAAATCTTTTCCCAACTACCCATGATTCATAAATGCCATTCTCCTCAACAATCTTCCAAGATAATCAAGTGTAAGCGAAGAAAGCCAAAAGGTTCCTCAAAAAGAAAGATTTTAGCATCAATTACTTGTAGTTTCAAAGAGTCCTATAGCTTTGATATATGTTGAGCATCCACCTATACAAGAAAAAACAACTGTGTGCAAGAAGAGAAAGTGAAGATCAAAAGAATCCCAATCCCAAATGTCCACCGGAATGAAGAACAGGAGAACGTAGATAATAACACACTAGTCCTTTTCAAAAGAAACACACTAGTCATCACTCACAAAGCATTCTTTCAACTAGAATATTTACCACTTAAATTTTAGCTATAGCCTCTAGTTAAATTGTGTCGTTGACATTTGCGGCCATTACACATAGGCAGAAATTTCTGCCGCCTACAGGCCGATAATCTCAAACCTTTCGATTTAGGATTCCCATGTGATATTGACCATGATCACCACACAAACATCGAATAATTAAAGGGACTGTGATGCCATTAATGCAATAAAGAGCAGTATACAACCAGAGAGTAGCAAACATGCCAGCATGAGCACCAAAAAAGCCAAACAATTACTATAGACAATATCTTGTGTATACCAAGTGCCAATACCAAACCTTCTCTAAGAATTTTTTTTTATTATTATAATGAAATATATTCAACAAGCATAATCAATCACAATATCCAACAATTTGAATTTCTCACTTCTACAAGCAACGCCAAGTAATGAGGATCGATAGATCAATCTTGAATACTGGCGTATCTTAGTGGTCAACCGTTCAAGGTGTCGATTTCTGTGGCCCAATAACATCATCAAGATCAATATAAAAACAACAATTAGAGCTTCAATGTTTTTAATTATAAAACAAGTTGAGCTTTGATTGACATTTATGCCAATTGCTAATACCAATTCAAAGTTTCTCCACAACAACTCCATCTAGATAAACACACCAACCTCAACACTAAAATCCAAAAAATATAACTAATCTTACAAGTAAGCCAATCCAATCTTCCCTGTTGAACAAAATTATGAACCTTTTCAACTAAATAAAATTTTCAATTCAAAATTCTACACTTCATAACAACAGAAAAGAATCACCCAACAATACAATCGTACAATCAACAACTCCTTAATCAATCGGTTGATCAATATATACTAAAAAGTGAACTATTTGTCAATTTCAACGTATTACAAAGTCTAGGAAGTTCAAGATGATAATTATTGATTTATTATAAATTGACACATATTACAAATGAATTGAATCGAAATGTTTTCCTTATTCATTTGTCTTGTTACCCATTTGCATATCAATCTCTACTATTAGCTTTGACTTTTCCATTCGAACACTTGTAACCTACATAAAAGAATCATACTTTAAAACATATACTAAGTTATTACCATAAAAGGTCAAAACCTTATTACTTTTTATAAACATTTATTTTACTTTTTCTACTCACTAATATTTACTTACTCCTAGAAGTAGCTAACTCCAAATTTACAAAACAAAATAAATAAACAACACAAACTCACATCTCAATCAATGTAACACTAAGCTATTTCAACTTACTCCCTCCATCCCAAATATATGTTGCACCTTTCACAAATTTTGTATGAGATACTTGGGTTAAATATCCTACTAATAAAAACTTTTAGCTTTTGAGCTTCTTATTTTAATGTCGACTCACCGTGAAACATGTCTTATACTTGGTTTAAATATCCCAGTAATAGAAACTTTTTAACTTGTGGGATTCTTATTTTGAGATCGTCTCACCATGAATGGTGTCATACAAGATGAGTTGTCCACCTATTTATTCTTATTATTCTATTATTTTAATCAAACTCAATACATCTTTTTTTTTTTTGAAGAATCACTCAATACATCTTAGGGATGTAGGTATTATTTAAAGTTCAATGCTATTTCTACACTATGAGCTAGACAAAAGAATCTAACAATACATTTCTTAATCTTACTATTAAAAAATTCAAAAATTTAATATTTTCTCATGAATAATTACTTCCTACTAAAAGAAACCAAATCTAATTTCACAAACAAACAATAAATGACATAAACACACATATCTACCAATCAATTAAATACTAATGAAGAACTATATTCAACATAATTATTATTCCTATTACGATTTTGAACTACAAAAGATAAGTCAAAACCCAATATTAATATTGAACCAATTGGAAAAATCAATTCAATAACAGAAATTAATTTGCAAAAACTAATAGAATGAACAATTAACAAAGGAAAAGCTAAAGATGTGAAGAAATATTACTTGCAAGAGCGAGTAATATGCAAAAGACCATCCGTCGAAAAACCCGAGCACTTATCCAGCTTCAGAGATTGTAACAAACGACCTTTAGTATTAGCAATAATCTCCAGATCTGCATCTGTAACAATCATTCGTCGAAAATGAAGTGAATTAAGACGAGGAAAACTCGCTAACATTTCAACCCAAGGTCTTACATATCCACCCCAATCTTCAGGAATCAAATTAAACATAGCAGCTCTAGGTTTCCCTTTAAGTTTCAAAGACTCAATGTTTGGAAATCGGTCATGGAGTCTTTGAGGTGTAGTAGTATAACAAAGGGCAATAGTTACATGCCGTCTTGTGTATCGATCTAATTCATACCATCGTCTACAAACAGATGAAATGGAAGATCTATCTCTAGGATCTTGAATATAGGGCAATATACATTCGAGAATTTCATCAGACATGGTTCTTGTATGACTACCCACCATTAAAACAAACTGAAAACAATTTGAAAATACCCAAATAGAAAAAATAAAAACCCAGAAAGAAAAAATCGTTGGATTGGATACTAAACTAAAAACAATCTGAAAAAACCCAGATAGAAAATTAAAAACCCAGAAAGAAAAATTTGATGGGTACTAATGGAGAGAGACAAAATTGAATAAAAAGGAAGAAGAAGAAGGAATTGCCATAGATTAAGAGTGAAAAATGGATGATGAAAGAGACGTAAGCAAGTAGAAATAGTAGTGGTAGTCACACATCTAGTACTTAAAGAGTGTGTGATTCTATCTCTATACGACTATATCTATCTGAATACATCTGGAGAAATAATCTGAGAGTAAATTAGGGATTATTCAGATTGAATTCTCGGAAATCAAGGGAGGAAAAGAGGGGAGAAGAGGAAGGAAAGGGAAAGAAAAAGGGTGAAATGATATTGTCTTTGCTCTACATTGTTTAAAGGGGTGGTCCGGAATCGAATAAAGGGGGGTTTATTTTTGTTGAGTTTAATATTGCAAATTGTAATATTAAGAGATACTCTTTCTATTATTATTATTGTTAGTTTGTTACTTAATACCAATATGTCATTGCCCTAGTGGGTCCTCCTAAAAAAATTGTGTCATAGGAGACTGTTGTAGCGACAGATTGTAAAATTGTGTCGGAGTAAGTTACGTGTCTGTTATGATATAAATGATAAGTTGTGTTCTGGTGAGTCAGTCACCCTTTAAGAATGGCTCGTGATATGATACGAGCATATGAGTTGTATCGTGATGAGTTTGTCACTTTTAATAGTGACTCATGACATGATATGAGCATATAAGTTGTGTCGTAGATTCCAATACAAACTTTTTTATGGTAGTATATTTGTAGCACACAGTTGAAATTAGTGGGTTGTATCATGTTGTGACAGGTCATGAATTGGACGTGATCATGTCGACCTAGTTCTACCCATGTTTGGGTGTAGGTTTAACTGATGGATGTATTATGTACATCATCATCATACCCAATGTATTTCGCTTATAGAAAAACTATGATCAGGGTCTGAAAAATGAAGAAAGACGACAACTCATACTCATAAAGAATGTATTATATATGGACTATAGTGGTAATAAGGATAAAATAGAAAAACTATTTTGATTTTTGTTTTTCACTCAATTTAAGTCTATTTTGGAGTTTGATGTTTCTATTGAAAAGGAAGGAATCTCAATCTTATTTGAAGTATAATAGTTTGAATAGTTGGTGACAAATGACGATTTGAAGAAGCAACTATCAAGTGTGATTCATTATATTTGCAAAAAATATAAATTTAAAAGTCAACGGAACAAATGAGGTTAAAATTGATAAAAAAGAAAACAAGACTTCTAAGAAATTTATTTCTCTTTACGTGGTAATATGATGTCAATCATATGTATTCATTTGCAACGTATTGTTGCTTGCACTTAACTTTATTTTTAAAATCTTACAATAAATTTGAATATTAGCTGTTGACTGTTTATTAGAGAAAAATGGGTCAACAAGTTAAAAGTCAACCCAAAAAGCTAGCTGGAGCAGCTTTTTCATATTGGCTAAAAGGCCAACTTTTCAGTTGCTTTAAAAAGTAATTTACCAAACACTTTTTTGGCTGTTTGACCAACCAACAAGCCAAAAGTCAAAAGTCAACCAAAAAGCTAAGCTAAAAGTCAATTGCCAAATACCCTCCATAGTCTTTCTATTTACTCATTCTATGTACCCTGTAATCAAGTATTAGAATGAATTTTATGAATAAAATGAGATGATTGAAGGTTATCAAGTATGGCCATCAGACAATAGATTTTCAACCAAAATTACACTAGTTTTTCATTCCTATTAACGCATTTTATTACTACCTACCAAATGAACCGTAAGAGTTAATGTCCAGAGATTTATCGAAATAAGAGAAATGGGCTATGGATTTGTTTGAAAAGCTCTTAACTTTGAATGAAATTGTGATCTTCTAAACTCTAAATTATTGTTTATTTTCTAAAGGCTTTGAATTAGATTAGGGAGAGAAAGGAGATGAGAGAAAAATGAGAAAATATGAGAAAAAGACCATATGTAACAAATTAGAATTTTGTACAAAAGAGGACAAAAAAATGTGAAACAATAAGAAAAATTGATGATAAGTGTACTGAAAATAAAGAATTAACGAGAAAGCATGTACTAATAAGGGGAATAGGAGAAATGCTAATACTAGGCCATTTTTCTACAAGGCAAGGGCTTATTGCAATATTTAGTTTGAGGATCATTTTTTCTGATCTATTATTCATTTTCTAATTTACTATTCATTTCTAAAGATCCTTATAAGTTTCTTAGATTACGAATTACAAATTAGTTATAATTATAATAGTTGAAGTAAACTAATTTTAGAATAATTTATTTTCAACAAGTCCAACATTGATTATGAATTGACTCATAAGTTTGTCTAGAACAAGTTTAAGCCTATGTCTAAAAACTCTGAATCCACGCTTAAATTCACTTATTTATATAAACGCAAATTTAGACCCACAAAATCAACTCAATAAATCTTTAAAAGTTGGACTACAGCTTTGAAATCATATAAATTTTAAACTGTTCGATAAAATCTTAGACTCATGATCATTTCTCGATGGTCCAGATCCACAGTCCACCTCTAGATAGGGTACTAGCCTGATTTAAGACACTAGAAAATGGGACAAAAAAAGGTAGTTGAATCCCAAATAAAGTTTAGACATGCTTGAAATGGATGGAATGGTTTCCAACAAAACAATAGTTATGTTATTACAATATTATTATCATTAGCTTTGGTTTTCCTCACTTGATGTAATAATCAGTTGACAGCTGTAACTCATCATATGTTAAATTATGATTGGATATGCCAATTTCCTAGTTTTTATACTCCCTTGTCCACTTAAAATTTTAGGAATAAAAAATAAAAAAATGAAAAATAATATATAGAGCCGTATTTTATACTGCCTTCATTTTTTAATGTTCTTTTTATTTACTTTTTGCATTTAATATCTCTACGCATTATAAAAAATTATAAAAAAATATTTTATAAAAAGTATATGTTAAGACGAATCTATATGTCTTAAAAATATTAATCAAATTTCTCTCTCTAAAATAGAATATTCTAAACGGGAAGAACATTAGGAAACGGAGGGAGTATAATTTTTTTGTTTAGAAACATAAAAATTTATTATACTTTATTACTTTAGCATTTATTCTTTCTTGTGAAGTATTATAAAATATTATTTTTTTTTTTGCAATTTCTAAATTAGATTCTCTTGAAAAGTTAAAAATATTAATAATAAATAAGATTTGTTAATTTTTATGTACAAATCTAAGGGATGTAAGCCAGTAAATATGTGTAAGTCTAAGGTAGACTTGGTATACAGTAACTGTTGGGTGGACCAAGTTATCACTCTTACTCGCTAGTGTACTTTTAATTTCTCACTCTCTTACTCCACTTTCAAATTTTTTTAAAAAGAAAAAATAATTATTTATTTTAATTTTTTAAAATTTAAATTTAAATTTAAATTTAAATTTTTTATTTAAATTTTTTTAATTTTTAAAATTTTAAATTTTAATTTCAATTTTTTTAATTTAAATTTTTTTTAAATATTTAAAAAATTTTAATTGTTTTTATTTTTAAAATTTTTTTAACTTTTTTAGTTTTGAAAAAATTTTACTTTTTTTAGAATTTAAATTTTAAAAATTTTATTTTTAATATTTTATTTTTCAAATTTCAAATTTTAGTTTTAAATTTTTTAATTTCTCTTTTTTTTATTTTTTTAAGTTTTTTTTTTTTTTTTCGGAAAGTAGGAATATGTATAATAGAACAAAAAAGAAAAACACCGAATTTTGAAACCTCAAGACCGCCGGCATAAAAAACCCCGTGAGGGGAAAAAGCCATTGGACTTTAGGAAATCAAGATCCGGGCCATCCAAAACAGCATGGGGATGGACCATACGTCAAAGAAGAAAAAAACAAAGAAACCCCCGATACACCATACAAGTCATAATCCACTATACCAAAACACCAAGATCTACCCATACCAAAAAAACCCCACACAAAGTTTAAGAGTAAAATGGACAAAGTGTGAAATTATAGACTAGAGTGAAATAGAGTGGAAGTGTGAAGTGAAGGGTGGAGGCTGGAGAGGGGAGTAAAGTGGAGTAGAGTGAAGTGAAGTATAGTAAAGAGGAGTGAAGTAGCGTGTAAGACTTGGTCCACACTAATATTAGTGTGGACCAAGTCCGCACGAGTCCTTCTCAATAAATTCAATAACTTATAAAAAATTTAGTAGAATCTATAAAAATATTTAATAGAATCTTAAAATTTTGGAGTATATTAATATTTGCATAGAAAATAGAAATAGATAGATCAGATACTATTATTTTCTTAATATTAATTACTATATTCATAGATACATCAATGTGAAGAATCATAATAACAAATTCTAGTAGTTTCGTAAAGTTATTTTCTTAATATTAATTATTAAATTCATATAGATACATCAATGTGAAGAATCATAATAAATTCTAGTATTATCATAAACTTTTTGTGAGAAAATAAACCAAAAAAATAAATATATGTTATATATACTCTATTATATGCTCTCATTGTCTCACATACTAGTTGAGTAGTTGTTAGTTAACAATTTGAGAAATTTATTAATTATATAAGCAGTTCATAACGGTAAAAAGTATTTCTATAAATACAATATATAAAAAAACTCTCATTTTAATTTGTGTATAGTAAAACCCAATAAATTCAAAACATTCAAGAAATACTTCACCCGTTTCGTAATACTTGCTTCTGATATTGACATTTTTCCACACAACATGTCACACTCAGTAACAAGTATTATGAACGGAAGATGTATATATACTTCCTCCGTTCTGATTTACTTGCTACCATTGTATGGGCATAAAGATTAAGAAGTTACCGTGCAATGATGAGTAGTAAGTGGAAAATTGTGTTTTTGGAATTTTTTAATATTATTTGTTGAAAAATGAAAAAGAAAAATAGAAGTAATTAGATTTAGAGTAGGATAAAAATAGGATTAGGTTAACTTTAAATGATTGATTTTTTATAAAAAAGGAAATGTGGTAAGTAATATGAAATTTTCTCAAATGGAAAATATAGCGAGAATTATGAAACGGTGGAAGTATATTTTTATGTCAGAAGTTGATGGGAGAAGAATGAGTAGCACATTGTTTTTGTCCCAAAAAGTTTGTTGCACAAAGTAGATGGAGTAGTGGTTAATATTTATATAGAGCTAGCTAGTACTAGTAGCTTCATCTAACTTCTAAGTATTGATTACTTTTTAGTGGAGGAGAAACCCTAACCTTACTCACTCTTGCATCATCAAGAATTAAAGCAAAATCTAAAACTTCAAATTGGACCAACATAAATAATTTTTTTCTTTTTTTTTTTCTGAAATGAAAAATGACTTTTTTTCTTTATTTGCATAGAATACTAAATATGTGAAAATGTATTATTTTAAATTGTATTCTTTTTTTCTAAGGGTGTGAATATTTTTTGAATTGTATTCCTATATGGGTATGTTGTCGTTGTCCTTCTCTTTTCAGATCTTGTCAATAGTTTACTATGAGCGACATACACTGGGTAGGATAATGATGATGATGATATGTGAATATTTTTGAGTTAACTTTGAAACTTAAGACTCGATCATATTAAATTTACAGTAGCTTCATCTGTTTTTATCATTTAGACTTATCTTTATTGTTTAGATCTGACCAAATTTTTATTCAACTCATTTTAACTCATCTATATTCAAGAGTTATGTGAAAAATTTAGAAAAAATAATTAAATAATAGTGTAATGTAATGAATATATTGGAAGTATGAGAGAAAAAATAATTACTATAAATTGTAGTGTGAAGTATGGAAAGTGGGGTTTTAAGGGGTAAAAGTGGGATGAAAACTTTTCAAAAATGAAAAGTATTCTAAAGTGGAAAAACTTATAAAATTACCCGTTTTAATAAAGTGGAAAAACAAAAAGGACGGAGGGAGTAATATTTTTAAGAATGAACCGACTAATAATTTACAACAAAAGCTTAGATTAAGAAAATATAAAAGAATGCAAGTTCTATGTCTCATTTCCGTATGGATCGCACTATTCGAAGCTAAAAACAAAACAACCATGTTCAACTCCACTATTCATTACTTGTTTGATATAAACTAGATTTATTTTAGTTAATTAATCAAAATTTAATATCTCCAAAAATGATATTCAACCAATTTCAAAAAGAACTAGGAAACAATATAAACTAGATTTTGTCTTAATTGGAGATCGGCAATAATACTGCTTGTCAGGAAATTAAATATCTGAGTTTGATTTTAACCTTGCATTTAATCTTCTCTCAGCCTTCCCTGTAATTATAAGAGTTAGAATTTATTTCTATGAGATATAACCTACTTTTTAATTTATATATTTTATTTTCTATATATAGAAAAAGAATATATTTGTTTCAAAATTTTAGTATGTTGTTTTAGTGGTGTTTGGTAAAACAACTTATTTGACTATTTTAGTTTTTTGACAAGATAGATTGTTGGATGGTCAAATCGTCTAATACTAGTGTTTAATACATTAGCTAGCTGAAACATCTTACTATTATATATCAGCTATTATTCAACAAATTTCTCCTAGAAAGATGTTCAAATTAGTTAGTCAAACCTATTAATTAAATCAGTCACTCCAATTAGCTAAAAACTATCAGTTATCTATCGTTCCGTTATCTTAATAAATTGGTTGAAAACTTCTTAATGTCTATCGGTCCCAAAGTATTGTATAGTCAATTAGCCATATAATCAAGTCAATTATTTTACCTACTCCTATTAATTTTCAATGCTAATTATAATTATGCGTATGAATGTATTTTGTGTTATTAAGTGGTCCAATTAAGTATCAAAATACGTTCAATAATTGTGGTTGGACTATGGAAAAAGTTAATATACTTGTATTTTAATGAGTATATATGTACTCTAATATAGTTTGAGGTTAGGTCTTAATTTAAATATTAAACCTTCTTAGAAGAGGTTTTTTTAGGTATAAAAGCATATAGTTTTTTATATTCATAATTTAATATAATTTTCAAAGCCTCAAGTGTGAAAATTTGTAGTGGGTTAGTGTAGTACTAGATAAATTTTACTCTTTATATATTTATGAATCTTTTTAATAAAACTTACAAAAATCACATGTATATATATATAACTAAGTTATTAAGTGGTGGAAAAAAAAGTGATTAAGAAATTTTAAAATCAAAATAAAAGGCAATTAATTTAATTCAAATCAATTAAATTATATAATAAGCTAACCACACATTAATTAACACTAAATCTCTAGTGTAAGTGGAGTATTATTATTATATTAAAAAGAAAATTAATAATGTTAGTGTGTGTTGAAATTAGGTTTAAAAAAAAGGATTGTCTGATGAAAATATTCAATAAACAAATTAAATTATAATATTTACATGAGTCTTTTTAATGAAAAATAATTACTGACGTTTTTTAAATAATTTTGTTGACTACATAAATTTTTTCATTCAATTGAACATATTGAATTCTAGGTCAACTAAATAGAATTATTATAATAAATCATACAAATACTTTACCTAATTCATCTCTAATTTAAAAAAATGAAATTTAAATTAGATATAGATGTCATGTAATCAACTATCATCCACTGAAATAAATCCATTTGTCAATGCTCTTAAAAGATCGCATTTGTTATTTTTCAATATTTTTATTAGTATGTATAATATGATAGATAACTCTTTAATAGAAAATATGATAGAACAACAAATTGTTTATTGAGTTTTTTTTTTATGATATTATAGCAGTGAAAAAAAACAAGGGAGTGTATTGGTGGTCTGCGGATATATACAATAAATATACACTAAGTATAATAATGATAATAGTGTTAATAAATTAGTAATACTTACGGAATTACAATCAATAAAAGTAAATGTATTCAAACTATCATTAATAGATTAAGAGAAAATTATATATAAAATTACCTTATATATATCCTCTTTTTTAAAAACCTACCTTATGTAAAAAATTTTACAAAAAACTACCTTATGTAATACTTTTTTTTCAAAACACTACCTTCTTATGTTTTTCGTTAGTTAACCGGCAGAATTGACGTCGACAAAATGGAGTAATTGAAGAGGGAGGATGAGTTTTAATTGACCACGTGCTTGGGGCATGACTGGGAGGTGGGATGGTCAACGTCAATTCTGCCGGTCAACGAACGAAAAACATAAGAAGGTAGTGCTTTGAAAAAAAAGTATTACATAAGGTAGTTTTTTGCAAAAACTTTTACATAAGGTAGTTTTTTAAAAAAAAGGTATATATAAGGTAGTTTTATATAATTTTTCTTATTAATTAAAAAATGATGTTTAAATTGGATTGTAATGGAGGAATGAAGAATAAATGTAACCGTAGCATGTATTAGGGTTAACAAATAGGTTGGGACGTTGGGTAATTATTCATTATCAATCACTTAATTTAGTGTTATGCAACATTTTTGAAAACTTGTTTATTTCTACATGTCGAGTACGTATTGATTTATCGGATCTGATCAATTTTTACTAGCTCCAATTACGTAAAATATGTAGTTACGACTCGTAACGTGGACGAAAATACATTTTACCCATATACATAAAGTAGGCTTAGATCAATAAGGCTCCAGATTTCTATAAGCGGGATAAATAGAGTATGATGATGATATGACACACTTGTTTAAGTTCAAAATTGACATGCTATAGAAAAGGCCCGATTTCGTTTAGTTTGCCTAGGGCCAATAAAATGTCAGCAGCGACATTGCCTAAGATTACTTCCTTCAAGCACGCTTAACTACAGACTTTTTAGCAAATTGACTCCCTTAAAAAACTACACCTTACTAATGTATTAGGATCCTCTCCATTACTTTTGAGTATTACTCATGCTAGGATTTTGAGAGGATCCTAACTCCCTTACTAATATAATAACTAGTCTCCTTTTTAAACAGGGCCGACCTTGAGTTTTCGGGGCCCGGGGCGAAATATATTTTGTGGGGCCCTAATTATATATAAAAAATTTAATGTCACGAAAGGAAAATGTATATGAATTAATATAGAATATATAATATAAAATCAGATAAAAATATATTCCTACGAGCATTTTTTTATGCAAAAAATCACTAATAACAGTGTCGAAATCAAGAGACTTAGTCATATTTTAATATTTTCAAGGTTTTGGCATCATCTTATTAATTCTCAATAAATTAAAAAATTATATTAGAGACTTCTCTTAAAACTATTACTTAGTGAAATTAAAATGATATGACATCAATGAAGACCTATAACTTCAAAAATTTTAACAAAATTAACACAATATTACTAAGATAACACAAAATTATAAATTTTAATCCTCTTTCAATTTTTAAAAGAGAATACATGTAATTCATTGAATTGTGACAATAAAGAAAATTAAAAAAAAATATCCTAAGCTTAACCGCATGTATTTTTTTTATGAATTTCATGTATTTTTTTTAGTTTTATTGTAATTTTTATAGCAAATATAGGGCCTCTATTTTAAGGGGTTTTCTAACTTTTGGGAGTGGGCCCTGGGCGCAGGCCCACTTCGCCCCCTCAGTAGGCCGGCCCTGTTTTTAAACTCAACTCGGAAGGCTTCCATTAAACTGGATTTGGAATCCTTGTATATAATGGGGTGTTTGGCAAATTAGCTTATTGAGCAATTTTAGCTTATTTTAATGTAAATGAGCAATTTTAATGTACTAGTGTTTGGTAAGTTAACTGGTTAAAACAACTTATTGATAAGAATAAGTTGTTTTAAAACAAGTTGCTCATAGAAGCGAGTTCAAAATTAACTGGTCAAACCAATTAGTAAAATCAGCCACTATATCAGCTATCAGCTGTTTGACAAACACCCTCAATGACTAGAAGTTAGACAGAACATAGGAGTATGAAACACAGATGCGCTTTTTCGCCATGAGTCATGAAATTTATGCACATGTATTACTTATAATGCTGGCCGTTGCTACACAATTCTGCAAAATATTCCAAAAAATTCCTTTCATCCATGTACTATTATCTTTTATTTTTATATTTATATTCTAAAAAATTCTTTTCATCAGGTGCTCTCTTGAGAAACCGTCTTTTGTAAAGACGAATCGTAAAAGTCCAGCCTAAATTTAGAGTTGTAACAATATATATTTAGAATTGGACTCGGCTTTTAAGAATCGTCTTTACAAAAGACGGTCTCAAAATATTTCCTTTCATCCATGTACATCTTTTATTTTTATATTTATATTCCAAAAAATTCCTTTCATCAGGTGCTCTTTTGAGAAACCGTCTTTTGTAAAGACGACTTTTAAAAGTCCAGCACAAATCTATATTTAGAGTTGTAACAATATATATTTAGAATTGGACTAGGCTTTTAAAAGTCGTCTTTACAAAAGACGGTCTCAAGTAAGAATTTGTGAATATTAATATATATATATATATGATCCACAAATCAACAAAGCATGCTTAGATATTAAGCATCCTAATTAATTAAGACATTACTATATTTAGAAGGTGTCACTTTTTTCCATACCAAGCATCTGCTTTTCAAACCATTTAACTGGCCGGTACAGTTTGTTTTTTTTTTTGAAAATAACTGGCCGGTACAGTTGGGTTAATGGAGTTAGCAAACGGGTGGGCAATTATTTTGTCTCTATTTGAAAACGCGGAGAAGTTGATTCACAAATTGTTGTGAGAGACGGTATTTTTGAGAGACTATTTTTAATTGAGCCGACTCATTATATATATTTTTTATACTTCCTCCGTATTCAATTATTTGCAACTTTGGGGTCCTTCACGGACTCCTAGGCAAAACTTTTAGTAGTGTATTAAAATAGATTAATGAGGTTGATGGGGTGGGATTATAGTATTATAATATTAAAAAGTAAGAGAGAGTATTAAAAAGTATGAGAGAGAGTATTAAAAAGTAAGAGAGAGTATAAAAAAGTAAGAGAGAGATAATAAAAAAGTAATAAAAAACTTTCTATAAATGGAAAAAAAAGTTGCAAATAATAGAATACGCCATTTTTAGTAAAAGTTGCAAATAACCAAATACGGAGGAAGTATTATAATATTGTAAGTAGACATTATGAATGATGTAAGTAGACATACATTAAGGATACGATAAGTAGGCATTAAGGATAATATAAGTAGGCATAAAGAATACGGTAATAGACATTAACCTATTAATGAGATGGCTTGAGAATTGAGATATGTCTCTCAAGAAACAAGTTGTGATTGATTTTGTTCCAGTTGAAGAATATTTTATTTTGTTTATTAAGAATTTGAATTTAAATTATCGTTGCTCTCCTTTCCTCGGTCTACTTGTACCAAAAAATGTGTGCTTTAACGGTAATAAAGTTTTTTTGATGAATTTATATTTAAAAAAAAAAAAGAAAACTAGGAGTAATTTAATGGCTGAAACGATATTAAACAAAAAACAATTGGTTTAACGAGTATATATAGGGAACACATGCAATTTATATGTAAAATTTATTGGAGTCTCTAATGCCTCTTTGATTTTACTACATTTTTTATTAAAATAATTACTTTCAGACTCGAACAGTTTCAAATTCAATCGACTTTGTTGTGTCATAATACATTTTTTGTGACATACAATATAAAGAAGGTCTCTCAAGAGAGCACCTATTTTCATAAAAGGGACTCATTAATTTTTCGTGGCAGTAAACTTGAAAATACATGTCATTTTTTCATTTTTATTTTAAAATTAGTTTTTAATTACTTAATTATCGCTACCAAATCTTCATTAATGCCCATCCAATCTACATATCCTCTGCTCACCTTCAACAAACTCTATCCAATCTATGTGGTTAGGGAGTAACATATTTGTTTCATTTACTTGTTTTTATAATGTCCTCTAACTTATAATTAACTCTAAGTACTCCCTCTGTTTCTTTATATTTGTCCACTTTACCTTTGCACACATTTTTTTAGCAAATTTTAAGTCATAATATCTCTAAGTACGCATCATATAAAATTATAAAAATTATATATTAAATAACTTTACAACAAGGCAAATCTAACAAAATCTCATATGAATATATTTTATCTTCAATATATACTTCAAAAATCTAATACAAATTTCTCACTCTTAAAGTGGACAAACAAAAAAGAACGAAGGGAGTAACTTTTTATGGACGTCTGATTACCATATGATATTGAGAAGGAATCTCATTCATTTTTTTGTGTAGTCAACTCTCATCTTATGTGGTCTTATACACACGAGCCTAATTGTGATTTTGGACTTATAATCCACATACCCATGACGATTTGTCATGGTATTAGAGCTAGCTTTATAGAGGACCTCACGTTTTTATAAAAAGTGATGGTACCATGTAATGGAGAGAGTTTAGGAAATGCTCATATGTGATATCACATCGGTGATTTAAAGAGATTAAATAACATATTATCTTGGTAGTCTCGTTCTCCTACTGCCACATGGCTTTTGAAAGGACCTCTCGTCTTTTGCCAACTTATACACTCGACTCCACTATTCATCGTGAACTTGTCTTTTAGCAAAACTAGATACTCATAGTACATTACTTCATCTACCTACTAGGTAAAACACCCATTAGGCCACTACTAATAGACACGTCAATATATAGTGAAATTTAACTCATCAACAATAAATATATTTCATTTATCTATTAATAGTGAATAGTTTACCCACCGAGTCAACTAAACTTTTTATATACAGATTAACTATTATTATTTAATTAATACAATATAAAACTTATCTTCAAATAAAAATACAATATAAATCTTTGGAAAAGATGCTTAGGAGTATACAATTGGTAGATTCTGACATTTAGTAATTAAAAATAATTAAAGTAATTAAATTAACTCCACTAATAAAAATATGCTTGCATGAAATAAAGACAAGCATATAAATGCATGACGTTTAAACAGGATATGTATTCCTATTGGTATTACTCCTGCAGATGTATATAATTAATTATTGGAGATTCATCCTGTTAAATCATTGTTTAACTTATCTTAAGTCCTATTAATTTTAATTAAGGCCACATATTAGGGGTAGTGTTCTTAACAGAAGTGGAGTATATGATTCTATTATCGGGTAGTCTATCGTCTAGGACCCCATAAACAAAGGACTTTAACTACTATAACGGTCCGTTTGGTATGTGGTAATAAACGGTAGTAATGGGAATGAAAAATAAATGTAATTTTGGTTGAAAAATCTCTTGGTTACCTTAATGATCATACTTGTCCCACTTCAATCATCTCATTTTCTTTATAAAATTCATTCCAATGCATTACTATTGGGAGAGGAGGTATTAGGAGATAATGAAAATTTGTAAACAAAAAAATTTTTTGGGATCAAAGTTTCATTACCATGGGAATGATATGGAACTTTTG
This sequence comes from Amaranthus palmeri, assembly GCA_019776075.1. Classification (NCBI taxonomy): domain Eukaryota; kingdom Viridiplantae; phylum Streptophyta; class Magnoliopsida; order Caryophyllales; family Amaranthaceae; genus Amaranthus; species Amaranthus palmeri. The sequence goes on from JAAKBH010000300.1 coordinate 643,579, forward strand.
ATGAAATTTTACTCTATAAATCATTCTCATTACCGCCATTTAGTACCACTAACCAAACGGGCCGTTAAAGGGAAATCATTAATATTACCCTTGAGTTTTGGCACTTTATCGATGGTACTCCAAAATTTTTTTAATTATCAATAGTAGTCTCGTATTATTGAGCGTCTTACAACCGCAACCTTTTTTAACTTTTTCCGTCCATAATTGTCGAAAACCTTTAAATTGTTTCCCTTTTATTTCTCAATTTAAAATAGTGTCACATGATTCACAAATTGCCTCGCGAATCGAGAAAAGCGAATTATGGTCGGTTTTAGGCTATTTTTGAACTATTTTGAGTGAATTGTAAATCCAAAAGACGAACCAACTAGCGAATTATGTTTCAATGATTTAAAACATAAAAGAAAGTTAATAGTTTTGGACGATTTTGGACAGAAAAGATATAAAGGTTACGGCTGTTAAACACTCAATAATACAAGGGTACCATTGATAATAAAAAAAAAACTTAGGAGTACATTTGATAAATTTCCAGAAATCAAGAGTATCATTGACAATTTCTCTTATTATGGTGCTATTTAAGCCTGGATCCGTACAACACTTTTTAAGTGATTTGATTATAAACTTTTTTTATATTTGAAATAGTTTTAGAATATAATGTTACAATATATTTTGTCTTAAATTATTTTTCTTAAAACGAAAAATATTTTTTTTTATATAATAAAGGACCCATTTTAAAAAACTCCATAAATATAAACAAGGTTTCTAAAATCTTTACTTTGCCCTATATTGCAATTTGCAACAAATTTTGATTTTCTTGGAACTTCCGGAAAACAAGAACTCAAAATAGAGGTTATCATGTTTCTACTTTCTCCTTATAGTTTTACTCTCTACAAAAAAGACTATAGCACAATAATTAATTAAGAAATGAGTATCTTTGTGAATAAAATATTATTATATAAAAATTTGGGTGAAATCATCTTACTTATAAGACGCGTTTTATTGGGCCGGTCCAATTGTATTTTATTTTTGCCAATTTCACAAATTAAAATGTTAATTTCAAGAGTTAAAAGGCCAATTTAAAGACTTAAAAGGCCAATTTAAAGACTTAAAAGACCAATTACAGGATAATAAATTCTCATTTCAATTTTAAAATAGGATGAATTAAACATTAAAGTTGATATTAAAAACTTTAAAATTGACCTTTTAAGTCTTAAAATTAGTATGTTAGAATATTTTAAAAAATTATTGAACCTAGACCAGTTGCACAGCTAAGGCCGTCTTATAGTAGAGTAACTGATAACATTATATATTTATATTATTATAACCTCTAAAAAGTTAGCGGGAAAAGTTAATAAGATATGAGTATAAAACAAGCAGGGGAAAATAAAAATTTAAATAGTTATTATATGCCAAAATAGTAATGAACAAACAGTTAAATAAGAAAATGTAACAAATATAATAATATAATATAACCAAGAAATATATCTGCATCAATCGTCGATAGATATGGTTGTGGGTCAAATTAAATCAATTTCAAAATTAGACCCAAATCCTTTTTGTGAACCTACAATTTTATAAAGTCCTAATTAAATGTGTCCTAAATGAGACTAAATCCGATTATTTTCATACTTATCGATTTTATACTTTGAAAGCCTAATTCTAAGAATCAACATGTCAAATATAAGTCTAAAATGAGTTTAAATTAATCACGAGTCAAGTTATGTGTTCATATAAGGTGAATCTGGATTTTGAATATTTTTAAAGCGAGCTTGAATCTGAAGACCTTAAATCCAAACCTAAACTCATTTATTTTTTTAAACTTAGACCTAAAACATATCTAATGATTCAAAAGAAATTGGAACTTAGGCCATAAAATTAGTAAGGATTTGGGGCGGGTGTAATATGTTATTGTACCCACAATCATCTCTAATTGCAGATGAGCTTGTTCAAATGTAATAATGCATCATTGCTTACTAGAGATTAATTTGGTCAATTAGACTAATGAGATTAGGTTAATAACTATTCGAGTGTGACATATTGTGTGCGTAAATGTCATTATCAAGTATAATGGAACGGAGGTAGTACAAAATTTTGTAGGATACTATCTACGCGTACTAGCTCATCAGCTCATCTTACATGGATAGTATTTGATAACCTTCTAACTCATTTAGTTTGCTGATTTACTTATACACTATTTTAATTCTAAATATTTTTAATTATATTCAAAAAAAATTATAGAAAATTAACATTGAATGAAGTTTGAGTATTACTTACCTTGTTTTTTTAATGTGTAATGTCAATACATGATCATGAAGTTCTTCGCCTCTCATTCTTATTTCACAAATTCTTGGAAGAGACAGTCTTTTTGAGAGATCATCTTTAATTGGGTTGACCCATTAGAAAAATGTAGAGTAAATGTAGGCAATAATCTTTAATGAATTGGGCCTGAGAGACGTCTCTCAGAAAGACGATCTTTCAGGACTGTTCTTTTTTTCATTTGCCATTACCACCTTAAAAACTAGACTATTCTCAGAAGTGATGAGATAAATTATGTGAAATAAGTTTCAACTAGTCTCTGGGAGACCGTTTCTATAAAAGACATCTCTCAAACCCAATACATTAAAGCTTATTTTCAACTCTTGCTTTACATTTTTTTTGTAGGCCAACTAAATAAGAAATGGTCTCTCAAAGAGACCGTCTATACAAGAATTTGTGAATACGTTTTAAGCTGAGTTTGGAGTGAGATGCTGATCTTTAGTTTGTCTTGTTGAATCTTGGAGTGAGATGCTCTTTAGTTTGTCTTGTTGAATCCTAAACTATCTAAGAGAATGCTAATTAGCTAATTAGCTTGATGTTTTACTAAAAGATTATCACATTTTTTTCTTTTTAATTTGCCCCTTTTACTTAACTATTCTTTTTAAGAAAAAATTCTACCATTTTTAATCTCATCTACACATTTCATGTTTCCTTCAATACCATCCTAGTGTATTCCGCTCATAGACGAACTATGGTCAAGGTCTGAAGAGGAAAAATAGATGGCAGCTCATACCTATATAGGAGAGTAGTTTTAGCAATTGTTCAAGTGTATCAAAAAGTAAATTTCAGCGAATATAGCAAAAATAGGATCAAAGAACTACATCCTACAGGAGATGAACAAAATATATAGTAAAAAATTAAGTATAAGTCTACTATCTACAACATAGAAGAATTGAAAGAAATGCAAATGAAACTAAGAACAAACCCAGATTGACATTACAAAATTCATTTACATTCATTCACATCAATGATTTACCAACGAAATGGGTTGAACAAGAGACATACTTACATTTTCTAGTGCGCCAAAACCTACAAAGGCTAGCCATATCTACAATTCTCTGCATCAATCCAATCTTAGCCTTAAAACAGGTAAAGCGGAAAAACGGACCTTTCTTGCTTTATTCCTGTCAATTGTTTTCCTCATCCATAGGCATGAATGCGGAATCTTGGAAATCCAGACTGCTTGAAGTATGCTCAATAACATCCGAAGCAGAAGTACAACGGCTCTTCAAGCCAACAGCTCTAGTTGACCTTTCAGATACAGAAGTTAATCCCACTGCTGCAAAGCTATTAACCATGGCATTGACATCGCTGATCCCGCTGTAGAGACCACGGCTTCCAGCAACTACTACACCTTGCTTGTTCTCATCATTCAGAACAGCAGGGAATACTCCCATCAGCGATGCGGAGGATTGAGTGCTGGATCCTCCGATCAACAGTCTCAAGGTCTCCCTCGCACCTTTATCCACCATTGATTCGCTCTCGGACATCATTGGACCAACCAGCTTCGGGTGTAATGATGGGATGCTGGTTGCAATACCAGGCCCAGCACTTACCAAGTAACCTTGGCCAGAAGAACAAACATCAAGCACAGGGATGTGCACAATTGGGTCGCACATCAAGGGTGTGAAGATCGGAAGCGGTGTGCTTTGATTAGCGAAGGATAGTCTAGTCAGAGGATCTGACAAAAATGAAGGGAATTCAAGTGTCGGTTCGCTAGCTAGATCAAGTGAGGGAATTTGTGGGAGCATGCTGGGAGTTCCTGTGGAGGGTAAAAGGGTAGAGAGGGGTGGTAGTGAGAAGGGTTCAGCTAATGAAGTCGGAAGTTTTGAAATTGGTGCCATTGTTGGAGTAGTGCAAGGAGGGCACCAACAGTAGTAAGGAGATAAAAATGCTCCCAAGGGAGGAATTTGAATAGTTGCATTTGGAGACTCCGGAACACTGCAGTTTCTAAGTGATTCCAGAAAGCTTGAGGAAGAAATTGAGTTGGGTGTGAAAGCTTCTGAAGGGTTGACCTTCTCAGAAATATTTAAGACTGCATCTGTCATTTTTGTGCTACCAACAGGAAGATAGAGATCTCCACGCCGTCTTATTTTTTCTCTTGAAGTACTCCTCAAGGAAGTTTCTTTAAATAAACTAGGCCGCGGACTGAGGCTACCTTGATACTGTGTGTGCCCTTTAATTGCTATACCACCACTCTGTCTTGTACGCATAGGCTTCACAGCAGTTGAGGATGATTGGGTATTCACACCAAAATTTGTTCGTATATCTGTCCAGGGAGAAGACAAAGCTGTAGAAGTAGCTTGAAAATTGGGGCCCACTAGAAGGGAACGTAGATGAGTTGCAAAGCGCTCAAGACGTGATTCACTAATGCCCGTTAATTCAGTCAAGGTGGGTTTCCTCAGGAGCAAATCTTTCATCTAATGGACCACCCCATGCATAAACAATTAATTTCACATTAGCAAACGCAAGTTAAAAAAACCTTCTCTGTAGTCCTCATGCATAACAATCTCAAAAATCAAACTACATTTAGCAATTCGCATATTCAGTATTCTAACGATACCTTCAAAAGCAAGTCGCACCCAACTAGCATTGAATTCTCAGAGCACCAGAAGTAAATTGTTTCTCCATCAGGGAGCTTCATTAGAAATGATCTACCAGACAGATCAGCAGGGATTTCTTCCACTGTTACAGCAGAATATTCGGAAGTATCACTTAACGTTGCAAGTCTTTCCGTCATGCCATCGTCCCCAATAAATGAGACGCGCAGATCAGATGAAGGAAGAAGTGTAAGACTCAAATGGCCCCTGAAACAAAATAAAATAGGAATTAAAAATCACATCTAACTAGAAAACATGACAGAGGACCCAACAGGATCAGAAATTAAACCAGACCACATTACAAAAATAAGTAATAGAGAAAATTCACATATAATCTTAACTGGGGAAAAAATATTTCAAATATTAATCAGAGAGGAATCAGAAATCCCCTCTTGTCCGCTATATCTCAACAGCAGTGAACCTTTTTTAAATCAAAACACAGAATGTAGCATAGAAACTCCAGCATTATCTAATCATTAGTACTCCAGCATTTAAAGAGACGACTACTACATGCCAGACAAAACACACCAAAAAATAATGAATTTTTTTGCACCAATATTCAACATCAAACACATACTTCTCATAGAGAGAGAGAAAAAAAAAAGCAGCTATAACTTTCTTAGGAAATACTTGTACAAAAAAAAAACACTCTAAATCAAAAAGAAATGTAAAGAACAGCTGCAAGATACTTCATAAGATAAGAAAATATATCAAGACAGAAACGTACTCAACATAAAAAGGGCAAAGAGTTCAAATCTTAGCAGGTAATAATAAAATCAATTACAAAATGATATTCATATTTGACAAAAAAAAAATAGAGACAATGTCTTCACATCTGACAGAAAATCTAAAATCTAAAATCTAAAAGAGAATTTCAACAAAAAAGGGTCCTCATATCAATCAAGATCAGGGAGAAGCAGATTATAGATAATGTGAGAGTATGAAACTACCTTCACTTCTTCTTAATTCAGAGATCAATATAGATACGTCCAATTTACCTACAAGCGAAAAGACATTTCATTTGGAAGGATGAACATTGTCATCATCAACATAATATAGGAGTGCCACCCTTATTTAAATTTAATTCACAATGTAAAACATTTTCTGACCACACAAGCTCGTCACATTCTGCCATATGACAACTAATTTACACCTCAGGTAAGGATCCTAAGTAGGCAAGGCAGGAGGTTAACATATATGCAGTCTCAACCATGCAAGTACAGAAAGGCTGTTTAGTCACACAAAGAACTGCAGAAGTTTGATAATACAACTATCAAATTATCATAGAACATAGACAGCAAAACAAAAAGAAAATTGGATGCTAAAATCAAATAGATATAAGTATTTCAAATAATGATCAACTCTGAAAGATCCTAAGGTCATGAAAAGATTCAAAACAAGTTATTTACAAGCACCACGAACAATGCTATAGGTATTGATCCATTTGGCTACAACTACCAGACCAACCTGATTATTAGACTATTTGTGAATTGATACTCCTCTAGTCAATTTAATCAAGCCTACGTTAGGATTAGAAATCAATAGATACATCTGATAAAAATTTCAAAATGTAAAGAGTACAAATACAATCCGAAACACACTCCACCTGGTATGTTAGTTAAACATGGAAGTATTTCGAACCCTTTCATCCCATGTAAACCTCAGATATCCTGTAAAAACATAAAATTCTGTGCATTCACCCAGAACAAATCAAGCATATAGAAATAAATTCAAACAAACATTAAAGACATTTAGTTTGGACTAGGAATAATTACAAAACATTTAAAAATCTCAACCCTATAAGAAATTTAAACTAGCAAATTAGGTTTAACAAATCAGTTGGACAAAAATGCTACCATTTAATCAAGTTAAAAAGACCCTAGTCCTAAGTAATACTTAAAAAAGAACTTGATTCATCTCAATCTCCTTCATTCTGGTAACAAGAGAGCATCCTACATAACATTTACCTTAAACAACTATATCATGAATCACTTTTAGTAACAGGAGAACACATACATAGCATTAATCTTCAACAAAATCATGAAAATAATAATGCTGCCATAATCCCATATTCCTTATTGATATGTACACTCTACTTTTCAATCCTTTACAAAATTTTATTACAACTTATATAGCCTTAACCTTCTTTCGAGTAGAGCCTCTTAGTATCTCAATCTACCTACTAATTGTTTTCTCCACTCACGTTGCCTCTACATCCCACTTCTAGGAGCATTAGGGAACTAAGGGAAATCATAGTTCAATTATAGAGCCAAATCATCTAAAATCCTAGAACATATTTAATAACAGATTAGATACAGTACATACCACATAAAGTATATTATTTGTATTCTCAACCTTTCTTATAGCTAATCCACATATATACAACTCTATCCCACTCATTAGCAATCATTTCAGCTGAAAGAGCTCGCACTCTCTTTAATACTCCAATTTTTAGACAACAATCATCTCGTAAACAAATTAAGGAGTCAACAGCATTAATTTGCAAACGAAAACTATATATACAAAAACTCAAAAACAAAAGCATCATGTCTTCAACACTTCATAAATCTCACATATCACATGTTGACAACTTCAAGGTTTACTGCATATTAATTCATTTTACCTGACAGAAGTCGGAAACAACATGGATCCTTGCTTCTCCACCTTTCCCACCCGCATTGAAACAAGAGGAACAAATAAACATCTTGCTAACAATCCAACTTCAGATGGTTCAAAGTACTGTTGATTAAAAAAAACGAAAAAAATATTTAGTAAATCATACTTTTAAATCAAAATTATATATATCATTTTCATATGTTATTAATTATAACAAAAATAAAAACCTTGCTGAGATGCGAGAGAAGGCAATCTTCAGAAGCGGCACCAGTTGATGCATTAATCTGTAACAAAGGCTTCAATCTCTCATCAACACGACAAGCTCCTATGTGTTGGAAATCCAGTGCTTGAAGCCACTGCATGAAATTACTCTCTCTAACAGTGTCTTGCATCAACAGATCTCCATCACCTTCTTCAACTAATATCTCATTCAATCGACTCGTCAAACACCTCGATCCATTATTACCACCGTTAACCATTGGAGTTCCGGCGGAAAAATCGACAGTCGTACACAAATCATGCGATTCAACAATCTCGACAGAAGTCGTACACGTAACTTCCGATTCAACAATCTCGTTAATGTCATCGCAATTGATTATGTCATCGTTGTTCATCGTTTCTTGATTTTTAGAGTTTGACATCGTGAAATCGTTTATCTAGATTTGTAACCCTAAAAAAATCAAAATCTCACAATTTCCAACCAAAAATGGTAGTTTTTAATCGGATTGTTTAATTAGCGAATCCAAATATTGAGAAATCGTTAAATTTCAAAAAAATATTGCAGACAACTGTGATAATATCTGAAATAAGATTCCGCAAAAGATGAATTCGTTGAATTATTGAGAAGAATCTAGAGAGAGAAAGGGAAGTAAATTTGAGATGGGAGATGAATCTTCAACCGAAGCGCTGCCGTTCCGAAATGCAAAATGAGACGATAAGGGTTGAAATGACGATATTTATATTTATAATTTATATAAAGTTCCCACAAGAAATGTTCACGGAAATTAAGAAAATGAAATTATTTTAAATAGTGAATATATTGTTTAATTGAATAATAAATTTAATTGAAAGAAAAGTAGAGACCATATGCATTAAAAAAATATTAAAAGATAGTTAGTGGAAAAAATTATGAGAACCACTGGAAACATATAGAGAACATAAGAAATATTAAAACGTTAAATTGGAGTTAATGGAAGATATAGAACGTCCATAAATATTATGAAAATATTAAAACGGGTATGAATAAACAATAAATAAAACACTTCAAAATGACAAATGGAAACTATTTCAAAGAGCGATAAGAGTATATGAAAAAGATGTGGCGGATGCGAAAGTATTTTCTGAATTAGGGTTGATTTGTAAAGGGTTAAGTCCGAAACTTTTTTATATAATCACCAAAATTTAATAAATCCACGTAGGACTTGATCCTGTGTGGGTCCCGATAAAATTTAGTAGTACTTCATTCTTTATTGGCAAGATGAAGAAAAGTAGCTCCGCGTCTCAGCCAACCTCTCAGGCTCTAAGCGTGTAGTAGCTAGTAGTGTATAGTGAAGCCAGGCTGACGTTTGCAAAAGAAAATTTTATTTTTAAACTTCATATTTCCTCGGTTTTTTTTAATGTTATTCATCGTTTAAGCTTATTTTACACTATATTGTAGCTAATGTGTAAGTAATAATATAGTTAAGTGGGATCTTGTTTAAATCGTTTAATCGCATACTTTCATAATATAAACTTTTTGTAATTTTTAAATGTTTATAATTCGACATATAAATGAATAAAATAAATGTGTATCAAGTATTATAGAACGGAGGAAATATTTATCTTTGAGTAAATTTTAATTTTAAAGGCCTTCGGCTTCAAGTTACTCGTTTTTTATATCTTTTTGTTTGTCCACCTTACAATTTACTTTTTGAAATTTAAAATCTAAATATCTCTAAGTATACATCATAAACAATTATAAAAATTATATATTATAAAATTTTACATCAAGACAAATATAACAAGATCTCACATGAATATATTTACACTTCAATATATACTTTAAGAATCTAATTTAAATTTCTCTATATAAATGTGTACAAACAAAAAAAAAACAGAGGGAGTACGTTTTAAAAATCTAATTTATTTATACCTTACTAACCCTCTGTGTTATTTCATGTTTTTCCTATTTGAAATAATCTTATTTAAAGAAAAAGCACATTGACTAACGTATTTAAGTGATATATAAATTCCAAAAAAAAAGTGATATACAAAAAATAAAATATATCATACGAGATCTTGTTAGATTTGTTTTTATAATTTCTTTTTTATCATATATTTTTATAACTTTTGTGATGCGCATTAAGAGAAATAAAGCAAAAACATGTTCTGAGAATCGTGCAAAAATTAAACCGGAAAAACAATAAAGAACAAAAAGAGTATTTATAGTGAGATACTGTTGTAAATATCGCTAATAATAGAAAATTCAAATAGTCAAACACAAAATGCTCGAAAATAAAATTTGAAACCAAAATGAGAATTTTAGACTTTAATTTTTCCGCAAAAGAGAATATTATGCATCTCTTTGCCCTTTGGTATTTACTTCTTTGCTTCTTAAGAAAGTTTTTATTTGCTATTTTGAGGGTTTTATTTATTGATTTTATAAAGAATTTTTCTAGTTAGGAGTATATTATAACTTTATTCATCTTTATTTTAATATTTTAATAATATTTATAGTCTCTAATCACTACATATTTTCAACTAACTTCAATTAAATATATTTATATTTCTTGTTATTTCTATAAGTTTTTCATTAACTTTATCAAAATATTTTTTATTAGTTGTAGTCCTTAAATTTTTTTCTACTAATTTTTAAAATATTTTGTTAATGTTTATTGTACTGACTTTTCCACCATTAAACTTAAAAGTCAATAAAATATTATATTCACTATTTAAAAAAACTATTTTTCTTAATTTTTATAAAAATTTCTCATGGAAACTTTATTAGGAATAAAAAGGCATACCATACTAAAAGTTTTCCTCCTCCTTCTCTCTAGACTTCTCCCTCTGAGAGTGGCGACAAACCATCACCATCTCCAGCCATGGGCAGACGAGGGCGTCCTCCTAAGGTGAAGGCGGTGCCTAGGAAGCTTACTGATGAAGGTTCGGATCATGATTCGTCCTCTGGCTCTCCAGACAGGTATATTTTTCATTCGATTCCTGCGATTCATCCTTCTGTACCTGCTGTTTCTTGTCCTTCTTCTAGTGTAACTAGCAAGCCTGGATCTGTTGGTCTTAGTTGGTTATCTGTTCTTAAGGGCCCATCCCCTGTCAAGCCGTCGGCCTCTGTGCCTCCATCTGTGCCGGATAAACCCTTAAATCCTCATCTGATTCATGATAACAGTGAATGCCCACAACCTGCTCGTCGTATTGCTAAAATCACTAAGTTTGATGTTGAACCTGAAATTAAGTACTGGGAGCAGTCTGTTGTATGTTATGTCTCTAGTGCGAACCCCCCTCTTAATGTTGTTGATGGGTTTGTTCGTCGTATATGGAAAGACCTCACTATTGATAAGCTCGGTATGGTTAATCGTGGTGTGTTTCTAGTACGGTTTGGGTCGAAAGAACACCAAGAACAAGCGTGCAACATGAATGGCATTCTTTTTGATAAGAAACCATTCATAGTCAAACCTTGGTATCCGAACATCTCTTATGAGAAATCAAGCTTGACGTCTATTCCGGTGTGGGTTAAGCTTCCTAACCTAGATGTTATGTACTGGAATGAGGGCATCTTACGGAAGATTGTTGGATACTTAGGAAATGTTTTGAAGATTGATAATGCTACCCTTACTAAGACCCGATTGTTATATGCGAGAGTGTTAGTGGATATGAAGTTAGTTGATGGATTCCCTGAGGAACTATATTTTTCGAATGAAAATGATGAATTGGTCTCACAACGGGTGCAATATGACTGGATTCCTACTTGGTGTTCCAAATGTGCACAATTCGGTCATGTTATGGATGCGTGTAGATTGGGGTTGTCTAAGCCTCAATTACAAGTAGATGATGATGGCTTTCGTCCTTTGAGGAAAGCTTTTCAATCTCGGGTCAGGAAAGGGAAAGGGACAGGAAGTAAGAGTGTGCTTGAGGATACACGGCCACCACAAGATTCTGAGATACCTTTGGGTGATAGCACAGCAGACTCTGGGCAGCCTCAAGCCCAGCAGACAGATGACCAAAATGTGAGATCCGCTGATGTGCAATGTGAACATACTTTTTCTCAGCAGGCCAAGGATGGTGAGGGTACTAGTGGGTCGGTGAGTGCTCCCTCTGATTCGATATTGGTAGCAGCCCCTTCTATTACTCTTCGGAATGATTTTAATTTGTTGGCTATTGAGCATGCTGCTAGTGATTTAGTTGATGATAATAATATAGCGCTGGGAGCTCATCCCATTCGGTGTGATGATTAGTTTTGGTGCATGGAATGTCAGGGGGCTTAACAAGACTAGGAAGCAGCTTGAGGTGGCTCGTTTTATTTCGGTGCATAATCTTAGTCTTGTAGGCTTGCTTGAAACCAAGGTAAAGCGTCAAGGTTTGGGAGCGCTTTACCTCCGTATGTTTCCTGATTGGTGTATTACGACGAACCTGTCGTGGCATACAGGGGGTCGTATCTTAGTTGCATGGAAGGCGGTGGATGTTCGTGTGGATATTTTATCTTGTCATAGTCAATATATTCATGTTGAGGTGTCTCCTACGAATGGAGTAAAGTTTCTTTGTACCTTTGTATATGGTGCTACGGATAAACATGAACGACATCAGTTGTTCACTGATCTCCAGTCTTTGAGCTCCAGCATTAATGGGCCATGGATTATTTTAGGTGATTTCAATAGTGTTGCTAATCTTGACGAGCGGTGTGGTTCTTCTGTACGGTTAGCTGAAATACAGCCCTTTAGAGATTGTATGGCGGCTTGTGATGTGCATGATTTGAGGTTCCATGGGCGTTTCTTTACTTGGTCAAATAAACAAGAAGGTAGTCATCGTGTACTGAGTAAGATCGATCGGGTTCTGGGGAACGATTGCTGGGAGGACAACTTCCCCACTTATTTGGTTCAGTTTCTTGAGGAGGGGGACTTTGATCATTCTCCCCTGGTCGTCTCTTTCTCTCCCCCTCAACGTACTAAGAAGCCTTTTCGGTTTTTCAATGTCTGGGCGCAGAAGGAGAATTTTCTAGAGGTCGTTCGGGATCATTGGCGCATTGATGTTCAGGGTTATGTTAGCTATCAGATCATGCAGAAGTTGCGACTTCTGAAGTCCAAGCTTAAGCTGCTCTTCAGGAAGGAACATCTTCGGTTAGAAGTTGATAAGGCCCAATCTGAACTTCTTCAGGTTCAAGATCTTTTGCATGCTCACCCGTCTGATCCACTCTTAGCCTCTCAGGAGAAGAATGCTGCTTCTGTGTTTCGTCAACTGCAGCATGAGTTAGATTCATCCGTTAAACAAAAAGCTAAGTTGAATTGGGCTAGACTTGGGGATGATAATAGTGCCTTCTTTTATCAAAGCTTAAAGCATAGACTTCGGCACAACCGTATCATGTGTATCCGACACAATGGGCAGGATATTTCTGATCCTTCCAGGATTCAACAAGCGTTCTTTGATTTCTATTCGGAGCTATTCTGCAAGGAGGATATGGGGAGGACGTCTATTAATATTGATACTGTCTACCAGGGTCCGACTTTATCTTCACTTCATCATGATATGCTTGATCTCACATTCTCACCGGATGAGATTAAACAGGCAATGTGGAGTATACCTGAGGATAAAGCCCCAGGTCTGGATGGGTACAATAGTGGTTTTTATAAGGCTGCTTGGGAAATAGTGGGGGAGGATGTTGTCCAGGCTGTTAGGCAGTTCTTTGCGACCGGTAAAATGCTAAAAAGCTGGAATAATACGACAATCACGTTGATTCCCAAGATTCAGAACCCCATGCATCCTGGAGATTTTCGCCCAATATCTTGTTGCCATGTTCTCTACAAGTGTGTTTCGAAGTTGATCTGCTCAAGGCTTAGACTGGTTCTTGATTTTCTGATTGATCCAGCTCAGGGAGCTTTTGTAGCCGGGAGAAGTATTATGCACAACATTCTGTTGTGTCAGGATCTTGTGAAACTCTATTCAAGGCGTAATTGTGCTCCGAGTTGCCTTATGAAGATAGACCTGTGTAAAGCATATGATACGATGAACTGGGATTTCCTCAAAGAGATGTTGGTGGCCCTTAATTTCCCTCCTACGTTCGTCAAGATTATTATGCAGTGTATCACTTCCACAAGCTATGTTTTGATGATCAATGGCTCTCCCACCAACTTTTTTGCGGCAAAACGTGGTTTGAGGCAAGGTGATCCTCTCTCCCCTCTTTTATTTGTAATAGGCATGGAGTATTTATCTAGGAGCTTGAAGAGTCGTATAGGTTCTTTTGGCTTTCATCCTAGGTGTAAAATCATCAAATTAACTCACTTATGTTTTGCGGATGATCTTATGCTTTTCTGTAAGGGGGACATATCATCGGTGAGGATTCTTTGTGAATGTATTAAAGGATTTTCTCGCACATCTGGGCTTCATGCCAATTCTGGTAAATCTGCTATCTATCTGGCTGGGGTTGAGAACGCTATTCAAGAGGACATTAGGAGTATTTCTGAATTCCAATTGGGTTCTCTTCCGTTTAAATATCTGGGGGTTCCTCTTTCTTCTAAGCGACTTAGTATAGTGGACTGTGAAAAGTTGGCGGATATGATGACTAGGCGCATTGGTTCATGGCAGGCTAAGCACCTTTCTTATGCGGCTCGATTGCAATTGATAAATTCGGTCTTAATGGGCATTTCATCCTACTGGTGTCAGATTTTCATTTTGCCCAAGAGGGTTATTGCACTGATCAATTCCATCTGCCGGTCCTTTCTTTGGTTTGGGGTTTCTTATTCCCCCAAACCAGGCAATGTGAGCTGGAAGGAGGTTTGTACTCCTAAGAAAGTTGGTGGTCTTGGAATAAGGAACTTATACTTCTGGAATCAGGCTGCGGTTGGCAAATTAGCTTGGCATATTTATAGTATGCATGAGTCGTTATGGGTCAAGTGGGTTCATGGTGTGTATACCAAAGGTGGGCAGTGGGCCATTTTTAACGCACCACCTACGGCCAGTTGGACCATTAGGAAGCTATGTGCGGTGACGGCAGCCCTTCGACCTTGGATTTGTTGTTCACGCTACTCTATTCATGAGGTGTATGAGCATAGTTTGATGCATTATCATAAGGCTCCGTGGAGGCACTTGGTCTGGAATAGGGTGTCGATACCCAAGACTAGATTTGTCTGTTGGCTAGTAGCTCGTCAGAGTCTTAAAACCAAAGACAAATTATTTCGGTTGGGGGTCGTGGCTGATGACTTGTGTCCGTTGTGTGGACTAGAAACAGAGACTGTTCGCCATCTTTTTTTTGATTGTCCTTTTAGTCGGTTGTGTGCTGCGGCGATTAAGAGATGGTCTGGCATTCCTTTGAAACCAATTGGGGGTATGGATTTTAGGAAGCGTCAGTTATCCAAAGTTGCACAACATATATGCATCGCCGTTTATGCTTGCACTGTTTACCACATATGGCGTTGTAGAAATGAAGCGGTATGGTATGCGCTTGTTCGAACCCCTGATTATGTCCTTTCGAGGGTTAAGCATGACATAATGCAGCGGTGTTATGCACTTCATCTTATGGGCTCAGCTAGTTTCCTGTAATAAAGGTTATGTGAGCTGCTGGTTTGATCTGTTGTGGTGTTGGTGCTGATGTAATTTGATATTTTGCACTCGTTTGGTTTTGCTGATACTGTTTGATGTTTATCGTGTCTTGTGATTTTGCTGATACCTTCTAGTTTGTGCTGAGATGCTGACATGCTTATCTGTTTGATGTTTATCTGTTGTGGTGTGATACCGAGATGCTGCTAATGCGTTGCATTGCTTCTACTTCTGTTTATGCTGCTGTTGAGTTACTATCCGCTGCTGAGCTAATGTTTGCTGCTGCGCTGTGGATTTTTTGAGTAATGTTGTTGCTGATTTTTTTTGAGTAATGATGCTGCTGATCGTTTTTGAGTACTGCTGGCTGCTGGATTTTTTTGATTACTGCTGAACTGCTGACTGCTGATGCTTGATATGGTGAGCTGCTGGCAGAGTGCTGCTGTCTGCTGAAGCTTCTGTCTGGTGCTCTTTTTTTTTGAATGTTGCTGCTCTGTTTCTTAAGGCTGCTGGTGTGTGGCATTCAATTGTTGCTGCCTTGGAATTGCTGATACTAGTGGCTGCTATAGTGCTAGTGTCCAATCTTGTTTTGACTTACTCAACTTAGTATTGGTTTGTTCAAGGCTGCTGATGTCCTATTGATATTTGTAGCATTGGACCCCCTTTTTTTTTTGATGTAATTATAGCACTTTGTATAGCTTTGGCTGACCTTTTTGATGTCGGCTTGTATAGTCTCGGTTTTTTGCTCGTATGCACATGAAGAGTGGGCCGGGGAAACCCTTCCTAGAAGGTGGGCTTCGGTTCCACACTGATGCAAATAGGCTTTTTCCGAGTCTTTTTTGACTTCGTTGTATATGGTTTTTCTGGTAAATGAAAAAGTTTTTTATTTGCCAAAAAAAAAACTTTATTAGGAATAGAGGAAGTACTTTTATCATCTTATTTTGTTTGTCGAATTTAAGTTTTTTCACTTTAAAAGAGAGAAATCTAAATTTGATTTTTAAAGTATATATTCAAGACAAAATATATTCATTTGGGATCTTATTATTAGATTCGTCTTGATGCAAAGAATTTTAACATATAATTTTTATAGGAGTGTTTGGCAATTGGCTTTTGGCTTAGCTTTTTGGTTGACTTTTGGCTTGTTGGTTTGTTAAACAGTCAAAAAACTGTTTGGTAAAAAGCTTTTAAAGCAGATGAAAAGCTGACTTTTAAGCCAAAATGAAAAAAAGCTGCTCCAGCTAGCTTTTTAGGTTGACTTTTGGCTTGTTGGCCTACTTTTTCTCTAATAAACAGCCAACAGCCAATATTCAAATTTACCAAACATCTCCACAAACAGTTAGCTTTTTAAGTTAGCTTAAAAGCCAACAAAAACAGCCAACATTTGTACCTGCTTAAACAAGCCAACTAAAAAAATCAACAGCTAACAACCAATTGCCAAACACCCTATATAAATTTTTGTTATGCATACAGCATACTCATTGAGATTCATATTTGAAACGAAATACATAAAAAAATGGACAAACAAAACAAAAAGAAAGAGAAGACAGTTTAATTTATCTTTTCGAATTTCTAATATTCACATTAATTAATTTAGTATGACGCTGTCTTTTACTCCTCTTTAACAAAATGTCGTGTGGGCACCACGTAGGATGCTCAATTATTGTGGGTCCCATCAGTCAGTTGTGAAGTGGGACCCAGTAAAGGAGAAAGACTCGGGCGAACAATACAGTGACACGTCACTGGAAAGTGAGTCATATCTACGTGAGGGTAGAGTCTATACCGCTACTGAAATTAGGGAGGCGGTAAAGGCGGTTGTTATAATGTCATTTTTTAATTTATTTTTTGTGGAATGGGTATTTTAATAATTATCCAAATTTTAGACCCTAATATTTCGATATAAACGAAATAAAAAATGAAAAAAAAATAAAATAATATATATTAAGACGAATTTAACAAGATCTCACAATGATATATTTTATCTTCAAAATTAGTGTTGTGATCTTCAAACCGATAAATTAGCCTATTTACATATACACAAGCAATTTAGATAAACCTGATTCATATATTTAATTTTTGCAAATGCAAATACTTACGTTGTATTTTTGAGTTTGTTTCTAAAAGTGATACTTCTTCGACCCCCTTCTTATAGTCTACTTTCTAGTGGGCACGCAAATTAAAAAAATGGCAGTGGGGTATTTTAAGTGATTATAATAATTGTAAAGGTGGTAGTTGAGGTATTTTATAAAAATATAACATTTTTCAATATCAAATTCAACGTAACACAACACGGAATAGTTAGTACTTCCTCCATTCCATACTTACTACTGATTGTAACATGTTATGTGAGAAAATGTCACTTTCAACAAATATTATTGGACGGAAGAAGTAATTATTTATAGCAATTACAAGAAATGACGCAACATCAAATGTCCTTATCTTAAACCAAGAGGTAATTAACATCACGACTATAGTCAACTTGTCATAGTTAGCTAAAAATCAAATAATCATGACGCATAAACGTAATCAAACATAAATAATGAGACTAAAAAAAAGAAGAAAAGGTAGATACATTTCATTCGTAACCATACTTTAACGACCCGTTTGTTTAATAGTATTAAATGGTGGTAATAAAAATGATTTATAATGTAAAATTTCATTTAAAAGTTTCATATCATTCTCGATGACACTTTGATCACAAAAATAAAATTTTGTCTACAAATTTTCATTACAACCCAATACCAATTCTCCCAGTGTTGATGCATTGGAATAAATTTTTATGAAGAAAATGAGATGATTAATTAAAATTGAAAGCACGGCCAATAAGGTAACCAAGAGATTTTTCAACCAAAATTATACTAATTTTTTATTTTCATTACCATTGCTTATTACCATCTAGTCATCTACCAAACGGCCAGTAAGCTTCTAGAAAAGGAAAAGGAATTTTTATCGGTGTAATTATTTTTTTGCAGGTGCTCTCTTGAGAAACCGTCTTTTGTTAATACGACTCTCAAAAGTCCAGCCCAAATCTACATTTAGAGTTGTAACAATATATATTTAGAATTGGACTGAACTTTTGTGAACCGTCTTTACAAAAGTCGGTCTCAAGTAAGAATTTGTGATTTTTTTATGCTTCTGTAAAAAACATTGAAGTTTAGATATGGCTTTAAAGAATGGCAAGGAATTGTCATTCAGTATTATTCGTTTATTTATTTTTTTGTAATGATGTATTATCCGTTTATTTTTAATACTTCCTCTGTTTTTTTTTTACTTGCACCCCAACATACTTTTACGCAGTCCAATGCGTTTGTCGGGTTGCTTATATCTAGAATTATACTCAATTAAAAATTATAAAAATTTGATATTAATAAAGTATTCGACGAGACGAATAAAACAAGATCCCACATGACTAGGTTTTTTTATCGTTTAATAGTCGCACTATGCAAAACACTATCAAATGATGAATAGTGTAAAAAGTGGAAATGGTGCAAGTAAAAAAAAACGGAGGAAGTAATTATAATATATAATGTGAACTTTTTTTAGAAAAGTGTGGTTATTAAAAAAACACCTAAATACTATTATCTATATGAAATTACACTGTTATTTTTTATAGATTCGTCTTAAAAAATTTGGGGTCCTGTGCAAGTTTTTTATTTTGCGCCTTATTGCCAGTAAATATATTTATTTTAATAATAAATTTAACATGATTCTTCTTTTAATTTACTTTTTCATATCCGGTAGAATGAGAGGACCCTCTGTGATCGATCATTTCGCACCCTCAAAGAACCCTATGATTTCTTGTAAATATGTACGATACTCCACGCATTGATGGCCTAAAACGCTGAGTTTTGACAACAAGGATGATTGAAGATTAATCTATCTATACTATATACTAAATGCATTCTTCGGTATAACACGTGTCGCTTGTATGTTCATTGTTTTCCCTCCAAAATTTTTCATTTAGCTAAATTAGGTAAGTATCTATACTATATACTAAATGCATTCTTCGGTATAACACGTGTCGCTTGTATGTTCATTGTTTTCCCTCCAAAATTTTTCATTTAGCTAAATTAGGTAAGTAGAATAATTAAACTTGAATGCCTTATTATTTAAATCTATACTATATACTAAATGCATTCTTCGGTATAACACGTGTCGCTTGTATGTTCATTGTTTTCCCTCCAAAATTTTTCATTTAGCTAAATTAGGTAAGTATCTATACTATATACTAAATGCATTCTTCGGTATAACACGTGTCGCTTGTATGTTCATTGTTTTCCCTCCAAAATTTTTCATTTAGCTAAATTAGGTAAGTAGAATAATTAAACTTGAATGCCTTATTATTTAAATCAATTAACTGATTAACATGTTAAATGGCAATAAAAAATTGGACAATATGAAATCAATATACGTATGATCAAAATATCATTCTATAAAAAAGGCAATAAAAAATATAATTAAATAATTTTATTTATATTTCAGAGATCTTTTAAATATTTTTTTGATTATCCGTGCTTGGCATGGGATTCAAGCTAGTTAACAATGAAATGATAAGTAGAAAAACAAATTATACCATTAGTTACGAACTTACGAATATATACTATAGCCTATGGCAAAAATTAGTTTCAATAGATTATGCGACTTACTATAGAGACTAGGTGTGTTCAATGGGCCGGCTGGGCTTTAGTAGTATGGATTGAAAAGGATAAGGACTCATTAAACTTAATATGGGCCGGACTTAGCTTCGAAAGCCCGATCCAACCTGCTTTTATTACTTAAAATTATTTTGGTCCCAATTGATTAATTTATACTCCATCCAATTCATAGAAATTGAGACATTTACTTTTTCACACTATCCAATGCACTTATTCAATGCGTAATATCGCTTACTACACATAACGAAATATTATAAATAGTGGATTTTAATAAACTTTGCATTAAGATAAATCAAATAAAATCTCACTTGAAAATATTTTATTTCACAAGTTAAGAATAAAATACAAATTAAGAATAATAAGAAAATAATGTCAAAAAGTTAATGTCCCCTCTCCTATGAATTAGAGGGAGTAATAAATAAATGGTAGAAACGTTGATAATCCCTATCGACAATGTCATTTTTAATAATTATATCATCCATTAATTATGCTATTTAAAAGGGCCCAATTTCAACCCTTATGAAGTTCTTTTATAACCCGGTTCATTTTACTTATAGAAGAGCCCGCTTTTAGCCCGGCCCATTTTCAACTTGGCGCTTATAAAACCCTTCTAAAAATGGGCTAAATAAGGACTTAAAATAGGACTCGGTCTGTTGATCACCCCTACTATAGACACTATAGGCTATAGCTAGAGTTTGGAAATTATGCTCGAGTTGTGTCGTTATTGTAGCAAGCAAACATTTGCACTTAAGATTTTGACATTATTATGAGTTTTAAAACGATTTACTAATTAAGGATAAATTTGGAAATCATAAAAACTTAATTCCCAAATATTGATCACTGGTGCATGAAATAATAGATTAATTTTAGTGATTGTCCACATATTTGAATTTTTATTATGGGTCCTCTTTGGTACAAATCTAAATTTGAAAATTTATGATTTGCCAAGCAATAAATTTGAGTCAATTCCAAATTTTCAAATGAAATCCTTGTTTCAAAATATGACATAACAAAAAAAATTTTCTTCTCCAAAGAATACCAATTAACGTTTTTTCCTTCAGTTGACCGTCAAATATAACGCTTGACTGTTCAAAATTGAAAATTTTTCTTCCTCATATTCAAATTATTTTCCAATTCAATTTTCTCATTGTCTTCTTCCTCTACTTTTTACTCAAAATCGAAGTTAAATTGGAAAAGAAATTGAAGATAAGGAAATAAAATTCGATTTTGACCAGTTAATCGGTATATTTAACTGTCAACAAAAGGAAAACCTCACTTGGTACTCTTTGGAAAAGAAAAAATTTCATTAGATATTTTTTGACAAAACTTTTTTATTGGGTATTTTTTGGAAACAAATTTTTTTATTCGATACTTTTTACATTATTTCCTATATTATTTATCCTCATTTCTTATAAATAGCTACAACTTTTTGTGAGCTTTTTAGGAGAAGTGTAGCTATTAAAAAAAAAGGATATATGAGGGTGAGCAATTGAGCATACAACTAAAATATTTTTCAACATTGAGTTAATAAGCCGTGAATGAAGGAGTCTTTAAGGGCGTGCGAAGTGATCAAACGCACAAGGCCCTCATTTTCTCCCGTGTATGAAAAAGTTAATTAAAAGAAATATATTAAGTTTATTTATAAAATAAGTATATTTACTATAAATAACACGCAAAATATTTTACACTAGACCTCTAAGTTTAATCAGTTCAATGTTCTTACAGCCTAGAAAAGAAAACAAGCGCAATTCGAATATCACAAATTCTTACTTGAGACCGTCTTTTGTATAGACGACTCTCAAAAGTCTAGTCCATTTCTAAATATATATTATTACAACTATAAATATAGATTTGAGTTGGACTTTTGAGAGTCGTCTTTACAAAAGACAGTCTCTCAAGAGAGCACTTATTTGAATATATAGAACATGGGAACAATAGAACAAGTACTAGAACATATATTTAAGAAACCACAAATTAGCCATACAATGTAGCTTGCAAGATGAGTTATAAAATGAAAGATAATTCCAGCCTTCTTTTACAATGATACAACATTATCTATTAAAGGTAAAAGTAAAAGGACCTTTCCGGTATCCTGCATAAGGAAAGGTCTGAGGAGGTTCCTTTTCTTGAAAGTTGCGGACAAATCATACTCGTATTCCTAAGGAGGGAATAAAGAGAGATGTGTGCAGTCAAAAAACCCCTCAACTGATATCTACGTCCAGTAGGGATCAAACCCAAAACCTTCTATTCTACATACAGATACTCTATCTATACTTCGCGCGCCTCTCGAAGGCTTGTACTACCATTTTAATCTTCTAGGGTTACATTTCGTCTACATTTTACGTACAATCCCTATACTATCATTTTAATGTGCCTCATATATTGAAGAGCCACAATTTGTTGTACAATTCTACAAGAATTTTCTTAACTCACTTTAATATATATCATCATGGGCCCATGGCTATGTAAAGTCACGTTAATATTATCATTTTGAGTCATATAGTTGTACAAAGCTAGAACATATCAACAATCAGGGTGGTCTCGTTCATTTTTAGACCCTTGAGCAAAAGATAAAAAGGGCCCCTAAAAACTTTAGGCGTAACACATTATATAATACTCCTTTTGTTTTATTGTTAATTTTTGAATTACTTTATAAAAAACACTAAAAACTCATATTACTTAGCAAAAAATGTAAGTTATATATATATAAATTTGATTCAAATTAATATTACTTATAATAATAAAAATAAGTTTTTTAGGCCCTTTAAAATACGGGCCCTGGGTGGTAATCCTCTTTACCCTTGCTAATCGATGACCCTATCATCAATAACTTACAAATTACAATGGAAATACTTTTAGTTGCCGCATTAAAATTCATAACATTTTTTATTCACTACTATGATAATTTTTGAAGTATAAAGTAAAACATAGTTAAGTGAGATCTTGTATGATTCGTTTTGTTGCAAAAATTATTAATAAAAAAGATTAGTATATTGGACTGTGTGAGAAAGCAAATATTACAAATGTTTTGAAAAAGAGAAAGTATATGCATTATAGTTTCTAGAATCTTATATAATTTCACTCGAATCCTTCAATTTGAGAGAATGGAAACAATTTTCTTTTAGCATAATTGGATTTGAAAAAATGGGAAAAGAATATGGTCAAGATTAGAGGTGTTTAATGGCCGGGTCAGGTCAAAATTTAAATAGGTCGGGTTGGGGTGGGTCATGTGATTCACATCAAATTTAATCGGTTGGAGCGGGTCAAAGCCATTTAAACCCGATCCACTTTGACCCGTTTTCTAAAAGTTCATATAATTGTTATTTATTCAACTACATAGCCTGCTAGGTCAACTCACCTATATATATGCAATAATTTCATATACTTACAAATATATTTTTAAAAAGTGGTTTTTGTCTTCTTTTTTTTTTGAATTCCTATAATTATCCGACTCAGTCCAACCCGACCCTTGACATTAAGACATGTCAATTGCCGATCCATTATTGATTTGATCCACTAATAACCCATTAAAATTTAACTCGACCTATACCTGTTTGGTCGACCCCCTCCATTAAACGTTGAATAATGACAAAAAATTCTAATCAATAACCGTGATCACCATAAAAAAACAAAAATAATAGTAAAATATACAAAACCAATAAAGATAAATTAAAATAACAAAATTCCTACTCTATCAAATCCTGCCACATAAAAATTATTTGTTATTCGTGAACCCCACAAATAACCGTTATTTACTAAGACTTTCTCGAATAATGACGGACTCATAGTTAGTTTCCATTATTTTTGTTCATTTTTGTTTTAACGGCTTACTGGCTTAGGATGCTAATAAAGTGGTTTAGAGGCTATAATTACGTCAATATATTTTTACTAGGATAGAAACCCGTGCAATGCACAAATTTTTTAATATATTGATATTTTAGTGAAATTTTATACGAACGAAATATTAAATGAAGGTGCGTGATAAATTATTTACATACATACATTGTAATTAAAAAAAGAATTAGATATAAAAAATACAAAATAGATTGTTAATAAAGAGTTTATTAAATGAAGGTGCGTGATAAATTATTTTTTAATATGTTATTATTGCCATATATACTATATTATACATTAAAATCCCTGATCATAAATGATTCTGCCGCATTTAAAAATCTTGACTATAAATACACATGTCATAATTATTGACCACTAAAAAAATTATACTTGTCACTCTCATATTCACTCATAATTATTGACCAATAAAAAAATTACACATGTCATAATTATTGACCAAATATTGAGTATACATTTCTCTAAATTCTGTTAACAAAAATAGTAACGTTTCTTTCTCTCCAAGATTCAAAAACTATAAAACCCCCCCAAATACACTTATCTCACCCTTTCATTCTGTTCTCTCTGCTCTTTCTCTCTCTCACGCAACCTTCATTTTGTTCTCTCTGCTCTCTCTCTCTCTCTCTCTCTCTCGATCTTTCTTCTTGCGCCGGATCGAAAATCCTCGATTAGCTGCTTTTCGTTCTCAATTGTCTAATTCTTTTTGTTTTGCAGGGTTTAATTTCTTTCTTTTGTTTTGTCGTTGTTTTTGCCATTATATTATCTATTGTTTGTTTGCGTTTTGTGTTTCTTTATTGTGTTTTGCAGGAATTTAAGAAATGTATTCACGAAGAATGAATCAACAAATCTCTTTTTCCAGGAAGAACTCTAAAGAAAATGTAATTTGATTTTTCGTTTTTATTCTACCAATAACATCCGAACGCACTACCGATTGAGTCTTGATTCTTGAATCTTGATCTACGATTTAATGAGTGAATTTACTGTAATTATTTAATTTGATTTTTTATATTCATCAAATACTTTTAGTTTGTATTTTATTTTGAATTTAGATGTCAAAATATAGTTAATTGAGAATTTAAGATTGATTATTCTGTTAATTAATTTCGAAATTATAGGACCCTAACGATTGTTTTTTACTTCTGAATTTGTGTATTAAAAAAAGATATAAAATCTTTTTGATTTTGATGTATTAAAGAGCGATATAAGAATCTTATTCACAATTCTTGACAAGATTTTAAGTATTCTTGAATTGATTTTGATGTATTAAAGAGAGATATAAAATCTTATTAACAATTCTTGACAAGATTTTAAATATTCTTGAATTTAAATTGACCGCTATACGAAAACTTTTGGATCTGAATTTTCTTTTTCTCGATACGATATGGTAATTAATTATCATCATACAATCATACAATCATACAATATAATAAAAAGATTGTAAAATTTCAAGTTTCATCCCAATATTGATTTGCAATATAAAGAAAATTTTATTATATTTAATAACAACATATTGCTTAATATTTGAGTTATCACAACAAGATATGTTCTTACAAAATTTTCTTGAAATAATATATTTTTGAATTTAATAGATTGATGTATTAAAGAGAGATATAAAATCTTATTCACAATTCTTGACAAGATTTTAAATATTCTTGAATTTAAATTGACCGCTATACGAAAACTTTTGGATCTGAATTTTCTTTTTCTCGATACGATATGGTAATTATCATCATACAATCATACAATCATACAATATAATAAAAAGATTGTAAAATTTCAAGTTTCATCCCAATATTGATTTGCAATATAAAGAAAATTTTATTATATTTAATATCAATATATTGCTTAATATTTGAGTTATCACAACAAGATATGTTCTTACAAAATTTTCTTGAAATAATATATTTTTGAATTTAATAGATTGATGTATTAAAGAGATATAAAATCTTATTCACAATTCTTGACAAGATTTTAAATATTCTTGAATTTAAATTGACCGCTATACGAAAACTTTTGGATCTGAATTTTCTTTTTCTCGATACGATATGGTAATTAATTATCATCATACAATCATACAATCATACAATATAATAAAAAGATTGTAAAATTTCAAGTTTCATCCCAATATTGATTTGCAATATAAAGAAAATTTTATTATATTTAATATCAACATATTGCTTAATATTTGAGTTATCACAGCAAGATATGTTCTTACAAAATTTTCTTGAAATAATATATTTTTGAATTTATTAGATATATAAATTTCAAATTAAATTATCTTAAAACATATTTATTTTTTATGTGTAGTATAATCTAATTAATAAAGTTTTTGATTTAAATTTTAATTTTTAAAATATTTCATCAAGAAACAAAGATACATGACATCATATCATATCATACAATATAATAAAAAGAATGTAAAATTCTAAGTGTCATCCCCATATTGATTTGCCATATAAAATTTTTTTATCATACTCCTATTTAATATCAACATATTCGTTAATATTTGAGTAGTATATCACAACAAGATATGTTCTTAATAAATTTTCTCGAAATATTATATTTTTGAATTTAATAGCTACATAAATTCCAAATTAAATTTCTTAAAATATATTTATTTTTTATGTGTAATATAAGCTAATTAATAAAGTTTTTAATTTAAATTTTAATTTCTAAAATATTTTATCAAGAAACAAAGATATATGACATCATACCATACAATATAATAAAAAGAATGTAAAATTCTAAATGTCATCCCCATATCGATTTGCCATATAAATTTTTTTTATCATATTTAATAT
Organism: Amaranthus palmeri; assembly: GCA_019776075.1. Classification (NCBI taxonomy): domain Eukaryota; kingdom Viridiplantae; phylum Streptophyta; class Magnoliopsida; order Caryophyllales; family Amaranthaceae; genus Amaranthus; species Amaranthus palmeri. The sequence continues at coordinate 670,150 of JAAKBH010000300.1, forward strand.
CAATATATTCCTTAATATTTGAGTAGTACTCCTATATCCCAACAAGATATGTTCTTACAAAATTTTCTCAAAATATTATATTTTTGAATTTAATAGCTACATAAATTTCAAATTAAATTTTCTTAAAATACATTTATTTTTAATGTGTAGTGTAAGCTAATTAATGAAGTTTTTTCATTAAAATTTTAATTTGTAAAATATTTCATCAAGATACATGACAATCAAAAAATATTTTGAGAATAACAAATTGTCATTATGATAACGTTAAAAGATTTTTTATATTTGTCTTACAAAGTATGAGAGCTTTAATTAATAATTATTAACAACCTTATTTTTTTTAATAAAACACTATACATTCTAAAATATTTTATCTATTTTATAAGAAATTAATATTATAATACTTTTATACTTACCTATCTATTTAAATTTTATATTTATATATACTTTTATACTAATATCTTCGTGCATTGTACGTTTCTCAACTAGTTAGTTTAAAAAAAGAGATTTTAACTCCTTTTCTACAAAATTTCATTACGGTTTAGAAGTAGATGTCAAATTTTGTGCTAAATTAAGCTGTAATAACATATCTATTTAAAATTTGTTATAATCATTAGTTTGTTTCAATGGTGCTTCGTTTGTAACTGGTTTACTTTTAACAGTTGGACAGGTTTATACCAAATAGATCAGCTACGGATTTCGATTACGCACACTACATGCTGACTGATGGGAGGAAAGATAAGAAAAATTCCGCGGCGAGCTCTCCATCAAAGGAGGCTTACCGGAAGAGGCTGAGGGAGGTATTCAACATGAACAGGCCAAGGATTCTTGCATTCAGAAACAAGCCACCAACTGCACTTCAATTTCTGACCCCGGATTATGACACTGTCCAACAATCCAAGCCCGTTAAGCCTCGCACTTGCAGGCACATTCCTCAGGTATGCTTAACACAAATTACTGTGAGAGACGGTCTCTCTAATGGATTGGGCCTGAGAGACGTCTCTCAGAAAGACGGTATATGTTCAGTGAACGCACATGATCATTTGTGTATATGTTGGTTATTGCAGACTTCAGAGCGCACTTTGGATGCCCCTGATATTTTAGATGATTACTACTTGAATCTACTGGATTGGGGTAGCAGCAATGTACTAGCGATTGCTCTTGGATCTTCGGTATACCTTTGGGATGCATCTAGTGGTTCTTCTTCGGAACTTGTCACTGTTGATGAAGACGAAGGCCCTGTAACGAGTGTTAATTGGGCTCCTGATGGCCGTCACATTGCTGTTGGACTAAACAATGCCGAGGTTCAGCTTTGGGATTCTACAGCAAATGAACTGGTGAGGACTTTAAGAGGCGGTCATCAAGCTCGTGTTGGGTCACTAGCATGGAGCAATAGCATCCTCACGACTGGATCGATGGACAGTAAAATTATCAATAACGATGTGAGGATACGAGATCACATTGTGGAGACCTACAGGGGACACCGAAGAGAAGTTTGTGGGTTGAAATGGTCTGCTTCTGGAAGCCAGCTAGCTAGTGGTGGTAACGACAACCTTCTTCATATTTGGGATAGATCGATGGCATATTCAAATTCCGGTACACAGTATTTGCATAGGCTCGAAAACCACACAGCCGCAGTAAAAGCCCTAGCCTGGTGCCCATTCCAGAGTAATTTGTTGGCTTCCGGAGGAGGTGGAAGTGACCGATGCATCAAGTTTTGGAACACCCAAACCGGAGCATGCTTGAACTCGGTTTACACTGGGTCTCAGGTTTGCTCTCTACTGTGGAGCAAGAATGAGCGCGAGCTGCTGAGCTCACATGGTTTTTATGAGAACCAGCTGACCTTGTGGAAATACCCATCAATGGCGAAAATGGCTGAGCTAAAAGGGCATACTTCCAGAGTATTATTTATGGCTCAGGTACTATATTGTTTCTAGCTTTCTTTCAATTAGCATATGATTGGTTTGGATGTGTTGTAACACCCCTGAATTTCCGAATTCAGGGGTGTTACATGTGTATATATTCTTTTAACTGTTATTTCGTTATTTGGTACAGAGTCCAGACGGATCCACAGTCGCTTCAGCTGCAGGAGACGAGACGCTAAGATTTTGGAAGGTGTTCGGAACACCTGAAGCTGCTAAACCTGCAGAAAAAGAAGCTCCTGAGCCATTTGCCTTTTTTAATCGCATACGATGATCCGTTAGGTGTGCGACTCATAATCTCATTTTGTGTGTCTTGATGTTGTGGAGTATGTGACGGCCACGGTCCGGGTTGGCTCGGAACCGAAACGTTCGCGACAGGTTCCGAACCGGTCCGAACCCGCCGGAAAAAGTTGCCGGAACCGCCGCAAAAACCGGACCAAAGAACTGCGGACCGGTTCACCCGCCCCATCGGTTTATTTATTGTCTATTGTGAATACGTGTTAGGTGGTGGTACGGGGTCTTTAAACAAACTAGATGATGACGATGACGAGTAGGATCGCGACTACGGAATATCAGACCACGACATTCAACAACTACTTATAAAAGGTATGACAAAGAACTACGTGGACTTTGATTCCTTCGGGATACGTAGGCAGCTTAGTCCTTCGGGATACTAGGTTCAAGTCCATTCTCTCCCCTTTTTTTATTTATGATCTTTATCGTTGATTTGTTTCTTATTAATTTATTTTTTTCCTTCTTTTTAATAAATATTTTAATAACGATCACAATTAATGAATTTCACTAACCGTGAATTCGTCGGAAAAAGTTGCCGGAACCGCCGCAAAAACCGGACCAAAGAACTGCGGACCGGTTCACCCGCCCCACCGGTTCATTTATTGTCTATTGTGAATACGTGTTAGGTGGTGGTACGGGGTCTTTAAACAAACCAGATGATGACGATGACGAGTAGGATTGCGACTACGGAATATCAGACCACGGCATTCAACAACTACTAATAAAAGGTATGACAAAGAACTACGTGGACTTTGATTCCTTCGGGATACGTAGGCAGCTTAGTATTCCTTCGGGATACTAGGTTCAAGTCCATTCTCTCCCCTTTTTTTTTATTTATGATCTTTATCGTTGATTTATCGTTGATTCGTTTCTTATTAATTTATTTTTTCCTTCTTTTTAATAAATATTTTAATAACGATGACAACCAATGAATTTCACTAATAATCAAGTAATCGTCGAAGGTACGTCCGCATTATTATAGTATTTTTTTATTAAAATTAAAGGAAAAATAAGAATGGAACCGATGGTCCGACCCACCCGACCCAGGAATTGGAACCTTCGGAACCGTCTCATGAATCGCCAAGGAATCAGTTGGAACCAACCGGAACCGGAATCGGTTGGAACCGGAACGGAACCGGCCCAACCCGGACCGTGCCATCACTGTGCACAAGAGAAAGAACAATGTCAGAAGCTACTGCCTCACCACTCGACCCATCGAGCTGTTTGGCTCGACCACATCTGATGCTCGCTTGACCCGAGCAGAGAGCAGCCTCAAGTTCGTCCTCGAGTCTTAATCTTTATATAAATATTCATTGTAAACATCATTTGTTATGTGATTGAGAGAGAAATACATGAATACACTTGTATTCCTTTTGTAAGAGAGAATTGTTCTAGATAGGGAGGGAGCCACAAATTAGGGTTCATAAGCGGAAAATTAGGGGTTTTCAATTTACTGTTTGTTTTCTCTATAGTTCTTCATCCTCCATTGATAGAGGTGCATTAGTGAATCAATAAAATCTTTATTTATTGGGTTGGTTTTATAGTCTAATATCAATTTGATATTAGGATTTTCCCACCTCCCAATTCATGGTGTCTTGTTTAAATTCTTTACATTTTTGCAATCTTTTTCATTCTTTGTAATTTGAATCTTCATTGTAGAGCATTTTCTCTAACAGATCCCCGTGGGTTTGTAGGATTTTACGTTTGCAAGTAAAATCCCCAACCAAATTCCAAACTTTTTCACAAATGACAATCTATTTTTCACCCAAAATTAAGAATTATAAGCAATAAATTAACTTTTACTTATCACAAACACGAGAAAATAATCCTGATGTTTTTCTAATGGTAATAAAATTCAATATTTTTTTCTTACGGAAAATATTCCTGATGTTTTTTACTCTAAAGAAAAAAAATTAAGTGATTTTAAAGAGGAAGACATCAAGTTTTGTATATAAATAATGTATAAAGTAGAGAAAAAGTATATTGAAGATGAATGAGACTATATCAGTGAATAAAAAGGGTATATGCTCCGACTCATCAAAAAAATTAGAAAAATCACGTTTTTATATTTAATAATTAGGAGTCTATAAAAATATATTTATTTAGGGGCTCATGATTAATATTTTGCCCCAGACTTCTCAAATCTCAGGGGCAGCCCTGCTGCATTTGCACCCCAACTTTTTACCAATTTAGAGTTAATGGCCAAACCTGTTAATGTGTTATATATACGTTATAAGCTAAGGCCTGGTCGAGTTGTGGTCAAGTGGTGTGGGCAGTAGCTTCTGTTGCTTGTCTTTCCTTTTTCATGTATATCCACGGGCTCCTATACTCTTATACTTTGTATTTAGACTGAATTTTTGTACTTCAAACCTTCACATGTCAAAATTTACACTATCAATAGTACAATGTACTATTTAATTCCTATACAACCAATCACAAATATGTCATCCATGTATCCTCTTTTAATTACACTTATTCATTTAATTAATATTCTTAATCTTATTCTTAATTACAAGTCACAGATAACCCTAACAAATTTCATATAAATCAATTGCAAAAAAGTTACACGATAAAGAATAAGGGTGGAACTTTTATGGCAATTTCTGTTTATAATTAGGAAGTTAAATAAACATAAAAACGTTACCGATTACAATGTTCAATGGTCACTATAAGATTATCTATACTATATACTAAAACCATTATTTAGAAAGGACACATGTCACTCTCATGTTGATTGTTTTCCCCCCAAAATACATTCAAAGAATTTGACCTATTAAATGTTAATCACATTTAAATAATGAGAATCAAAGAAATATCTATCTATCTATCTATCTATATCTATACTATATACTAAAACCATTATTTAGAAAGGACACATGTCACTCTCATGTTGATTGTTTTCCCCCCAAAATACATTCAAAGAATTTGACCCATTAAATGTTAATCACATTTAAATAATGAGAATCAAAGGAAAGACAGTTAAAAATATTTGACATAAAAAGATACTTTATTTAAAATAAAACAATACTACAATTATATTTGACATAAAAAATATTTGATATAAAAAATATATTCATATTACGAGCATAAGAAATTGTAAATTGATCGTTTAATTTCTCTTAGACTTCAAATATTATTTTCTCTATATTTATTATAGTTAACAAATAACAAATTAATATCATGATAATTTAAATAAAATTTGTTTAAAATTTTCCGTGCTTGGCACGGGATTCAAGCTAGTTATAGATAAACTAGATTGATATGCATTTGTTCATTGGGACGGGGCGGGTCATGTCAAAATTTAAATGGGTCGGGGCGGGTCAAGCCCATTTAAATCCGCAATTAATTCTTATAATTATCCGACGTGGCCCGATCTGACCCTTTACATCAAGGCCCGTTAATGACCCGCCCTATTATTAACCCAACCCGCTAATGACCCGTTAAATATGACCCGACCCTTGACCCATTGGGTCGACCTGCCCCATTGAACACCTCTAATTTTAACATATATCTATAATATAACATAATTTTATATTTATCATGAAATATAATTTGGTTGATATTAATAATTAAAATTTTGTAAAAAAAACTCTCAATTATTGTTGATTGACTCAAAATACCTTCAACTATCATTTAACTCTGTGTACCTCCAAGTCAGTGACGTTCCTGATAAGAAATGAGCTCTCCATATAAACCTTCAACTATCATTTAACTCTACTAATTATATACCTCTAAGACCCAAGTATTGGGATACTTAACCTTGTATACCCCAACTATTACTGACTAAATCAAAATAACTAAAAAATAGTCGGTTGAAAATAATGTCCATAGTGTTCAAGGTTATGTATCCCAATACTTGAGAGTATATTATGTTAAATAAAGGTATTTTGAGTTAATCAACAATAGTCGAAAGTATTTTTTACAATTTTTCCTAATAATAAGGAAAATAAAATATTTGTTGGCTTTTTGAATAGTTGTCTTTTTTACCCTTAGTTTTTGGCAGAAAAAATATAAATATAATTGCGACCTGTTATTAAGATTAATTGTTTCAGAATTATTAGGAAGTACTTGGTATTAATTCAGCATTCTAGGTTGTGTGTAGATAGATAAATTTATTGATGCCGTACCTTTAAATTATAACAAACATATTAAATTCAAAATCAATCTACCAATTTTTTTAGGCATCGTTGAAAACGTTGATTTTATTTAAAAATATAGATTTGACTCAATTTAATATTTGATAAATAAAGAAAATTTAAATTTGGATTTGAGTCAAATCCAATGTTGTTATAAAAATGGTTAAAGATGAAACTTTTCAATCTTTGTTAATCTCAAATTATTCATTAATAATTTAATAATTAAAATCTATCATCTGAAATTAAATGTTTACTCCCAAACATAACCTTATAAAATTATTATATTGCTTGACATTTGGCCTAGAAAAAGAAGATCTATTTACTCATGATTAAAGACTATTCAAGGTAATGGAAATATCATGTGAACACTTGAGTATTTTCCATTATAAATAGATAGCTTGAACAAGTATTTTCTTCGTTTCATATTAGTTGCAACATTGATAAACGTGGTACTATTCATTCATCACTTTTAGTTTGTAATTAGTTAATAATCTATAGATTAAAATATGATTAAGTGAGATCTGGCCGTTTGTTCGTCTCATTGCAAAGATTATTTATATCAATTTTTTATTATATATAATTAGAGATATTAAAAATTGAATTAGTGCATAGAACTGCGGGCAAAAGTAAATGTTACAAGTAAATTGAAACATAAAAAGTATTAATATTAAGAGAGAAAAAGATGCTTGAATAATAGCTTTGTAATAATAATTAAGGAAAGATTGAAAGTAAACAAGTAATTATAAGACTTTACATGTACGTGGGAGATAAGATCTTGAGAGATTATTAAAACTATGGCTGAATTGTTGTTCGAAAGTTTATAATATAAATATCTTAGAATTACTTTTTTATTTATTATTTTGCGGACAGAGTATTCAGTCAATACTAAAAAAGAGTGTCTTGAAAATATTAAAATGAATGACATTTAGACTGCATGCCATCAGCAATACACACAAGCTGATCTAGCTAAGACAAAACCATTAGAGTAAACAAATAAATCAATAAATAAAACAATAAATGAAAGTTAAACTTTAAAAAACATAATAGAATATTTAACTTGAATGTTATTATTATTAATTAATCAAGATTTAAACTAATTACATCGAAAAACTATTATTTACATATCTATATCTACTATCAAAATATTTACATACCTATATCTACAATTAAGGTAGGGACGTAATTTTTCACATAATAAAATATTTACATATCTATAAATACTATCAAAATTTAAACTAATTACATCGAAAAACTATCATTTAGACTATTTCAACTATTTATTTTTATTTTTCTTTCTTCTAAAAAAAATTAAATATAGCAAAATCATTGACTTAAAATAGTAAAGCCAGCCAAAAAGTAAATAAAAAAATTGTTGAAGTCATTGTAAAAAAAGAATGCACTAGGAGTAATTAGTAAATGGTGATCATGTGGTTATGAGTGTCCTGCACCAACAAGATCTACAAAATGGTGGGTCTGATTTTGTTAGGTTGAACAAACTGCACAAAACACAGTAATGAAGTTATTGTATTGCTAAAGACATATAGATAAATATAACATCCGTCGTAGTTGAGTGGCAGATTCAAAACTCAAAATTATAGATAACACTAATATGTTGAAGTAAATTAATAAAAAAAGTAGATAGAGATTTGTTTGTAAAATAAACAATCCAATTTTTTTCGTTACTCTAACGGCCCGTTTGGTCAGTGGTACTAAATGATGGTAATAGGAATGAATTATAGTGTAAAATTTCATCAAAACTTTCATGTCATTCCCATGGTAATGAAACTTTGATCACAAAAAAAAATTTGTGTTCATAAATTTCCATTACCACTTAATATCACCTCTCCAATGATAATGCATTGGAATGAATTTTATGAACAAAATGAGATTATTGAAGGTTGTCAAGCATCACCATCTAGGTAGTCATGAGATTTTTCAACCAAAATTACACTAGTATTTCATTCCCATTACCGCGATTTATTACCACTTACCAAATGGGCCGTAAATTCATGACATGTACAAGTAAAATATCACAATAATAATCTCATCTTGTCACTAGGGTGATAAATTTCTTTCACACCAAATCGTACAAGTTACAAATTACAACGAGATCAAAGTTTGACATAGTAAAATAGAAGTACAAGGTGAAAAAAAGGATAATTAATTAATTATTTTAAAAACCATGGGTAGCCTATGCTACCTATTGTTACATTGGGATCCACCTATTCTCTATCCTTAAATTATTTTATATTACCTACTATTTTAATTAATTAGTTGGTAGTACGAATTTACAAATTTATTTTGTTTATCATAATGTTTATTTGTCAAACATCTCTACTATTTTAATTTTATGAATTGTAAAACTGATAGTCTTTATGATGTGAAAAACCTTATACTTAAAACTCTACTTGAAACGTTTGAATTCATATTTTTCATTTCCTTTTTTTTTAAATGAAAAGTTATTAGGTGAGTTCTCATGAGCTCTTATAAATTAAAGAAATTATTGGAAAAAATAACAGTCAATAATTAAATTAAGACCATCATTCAACCACATTTTTATTTTTGAAAAATAAACTTTTTGTACATATAAAATATTTATATGAGCCCAAATTTTATATGGGCTAAGTCCACTATAAATATTCACTAGATTAAACCCTGAGTCTCATTATAAAATATAAATACACCTTCTTAGTATAAGAGAACTGATATTTTCATCTCTAAGGTAATATTAGACTTTCTCTCTCTAATATTTGAGTACCAACTTAGACGTTGGAGGCACTCCCCAGTGGCCACCTCAGGTTCTTAGTGTTATTTTTCAGGAATTTTATGATTTTCAACCAATCACGTACTATCACTATAACAATCCAAAAGTTCGACGTTTTTCCAAATTGACAAAGGAACAAATTTTATAGAGAAAATCAACGACATTATGAGTAGTGGTTTAATATATTTTTATATTGTGTTTGTTCAGATATTATATGGAGAGAATTTTTTATATATATTAGTAACGAATCACCTTGATTTATTGAATACCTTAAGCTATAGTACAAGCTTAATGTGTCTCATACTACTAACATACAAATCCAACTCACCCTTTCTCGTAAACCAACAAATAATAATAATGTAGGTAAAAACAAGAAATATGCCATCACGAACATGCCAAGTTTACTTAAAATATTTCTATAGGATTCCCTTTATAAATAAATAAAATAATAATAATTATAATATATTATCTTGAATTTCTTTTCAGATTGATTAGATTATTATGAGTTAACCCAGTAGTTAAAGATTATTCCTTACATTTTGTGATAGGTGTTCAATGATTCCCACATATATGAAGATTTGCCTATAGAGATTAGGTTTACCACGGAATATTATAAAAGAAACTAATTAATTAATAGTTTTCACAAGCTTCAGTCATGTGAAAGTTCATCATTCTATAAAAAATCATGAATTGTCACGTTATTGAATCTAATTTCCGAAAAATCAATTTCACTATATCAAGCAACCAACTTAACGCAACCACCAACAAACATGCCATTATTATCATCCTTCAATCTCTCTTTACATTGATCTCTTTAAAATAGTTTAGCCCTAACATCTGCCAAGCCTGACATTTCCCATGTCTCTCTTTTACTTATGTCTTTCATTGTTTGAACTCTCGAACACTGCTTAAACAGCGTATTAGTCGTTCGAACATAACCACACCCTATTATCGGCTACCTCATCGATCGGACAGATGGACACATCATCAATTGCAACTCCTTGACTCCAATGTTGGTATCCTCTATGATATTTGCATTAAATCTAATTAAATTTTATCCAAAACAAGTTTCAATTTCACTATGCCAAAAAAGTCTATTTATAGCTATTGAAAATGCCTTTTTATAGCTGTTATGAACTGCTATAGAAAATACTTCCAACAGCAATAAATCACTAGGGCTATAAATAGTCTTCCATGCTTTCTACAGCGGTTTAGGAACCGCTTTAAATTACTGTCAATGCTATAGCTTTTATAACAGCTATAAATAATATGACCTTTTTTTATCCAAAACCGTCGGAATTTAGAGACCTCAAGTTCCTGCGCTGCCATCCATGCGTGCCAACTCCTATCTCCACAATCATGCGCCTAGCAGTATTCGAACTTGAGACCTCAAGTTCCAAAGCACACCACTTCAGCCACCAGACCAAGGGGTATTTCGTGATATATTTTGCAAGGCTATTATACTTATTAGCTAATAACTTGTACCTCAATTCTTTATTTGTAAAAATATTAGTTGTTAATCAATATTATTATTATTATTATTATTATTATTATTATTATTATTATTATTATTATTATTATTATTATTATTATTATTATAACCGATTTTAGTGTACTATTAGTATAGTATTAGCTGTATTAGCATATTGTTACACGTATTATTATTATTATTATTATTATTATTATTATTATTATTATTATTATTATTATTATTATTATTATTATTATTATTATTATTATTATTACCTTAAATTTCAGTTGAAAGTTCCTTTTTCTTGAATTTCACGTCTAGGTGATCTTGTTAATCTTAATTTGGTGTAGGTGTTTGGGGTGGATTTGATGAAACAAATGAGAATTTTTGTTTCTTGTTGAATAAGATGATGAGCGTTTGATACTGCTTTCTATAACGGTTGAAAGGGCAATAAATGAGAAAACTATATTTATAGCTGTTGGAAACACTATCAATAGAATACAATTTTTTATAGCGGTTGCAACAGCTATAATAAGGTAGCTATATTTAAAGCTGTTGGAACCGCTATAAATAAGGATTCCGTTTTTATAGCTGTTTTGACGGCTATAATTAAGAATTTTTCTTTTACAGCGGTTGCAACTGCTATAGATTGATATTTTTTTATAGCGTACCGAAAAAAGTGCTATAAATCAAGTGCTGTATATAACTCCTTTTGGCGTAGTGTTTTCAAATAATATAAATGTGTGTCTATAATAATAATTCCACAATGAGCATTCCCAAGGCACTTGCTAGCATCAACCTTGGCTAAAACAATGTTATCATATCCTTTGATTTAGCCTCAAGATAAGCATTCATTCCTATATTTTTAATTATGATGAAGTATTGTTTCAACACTTTTTTCAGAGACACACCAACTAACAAATGTATAAAAAAATATAGGAGTATAATGTAGATAAAATAAAGTTCATAAAAAATATTAAAAACTACAAATATTAGAAAATATTAGCCGAGTCGTTTGGAGATCATACGATTATAATAAATTTATAATAAAGTGATCAACAATATTAAAAAAAATGTAAAAACTAGCTAGGATGACCAAGAATAATAATATCCAAAATATTATATAAATTGAAAGGATTTTTTTAGTGGAATAACAAATGTAACTTACTAACATAATAAAATGATCGGAGAACATCAAGTTGGAACAAAAAAAGAAGAGAAATAAAAAGATCATAAACGTTTTGTAAAGATTTTAGTCCACATTATTAGTGTTTTAATATTCTTAAAATAACTAATTTTTTATTGAAGTCGTCTCACTGAGAGATGACTTTAACTGAATTAGCCTAAGCTATGTAAAAAAACTGCTCCATGTTCAACATTTCATTATTTTTTCTTATTATTATACTATTTTGTTCTAATGGGCTGCTTGTATAAATACGCCCCTCTCACGATGAAACGGTCTCATGTAAGACTTGCTATACACTAAAATACTCCCAATTTCCATTATATTGTTACATTTGACTTATTACGTTAATCTGATAATTTATATTATATATAAAACTATACATATCTAAAAACTATAAAAAGTTAATATTATGAAAGTATGCGATTAAACAATTCAAATAAAATGTGATTCGGCTGTACATATTAACCACAATATATAAAATAAGCTTACAATATATAAAATTAGCTTGAATGATGAATAGTTTCGTTATCTGTAATATAGCGAGTACTCCTATTTCAGAACGGAGGAAGTATTAGAGTAATATGGATCAATTTTTTTTCTTTTGAATAAGAAGAGTAATATGGATCTTTTTTTTAGATTCTTCAAAAAAAAAAAAGGAAAAATTGTTTCTAAAAAGACAACTTTTCGGCCATCTGCAAACAAAGAGTCAACATTTCATTTATTCAATAAAAAGACAACATTTGTCTCATTTTTGCAAATAAAGAGTCAACGTTTCATTTATTCAATAAATTTAGAGTTGAAAACTTACCTGCTATATTGAATAAATGAAACATTGACTCTTTATTTGCAAAAATGAGACAAAGATTGTCTTTTTATTGAATAAATGAAACGTTGACTCTTTATTTGCAGATGGCCAATATATTGGCTTTTTAAAAACAATTTTTTAAAAAAAAAATGACTTTTTTTTAGAAAAAAGGCCAAATTTTTCTTTCAATCAAGAGCAGCAAAAATAACCGTTGGAATTGAGAACGTGTCAACCGACGAATCCATTTGTCCTCCTCAACTTAACTTTATATTCTCAACAATAAACCCTTTTGTTTTTTCTTTCCTCTCTTTTCTTCCCACTTTTATTTATCACCATTCATACTCTTCCTTAATCTTCTTCTTCATCATCCTCCATAAACCATAATCATTCTTTACTTTCTCTAATGATCCAATAATGGTAACCCCATTTTTCTCTCTGTTTATTTTCACCATTTTCATCTGTTATCTCTCTGTTAAAGTATCCGGCGAAGCTGACGGCGATACGACGGCGTTTGACTTCGGTACTCTCACTCTTACTAGCTTAAAACTCCTTGGTGATGCACACTTAAACAATGGAAGTGTACGCCTCACACGTGACCTTCCCGTGCCAAATTCCGGCTTCGGACGAGCGTTTTACGCCCACCCAGTGAAGTTCCGGCAACCGGGGAATGATTTTCCGGCGAGCTTTACTACCTTTTTTTCATTCACTATCACAAATCTGAACCCATCTTCCATTGGTGGTGGGATTGCTTTTCTCATTTCTCCTGATGATGATTCAATGGGTATTCCTGGTGGGTATTTGGGTCTTACCCGAGATTCAAACCCGGGTTTTGTTGCAGTAGAATTTGATACATTAATGGATGTTGAGTTCAAAGATATTAATGGAAATCACGTGGGTTTAGATCTTGGATCAATGGTTTCAACCCATGTTGGTGATTTAGACTCCATTAATGTCGATTTAAAGAGTGGTGACCTAATTAATGCTTGGATTGATTATTCTGGGTTAACCCAAATGTTTAGTATCTCAATTTCTTACTCTAATCTTAAACCTAAACAACCCCTTCTTTCATTCACCCTTGATTTGGATGATTTTGTGGGTAATGATATGTTTGTGGGTTTTTCTGGGTCTACACAGGGGAGTACTGAAACTCATAGTATTGAATGGTGGAGTTTCTCATCATCTTTTGAATCCCCAAATTTAGAACCATCAATCCTCTCACCCCCACCTTCATTGATACTTCCGCCGCCGCTACCGCCGCCGTTTACGGTTCCTGATAAAACAACACCTCCGCCAGCGATTTCTCCGTCAGGATCAAAATCAATGGTATCGGAAAAAGGATCAAATTCCTGTGATAATCAGCTATGTAAACGGAATCCGGCAGCAGTAGCCGGAGTAGTAACAGCAAGTGCCTTCTTATTAGCAATCTTTGGAGGGATTCTTTTCTGGGTTTTCACTAAAAAATCAAAACTAAACTTCCCAAAAAGCTCAAGCTCTTGTTCATTAGCAACTGATATAATCAAAATGCCTAAAGAATTCAGCTATAAGGAGCTAAATTATGCTACCAAAAGGTTCGATTCGAGTCGGGTTATCGGGCATGGAGCATTTGGGACTGTTTATAAGGGGATATTGCCTGAAACAGGGCATGTAGTTGCTGTAAAAAGATGTAGTAATAACAATGGAGGTCAAGGGAAGAATGAGTTTTTGTCAGAATTGTCAATAATTGGTACACTTAGGCATAGAAATTTGGTAAGACTTCAAGGATGGTGTCATGAGAAAGGTGAAATTTTATTAGTATATGATTTAATGCCAAATGGGAGTTTAGATAAAGCATTGTTTGAATCAAATATTGTATTAAAATGGCAAGATAGAAGAAAAATTTTACTTGGGGTAGCTTCTGCTTTGGCTTATTTGCATCAAGAATGTGAGAATTTGGTAGTACATAGGGATGTTAAAACTAGTAATATAATGTTAGATGAGAATTTTAATTCTAGGTTAGGTGATTTTGGGTTGGCTAGACAAATGGAGCATGATAAGTCCCCGGCCGCCACAGTGGCGGCCGGGACAATGGGGTATTTAGCCCCGGAGTATCTCTTAACCGGTCGTGCTACTGATAAGACCGACGTGTTTAGCTTTGGGGCGGTTGTGCTCGAGGTTGCGAGTGGTCGGAGACCGATAGAGAAGGAAAAGATTGGTGTGAAGGGGAATGGGAATGGGAATGGGAATTTGGTGGAATGGGTGTGGGGGTTGCATAATGAAGGGAATTTGTTGAGTGCGGCGGATGGGAGGTTGAATGGAGAATTCGATGAGGCGGAGATGAGACGGGTATTGCTCGTAGGGTTGGCGTGTTCGCACCCGGATCCGATGGCTAGGCCTACAATGAGATGTGTGGTGCAAATGTTGGTGGGTGAAAGTGAGGTTCCTATTGTGCCAAGGACTAAGCCTTCTATGAGCTTTACAACTTCTCAACTTTTATTAAGTTTGCAAGATAGTGTTTCTGATTGCAATGCTATGCTTACTATTTCCACTTCCTCTTCATCATCAGAAAGGAATTTGTTCCTACATGGGGCTATTTCTAGTGGTCATGGTGATGAGCTTGTCTAATCAAGGAAAAGTACAAGAAATTTGTGTCTATACCCTCGAAGCGTATCGGACTCTAACTAATCGTTCAGTAATCGGTTTTGTCTGAAGCGTCTCAGAGTCTGAATAATCGTTAGATTGGTTTAGTTCAAAGCGAATCGGATTTGGGTTCAATTGGGTCCACTATTAAATGTCCTAACAAGAATTTTGTCACTTATGTTATACATATGAAATATAGGTTAAATTTTTATTTTGGTGGAGTTTTAGATATATTGTTTCATTGATTATTATGTATGTATACACAACTAATAATAATTGATGATTTCCCTACAAAAGAAAAAAGGGGGAAAGTGTTGTAATTTTAGCATAAAGTTTTATGACATGTAATGGGATTGTGGGGGTACTATAAGGGACCCTTGGTGTATTATAATTTTAACTTATTATTGAAATAATAACGTCTATGAAAGGAAAATGACTACCAAAGTTGACAAATTGAGTAAAGTAGAGTAAATTTTTACTATTTCTCCTCTTTCTTTTGTTCTATTAAAAAAGTTATATACTCAGTTCGTTTTATAATATTTGCTACCGAGTGTGATATATTGTATGAGAAAATATCACAATCGGTAACAAGTATTATGGAACGGAGGAAGTATATTTATATTAAGAATTTGCGATTTACAGGTTTGAAGTTTAAGGTTTTCGCAAATTATGATATTAATAATTATTTTTTGCAAATTACAGTCACCAAAAAATTAAAGTTTATAACATTTATGTCAAATCATAGAATTCTAACCATAATTAGTAGTCGGAATTTCAGGTCAAGTGGTCGAAATTCTGTAATTTGGCCTGAACATCGTACCTTTTATACTTTGGTGGTCGTGATTCGCAAAATTCTATACTTTAATTCTGTAATTCGCAAATTATTTTTAATAATAGATAAAGAGAAAAATAAACGTATTGATAAAATTAAAAATTGCTAAAATGTATGATGATAATTGTTTGAACATAAAAATAATGTAAAATGTGTATAAATCATCATCATCATACCCAATATCCCGCTCAAGAGCAGAGTCTGGGTGAGGATAGTTAACAAACAATTCATACCCGTACTCCTAAGTCCTAACCCAATATCCCGCTCGAGAGCAGAGTCTAGGTGAGGATGGTTAACAAACAATTCATACCCGTACTCCCTTCCCTTTATAGGGATAACCGGATAAGAGAGTAATTAGTTTTAAATTCTAATTGGAGAAATTTTTTAATGGAAAAGTGGGTCATGGTGGTTGCTTCTTTCAAGTTATTCTTTGTGAAAAAGCACTAATTAGGGGGTCTAGAGACTAGAAGTTTGAGTAGATGTTTGGCAAAGTGTAGTGACAAAAAGGTGGCAATATTTATATTCGCTTTCTTTCAAAGGAGCTTTCTTGATAGAGTATGTACCACTTTATTTGGTATTTTATTTTATTTATATATTTGTGAAAATTGAGAAAATATATTCGGATTATCCTCTTTTCACGGGTCTTTTATGAAATTTTATTTTATTAATTTAATGAGCTAATGACTTACCAAATTTTGTATTTTCCTAATTTATTAGTGTGGTGATTGTGAACTAATATTTTGGTGCAAATGTGCAATAGTGTTACAAAAAAAGTGAAGTGTGAAGTGTGAATAGAATCATGAAAAGTTACTATCCAAGTTTTGATATTTGTGCTCCAACTATTATAAATATTGCTCGAGTGAGCCTTTGTGATTTTGTAACGAAGTTAGTTATGTGCTTTGTTAGGACTTAGGATACCTTAAACATTATATAATATATATACACCCTAAGTACTCATATCAACATAAACCTTTTATCTTAAGCACAAATCTTAGATAGATCTTTTTTACTCTATTGTGAATTTTCTATTTATAGTTCTCATGAGTTCTTGAAACTCTAATGTCCTTCATCAAACAATAAAAACAATTTATTACGTAGAGAGCATTAACCTTTTTGGTAGTTGTCAACTATTATCGAAAAGTTTGGTAAAAATTATTCGTTGGTTGACATTGGTTGATTAAGAAAAAAGTAGTTCAATAAGCCAAAAGTCATTAAAAACTTCTCTCATAATAGTTATTTATTATTTTTATTTGTAAGTCAAAATAAACACTTTTTAAATTGTTTCATCATCAAAAAGTCAAAAATCAAATGTCAGCTAAATTATTTTTGAAGCATATCATGTATTATGTTGGTTGATAGGCTTGTAAATAGAATGCCCTTTCTCATTCATGACTTATGGGATTTGAGACTTAAATGTCATATACTTCGAGGGTGTTTAGCATTGGCTGATAGCTGGTAGCTGATAACTGATTATATTGGCTGATTTGACCAGCTGATTTTATTAACTAGTTTGACCAGGTCATTTTGAACCCGCTGCTATAAACAATTTGTTCAAAAACAGCTTATTCGTGTAATAAGTTGTTTCAACCAACTAATTCACCAAATACTAGCATTAGCTGGTTTGACCGCCTAACCCTTTATTTATATCAAAATAAACTAAAATTACTCAATAAGCTAATTTGCCAAACAACGCTGCATGCCAATTAGACCATATAGATTGTGCGTTGTGTCTTTATGTTCATAGTAGTATCTTCAAACGTAGAACTCGTTGGGCCAGTATCATATTAGCTTGCTTATTTTGGGCTTGAATCTCATTTTTCTAACCCAAGCAAAATAGTGTTGCAAAATTTCTAAAACAATGCAATTTATGGTGAGATTATTTTTATCTCAAATTCTTATGAGAGACTGTATCTTTGAAAGATCATCTTGAATCGAGCCGGCTTATTATATATTTTTAATAATATTGTAAGTGGGTCTTAATCTTTAATGAATTGAGCTTGAGATACATCTCTCAAAGAAACAGTCTTTCAAGAGACTAGATGTATTTTTATTGTGTTGACAATGCATACTTACAGTTTTTGAGTGATTACTAATAACCTTAAAAGCGATTACTTATAGCCTTAAATTGATCACTTATAATCTCCTATTGATCGGTCACCCAACCCTCACCCCTCCTGGGCCCCTGGCCCTCCATTAGCCATATAGTCAAAGATTTGTTAACTGTTGACGAGTATACTAAGTCCTAATTTCTATGTTGTAAATCAAAGAGGCGAAAAGGCCCGCTCAGTACCCAACCCAATACAACTGGCCCAATTTCAATTTAAGGAAGCCATAAACCGTCTTTTAAAGAGACAGTCTCTAAACAAAAGGTCCATATTTATATTTTCTCTCTAATTTGTATTAATTGGACTATTTAACCCATATATCTAATGCGTCTATATGGAAAAACTGTCTCTCACAACAATTTGGTTTTCCAAAAACTAAAGACATTTATATTTTGGTCGCGGACCAGCACGACCTACGTGCTTGTTCAATCACAACTCACGAGCCATTATTTGAGGGTGATTAGACCAACATCGCACAACTCCACACGACCTCAAATCATAATCAGTCTGATATGGCATGATCCTCAAGACACGTGAACTGTTCCAACACAACCCACAACGACCCATTACGACATGTATCAAATTATATGCCTAGCTAAACTATGATTAATCTGATCTGCGGAACATATACATAAATAAATCATGTTGTGTCGTGTCATGTCTTGTTGGCCACCTTTATACAATGGCTTGTGGCATGTCTTGAGCATGTAGGTCGCAACAAAGTATCTCTTTTTTTCTTTTTCTCAATGGACTATATGTCGTGCCGTTTCATTTTCGAAAAAAAAAAGTTAAGCAACTTGGGTATAACCATAGAATGATTGCTGATTAGTGGCCTATATATTGCTTAACTACGAGTTGTACCGTGCTAAGCTATAAGCAGCCATACCCATATCGCTTGTGTGTCAACTCAAGTCAGCACCCAAATCTACATTAATCTTTAGGTCAACCATCACGTTGAATTTCAATCCAACACACAAACACAAATAAAGAATACAAGAGTCACTCGTGTAGTCGTGTGATAGACTATCTTTGAGCGAGTCAAGCTCCAAACAAAAAGCTCATATAATAATAATAATTATTATATTGATTAATCCAAATTCTTGTGAGAGACGTTATTTTTGAGATATCATTTCTAATTGGGTTGACTTATTAGAGAAAATATAGAGTAAATATAGACAATAAGCTTTAATGATGTGCCCTCTTAGCAATCTGATGCAAATAGCTGAATCTAGGTAGTTAGGTTTGAAATGCTTTTGTACATGTTTGTAGCTTTTCTAGTCTTAATAGAAATTCATTCATCTTCTATAAGAAGAAAGCTTTAATCATATAAGAAAAAATTATAAAAAACCACCTTATCTATACCCTTCTTTTTAAAAAACTACCTTATGTAAAAATTTTTGCAAAAAACTACCTTATGTAATACAATTCTTTTCAAAAGACTACCTATTACTCAATTTCATTAGTTGATCGGTATAATTAATTGGGATATTTTGGTGTTCTATTCCCGTTACTCAACATTTCAATGAAGGAGAAGGTGAGTTTCTAATTGCGCACGTGACAAGCATGTGGAAGTCAACTATTAATTATGCCGGTCAACTAACGAAATTGAGTAGTAGGTTGTCTTTTGCAAAGATTGTATTACATAAGGTAGTTTTTTGCAAAAATTTTTATATAAGGTAGTTTTTTGAAAAAAAATGTATAGATAAGTGGTTTTTTATAATTTTCTCATCATATAATCATATATAAAATGCGTCTCTCGATGAGACCATCAGCGTATACAAGAATTCAGGAGAACACAACATCTTCCCCTAAATATCTTCGCCTTATCCATAAACCAACAAACCACCCTGACCCCATCCCGCATCACTTTCTCTCTCCTCTAGAAAACTCCAATTCTCTTCAATGGCGATGCCACGACTTCCCCAGCCACAACCACACCATCAACCTCCACCTCCATCATCATCACCATTATCAAACCTCGAAATCACCATCATCTCCGGCAAACACCTTAAAAATGTCAATTGGAAAAATGGCGATCTCAAACCCTACGCTATTTTCTGGGTTGACCCAGATCATAAACTCACTACCAAATCCGACGATTCGGGTAACACCAAACCCGTTTGGAACCAACGTTTTGTACTCCCTATCACTTCCCCAATTTCTGATGCTTTTTTCTCTCTTGAAATCTTCCATTCAAAGACATCAGAAACTCCTAAACCTTTTGTGGGTTCTCTTCAAGTTCATCTTGCTTCTTTACCTGAACCTGATAACCCGAATTTGATCCGGGTTTTTGATCTTATTCGTTCTTCGGGTCGTCCTCAAGGGAAGATCCGGTTAAAGCTTGCTGTAAAAGAGCAACCCTTAACCCATCACCCACTACCACCACAACCTAATTTCGGGATGTTAGATTATCAAAATACCCCTCATGTTACTTATTATTACTCATCTGCCCCTCCGTACACTCCTTCCAGGTCAGCATCACCTGCTCCACCCGGACCACCCCCACAATCTAGAGGGTACCCTTACCCGGCAGGGTCAGTTGTGAACTATCCAGGGTACTATCCTACAAGTGGGGCCAGGTCATATGGGACAGGGGCACCATCAGCACCCGTTGATTATACCCCATATGAGCAGAGAACAAGGGTGGGTGGTGGCGGCGGAGGATCCGGGTTTGGATCTGGGTTTGCAGTAGGGGCAGTCGCCGGGGCGCTTGGTGGGATTGCATTGGATGAAGGGTTGAAATATGAAGAAGAGAGGGTTGCTGAGAGGGTTGAAGAGAACTATTTGGGTACTCCTAAAGGTGATTACCGTGCTGATTTTTAAGTAATTTGAATGGGATGATAGATAAGTATGCAGTTTGGGGGTAAGTTTGCTTGTTCATGGCTATGGTTAATGTAGTTTTTATTGCTTTGTACTTTGCTTATGTCTTATGACATGAGGTTGAATGCATTTATATAAGTGTATATTGTACATAGTTCTACTTGGACTACTAAACTGTCTGAATTTTATCTACTTAATTTAATGTATGCTTAAGTAAAGTTTCACTCTTTCCCAGGGTATGACATATGAGTTTTAGATAGTGTATGATGTTTGCATTTGCAATTAGCTTTACATGGAAGAAAATTGGTTTGTTTTTGATAGTGTTAGATTGCCCTGTTTGTACTGATAGTGTTTGTACACTCCCAAATGCCCGATAGCTAGTAGGTGATAGTGTTGGATTGACCAGCTGATTTTGAACCCGCTTCAATGAATAAATTGTTCATAAACGGCTTATTCATAACAATGAGTTGTTTCAACCCGGCAAATTTACCAAAGATTCGCATTGAGTGCCCTCTAAATGTATCAAAATAAGCTAAAATTAACCAAAAAGCTAATTTGCCAAACACTCCACTATGTTTACTCTCACTTCAACATTTCTGTTGGGTTTGAGCCTAATTCATTTTGACATTGTTTGTTTGTACTATGCTTATACTAATACTGAAAAACAATAGAAGAATGATGTAAAATATAACTAATGCAGGAAATCTAACTAACTCATACCGGCTATTTTAATTAACTTAACCTAGCTAGAATCCTTTGAGCTTGCGCCATCAATATTATGTGATTTGTTGCTCCTACGGTAGTTTGGCTTTGTTTGACGTGAACTTGCAATGTTGTGGGTTTGGTTATGGTTGATTTGTCCCTTTAGTTGAATAATAACTGAACAATACAGAACCTGTTAGGGGATTGAAAAGCCATGTAGGTGATTCCCGGTGACTTGTGTTACTTGAACTCTTCATTTTGCTTCATGTAACCATGTCTGATCTATGATATCGGACATTGGTATGACAATTAGACACTTCATTTTGGGCGTAAAATTGAATATTTAGACGTTTCAAACAACGTATCAATCCGACATAAGTACCTGAGACCAAGTAACAGCCGGTGACTACTTTAGTTGTGAAGAGTTGAAATGTTCTTGTCAAACAATTACTGGATTATGAAATTTACAATGTAGTTTATCTCTTCAGCAAAAAGAAGACTGTATAGTGTGTAGACCATTAAATAATGCATCTGATTAGGAGGATATGATGGTATTGGTGGTTGCATGTTAACATTGTTGTGATGAGTTCGAAGTTTATTAGCTAGCTCCATTTACCAATAGGTAGTGCCTCTAGGTATTTTAATCATGCTTCATGGGTTATTTCTAAAGGATTGAGTGCATTAGTAACTTGGTCAAAATTGAAAGTAATGTATTTAAGTCATAAGAATGGCGACTTTATATGCTATTTAGCTCTGTTCATATCATATTACCTTGAAGACTTGAGTTGTTCAGTGATATATCAAAGCTATTTAAATGCATGAATTGCATGGGTTCAAACTTTTATTTCTTCATTTTGGTTAAATAATTGCTTTACTTTGATAGAAAAATTGATTGAGAGAAAAGAGGATTGCAATTCTAAGAGATGCTAAAATATCCTTTTGTTAATATGCAAATATGAAGCTTATGGCCTTTTGTTTTGATTTAGCTGAGTTATTATTTTGAAGAGTAAGAAGTAACTGTTTCATGATTTGGTAATCTTCTCGTGAATTGTATAAAACAAGTTATGGTCACTTTTGAGCTATTTTAGCTATTTTGAGAGAGATACTAATTCAAAAAGCAAATTATGTTACACAAGGAGAGATGGTGTATTTAGTATGTAATTTTTGTAGTATCCCAAGTTTGTCAGTGTTTAGGGAAAGTATCCCCAGTTTGTTGCATCCTTGTTGATAGTTGTGAAGATGGTGCTTAAATGAGCCATAAAGTAATATAGCGAAATGGACAAAATTATGCTTTGTCATTCTTTGCAAACAAATTTTCTTAAGTGTTGTAGGGAAGTAGAGTATAACTGTATACATGTATATGGTGAAGGAGAAAGAGTGCTTTGTTCATGTATACAACGCAATGTGTGTCGTATATTATTGGATTAATGTGGATTTGATATGATAGGACGCTGATTCCATTAGAGGTATGAATTTGTTTATGGAAATTTGTTTAATGAGAACCTTAGATTTTGAGTTCTTATATACTCAAAATTTAAAGGTTTCTATAGTTTTATAGTGAAGAGTAAAGTGAGGATTTTATGATAGTTTTGGGATTGAAGAGCATGTTATATAGCTTCTAGCCTTCTACTGTATAAATTGGGGCCAATTGTTCGAAGTGGTTTTCTTGCCCTCCTCTGTGAAGATCTTGGAGAAGGTTACGACATCCAAACATTGAACAAACATTCCCATCATTTCTTGCGTTGAAGGTACAGGGGTTGTGTTGTGATCGTTTCCGCTCATTAGAAGGCCTACTTGGAGATGGTCTCTTATCTTTAGGTTATCCTATAGGAGATCGTCTACTCCTTTCTTGAGGAGATTTGTGATCTTCCCATATCCTTTAAATTAATTCCACTACTTTGCATGGGTTCTACTCGTGTAGAGCGTATTACAGAACCTTTTGCCGGATTCAAAGAAAACGATTCAGAAGATCAAAACACGTAGACCTAGCCCTAGGAGTGGGGTGAATTTAGGAAAACCCCCATTTTTAGCAATAGTCGTCTCTAGGGATGTGGATTCGATGGAGTAAAAGATTTGTTCTTTTATGGACGTTAGGTGCTTTTTAGATTCTTTAATGTGCAAAACTTCTCTATGCTAGAATTTCAAAGGAACTAGAGTATGAAGTTAATGCTTTTGCTATTTTCGTTTGTTTTCAAAATAACAAATGTTCGATCCCTTTTAGCTTGATGGGTCAAGAGTTGTATTTATGTGGAGACTTTAGGATATGATGGAAGAGTTAGACTTCTTCCTTTGACACGGCATCCATGCGTGTGATGATATTGATGTGCTCTTTTCTACGAAGTGGTCTTAACTTAGAAGCGTTGCACGACCAGTACAGTAGGGTTTTTCTGCTGTTTATTTATAATGGATGTGCTAAAGATAAAACTTTCTTTCGCTTGGGTATCCCATTTCGACAAGAGAGTTACATATCAAGGATGGGGAGATGCTTGTGGACATGATCACAATTATGATAAAAAAGTTGATCATGGTGGTCTTAGACTAAATTTTTGAAGCATTGAGTTACGGTTTTAGGCTGTTGTGGGGAAACTCGTATGGCATCTCCTCAATTGCCAAGAAACCCTTTGGATTATATGAGTCCATGAGAGGTATATTAAGGAGGCGAATCGGTCGAATTTCTTGCAGGAACTCATGTGAGCTATAATGTAAGGCAGTTATGTAAGATTAAAGATGGATTCGCAGCTCCTATTCAATGCTGTGATTGAAGCGCTCTTTGGCGTAGGGTTTATGTGCTCAGTCATACTCGTGATGCAATTTTGTGACTCGCCTTGCGGGGTAGACACAAAACTAAAGATAGACCATTTCAGTGAGGTACTTTTTCTTGATTCTTAATATTTCTCAAGCTGGGAGACTCGTTTTGGTCGCGCTCTCATTTATGGGTATGAGTTGCCACCGTCCTTCCCTCCCCAGACCCTGTTCATAGTTTTCGATGAGCGGGATACATTGGGTAGGATGATGATGCCTGCCCTCTTTATTGTGTGTAGAGGAACCCGTTAAGCACTCACCATTATCATTCTTGTTTAGCCAATTTATGCTGATTTGAGATTATGAGTTGGCTTGGAGGACCTATCAATGTTTCAAATCTGAAAACACGTTGTTAAGTCTGCTAAAACTAAGAATACAGTTGCTGTAAAGAGTCTTGTTCTTGTTTGCTGCAATTGGGGACATGATGTATTGTATATTGGACTTGGGGACATGATCTAGAGCCTTGTTTAGTGCTAACTATGAGGATGGATCGAATCACTAAATCATAGGATTGTGAAATCGTGTTATGATCCTGCTAACTGAATTCTTGAGTTAGGTAGTATCGCTCGATTCTACCAATATTAAGATCCTGCCTACGATCCAAATCGGTTGCTTATTTTTGTATGTAAGTTCGTAGAATCGTGATTTTAATAACCATGTTTTTTCCCCTTGGTTTGTGGGTCAACTACATGAACCAAAATGATCAACGTGGAAATTTCGTTTCGGGCTAACAATTATCGAAGTACTTTATTTGTCTTTATCTGATACTTACTCCAAGACCTCATCCTATGATTTCATTTCCAAATTGTTCCCAAGTCATAAGGCAATTAGTATTGGGTCCAAACCATATTCGCCATACTCGTGAACAAGACTTAGACCCGAACCTACAAGAGAAT
Source organism: Amaranthus palmeri (assembly GCA_019776075.1). Taxonomy (NCBI): domain Eukaryota; kingdom Viridiplantae; phylum Streptophyta; class Magnoliopsida; order Caryophyllales; family Amaranthaceae; genus Amaranthus; species Amaranthus palmeri. The sequence continues at coordinate 695,498 of JAAKBH010000300.1, forward strand.
CGCACACCATGGAGAGTATGCTTTTGGTGCTTAGAAAATTAGATTTACGAGTTTACCAATTAGCGACCCGATTTTGCGAAAGCTCCTCAACGCCTTTAGTGTGTCTACACCTATTAAATTGCCGAACTTAAGATAGGTACGACTACACTAAACTCGATGTTTCTCTCGTTTTAGATTTGCTTTTCATATATCTTGGTTTTGTCTCCAATCGTCACTCGGGGGTGATAAGTCGTTGCTTTTGGAATGCCGAGGTGTCGATCCCTCTTGCCTGTACATCTTCCGCTTCCCAACCTTGTCAGCCTGGTCTCGAGCACACCATCTTTTGGACCCTTAAAATCAAACATCTCCATACATTATGAAGACTAGCTTGATCATTCAACTCTACCCCTTACCATGCACTCATGCATATCAAAATATAATGCCATCACTGAAGTCCTCTGATTTTAATCCTACTTCGGAAGAATCTGAAGTCCTGTCATTAGATGATCATTGAAAATTGCGAAGAAAAAACATGCTTGTAGATCGGAGCTTCATTACCATAGAAATAATTTAGCATGTTTCATCAAAATGAAAACACCAGAGTTCATTCCTATTACCACCATACACTTCAATCAACCAAACAGGGTGTTAGTGAGGTAGTATTTTTTTTCCAGATTAAGGATTCTAACGAACGTATCGTGCCATTAATTTGATGGTGGTTGCAAAATTGATTTTATGTCTAGAATACTGTTGTCATCTAAGTTCCTTATCTTGAGGGTCGAGGGATGATTGTGTCCGACCTTTGCCCACTAATAGCGTTGCTCCGATTCAACTATAATTTAAACAAGAAAAGTATAACTTTTGAACTTGTGTCATAGAATATTTTGCAAAATGATTAGTTCATATTGACATCTTTACTGTCTTGTTCCCACTTTTAGTGGAAATCTTTGTCATTACTCCTATTTAATTTACCTCAATAGTCAATAATATCAAGTAGTTTTTACCTAACGTGAAATTTAGGAGAGTAAAATGTACGTAATTTTTCTGATTGACCTTTAATAACAAATATCATGAATCATTTTATATAAATAACAAGTACACATGATTTATTAGTTACTAGGATAGAAACTCATGCAATGCACGGATTTTTAAATATGTTAATATATTAATAAAATTTTAGACTGTTAAAATTTTAAATTTTAAACTATTTATATTGTAAAATTTGTCATTAATGTGTTAACTCATTTTTAAAAAGGAATAATTGCATTATTGAAAATTAGACAATATTTTTAGTTGATTGATTTTTATCGCACTATATTTGGAAGTTGAGATAATCTGATTGCATACAGACTGATTACAACTGACTGCTTTTTTGCATTAGTTTATTTGTTGCCAAATTCCAAATTGACATATAATTCAATATTCTGGACATTTTTCAAAATTGTAATTAAAGTAGTCTAAAAATGTAAATTATTGATTTATTCGGAATCTAATAATTATAATCTTTAACAACATAAGTAGAGATTTTCAGTACTGAAAAGTCAATCTAGGTTCTTTAGTCTTGCTATCCACATTGTTTCTTTTATGGTAACATGACATCTTAATTTCACATTCCTTTTTGACTCCTAATTTCCTTTTACTTGAAACATCATGTGGGAAACTATGTTTAATATGTGTGAATCATGCACACTCACTAAACCACTTCTCTAAATAAAATAATCAACTTCCATTCATCATTCTACCCAGTGTATCCCGCTCAAAGAAACCTATGGACGTGATTTGGAGAGGGAAGAACAGCGGCAATTCATACCCATAATAAAAAGCGCGACCAAAAAGGTCCCCACCTCGAGAAAGATTAAGAGAAGTTTCTGCAACGACAAAGATACATGATGAGCTACTTAGGAAATTGACACAAATTTTAATATCAAACGCAAGTCGTGTATCTCGTTTTCTTACTCGTCCACTCTTAGTTTGCTACTGAAATTGACAAAAATATTATTGAGTAGTTTAGTTGTTATGAATAATTAGACTTGATACTTGTCTTGTCTTACTATTTGTCTTGCCTATAGCCTATAGTACTTTTTGGGTTTTCTATTAATCATTATTGAATTAACGGTTTTACTTTTCGTAACCTTTTTATCTCCTCTAATAAGGGTATCATATGTCATCATCTTACTCGTTTTAGATTCAGATCATTATAGTTTCTAGGAGCGAGATATATTGAGTATCCTAATGTGACGAATTTTATTGGTATCATATCAAAAGAAAAAAAAGTATGTCGATGAGAATTTTATTGCGAAGGCTATCATCATCATCATACCCAGTGTATTCCGTTCATAGATAATCTATATCCAGGGTCTGGGGAGGGAAGATAGACGACGTCTCATACCTATAAAGAGAGGGCGGTCAAATTTATTGCGAAGGCCAATTATTCTAATACTTACTGTAGACAGTCCATTATCCTTTAGCAAGATGGGGAAATAATAATGGTAAGTAAGACTAATTGTATGAAGGATATTTCTCAGCACCCTCTACTTTGTGGATTGTGGCCTTCCTAGAAATGGTTACATTTGATTTGATTGTATAGTTGTGAATTAGATTAGGGTATGTGGGGTATGTTAAAATATTATCGAATATGAGTCATGAGATATTATTGATTGCGTCAATGAACCAATTCAATCAAAAGCTTAAAAGGGTGTTTGGCAAATGGCTGATAGCTGGTAGCTGATAGCTAATTATAGTGGCTGATTTCATCATCATCATCATCCTACCCAGTATATCCCGCTTATAGCATTATAGTGGCTGATTTGATCAGCTGATTTTATTAACTGGTTTGACCATTTAATTTTGAACCCGCTGCTATAAGCAGCATGTTCAAAAACACCTTATTCGTATCAATAAGCTATTTCAAACAAACAGCCTCTCACAAAAATTTGTGTTTCTTATTTAGAGACAATCTCACTAAGAAACGATCTCTTCGTTGTTTATTATTTATTGTTGACGATTTCTTCAAATATAACTTAGACTACTAAGATAGAAAACACTACCCTTTCTTCAAGTTTCATGCTAACTTTTGGTTTGAAAATTTGTGTAATGGGAAGTTGCGAACCTTAATTGGCTAGTTAGCTAATTACAAAGCAGGGTCGGCCCAATATATTTTGGGGCCCTGGGCGAAATAGCAAATTGGGGCCCTTTTCCTTTATAATTTATAATCTATATGGACCTTCTGCAACTGTTAATTTTGTTTTTTTGACATGGGGCCCTGAGCGACAGCTCCTCTTGCCCATCCTTAGGGTCGGCCCTAACAAAGCCACATCTTATTAAAAGGGCATTTTTTGTACTTTCTTGTGGTTAGCATTAGTAACGTAAGATGTGGTTAGTATAGAAAGAGACGTTACATTTGAATCCCTTGTTTATAGGTAAGTTATCAAATGCTTCTTAAAGGGATTTGTACAAAGTATTTGGTTTATTGTGTGATATATTTATGGTAATAAGGACCAAACAAGGTTGATGGGTGTAGTTCGACAAGAATTGCACCGCCTTTTTTATGTTTTTTGTCGAGCCTCGTGATGAGAAATTCAGTTTTTTAGCGAAGTGACAAGTTTCAAAATTAAGATAATCAAGATAACGAAAACTTACATGCTATAAATCAGCTTAAATATTTTATCATTAATAACAATGTCGTTGTCTAAATTTTTTTTGTAAACGATTGTGTTTTTTTTGTTATATTGTTGAAGTACTTTTATAGCAACTGATGTGTCGGTCCTAATCCTATGCAGTTGGACAACTTTTACATGTTCAAAACCACACAACACATTTTATATTAACCAGCACTAATCTTCCAAATCGATAACGTGCAACAGTTCACTACTTTCTCAATAGTAGTTACACATACTGACATACTTGCATAATGTATCATAAATTTTATATAGATCGAATATATGTTCCTGTCCAATAATTTGCTTGCAGTTTTCAAGAATTTTTCTACACTATATTTGAAAACCCTTCAATTTAATTTGCAAATTTATTTATTTTTGTAGTGATGTTTGGTTGTTGTTTGGATTAAGTCTTGTCCACTTTGTGATTTGTTGTCTGATTTTATTTGACACAAACTCCTCAGTTCTAATTCTAATATAAGTATGAAGAGAGGGTTAAGTTTGAACAGAATCCTAAGCAACCTTGTTCCATGTTCTTTGGATCAATATTCTTGGAATCTTCCCCATATTTTATCCATCCTATTAAATTTGCCAGTAAAAATTGTATTTTTATTTTTTTTAATAACATGTTACTTTTACGAGCAAAATTAAAAGAATAAAATATTATTAATTTATGATAATAAATAGTCATCAAGTTGTAAATTGTAATGAAATAATATTCGAGCGCGGAAATAAATGATTTCACATAATATTTTCAAATGTTTTATTGAATGACGATAATTTATATACTACTTTCATTTCAATTATATGTTTCACTTCAATTAAAATAGTCGACTCATTATTTAATAAATTAATATCTGAAATATATATTGGGAGGGAAGTAATAGTTAGATTTTGAAATAGACTAGATCAAATCGAAAGAATTGATGAGAAAGGAAGAAAAAAATAATATTAATAAATTATGAATTTAGGATGATTTGAGAAGATGTTTATTTTGTAAGTTATTTATTCAATTTTTTTTAGTTTGGATAATACCTAATTGAAGTCAGCTCATGATAAACGGTCTCAATAATGAATTAGAAAAATAGAAATTAAATATAGTTAGTTCAACTAGTTTCCTTAGAGACCGTCATTCTGAGAAACGTCTCTTAGGCTCAGTCCATCAAAACTTACTTTGTACTCTTCATATTTTTATATGAGTCAATCCAATAAGAGATAGTCTTTTTGTGTAGTTTTAGTAGGGTGCTTGTTCATCCTATCCTATCACACCAAAATTGTTGGAAATGTGAACATGTGGGACCCAACACTTCAAATTTGGACCCATTTTCCAAAGCTAAACTGGTAATACCAGAAGTTATTTCTCTACACAGCTATATTAATTATTAAGGTTCATTAAAATCCCAATTTGTTTGGGTTTGCTAATTTTTTTAAGAGAAAAATGGTTGTTATTTGCGGTTATGAAACTCAATGATTGCTTTGAAGGAAAATACTTCCTCCGTTCCAAAATACTTGCTACATTTCGTTTTTGTGCACTATTCATTGTTTAAGCTTATTTTACATATTGCGACTAACGTGTAAGTAAAAATATAGTCAAGTGGGATCTTGTTTGAATCGTCTAATCGCATACTTTCATAATATTAAATTTTTATAATTTTTAGATAAGTGTAGTTTAAGCTATTAATGATCAAAATTGTGCATTGGATTGCGTAAAAAAAGAAATGTAGCAAGTATTATGGAACGGAGGAAGTATCTATGGAAAAACGCTTATTTTTTTTGAATGGTGCAGCCTGCTATAATCCTTCAATCAATAATTGTCAGCATGTTGGAAATTGTTTTGCGACATATTATGTGGAAAAAAGTCATAATTAATAGCAAGTAGCATAAAACGGAGGAGTATAAATTTACTCTAATACTTCTTCTGCAGCATTTTCTATTTGTATTTGCCCTTTTTAATTCGCATCATTTCTATTTTTGCACTAGTATCACCATTCGTTTTAATCTCATTTATATATATTTTAACTCTATTTCAATTTTCATCCACAAAATTCATTTTCTCTCTCTTTTCATTTATTTTCATCATCCATCTTTTTCTTAAAAGATAATATTTTTCTTTTTGATGCAAATTATTCGGGACAAGAGAGTATAATTTAATACATTTTAGTATTTAATCTATCCTTTTAGTTTGGTACTACCTCCCTTCGAAAATACTTGTAATATTTGTTTTTTTCACGTAATTCAATGCACTAATTCAATTTTAAATATTTTTAATTATATACAATAAAAAATTATAAAAATTGAATATTTACAATATTTGCATTGAGACGAATCAAATAAGGTCCCACTTGATTATATTTTAACTTATAAATTAAAAACTAATAACAAATTAAGAGTATGCATAATTAATTACTCCCTCCGTTTTCATTTGTTCTTCCCATTTGGAATCTGGGAAGAAACCAATATAAACTATAATTACAAAATAGATACTATGAGAGTTGAGTAAAATAATATAAAAAATAAAAGTTCTATTGATTAAAGTGTAAGTGTAATAATATCATTAAATTTCATTGGGTGTATGTAAAGTAAATGCATTGGGAATTAACATGTAAATTAATTTTTATAGATTAGAGTGTAAGTGTAATAATTTCCTTGAATTCTATTGGTTACTAAAATAGAAAGATTCTAAATGGGAAGAACTTTTAAAAATTTCCAAATGGGGAAAGTGAGAAGAACATATAAAAACAGAGGGAGTAATATCTAATGTTGCAACTAATTTAAAATGGAGAAAGTATATTTTTTAAAAAAAATTCCTATATTTTGGCCATACTATTAAAATTGTCAAATAATTATTTAATTTTTTTTGCAATATGCAACTCTCATAATTTATCAAGGCAAGTTGGCAACCCACAAACCTTGTTTGTACTTTCTTCTTTTTTTTGGTATATTTGACTTTTTATGAAATTTATTGTGTTATTCTGATCATTTATATACTCCCTCCTATTTAAATTAAGTGTTCACTTTACTTTTTGGTTACTATTCACTAATCACTCTTAATTTGTATTTTTCTCTTAATCTATAAGGTAATATATGGTCATGTGGGATCTTATTTTGTTCGTCTCAATGCAAAGATTATTAATATCAAATTTTTATAATTTTTAATTATACAAAATTAAAGATATTAAAGATTAAAATGTTATCTCGGTATGTGTGAAAAGGTAAAGTGGACACTTAATTTGAATAGGAGGGAGTATTAAACTATACACATCTAAAATTATAAAAAGTTAATATTATGATAGAATACGATTAAAAAATTTCAACTAGATTCCACTTGACTATATGTTTTTACACATTAGCCCCAATATATAAAATAAGTTTAATTTAACTGATTTTACAATTTTTTTGATTTGACTGATTTTGACTAATTGTAATTAAATTTTTGTTGTAAATTAATTATAATATAGTTTTATTGATTTAAATTGATCTTTACTGAGCAACCGATTTTTTTATTAATTGTAACTGATTTTTACTGATTAAAACTTATTTTATTGGTTACTTATTATATTAAGGTGAATTAAATAAAGCCTTAGTGTTAGAAATACTTTTCTTTTAATTAAATTTTGCATATAATTAAAATTAGGTTTTTTAGATACGTCAAATATTCAATCGTCACATAGATAACCTACATTGTCAATTATCATGACTAGAAATAGCCATGAGGCGGTTTATTGGTACCCCAATCGCGAACTGATTCATAAAAGTTTGAACCGATCCTAACTGTCAAGAATTGGGCTCGAATCAGCCCAAACAAATAGCGTCCATTAATTATTTAGCATCTAATAGCGTCCACCGTATGTCTCGTCCTCAGCCCGTCGCCAGGTCCACTTCTGGACTATTTAGCTTCCAAATGGCGTCGAAATTGATGTTCTCCATTTTGTTATTCTTTTGTAGTGTGTGATCTTCCTTCATTGAATCTTCTCCATTATTCCTTGAATATCAAGGTATTGATTCTAGTTATGAAAAGACTTAATGGATATTTATCATCAATAATTAACAACCTCAATTATCTGAATAAGAATATGGTATCCAACTAAACATCATTATTAATTTATCATCAAATTTCTAGCATCTTTAATTTCTTTAGAAAAATATATTAAGAGTTGGCAAATAGAGTAATCAGATTCTATAAACATAATCATTAATCATCTCCATAATAACAAGTGTTTATGAACCCATCTTATCATCATGAGACAAGCCTGTATTATCATCATCATCATCCCGCTCATAAAAAACTAAAGTCAGGGTCTGTAGAAGGAAGAACGACTACACCTCATACCCACAGAGGAGAGGGTGATCATTCCCCCGGCCCGAAAATACAGACGAGCCTATATAATTAGCTCAATTTTCTATTTAATTTACTGTTAAGGAACCAACTCAACCAAAAGCTTAAGTTGATGGTTGAGGCTCCAGAATGCTATATACTCTAACACGCCAATTCACACGAGAGCCCTTTGGGCTAGAAGTGTGGATGCAACACATGCTCTCCTCATACCTGGTGCTAAATATTACACTTAAATGAGGGGTGGTTGAGATTCGAACCTGTGACCTCTTGTCACGTTGGCTTCTGATACCATGTTAGAGTATATAACATTCTGAGGCCTCAACCAAAAGCTTAAGTTGATGGTTAAGGCCCCAGAATGTTATATACTCTAACATTTACTTTAAAATTATTCTTAATTATTAATTATTAATAAATAAAAGTACACATCACATTATTTCATTTTGTGTAACCATAAACATAGAGCATCTGACAGACTAAACCAATCGATATTACTGTTATAAGCCACGTGTGAGTTGACAATTTCAATCAACGGCTATGATCCTTCCTCAAATTTTCAAGTGGAAATCGTTAATGATTTTTGACATGGACAAAGTCATTACTATTTGTCAAATAGTTTCACACCATTTCTCTTTCACAAGACCATAACTACGCATATTCCAATAATTAAAATGGTCAACATACTAATCAATGGCATAAAATTCCCATAATTATGCTAAGTAAAAACATGTGGGAACTAAAATTAGATTTATTGAACAATAATGGTTAATTAGGTAGTTAGTTAACTTTAATAGTTATTAAATCAATCTATATTTTTTAAAAGATCAGCTAATAGATTCAATCAAAAGCAAAATTATGAATTTTAGTTTAAGGGCCAAGACGATCGATGCACAAGTAAAAAACTATAGTATATGAGTAGATATTCTAACAAATAAGTAGTCAAATAATCGATACACTGACAAAAAATTAAAGTTTAATGACAAACACAATTAATGAATGATTACTATTGATCATCAATACAATATAATAAGATTATACTCCCTTCTATTCAGCAAGATTGTCCCATTTGACTTTTGGCACTATTCATTCATCACTCTTAATTTGTATTTTTCTCTTAATCTATAAGTTAAAACATAGTCATGTGGGATCTTGTTTGATTCGTCTCAATACAACGATTATTAATATCAAATTTTTATAATTTTTAATTAACAATAATTGAAGATATTAAGGGTTAAAATGTTGCCTCGGCATGTGTGAAAAGTCAAATGGGACAATCTTGCTGAATAGGAGAGAGTAATAGACTAAAAAAACTTGTGTAACATTTTGTTCATAACATCACAATAGACATCAAAGTTGTATTTTACCACTTTGACGGCTGAATTTTATTTAATTTTTTGACATTTAATCTATCCACATATTATCACAATATAAATTACTTTCTATGAATAGATAATGGGATATTTGCTTTTTTGCAATATCTCATATTATACATAACGAAATATTATAAGTAGATATTATTAATAATATTTGCATTGAAACGTATCAAACAAGATTTCACTTGACTATATTATAATTTATTAATTAAGAATACAAAAGGACGGAGTATTAAAAAATTAAAATTACAAAATCGTATGTTTAGAGCGAAGAGCAACAACTCCCTCAGACCCGTCTAGCTTTGGCCAAACATAATTTTTAAACAACCCGGATGACATAAATTTTTTGTATTAATTATGCAAATTTAAAATTAGAATTAGAATTATATCACAATAGAAAGTTAATGAAGACATACATAAATATAGATAAAAATCAAAAATAAAAAACTCCCATCTCTCATCAATTCACCCCATTAAACCCGATGACCCATCAATTTACAATTCAAATCATAAAATCACCTAACAACTGAAACAAATTGCATAAATTCCGGGTCGGACTCAAGACCCCCCATCGTCTCAGGCGCCAAAACCACCTCAAGATCAACGCTACCGCCACCATCTCGACCAGGAAAGGCGGAGATCTTGCCGTCAAATTTATTTGCCCTTCCACTTCTTACAGCAACGGGTCTTCCCCACCCGAAATCGTTATCATACATAGGAAAACGGGGCGAACTACCCATTGTAATCATTGCCCCATCAAAATTACCCAATGGAAAAGTCCTCGGGTTACTCTCCCATTCCGCAACGCACCTCCTAACGGTGTCGTTTCCATGATCTCTAACATTTTTATTCAGCTGCTCCGCGGCCCACCGTAAGTCATTTGATAAAAGATCTCCCATTACAGCAACGGTTGGGATGCTCTGAATAGCGTTTCCGAAATAAAGTGGGTCCAATTTTGGTTCCAATCTATGGCGGCAATTAACTGCCATACGAAACGTCGACGTTTTACTTGGATCAAGTTTTCTAGCGCGAGTTACACACCTCCATAGAAGAGCACTTAGAGATTGAAATGACGAAATCTCAACCGCCATTGTTTCCGTTTCGTTTAAGCTTTGAGGTTTCGAAACGGTAATAGCGTTTCGAATCCAATTTTCAATTTTCGAAGTCATTTTTCCGTCATTATAAGGATCATTACTCTGTTTTCCAATCAATTCAATGGAAGGATGAACGGTCGAAAATTTCCGATTGTTCACCTTAGATTTCAATTCCAAAATGGCTTCCCTAGTAAAACTAAAAATTCTCTCTCTTAACGGCTCCCTTTCATTGAAGGTAACCACAGGACCTCCTTCTGGAACAGTCAAAATCGCCGGAGAAATCAAAATAGAATCTCGACTAAACTCAGGCGATTTCGTAATCTTTTTAACTCCTCTACAAATTTCCGCATAAGTATTAAAAAAATTCCAGAAAGAAGTACCATCCGTAACCGAATGATTCATCGCACAACTGATGAAAACTCCATCAGCTAATTCAGTAACTTGAACAGCCATTAATGGCTGAAAATGACCTTTATAACTTACAGTCCGATCATAAGTAAAAAATTCCTTCACGATGTCAGGGACATCGGTAGGAGAGAGAATATCACGAACATAAACATTCTTCGCAGTAGCATGAACAAAATCAACACCAGCATCATTACAAGTAATGAAAACGTAACCGAGAGAATCGGTTACAAATCGGCCAGCTAAAGCAGGAAAATTAGTAAGAGCAATTGAAAGGCCATTTTTCAAAATTGAAATCAAATTCGATGAATTCATAGGAGGTCGAGTAAACAAACCTCCTTTCTGGATGTAATGGCAAGAAAGCATAGGGAGGTCGGAAACAGAGAGTTTCAAATCCGCCATGGATGAAGGCTCCGCCGGAACAACCGTTGATTTTGATACGATTGTGACGGAGGGTGATGTTAGCAGTGAATCTGAGCAAGTCATTTTGATGGGAATAAGAAAGGAGGTAATAAGAGTGGGGAGAAGGGAGTGAGAAGTGAGGAATTGGAGGGAGTGGAGTAAGGTATTTATAGGGAAAAAATTGGTTCCATTGTTGAAAGGTCTGACTATGTGAGTATACAAATGACAGGTCTCTCTCAATCATTTAGTATATGGGCTATTTGTTTACTAGTACTACTTCATATGCTAATAGTAATATTAATACTTTAATAATTAAAAATTACTATTTTTGTGAGACATCATTTCTCGGTCAAACGACCACAAAATAAATTGTTCGTTGTTCATTGTTTATTTGCTAAATATTTTATTATTGTGTTATTTAAACTAAATACAAAACACGTCTTACACTGAGATCATTTCTTACAACTTGTTTTAATAGTATACTACTGTATGATAAACTAGTGAAAATCATAGTTAAAAATTGTTTAAATAAAATCAGTGAAAAATATGTATAGAGTGTAAACATTATAATAAAAGATATTGAATGAAAGATATAGAAGACCATGAACATTAATAATTAAATGTTAGGATAAATGAGTTTGATTATTTTTTAAAATTTGTGATATAAATAAAAAGACTTTTTAAGAGAATAACAAATAAAACAAAGTCTAATGAAAGAGATGAATATATAATAAAAGATTCTAATATTCAATTTTCTTTTTGGAACTCTTCTCCGACTATTTCATGAAATTGTTGCTTTAGAATCTTTTATTTTAAGAAAACTAAACGAAAATAGAGATGAATTAAGGAGGAGAAAATGGTATTTTAAATATTGGTGGAACTCGATATTAAAAAAATTGTGGAACTGTTATTTGTACTTTAAGGGTGTGTTTGGATAGAAGGAAATGGAGGGAAAAGAAAGGGTAGGAATTTGGAGGGAGGAAGAATCTCTTATTTGGATAGCAAAATGGAAGGGAATGGATTTGGAGGAGAGGGAATTGGAAGAAAAATGTGGATAAATTTTAAAAGGGTTGTAATCCCTCCAAAAGTGGAAAGATTTGAAAAGAAAACACAATCTCCCTCCCTGTCTCTTCCATTCCCTCCTAGACAAACAAGAGCTAGTTTCCTTTCATTTCTCTTCCTTTCCTTTCCCTCCCCTCCCCTCCCCTTCCCTCCCTTTCTTTTCCATCCAAACTTGCTATAAGTTTGACATATTTATCAATTAATGAATTTATTAAAAAATTACGCTTATTTATTATTGAGGTCGTCTCACTGTGAGATAATTTTTAAATCAACCTAAACTATTTAAAAAATAATTTTTTGGAAATTAAGTTTCATTGTTTTTTTATGTCTTTTTCTAGATGGGTTATTCATTGATAATGGGATATTTAGTTTTTGATACTATTCATTTATTACTCTTAATTTGCATTTTATTCTTTATCTATAAATTAGAACATACTCAAGTGAGATCTTGTTTGATTCGTCTAAAAGCAAAAATTATTAATATCCACTTTTTATAATATTGCGTTATGTATAATTAGAGATATTAAACATTGAATAAGTGCATTGGATAGTGTGAAAAAGCAAATATCCCAAAATCTATGAATAAGAGGGAGTATTTGTTTCTGACTCGTTTTACGATGAAACATACTTATAAGCCATGTTGAAAAAATTAATGCATTTTCATAGAGGTGTTCGTTCGGGTGATCGGGTCGGTTTCGGACGGGTGTCATTCGGTTCGGTTGTATTTTGAATCGGATATGTTTCGGCTGATTGTTATGACGGGTCACACTCGGGTCAGGTCGGTTAGTCACGGTTCGGTTAAAGATCGGTTATTCGAGCAATCGGTTAAGCATCGGTTCGGTGCCGGTTGAAGTTCGGGTCGAGTGTTAATCGGTGTCAGGTTATCATCGGTTAATAATTGGTTCGGGTTTGTCGGGTACAGATCGGGTTCGTTTTTTTAGAAAACAGAATTCGGCTACGTATTAATAATTACTATCGATCAAAAACAAAATAGTTAAAATGCAAATCAATTAGTGATCATTATTACATTGTTACTTTTACATGTTTGACCGAAAATTAAAAATATAAAGTTCTATAAATTTTCCTCTAGTACGATTAAAAGTAGTTTAATAAACATTGACCATTGATTATTAGCTCTAAATATATTAAATCATGTATTTATTAGATTAACTAATAAAATGATTGAATATAAGCATATCATACTTCTATCTTAAAAATTGGTTCAGATTTAAAGCAATTCGATCTAAAATTCATTCGGGTTAAGTCGGTTTTAGCCAGATTGAGTTCGGTTTCGAGCATGATTCGGGTTGGATATGACTCGGGTGGTCATTTTTAGGTTCGGGTAATCTCGGTTAACGGTTATGTGTCGGTCCCAAAACTCGGTTACAGTTCGGTTCAGGTTTCCCATTTCCGGTTGTCAACCGGTTCGGATATAACATCAGTTCGGATATTGTCGGTTCGATAAACCTGAAAACAGAAGATATTTTCGGGTCGATTTACTTTCGGTTTCGGTTCGGATTTTTGGGTCGGGTCACTTTTGAACAGCTCTACATTTTCATATTTGAATTTGGACCATCTCTCAGCACAATTACGTACTATTTTTTTACATTTACCACAAACATATCTTAAAAAATAGAAAATGAAAAAATATAGCAAAATTTTTGCAGCAAGCTAAGTCTTATATGAGACCGTCGCATCATAAGATCAGTCTATATAATTAATCTATTTCTTTAATTGATTACTTTATAATTGTAAGTGATCTTTCTAAAACTTAACAAAATAATCACTTTAAAATTATAACTAGGGCTGCACACGGTCCGGTCTGGTCTGGTTTGACAGAAAAATCAGACCAAACTAGAAATTCCGGTCTGGAAATTTTTCAGACCAGACCAGACCAGTCAAGACATCAGACCAGACCGGACCGGACCATTTTACAACGGTCTGGTCTGGTTTGGTCTACGGTTTTTTGCTTTTAATGTATTTTTTAAAATAAAATTCTAAGATTATGTATTAAAAATCTAAGATAATACTCCTTTTCTAATCCTAAATTGAAATACATACAAAAGAATACATACTATAAAAAATAAAAACTCTAAAAAATCAAAAAAATTCAACCAAAAATTCAAAATACAAGAAATATAAACCAACCAACACAAATAAATCAACAAAAATCGAACTAGATACTAAGAATTCAACAAAAAATTAAACCAAAAATTTGAAATACAAGATACTGCACCTAATAAAATTAGCTCTTTAGATTTTAAAAGGGTTGAGACTTGAGATCGAATTGATGATTAAAGAAAAAACGAAAATGTGACTGTGAGTGTTGAGAGTTGACTGCTTGAGGTTGAATCTTGAGGGCACAGATGAGGTAAGAAAAATGAGAGAAGATGTGGTATTTAGGTTTTACAATTTTTCTAAGCCTAATAAAATAATGGGGCTAAAAGCCCAACACTCAGCAAAAACTTACCCTTAACTCAAATAAGAGTTGGGTCTAAGATGGTTGCCTAACATATTTACTATATTACGGTTTTCCGGTCCGGTCTGGTCTAAAAATTTTAAAACCTAGACCAGACCGGAAACCGTAATTTTTAAATTTAAAAAACCAGACCAGACCATTTAAACCGTAGACCAGACCAAATACTTAAATTACGGTTTGGTCCGGCTTGGTTTACGGTTTAGACCAAACTATGTTCAGCCCTAATTATAACTAATCTCTTTATAGTTATAAGAAATCACTTTAAAATAATTTTTATATATTAATTGAGTCAGGCCAATATAGATGATTTCACCGCATAGCCTTCTCAGTAGAAAATTTGTGAAATTCTTAAGATAGAGAAGATATAAGTGTTACTCCCTCCAATTCACCACTAAAGTCCCAATTGTTTTAGCACTATATCCAATGCACTTATTCAATCATAAATATCTCTAATTGTGCATAATTAAAAATTATAAAAAGTTGTATTAATAATCCTTGCATTGAGACAAATCAAACAAGATCTCACTTGATCACTATGTTTTAATTTATAAATTAATACTCCCTCCTATTCAAAATAAATGTCCACTTTCCTTATTTGGTAAAGTCTCTTTACTTGTCCACTTTCTATTTTTGGCAAAACTTTTTACCTAAATACCCCCAACTATCCCAACTTATATTATTTAATAATACCCCACCTACCACCTTTTCAATTATTATAATCACTTAAAATACCCCACTACCACCTTTTCAATTATTATAATCACTTAAAATACTCCACTATCACCTTTTCAATTATTATAATCACTTAAAATACCCCACTACCACCCCACTACCATTTTTTCTTAAAATCCGATCCAAACCCAAAGTGGACACTTTAATTGAATAGGAGGGAGTAATAAAATACAAATTAAGAGTAAAATATGAATAGTGTCAAAAAGCAAATGAGAACTTAGTGGTGAATTGGAGGGATTATAAAATGAGGAGACTTATAAGTTAACTTTTAAATCAGTAGCAGGGCCGTCGATCAGCAAGGGCAAAGTGGACTACCATGTGATATTAATTTGAATTAAATTTATATATAACTTATATTTTTTACTAAGTAATATGAATTCTTAGTTGTGTTTATATAAAAAAGTTGAAATATTGACAATAAAAAATAAAAAGTATATTATATTAGTCGTTATTTTGCTCTACAACTTAAAAATGAACGAGACGGCCATGGATAGCAGACAATCTAGGAAGGACGCATTCAATATGTTTTTTTTGGGTTGAAGTATTGGGATACATGAAGGACCATGAATATTAAACTTTTTTTGTTATATTTTAGTTGCAAAATTATGAACCATACCAAAACACGTAGGCTGAAAAAATATATATGTAAATTATATTATAATTCTTGGTTATCAAAAAATATATTTTGTATATATAGATAATTCCAAAATGATTTTAAGAAATATGTTTTTGAATGTTTAATTAGCTCAATATTTTTTTATAGATAGAGATATTAGCTTGGAGGTTTATAATCGGAGATGAACATGTGGAACACTTTGTCTTTTCTTTGAAGTGAACTCTTGGAGTTAAATTTAGGAAAAATTGTTTTTAAAAAGTTAATTTTTTGGTCATCTGCAAATAAACAGTCAACGTTTTATTTATTCAATAAAAAAACTACCTTTGTCTCATTTTCGCAAATAAAGAGATAGTAGTTAGGTAAGTTTTCGACTCTAAATATTGAATATGAAACGTTTTGCAAAAAAAGAATCGACTTTAATTTTAGTTGGAGTAAGTATAACTATTTTCAGGTAATTAAGGTTTTGAGTTTGATTTTCACATATCCTCTTAAATTTCTCAGTTTACCTTATAATAAAAAAATAAACATTTGTTGTTAGTTGAATATTAGAGTTTGTGGAAGAGTGTATGTATCTAGATTAGGGTTCCTAAAACATAAGCTGAATTCTTCGCTAATAAATTAGGAAATCTTCTTAAAATCTCTCAATGACAAAACATTAAATGAGAGTTATAGCGAATAGTGCAGTTACAGTACTCCACTTACTCTGATGATTGGATTGAAGGCTACTTTTAGCTGAAAATATGAAAAGGTTGCCTCCAAAAGGAAAAAAAGTCATTCTTTGTATTTAGTACACCTTCTGCACATTCGAATAATAAAGTGTCACGTTATGAGTTATCGCCAACTTTACAAGATAACAAACCTCGGTGTTGATAACAATATTTTTAAGGACAAAAAAATATTCCCTGATGCATCAAACGATGAGATGTAAATACCACCTTGTTCATCATTTTCCAAGTGTCGTAATTTTGACTAAATCCTACTATTGAATTAAAAACTTTGCTCTTAATTGCGTTAAGAGCGAACTTTATTTAAAGTGTTCATCTATCTTATATTGAATAACTTTATTTACCCTTGTGAGATAGGAACATGTACTTGGGTCTTAGATTTTGTGGTGTAAATTTAAAGAGACACAAGGTGAAATGGTAAAGAAGAAATATAATTTTGTTGAAAAATCTTAGTTATTAGATGATAAATTGTCAAGGAATCAATTCAAACAAAAAGTTTAAGCTTATCGTTGAGGCTTTATGATATGATATATACTCTAATATGCCCCTTCACACGAGAGCTTTTTTAGTTTAGAAGTGTGGATGTATCTAGTGTGAAATATTCCACTTGAATTTGAGGGGTGGTTGAGATTCGAACCAGTAAACTCTTGTCACATTGGCATCTAAACCATGTAAAAGAACCAATTCAACTCAAACCTTAAGCTAATAGTTAAAGCCCCACAATACCCCTCACACGAGACCTCATTAGGCTAGAAATGTGGATGCGCATAGTCGCTGAATATTTCCTCTTTAACAAGCGGGATGGTTGACCTTTTGTGATATTGGCTTCTGACATGTTAAGGAACCAATACAACAAAAAGATTAAACTGAATATATTTCCATTGGAAATAGTGATTCTTCTTAGTGAGCCTGCAAGTCGCAGATATCTACCATCTCAATTCCCAATTCAGTAAGTAATCCCCATGCAAAGGAATCTAGGGTTAATGACTATCATGTCCACTTTTTATAGGACCAATTTTGTCTTATACTCAAACCCTCTTTTGTCCTAGCAAAGAGAAGTACAGTTAATGAAATTAAGAGAAAGTAAAAATATATAAGGTTGCGTTTGGGTACAAGTATTTCATTTGGAATTGTAGATTTGAATTATGAATTCATTAAATAAGAATTTGAGAATCACAAGCTTAGGGAAGTGATTCTCAAATACTTATCTTTAACTATTTTTTAAAAGATTGGTGGATTTGACTCAAATCCAAATTTGAAAAATCTTTTACTTGCCAAACACTTAATTTGAGTCAAATTCACATTTTCAAATGAAATCAACATTCCCAAACATAGCATAAATGAATTTGAAATAAATAGTAGGCTTCTGTCTAAAAATAGAACTTATTAATAAAATAAAAAAAATACAAAAATACAATAAATAATCTCAAATGAAAAATAATGTGAAATGAAATGAAGAGAAAAATATCACTCATTTCAGTTTCGATTTCACCCAAAAAGTCGTCTCTAGTGGATTTTATGAGATCCACTAAAAAAATAATAATATCCCTCTCATTGAGATTTATGAATATAATATTATTTTTTTCATTTGTTAGTTTCCCATATTTTTGGAAGAAAAAATTTTCATTGCATCAAAATGCAAAAATAAATATAAACACTAAGGTGTAAAATACTAACCACTCCGATTTTGCACGTATATAAGAAAAGGACCCGCTTTTAAGGAGGGGATATCCCAATTAACTCACTCTTCATGTTCACAGGAAATTCATTTGTTTCCAATAGCTTGCAAATATTAATATTAATTATGAAAAAACGACATCTAGTAAACTAATTGATCGCTTACTAATACAATCTCCATTTCACAATATTAATTAACAATATTAATTCACAATAACTATAAATACTCTCTCTCTCTATATATATATATATATATATATATGTACAACAAACAGTTGTACAACATAGACCTTAAATTATAAAATGTTGTTATTATTTTTCAAAAAAAAATTAGACGGCTCCGACCTTAACCTCTAGTTCAAAATTAAAATTCTTAATCATCAAGAATGATAAGAT
The DNA here is from genome assembly GCA_019776075.1 of Amaranthus palmeri. Classification (NCBI taxonomy): domain Eukaryota; kingdom Viridiplantae; phylum Streptophyta; class Magnoliopsida; order Caryophyllales; family Amaranthaceae; genus Amaranthus; species Amaranthus palmeri. The sequence continues at coordinate 714,427 of JAAKBH010000300.1, forward strand.
ACTAATCATGAATTAATCTCAAAAATCCTAACTGTCTTAGTACTATAAACCTGAATTAACTAAGTTTAAGTTGAATTATAAAACTTGTGTCTCAAAAAGTCGGTTAAACGAATCTTTCTATAAATACCCATAAAAACCGCCATTTCTGATATGTCGGCGGGATTTTAATTATTTTATTTTTTTAATTATGGTGAAGAATATACTATAATAGAAGTAACATTTGCTAGCAATCTAAGTAATCATGTTGTAAAAAATATGATTAAATGAGGATTAATTTAATATTTGACTTGGTTATTTAGTACTTGGGTTGCTTTGGAAATTAGTATATATAATTAATAATTAATAATTAATCCTTGGTATTAAGATCTTATAATGGTATGCCATATGTATGCCAGTTCAAAACCATCCATATAAATAATTACATACCCATATAGTTGATTTTAAGTGTGATTATAGACAACACTTCATTAATTGTTGGCATCATTAAATTATAATCATCATATATATCATTATCAGCAGCCCAATATCCCGCTCGAAAATAGGATCTGGATGAGAGAATGTGACGGACAATCTATACCCGTACGTCCTTGAAAGGGAATATAAGAGGAAAACGATCAATTTTTACCCAAAGGGAATAGTAAATTATGATTGGAGTATTTAATTAATTTTTAATTTGTTAATTGTTTGTTTATGTAGCATAAAAATTTATTGCAAAGAATGCAATATCAACACTCCCATAAGCATCAAACTACCAAAAAGATCATAAAAAGCAAGATAAAATTAAGGCTAATAATTAAGATAACCAATAGCAAAGAAATATCATCATTATCATCCTACCCAATTAGTCCCCCTCATAGAAAAAAATATGGACGGCGGCAACTCATACCCATAAAAAAGAGTACGACCAAAGGAGTCCCCCGGCTCCATAATGGTAAAGAGAAGTATCTGCATTCTGCACGGAAAAGATAAATTCGATAACTACAGATAAAAATAAGAATGAACTTGTTAACCTACATCTAAATTATCTTAATTTTTTTGAAGTTCTAAAGTGAAATTTGAAAATATATTCAATAGAAGTATTTGTATTCATACTTTAATTATAGAGGAAAACAAATTAAAGATGGGTTGTTGGATAATTTATTGACTTGATGCATGCTTGATTAAAGTTTTATCACAATGAGGAAGTAACAATTTTCAAACGCTAGCATAACCCTGTGTTCTCAAGAAGAGTAATTATTAATTACTCCAATTAATCATGCTAATTGGTTGGAAGTAGTACCATACCCTACCAAGAAAATACTACTCCCTCCGTTATTGTCCTATTTGAAGATTTCACACAAATTAAGAAAGATAGAATCTTTGTAAATAGTGGGTATTTTTTTATTAAGAAAGATATAATCTTTGTAGATAGTGAGTATTATTTTATTAAAATAGTGGTGTAAATTAATAATTGTATTGGTATTGTGAGAGAGAAATGAGGGTTAAATGAGGGATAAAGATAGTATATGAAAGATAAAAACTTTCCAAAATAGGAAAGTATTTTAAATAGGACAAATGTGTTATAGTAATCTAGACAAACTTAAAAGAACGGAGAGAGTAATGTAAATTAATAATTCTTTATTTTGTCCTTCTTAACAGTAAAAAACAATCTAGCATGGATCGAATGTACAATATTAGAATTCTCGGTTAAACGCATGACTAAGGGCCCTTTTTATTTTTGCTTAGCGCCTAAAAATTATTAGAAACATTTGAAGTAAATAAGTTAAATAATATATTATAAATTCTCAAAATATGCAATGGGGAAACTTATTTCCCAAAAATAAGCATTTTTAGCCCAATGTTGAGGTTTTGTACTTTTTCGCACTTATTAACAGCGGTTCATTAATAAGCCGAGTCAAAGAAAATCAGCTCATCAGCAATGGGCTGCTCTTACTAACAGCGGCACATTAATGAGTTGATCGACTTCCTTTGTACTCAACTTAGTAATGAGCCGATGTTAGTAAGTGCGAACAAATACCAGACCTCAGCATTGGGTTAAAAGTATTTATTTTGGAAAATAAGTTTCTCCATTACTTATTTTGAGATTTTATAATTCTGATTTTTAAATTTAAGTGATGTCAATTAATCTTATTGACAGCGTTCTTTATAAACAGGTAAGACAAAATAGAAAAAAGAGACAAAATCATATAATAATAAGAAAAGGTTGAACCTAACGATAGGTAGCTAACCAGCAGCATGTACCAGCAATAGTTGAGCGAATTAGATAGGAAATTAGGAATCAAATTAAAGAGAAATATAGCACATTCGTGGAACCTAGCCAATAATGATCCTTAGTATTCCTATGTTGACTCAATACGTAAAAAAAAAAATAAAAAAATACATACTACTAATAACAAAATAAATTTGTACTTGGTGATGAGTTAATTGAATTCCACTATCCAAAATACCAACTAGTTAGGTTCATTTTTACCAAAAGCGTACTTATGGCTCAATGAAAAGAACATTTGTATGTTACGAAGAAAGTGAGTTCGATCCCCACTGCGCGCATGTATCAGATCATTTGGGGGTTTCTTGACCGCGCTCACCCTCTTTACTCCCTCTTTAAGGGGAACAAGTATGATTTATCCGCATCTTTCAGAAAAAAAACTCCACACCCTGCCTTGTGCAGGATATTGAAAGGAGTATCCTTTAACTTTACGTTCATTTCTATATTTTATCAGGTGAGTAGAGATGTACCTAAGCTCAATAAATATTTTATGGGTTGTTTTTATCTGGTGAGTAGAGATGAACCCAAAATATATTACACACCTTCATTTTTATGTTTTGTGGGTTGTTTTTATTCAGTCATGAGTAGAGATGTACCTAAAATACATATTTACTTTTATCTTTTTTTTCTGATGGTTTTTCTAGATGATCTAATTTCTCATGTTTAGAGATTTTTTAACCGCATCCTTCTTATGGATATGGTTTGGCCCCTTTCTTTCCTTCCAAGACTCTAACTATATAAGTTTTATCAGCGGTATATACTAGATAAGATGATGATTGTGATATAGTAGAGATGTAGCGCTATATGCGCAGCAAATACCAACTTGGCTACTAGCTACATACTATCCCTAATTTTTCACGTTTTTTTTTATATTTTATATATTTGACCATACAAATAATCTGCATGCATGCATGCATTACATGCATTGATGAGTGGTAAATGACAACATGCACTACTCATAAAAACAAGAAAAAGAGATATAACTTTTTAAAAAAAGTTTTAAAGGTGAGTAAAATTTGGTTTATTGTTCAATATTCATGGTATTTGGTTTCATGTTCTTTGAACTCAAATAGGATTGTTAAGTTAGGTGGCTAGTGGCTAGTGGCTATCATTATTATCATCATCCTACTCTGTGTATCCCGATGCTCATATGAAACTATAGACAGGGTTTGAGGAGGGAAAGACGGCGGCAACTCATACCCTTAAAGGAGAGCTAGCGCGGCCAAAAGGAGTCCCTCGACTCGAGAAAGATTAAAATACGTTCCTACTGCTACTGGCTAGCACCTAGCTATAATAAGCATATACCATTGTTGTTTTTTTCATATATAGTTATCATACTTCTTTTGAAAAACTCTCACAAAAAAATTAGTATCGTCATTAAAAAGCCAAAAGCTCAGCTTACAAAGGGCATATTGGGCTACCGGCTACGGCCAAAAGCTTACGGATTGCATAGAGGGCTACACGGGAGCATTTAGTAAATAATTTCTTTTTGTTGATTTTTGACTTTCAGTTTGATTGGTGAAAATTTGAATTTAAAGCCTAAATGAAAAAGATTGCTCGGTTAGCTTTTTCATTGCCTTTATAAGACTTTTAGCCTACTTTTTCTCAAATGAACAATCAATATCCGATTTACAAAATATTTATCTAAGTAATTGATTTATTTAGCTAACTTCTTGTCCCATAGAAACAACCAACAATTTTAACCAGTTAAGCAAACCAATTAGAAGCCAACAAGTAACGGTCAATAACCAACAACCAAAAGCAATGATCAACAATCATTTTCCAAACACCCTTATAGTAAAGATGGTGATGATAGTTTCGTTTCAACTAGTATTATATTATTTGCCTTATGCCCTAATCTTATGTATGGGCATGGCCACGGATTGACATACCTAGCAAATTGTATGAGATCGTTTTATTACGAGACATATTCATATATTTAGTTTATTTCTTTTACTAGATTAATTATTTTAAAATCATAAGTAATTAATTTAATAGACTAATATATACATGCTCAGTCCAATAAAGACTCTCACCATAAGCATCGTCTCATTTAAAAATTTGAAGCAATAATTATAGTGAAATAGCCATATAGATGAACAACATAAACCATTGAATAACGCCTCAAATCCTTTGGGGCCTATAACTTTTACTTTTCATCATCATCATATCCAATATATCCCGCACATAGAAATTATGGTCATGGTCTAGAGAGGAAAGCACGACGACAACTCATACCCATAAAGGAGAGTACAACCAACTTTTACTTTTTGTAATACATAAAATAATTACTAAATTGCCTTCTGATTTAATGGTAGATGTGAGTGTAAAGTTGTTTAATTAGTGGTTCAATTCTTGATGAGGATCGATCTAACTACTTAATTGGAATTTATTGTTAATATTTAAATCATGGTCGTAATCATTATACTCAGAGTATCTCGTTCATAGAAACTATAATCAGGGTCAAGGGAGAAATAATAGATGGCAAACCATATTCATAAAAGATAATGCAGTCAAAGAGTCTTTAAGATATATCATCATACATATTCACAAGCATTTGTGCCATTTGTCACTTTATAATAGCATTTGTTCCAATTGTCACTTTCATAAGCATTTGCTAAATATTGATTATTTGGCACATTATTTTACACTATGTCATTTTCAACCAATTTAAAAAAAAAAAGAAAAATCAAATATCTAAGTGAAATGTTGTTTTAATTGTTTCCGATTGCTTGATTTAAACAATTGCAAATATTTAATATCTTCACTTATAAATTTTATCACAATCACATTAGTAACATTAATTAGTTTATATGTATTATCGTATTTTCTTTATATGTATCTACACACTTACACAACCGTGCATTGCACGGGTATACATACTAGTTTAAGTAATTAGGAGTACAATATTTAAGTTATTATAACAATTAAACTAAATATTTCTATATATTATCTAAATGATATACTTCTATAGATATTTTAATGTGATGGGGGTTGTAAGTTATGGTAACATGGTTGATGCCGCCATTCTTTGATTCTTTCCCAAAACTTTGAAATTATAATAATATTTTGCAACAACAACTAGACAAAGGTATAATGATTCATTGAATTTATTGCAAAATTACAAGTAATTAGCTAAATAATACTCTTAATTAGCACAACTATAACTATGATTATATATAGAGACAAAATAAGAAAATCAAGGTATTAGCAAGCTTGATTGCTTAGTGTTACCTAACACTGCGTGTGATTACTTTGTCCTTTTTTACATAATCATTAATCATTACTCCCTTTCGTCCCATATAATTTGCATCAAAGATAAAATTGTTGTTTTTTAAGAAAAAGACAGATAATGATAATAAATGGAGAGAAAGAATGAATTGTGTGGATAAAAATAAAAGAGAGTTAAAATATATATGGATGAGATTAAAAGAAAGTGGTGGATCATAGTCCAAAAATAGAAATGATGCAAATTAAGTAGAACGAATCAAAATGGAAAATATTGCAAATTGAATGGCATATAAATTTATTGTTTTTAAACTTACTATAGTGATTTGTCATCTTTGAACTTGCTATAGTAATTTATTTCTTGTGTCAATAAAAAACCACTATTTTTTTCTTATACATTATTTTAAACATGATATTATAATCCTAAGAACTTAATCAAAAAGTTATAACAAAATATTAAACATTGATTATATTGATGAACGTGTAATTTAATTTAGAGATAAGTTCACAATTTAATAGTACTTTTAAGATAATATAATTTACATTTTTAGCTTGTTTTCATTTCAGTTTTTCTTCGTAAATGTAATGGAGTGCCGATAGGTTAGCTAAATGGGCCATATGTGGCCTATGCCAAGTGGTTAACTAGGGAGATAATCAATGTTGCTCCAACCTGGGTTAGCTTTGTATTTAATTTGAATCTATCCGAGATTTAGCCATCTTTTTTTCAAAAACTAAGTTAATACAATTAATATTTATACATACTCTCTCTGTCTTTTTGAGTTTACATAATTTATATATGTGAGATTTTTTGTGTTCTATGATACAAACTCAATTATGGGAATATTATTTATTACAACATATACTTTTATACATTTTAATCTTTACTATTTCAGGGCCGTTTCTAAGGGTAGTTTTGAGGTGCAACCGATTAGGGTCCAATTCGTGAAGGGCCCATATTGAGTTAAAATCCTTATAACCAAATTAGTTATTACATAAGTAGAATCTAGCCTGAATCAAACTTGCAGATTTAAGATTATTAGTTAAGCGCATGACTAAGGATATATCGTTTTTTTTCATTTCGCCTAGGGCCAAAAAATTATCAGAAATGACGCCGACTATTGTTACACTTTAATAAATAAATAAAATATATTGTGGTAATCAAATCCCCCCAAAATGGTAGGCAAAAAGCTTGGTATATATAGAGCAATTTTCAATGGCAGGTACCATGCAAACAAATTTAGGGAAACAAAGTAGTTAGACAGTTAAGAATGCATGATGGTGATTGGTAATGCCTTCAATTAGAAAAAGAACAAATAAAAAATTAAATATTAATATTTGGTGGCTAAAACAACAAAATTATATTGAGTATATATCACTTATGTTGCATTGTTGTAGTAATGTGAGTTTTTTAGATATAGTGTGAATATAAATTATTAGAATAATTATTATGCACCGATACAAAAGACGTATGACGTGAGAATATATGATATAACTTTTAATACTTGTTGCTGAGGAATGACTTATAGTCGGTTCAATTCTGAATTAAATAAGATCACTATGGAGCATTATTTGATATAATTATTTTTAAATGACTTAACAACAACCAGCAAACAACAACTATTTGGTGAGACGAATCCTAAATAATGGATAAGTGGCCTAATCAAAATCATATGGAGTTGTTAAAGATATAAACTTATCATGTATGAAAACATATTTGAGATTTACGTTTTTCGTTGGAAATCATAAATTAATGTGTTTGAAACTAGATTTCAAATTTGCTCTAGATATGATATTAGGGATCAAATTTTCTTGCTTGTATTTTTCGTTAAGGAAGTTCAATCTATTAGGATTAATAATAAGTACACACCTTAGCTTATTGAGCAATTTTAGCTTATTTTAATATAAATAGAGGGTTAGGTGGTCAATGTTTGGTGAATTAACTGGTTGAAACAACTTATTGATATGAATAAGCCGTTTTTGAAAAAGCTGCTTATAGCAGCGGGTTCAAAATCAGCTGGTCAAACCAGTTAATAAAATCAGCTAGTTAAATCAGCCACTATAATCAGCTATTAGCTACCAGCTATCAGCCATTTGCCAAACACCCACACCTGACCCTATAACCCAAATAGACACCTCTAGTTTTTTCAAACAATGAACACAAAATATACTACCTCAGTTCTAAAGAATCAGCCCCATTTTTCTATATAGTTTGTCTAATTGAATGTACTCCATTTCTAATTTTAGCCATAAGTCACGTTACTTTTTAAATTTTCGTCCACACATTTCAAAATTTTCTTAAAATATATATTAAATTTAATATCTTCAACATTTTATTTATTTACTTATTTTATTGTCGGTTGTATGAAACAAACAACTCAACAAATAAATAACTCTTCAACTCGAAATAAAATGTTACATATATATAATGGCTGGTAAAAAGAGATATCAATGTTGTTAACTGACATCATTTGAAGCCTGATGAGCCGATAAGGCTAAAAGTATGTTACCCTAGCTAGCGTCACATGTTGTATATTATCGACATTACTTATTTTCCTGGATGTGCAAATGTAAATACATAAATTGCCAATGAATATAGGAGTAAAAACTTATTATGGATGGAATCAAACAAAAAGGAGGACAAAAGAAACATAAACCAATGGACATCAAAACTTAATGTCAAGCCAACAAATGCCATATCAAATCATTGAAGTATGGCCATATATATTTGTAAGGGCATCATGAACAATAGGTTTGTAGGTGCATGTACTATGCATGCATGTATCAAACTTTTATCATTCCATATATGACATGAGTGGTCCATACATGATGATGATGATGATGCTCAAGCATTTATCATAAGGGGTCAATATGTTCATCAACAACTAAATAATTCTTCATTCACTATCTATATTGTTTGCTTCCCTTTGCTAGCTAGTTTCATTCATTTGTTGTGTGGATGTCTTTGTACTTATCCTTTTTAGTACAAGTGTTATCAATCATATTACTTGGGTGGGACATAAAATGCCGATATATAAACAGGTCATTTTAGTATGGGTTCAGTTGAACACCCATATAACTAAAAGATGTTTGCTTCGGAATACTTAGATTCATTCTAATAGTTAAATTAATATTTTCTTATACACCCTTAGAGTTAGAGTGGGAGATTAATAAGCGTTGTCATATCTTAAAAAAATCAATGAAAAGCCTTTGATAAAGGTATCTAAATTATGATACAACTAACACAAGTGCAACCTTATTAAATTATTTGTAAAAATAGCAGAGAAGTTGAGTTGATATTAAAAATTACAGCTAGTTGTAAAGTTTTTCTTTTTATAATTATAACCACAAAAATCAAAAAGCATAAATTTTATAATCAAGCTACCTGCAAGTTTCGATGACTTTGATTGAAGTTCAGAGAAGACCTGTTTAACTTAAATTTTATCTTCAACTGATCAAATAAAATGACCTTTAACTTTAAATTACCTTTTTATTATTACTAATTTATTTTTAATAACATGCTAGGTCACATGTCAAAATTCCAAATGAAAACAATGAACAAAACACAATCTAACTAAAATAATTCTACTTAATTTAATAAAATCAAAAATGAAAAAAGTCTTATCTTTATGACTATTTACAATAGTAATGAAATGGATAATGCAAGTGTCTTTTTCACTTAAAGTTCCTTTCTTGGATTTGATTCAAATCTAAGGCCTTTGCCTTTCTAATTTTCCATTCCAATTCTTATTTCTCCGTCCCATTAATTTTGCCTCAAAAACAAAATATTTGTATGAAATGAAAATATAAGTTAAATATGTAAATAATTAAAAATTAACAGAGAGAGTGAATACAATAAATAAAATACGACAAATTTAGTGGGACAAAATAAAAAATTAAAGGTAAAGGACAATTTCAGTATCCCGCGCCAAGCAGGGTCCGGGTCCGGGTTGAGGTTTTTAGTTTTTTCTGAAAGATGCGGACAAATCATACCCGTTCCCACAAGAAGGGAGAGTAAAGAGAGATGCACGCAGTCAAGAAACCCCCAACTAATACCTACGTCCAGTATGGTCGAACCCCAAACCTTCTGCTTCACATGCAGATGCCCTACTTATTGAGCCACAAGCGCTTTTTTTTGATATAAAATTAAAAATTAATGAAATAATTTTAATGAAAGTAATGTAGCCTCTTTGGATCATTGGAAGTGCTTGCTTTGTAGCTTCCACGATTAGTGGATGCTTCTAATTACAGGGAAAGTACAATGCATATAATCACTTTATGTATTCAACATAATTTTAATTTGATTGAAAGATATGACTGTTTCAAGCACTTATACACTACACCATTATCAAATAAGATTTGCTTAGACAAAAGTAATAAAGTAGAATAGATTTTTACATTTTCTTATCAATACTTGTTTTTCTTTATACTAAAAGTATAAAGGCAAAAAAAACAAAAAAAAAAAAGTTTTAGAATTTTTTTTAGATCATGAAAACTTTATTGGGCATATGACTTTTCTTGCAACTTTTACAATTTTTTGACTTGTTTATTAGTCAAATAACCTAAAAGGCTACCGTGGTTTATTTCTTGTCATGATGTATCCTTAGATCTTTTATTTCCTCCGGTAGTTTATCCTTCTCCACCTACTATGAAGGATCATGAAAACTGTAGTTTTATTTATGGTGAACCCTAACTATTTTTAGCTTTTATAATATGTTGCTTTATTTCAGAAAAAAAAAACCTAAAATGTGTTGATAAATGATTTTAAAGCCTTTTGATGGTAATTAGTTTTTAAGTCTAAGATGTTTTATTGGTAGCTTTTTTTTTGTTTTTTTTTTTTGTCTTTTTAACTCACTTTTACTCTTATAAGTATATTCAACAGTCAACCAGTGATATTTATCGATTATTATCCTAAAAGGTAGTTGATATTATTGTTATACTTCTATGTGCCTAAACTTAATGGTACCCTTGTGTGGGCACTTGAAGTGTTAAGGCTATGTATGAGGATTAATTTTGGGTAATTAATGAATGTTAATGTGTGAAGAGGAAAAAATTCAGGCTTTTGGTCCATATGTGAAAGATGAATTGACTCTAGTCGAGAGAGTCGATTGAGCTTTTAATGAATAATAAAATAGAAAGTTTCTAACCAAAATGTTAAGTCGAGTCAACTTTTGCTAATTCAATGTGAATATAATTGGCATAATAATTGCATTAACAGATGTTATTTAACAATGCGTAACTGTTTTGTGTGAAAATCACAAGAATTGTTTGCAAATTAGATAAATTAGTTTACAAAATGATAATATTTGGGGTATTTTAAATACATAATTAGTTTAAAAAATATATTTGAAGTACTATTAGATTCTTCAACTTCCTATCATTGACTTTTTAAACTTTTTAGATCACTACTTCACTTACACTAGAATACCTTATCAAACACTATTTTTTTTAAAGCTCAACTTGAACCATTAACCTATATTCTTTTTACTATTTAAAAAACTACATCTCTAACATATTTTATACTTTAAATAAAACCAACTATTATAAAAAGAACACAAATTCTTGCTATAGATTGTCTATAGCATAGATGGGTAAATGTGGACCAGCCCATTTGTTAAATAAGTAACTATATAGTCATGTCAGCCATTGGATTGGGCTATTAAGAGAGCCGCCTATGCTATAGACAGTCTCTCAGGAGACCTTCTAAAGAACAAAACATCAAAATACTAACTTATAAGAAGGATTCTTTATTTTCTTTTCCTTAATTTTTCAATAATAATATTTTCCATCAAATGGGCCACCTTATGTCCCTCAATCAATTATTTCATACATATTATTCTTTTCTAAATGCAACCAACAATTAATTAATTAATTAGATATTTTAAATTAAAATGGTTGGCCCTTAGGTTAGAAAAAGAGGGTGAAAGAAGACCTAAGGCCCGGGCCCGGGCCTTAGACATTAATCACCCACCATGGTGAGCATTTAATCATGAATGTTACATTGCTTTAGTGGGGACTCCCATTTTGCATAGTATTTAACTATAATAATCAGAGGGGTCTTTAAGAGTGTGCGAGGTGATCGACCGCACAGAGCCCCTCTTTCTCCCATATATGAAAAAGTTAATAAAAAAAAGAAATATGTTAAATTTATTGATAAAATATATTATATTTACTATAAATAAGACATAAAAAAAATAAGCACAGGGCCCCTAAATTTTCCAAGACAGCTCTGATAATAATAATTATAATAATACCCTTTGGTGGAAACACATGTACTACCACTCAAATCTTTCATTTTGGACCAATGTTTGTGCTAGATTTCTTATCATAAGCAATAGTGTATATAATACTACTATATGTTATGATAACTTCATGGATTATCCCATGTGATAAATGGTTTAAATTGATACAAATTTATGCTTAGTTTCTTAGTTATGTTCTATTATAATATAATTGAAAACTAATATGATGTTTATATAGTCAAACTTGTTCTATCTAATGGTTTGATTAATGCATTTATTTTATCTAGTGCTTTTTCTCTTAAAACACAGAAAGTCAATTGTAGTTTGGTGCTAGGATATTGTTCTAGTGATATCCCGGATCAAGCTTTAAAATGGATTAATATATAAATTATTCATAACAATAAGGTGTATCTTCTTTCCAAGGGACCCATTTGCTAAGAGCTTCATAGTTAAGAATGCTTGGTGAGGAGAACTCTTAGGATGGAGCGATCTCATGGGAGTTTTTTAGAGTGAGGCCAAGGTGCGCTAAAAAGACTTGCGTGTGTATGTGGGACAGCCTACAACCTCTATGGGTAATCACTAATAACTTGATGGGGTTAGGTATTACAAGTGGCATCAGAGCAAACCTATGACCGTGACTGATAGTGTGTTCAGTGCACCTAGCGAGGGAAAGATCTTGAAACTAAGGTGCAACGAGGATGTTGCATTCTTAAGTAGGGGTGAATATGATACTCACGAGTTGAGCTTTAAAAAGGATTGATGAACTACTTATATCAATAAGGTGCATCTTCTTTCAAGAGAGCATATTTGCTTAGAACTCCACAACAGCGTTATTGGTGGGGGGAGCAATCAATTTAACATCTAATTTATTTTAAATCTATTTTCTTTAATTATAAATTTATATATTATTATTATTATTGTTATTATTATTATTATTATTATTATTATTATTATTATTATTATTATTATTATTATTATTATTATTGAAAGGTGGTGGGGAGTGATAATATAGTTGATAATTGATAAACTATAATCTGATTTTAGTTGGTAGGGGAACATGATAATATTGGACTATAAATTATGTACTTCCTCCGTTCCAAAATACTTGCTACATTTCGATTTTGTGCACTATTCATCGTTCAAGCTTATTTTACATATTGCGACTAATGTATAAGTAAAAATATAGTCAAGTGGGATTTTGTTTGAATCGTCTAATCGCATACTTTCATAATATTAAATTTTTATAATTTTTAGATAAGTGTAGTTTAAGATATTAATGATCAAAATTGTGCATTGGATTGCGTAAAAAAGTGAAATGTAGCAAGTATTATGGAACGGAGGAAGTACTATATATTGGCCTTTGGCTCATAACAAGTTGGAAAGTAGATAGTACCATTTTGTACTATATTATGACTTGATAGTTCGACCCAACCCAAGAAATAATTATAGTATTACTAGTACACAATTTCTTATTTAAAATGGTTTTAATATGTGATAATTTTTAGTAGGATTAATTAGTTCACTAATTTAATTAAAATATTTATTTTATACTTAAAATATTTGTTTCATTTGTTTAATTTCGATACGTTATTTTGGATGTTAAAGTGACGCTTTGGATATCAAAACGCTTAATTTAGTTGTTTAAAAGAGTTTAGTTTTTCTGAATTTGGACTTATTGTAAAAATTTGTCTCATTATCTCATCATGAGACGGTTTCAAATAAGAATTGCTTGGGAGCAAATCTTGTATGAAACTGTCTCTTGTAGACATGTTCATGTAATGAGCCCAAATTCAAAATGAGTGTCTTCATATCTAAACTTTTGGACTATTTTACTTAATTTAAAATTATTTGTCACTCAAAAAAATTTAATTTATGTTGAGGTGAAACCGTCTTAAATGAGAATATGTAATATAATAAAGGACAATCAAATTGTACTACTAGAATATGGGCCACTATTAATGAGTCCATAATTAAAAATCCTTTGTAACAAACTATAATGATGGATCTTTCTATATTAACACATAAAAAAACTAAAAGTACTTTTTAAATTTTATTTTTTTGGAGAAAGTTTGTTTAGTATAATGATTGTGATATATAACAACTAAAAGGACTTAATTAAAGTAAAAATTAAATTAAATATGTATTTGTCTTTGGTTGAGCTATAATACATACATAATCATTTTTGCATATGAAGATGATTATGGTGTCAATTGTCCTATTAATATCAATGACCTAACCTTTTTTAATTTATTATTGATAATGTATATTCACTTATAAATACGCCTGCTATTTATTTGAATTTGTTATATTTTTATTTTGTATTCATATTTTATCATTCTTAATTTATTCTCTCTCTATATCGTATCTAGTTGTATATTGATCTATACATTTTTATTTAATTAATTTTCTTTTATTCTTATCTATTAATCAATGAAATAATGAGATGTGTATATATACTTTGTAGTATACTAGCACACAACACAAGTTATTGTACACCTCGTATCACCCTAAGAAGTACTCAATATATGCACTAAAATACTCCAAATAATACAAATTTTAAAAAAATCAGAAAATAAATTTATTATTTCAAATTGTCTCACTAAAAAATGATCTCTCAAAAGAATAGCTAAGCAGTGAATTTGTACGTTTTGGACATTAATTGATGTAAATGGAATTTATTTATGTGATTTCCCTTCACAAATCTAATAACATATTCATGCTTACACTTACTCCGTGAGAGAACATTTCGTAGTGAGACAACTTAAAAATAAGTAACTCGTATTAATAATTTGTATTAGTTAGATTATTTTAATGCTTGGTCGGTCTCTGGCAGTAAGACCGCCTTATACAGTAATTTGTGTTTAATTTATCACTAATGCTCAATTGAAGTCGTCTCACCGTGAAACGACTTCAATTGGGTTAGCCAAACTATTCAAAAAAAAAAAAAGCTTCCTGTACAAATGAGAATTAGTTTTCATTTTTTTTCCTCCTTTTTATGTTTTTAATAATGGGCCTTTTGTATAGGTCCGTCTCACGATCTCATATTAAGAGGACTCAATCTTATATCGTGGACATATCCAATCATGCTGTAAGTTATCATTAACCTCAAGCCCCAAAGCCCAATTTACTCTGCAATTAACGTCAAACTTCTCATATCCAATTGTAGCTTTTGTGTGTCTACAAAGCTCGAGCAGGGGAATTCTTTGATCGCACTCTCCTCTATGAATATGAATTGCCGTCGTTCTTTTCTCTCCAGACCCTGATCATAGTTTTCTATGAGTGAAATACACTGGATATGATGATAATAATGTATGTCTACAGAATGTTTTTCCTAACAAAAATGCAATTTACAACTCATGGAACTCTACTCCCTCTTCCTTTTTGTTTGTAAATCACATATAGAAGTGGATCACAGTGTACTGGTGAAGACAGAGTAAAAATTGATAAAATTTGAAATTTTCATTGAAATCCTTGTTATCAAACTCATAGAATATCACTAGGGATTCGATAACTAGATGATATTATAAAAAGTTTTAAAAGCATTGGGAGAAAAGATGTATTAATTGATGAAATTTAATTGGTAATAATTTATTTAAGGATTGAAGAAAAAAGAGAGTTGCGACGATGAATATTGGAAGAGAGAACAATGACTGTTAAGTCATTAAGTATACTGTAATTTTTGAAGATTTTTTATTTAGGATATGATTTTTCTAATAGAATTAAACAATAAAAAGTAAAAAAATTGATAAAATAAATACTAAATATAGGAGTAAATTAGTTTATTAATGTGTAATTTTAAGTTAGCATTTAATAAAAGCATGACATTAAGGTTGAGTATTATGTAGCAATAGAAGATGTTTGCATTGTTATAAAGCTAATATCATTAATTTTGAAGATTCAATAAAATCGTAGTTTTAGTAGTGTTTAATTATACAAACAACTATTTTAATTATATAACTTGTAGCGTTCTAAAATCAAAATTAATATTTTAAGATTTACTTTACATTTTCCTCAACAAATTGAATTTCAACTATAATAACTACTACATTTACCGAGTAGAAATAATTACACAATTAATCAGCATTTAAATATCTAACAATTGAAAACTAAGTTGCACACAACTTAGGTTATGTTTCATTCACCTTAAAATAATTAGTAAGCAACAATGAGTTTTGATTAGTAAAACTTAAATTTAATCGATAAAAATCTGCTATTATGCAGTTGCAATGGTAAAGGACGGTTGCAACTTGCAACTTGCAAACTATAAAATTTGTTTCTAATCAATAAAATTCAATTATGATTAAAAATTTAAAATCGATTACAATAAGTAAAAATCAGTTAAAATTAGTAAAAATAATTTCCATCAATTTCAATCACTTAAATTAATAAAAATTAATTAATCTATCTTAAAACTACTTAAACAATTTACTACTCCCTCCAATTCAGTTCAGTTGTCCCATTTCCTTATTGGGACAACTCACATCAATTGTCCCATTTCTATTTTGGTACATCTTTTTTTACCTAAATACCCTCACTTTTCCAATTCCCAATACCCCACTACCACCTTTACAATTAATTTAATCAAATTAAAACCCCACTTTTACAATTCCCAATACCCAACTACCACCTTTACAATTAATTTAATCAATTAAAATACCCAACTACCATCTTTACAATTATTTAATCAATTAAAATACCCAACTACCACTCACTCTTAATATCCGTGCCAATCCCAAATGGGACAACTGAACTGAATTGGAGGGAGTATATCGTAATTTGTAAATATCACCACAAGTCCACAACTATCTTGCGCCGAACATTCCCTAAACCAAATTCATATACAAAATCCCTAATATTGTGTTCATTTGTAAATTGTAATTCCTTTCCCTGCCTCTTGGCTTTATTAGCGCATAATCAATGGAAGTAAACGTGATTAACTTTAATCTCTTGGAAACTTCAAATCGAAATCACACCATAACAGACCAGCATAATCCATAATCCCTCAAGCTCAAAACCCTAAATTGGAAATAAAAAAGGGAAAATACTTTCTCTCCAGATCAACTATCCAAATTCAGGTACACCATTTATCTTTCCCGAAAAAATTGGACAAAAATGGTTTCCTTTTCACTTTACTATTGATTATGATCTGTTCTTAGGGATTTGATTAAGTTTACCGACTTTAATCTCCGATGAAGTAACTTTCTACTATATTGACCTAATTTTCATTTCAATTTGAAAAATATGAGGGTGGGCAAGTTGTTTAATCATTCAATTTTTAGTATTTTAATGCTTGTATCAATATGTTGTATGCTTGTGGTGATTATATCATTGTTCAAATTACCTGATATACCAGCAGGGGAAACTTATGAATCCTCAAAGAATGTGGGTATATATTCAAAAGATGAGAAGTTGGGTAAATTTGGTGAAATGATGATTGATATGTTACCTAATGATCTTGCATTTACTTTGTTTTTGCCCTCTGAAGAAGCATTTGAACATGATTTGAGATTAAGGGAAAATCTTAGTTATTCCCAAGAAGAGTGGGATAATGCATATGCAACAATTTCTCTTGTACTAGGTTTTTCGGCGGTCCCACGAAAGATTTATGCAGGTTTAATCCCTGATGGAGAAGTTTTGTCTTTTGATTCAATATCTGGATTTACATTGTATATTTCTAAGGATTTTGATGGGGTTTTGGTTGTTAATAGAATTAGGGCAAAACAAGTTAATATTAACAAAGGTGAGTTGGTTTTGCATATAATGGATGGTGTTATAATGGATGCTGAATTTGAGCATTCGGTTCTGCCTGTTGATGATGTTGAAGGAGATGGAATGGCGATTTGAGTTTTGTTTTTGATATGTTGTTTTTCTGTTTGGTTGTTGTGACTTGCGATCAATGTTACTAGAAAGGATATGGGGAACGGAAACAGAATCACAAAACATTATTTTAGAGTTTTGGAAACAAAAGCTTTAGTATGATGAGGTCCTTTTGGGGATATAGTTTCCGAAACGTTAATATAGTATTACGGGAATGAAGTTTCCAAAATGGAATTCGATGGGAAGTTGAGATTTTCGATGATGCTATACGACATTTTGAAGTTTATAGAGTTTTTACTTTTGGTTTTCTTCAAGCAGACGTGAGAAAGTAAAGGGTGATTGTCAATATGATTGTTGAAGTGGTGAAATTGGATGAACTTTTGGCAGTATAACATCAGCTTCAGAAGTGTTTCACTACACAGTTTTGCATGGATCATAGCCAAAGGTTTTTCTTATCATTTGGCTTGCGAGTTTTAGAATTAATTTCCGCCAGTATTTTAGACTTTTACTAAAGACGAAGAACCCCATTAAAGTTTAGAAAGCATAGGCTAGTTTACTAATAGTTTGTCACATCTTTGTTGTAATCTTGTGTAAGAAAACAGAAATTTTGACTGATTATAAAGAATACCAAAAAGTGATCTTGATATTTCTATCTGATTCAATTTGCTTCAGCATATTATTCTTGGTCTCAGTTTCATTCAAATGGCTTTTGAAGTGACATTTAGAAAGCTATGAAATTTGTACCTGTTTTTGTCAGACATGAGACTGTACATAAACTGATCTATGGTCCTTCGTTTAGTTATACGAAATTTACGTTCATAAAGATGGTCTATGGTCCTTGATTTGTTTACTTCCATAAATTTGTTTCGACATTTTCAGCTTCTTTGTATAGATGCAAAGAGCTTAACTTTTCAGGAACTAGTCATACTCCTACTGAGATCCAGGTATTTCTTTACCATCTATCACACTGCAACCGTGCTGTTCCTGGCTGGTCGGAAGGCTTATTGATGTTATCTACGAGGAAACATTCACCTTCTTTTCGTGTGACAATCAGATTTCTCTTGCTTATAGCATTTCCAAAAAAGACAATCAGTTGGGAAAGAGCTTGACGCGGAATACGGTAAGATTTTCAAGTCTACCGAACTGATACTACATGCATCGTAAAGGTATAAAAATATTGTCTTGGCCTTGGCCAGTTCAAGGGATATCTCATGGACTTATGTACTTGGCCGATATTTGGCAGTATGGAAACTGCATTAAACTGCTACCACAATTATGATATAAACTGCACATTTGTACTATGTTAGAGATGCTTATAAACTAGTGAGTCTTTCGAGTGGGCTTCAGCACATGACTCATCTTCTTTCTTTGAAGATATTATGGGGCTTGAAATTGAGGAAAATATCATGATAATATTGCTTATCACTCAAATCTTTGGGATTGGGCTTCTGTTAGCTCACTGCCCTACATCACCCTGAATTGTAGGCTATTCAAAACTTGAGGAAAGATGTCGAGGCCCAAATGGTAGCTGTTGCCCCAAGATTCCGCACATCCCTCTTGTTATCTTAGAGGTCTATATTTCTCGTGTTTATGTGTTCGCTATTTGTAAACAGTTAGTATCAATCCGATAGATTTGCGAATCTTTACTGTTCACCAGATTGAATATAATGCCTTCTGTTTTTTGCATTATGCTAAGCATGGGTTATTTTGCTGACTTGTTTGTGACTTTTTTTTGCAGTAAATGTACAAATTATGAATTCTATGAAGATTTTTTTTTTTTGGATTTCACCTTTGATATTTCCATCTAGGAGAAGCTGTAGCATTTTTGTACCCAAAACCAGCAATGAGGAAGCCTACAAAGCCATTGCAAGAAATATAGGTATGTGGAATTCCTTCCACTTCAATGGCTTTCATGTTTTTAGCATGTTGCACCTAGAGGCGTTCATTTGGGTCACATGGTCAATTTTGTGTTTAGTGTTTTAGGTCAGTTCAAAATTGGGATTTTTTTTTCCATATTAGTTTTTACATAATTGTTAATCCATTTTGAAAGATATGTCGATTCGGGCTCAATTTCAAGGTCGGCTAAATGCATAAACTCATCAATCTGAGAGTTTGATGGTATCTTAAAACTGTTGTCTTCTCCTGCAATAAAGTGAATTAGTCCAAATTTATGTATCTGATTTCTGATCTAACTATACTAAATTCTAAGCCCATTACTTTGACGGCCCGTTTGGTTAATGGTACTAATTGGTGGTAACAGGAATGATTGTAGTGTAAATTTTCATGATATTTATCATGTCATTATTATGGTGATGAAAGTTTGATCATAAATAAAAAAGTTTTTTTGTTTACAATTTTTCATCACGACCTAATACCACATGTTTAAGTGGAAATGCATTGGAATGAATTTTGTGAAGAAAATGAGCATGTTGAAGGAGAATAAGTATGGTCATTAAATTTATCAAAGAGATACTCTTACCAAAATTACACTAACATTTCATTATCATTCCCACAATTTAGCACCAGTTACCAAACGAGCCGCGAGTCTAATGTTTTTAGCATAATTGAATTTGTATTTTTATAAATACATATAGTATATTTTACAACTTCTATCAATTCCATTGCCTTTTTACTTTCATATTATTACTACAAAATAAAAACTGCTTGATTGTTCATTTTCCATGCAATAAGCTAAGTAAGAGAGAATAAAGCAGCAAAATACTAGCAATTCTAATGCATCTTATATTTGTACAAACTACCCCAAAAATAAAAATAAAAATAGAGAAAAAAAGAGAAAATTAAACAAAAATCACCTAGTATGAAAATGAAGATGGCAAAGATTGAGAGGAAGGGTACAAACACTTAGTAGATGGAGTGGATACAGTAAAAAAATTTGTTTATACCATTTCAAAGTGGTACAAGATGATTTGCATGGAGCTTTGGAACCATTTTCATCTTCATCTAATCCTTGAATCGTTTAAAAAATTCGTCGAATTTTAAGGACGGTGCTAATGTCTGTAATTTCCTTCAGGTTCCGGGACTTCTTCTATGCTCGTATCTAACACATCGATCGAAGTGTTGAAACTTCCTCCCATGGTATTGGTAAGACCTTCGTCTTGTGTGGTGGATGCTGAATCGAGTCCTAAACCAATTTGTATTTCTTTGAACATCCCAATGACTCGAATCATTGTAGGTCGTTTTGAAGGCTTATCATCCAAGCAATCACAAGCGATTTTCAGATGCTGCAACAACTCTATTTCCAAATTCGGATCTTCCTTTATTAACTCGGGATCAAACACGTCGCTTATTCTCAATTTTGCGTGCATTTTCACCCATCCCACCAGATTATTGTCCCCAAAATCTGCGGAATCTGTAGGTTGTCTCCCTGTCAATAACTCGAGAAGCACCACACCGTAGCTGTACACATCTCCCTTTGTCGAACATCTAAAACTTTGGTAGTACTCGGGTGGAACATATCCTGGAGTACCAGCCAATGTGCTCACACTCAAATGAGTATCCATTGCACTCATCAGTCGAGCCATCCCAAAATCTGATACTCGAGCTTCTAAGTTTTCATCGACCAAAACATTACTAGATTTCATGTCTCGATGAATTATGTGTGGGATGCAATTATGATGCAGGAAAGCTAACCCACGAGCTGCTCCTATCGCAATTTTTTTCCTTGCAGCCCAATTCAGCTTCACCCCGGCCTTCTTAGGATTGTGGAGGACATCATCGAGAGATCCATATTTCATGTATTCATATACTAACAACCGCTCTTCCCCTACTTTGCAGTATCCGAGAAGAGGCACAAGGTTCTTGTGCTTGATTTTTCCGATGGTTTCCATTTCGGCAGTGAATTCTCTGTCTCCCTGTCCACTTATGTGTATCAGCTTCTTGATAGCAACCACACTCCCGTCCTTGAGCTGAGCTTTGTAAACATCACCAAAACCGCCTTTACCTATCATGCTGTCGTCATGGAACCCGTTTGTGGCTTCTAGAAGATCAGCAAAAGTGAGCTTCCGAAGGGGTTTGCTCTCGAACGTTGCAAGGCTGATGCTCAGTGCTTCGCGTTTACTGGGAAATCTCCAAGCGGAAGTGTTTAGGCTGCCTGAGTGGGAATTGATACCGTCCATGTACATATCTTGCAATTCCTTCTTTTTCCTCCTCTTGTTCAGCTCAATGCCTACTATGATCAACCCGATTATGCAGATTAGAGATGAGAACACCCCCGTTGCGACACTTCGTGCAAGCGAATTGCGGTGCTTCCCATGTCTTTGATCATCAGATGAATTGGTTTTCAAGTTTTTAGAACAAACCGGCAAGGGAAAGCCACAGAGACCACTGTTATTGTAGAATCTAGAAGGAGGGAAAGTATCAAACTGACCCACTTCAGGAATCATACCTGTGAGTTCATTATTCGACACATCCATATCTGTCAACAAAGAAAGAGTGCCTAAGGCGGGTGGGATCAATCCCGATAGATGATTATACGAGAGATCCATAACACCGATAAATTTCATCCCTACTAGATCTTCGGGAATTTCTCCCGAGAGATTGTTATGACCCAAATTCAATATCCACATAAACGACATTGTGCCGAGCTCCTTTGGGATATTACCTTGGAGATTGTTATAAGACAGGTCTAGGAATATCATGGAACCATTTTTATCAAAATTTGGCTTTGCATGACTGTTGTAAATTTGCTCAAATTTGCACATTGTAGGAATTCGATTAACAGCATCCGGCCTAATCCCAGCAAACTCCAGCAAATTCCCGGTGCCATGGCAGTCCTTTTGGCCTCCGCTATTCCTCAGGTACCAATACTTCTTCTGAACATTAAGAACAATAGTACCCGACTGCTTCGATAACGCAGGAGGAATACGCCCACTCAGCAAATTGCTATTCAAATCCAACCATAACAAGCTCCTGCAATCCCCCAACTCCGGTGGAATTTCACCATAGAACGAGTTATTCGAGAGCTTAAGGATGGCTAGATTATTCAAGCTACCAATCCAAGACGGTATTCTTCCCGTCAACTTGTTGTTCGACAACGAAATACTGTTCAAATTCTTGCAGTTCATCAGGCCAGATGGGATGGTACCAGTCAACTCATTGTAGTCTAAGATCAGATTTTCTAGTGCAAGATTGTACATAAGCTCAGAAGGAATATCCCCATCAAGCTTGTTCATCCACATGATCAAGTCTTTAAGCTGAGTAAGAGAACCCAAACTAGTTGGGATTCTCCCAATGAGGTAATTGAAGCTAAGATCAAGTGAAACAAGCTGAGAGCAATTACCTAAAGAGGGTGGTATATGGCCACTAAATTGATTATTCTGAAGAAAAAGTTCTTTCAAATTGCTGGGTTTTCCCTCAGAATTGTGACAAATCCCAGGTGGGATTTCCCCATCAATGTTATTAGAGCTCAAATCCAAGGATTCTAAGCTACTAAGCATGGAGAAGGAATCAGGTAAAGTACCTTTAAAGTGATTAAAAGCAAGGTTTAATTTCTTCAAGTTTCTCATTTTCATTAACATATCAACAGGCAGATTCCCGGTGAAATTGTTACTAGAGACATCAAATTTTTCCAACAAAGAGCAAGATTTGAAGCCAGAAGGGATCATACCAAAGAAATTGTTGATTGAAAGGTCCAATTCCACCAAAGTTGAGCAAATATCATCAGGAAAATCCAAAGGTATGAAACCTTGAAATTTGTTGTTACCCATGTAGAGAAACTCCATGTTTTTAGAGGGAAGTTTGGGAAATCCACCATTAAATTGATTGTTAGAAAGATTTAAGAAACTCAAGCTGTTACAACCCACAAGTGATTCCTCTATCTGCCCAACAAACTTATTAGAAGACAAATCAAGATGCTTCAAGTTAGAACAATCTTCCCCAAATATAGGCATGGGAATTGAGAAATTATTGCTAGAAAGATCCAAATACTCTAAATTTGAACACCCAGATAGAGAAAAACTTCCCTCAAGTTGGTTACTTCTTAAAGCCAAATAACTCAATTTCTCACAGCCAAGAGATAATACCCATGGAAGAATTTGTTCACCAGATAATTGATTCCCTGAAACATCCAAAATTTTTAGTGAAACCCCAAAATGAGCACCATCCCATAAATCCTTGGAAGAATCCAATAAATTATAAGAAAGATTCAAACTTGAAAGAGATGAACAAGAAGAAAACAGAGATAAATTGGAAAAAGACCCAGAAATGGAATTGTGTGAGAGATCAATTTCTGAAAGATAAGAAGAGCAAAGAGAAAAGGGTTGAATTGAACCAGAAATATTAGTGGATTGAAGAGAAAGAGAAGTTAAAAACTCAATAGAAAAAAGATGGGTTGAAACAGAGGAAAAATTAGTAGAAAGAGGGATAGAAGTGAAATCCAATGAAGAAACCCTTGAATTTGTGCAGAAAACACCAGTAAATTGACATGGGTCATTAGAAATTTGCCAATTTTGAAGCAAATTTGGGTTGAAAAGAGAAGATTTGAAGCTTAATAACTTTTGGGTATCTTTAGTTTTTCCATAAGCAGCTGAAACAGGGGAGAATAGAAGTGGGAAGAATGAAAAGAGGAATAATAAAGTGTAAAGTTGTGTCATTTTTTCAGGGCATTCTTTTGTTAAGCTTTTGTGATAAGTGGGTTTAAGTTAGTTTGGGTTATAGAGACAGCCATTGATGAGAAAGCTTTGAGAGTTTGAGCAATGAAAAAGAAGGAAGAAGACAAAGGAAATAAGAGAAAGAAGAGAGGTAAAAGACTTGATCATGAAATAGGAGAGGAGTATAAATCAAGTGAATGAATGAAAGACTTCAAAGTTGAAAGTTGAAAGTTGAAAGTTAAAAAGTTTAAAGTTGATAGTTGTTCTTCAACTCTTTAAAGAAATAAGGAGGTAAAATTAGGTAAAAAAAAAGGAGGGAAGGTCTAAATGTGTAACTAATTACTCCCCTTGGCAATAGTCTTACTTTCTTTCGTCTATTTCTCGAACCTGTATTCTTTCTATCTTAAAACACTCATTTTTCGATTTCACTTCTTCATTCCACTAAAAATAATACAAAAGTATACTCCTGACGAACCATTCATTTGGATCAAAGAGAATTAAAGTGCTATTAAAGAAAAAAGTGGATATTGGTAATAAATGAAGTGAGAGACTTAATTGTGTTGGTGAAATCAAAACAGTTAAAGTGTATGGTTGAGATTAAAAAGAATGTCATGGGTTATTTTTCAACAATAAAATAGTGCAAAATGAGTAAGATAGACAGACCAAATGACAATTGATGCAAAATGAATGAGATGGAAAGAGAATAGTGCTAACTCTTAGAAATAAAGCGAGTAATTTTGAGTTGATGGGTTTTTTAAAACGGGAGTGAAGCAACGAGAATTGAACTCAAAAGAATTTTAATTAAGATAAAATTCGATTCTGGAGTTGAAGGAGTTTAATTTGAAGTTTAAGGGGTGTTTTGTCATTTTGTCTTGTCTTGTCCATCATGGGTTTTCTCTTGTGTACGTGTGAGTTAAGGTGTAACCATAGAACATGTACAAAATTGATTGAGTGTTGAATTTTGACAACAAAAGGTTAATGTTTGACAACAAAATTTGAGCTGGATTTTATTTTATTTCAATTTTAAGCAATTTATGGAGATGGAAATATGGATGTGTAGGCTCGGGACCCGCAGGGGCGGATCCAACCTATATCAATGCTGTCAATTGACAGCATTATATAAAAAATCAGTAGGATGTAGTTACTGAATGTAGAAGTAGTTGAACTGGTAAGAACTTCAGTATATTGGACTAATGACCCCAGTGGCGGACGTATACTCGGGCACACGGGGTCACGTGCCCCTAGGCGTTTTCTTAAAATTTAAATTAGACTTTTCTATTGGTCAGTGTAAAAATATAAAATTAATATTGAATTCTTCAGATGATAAATATTTTCTCATTTTAGTAAGTTTGTCTTATTTATTTGTTTATTTTGTCCCATTTTTTTATTAGGTCAGTTGATTTTAATTTGTTTAATTTTCTTTATTTTTAAGGTATTTTATATTTAAAATTTTAGCAAGTCTTGTATGAGACCGTCTCACCATGAGACGGGCACATACAAGCAGCTCATTAGTGAAATAAATAAATAAATATATGAAAACTGAAATTCCACTTGTACGAGAAGCATTTTTTTTAAGAATACTTTAAGCTGACCCAATTGAGGTCGTCTCACGGTGAGACGACCTTAACAAAGAACATGCACTATAATAGATCAATTCACTATTTATTTACAACATACATATTATATTTAGAGTATATTTAACTTTTTTCTCTAGTTACATTATTTTAAATAAAGTGAAATGAATTTAATAAAATTATTATTAGTTAAGGTAATGCATATGATTAAGATAAATGTTAATTACTAGTATTCTTTTATTCAAAAATGCTAGTATTTAATTACGAAAAATATTTTCAAGAATAAGATCATAATTTTGATAAATTTATTGTGATTCTACTTGTCATTTCTTCAAAATTTTTAAAAATTAGTTGTTAATTTTACAAATGAAACTGCGCCAAAATTTCGTCTATTAGTTGGTGCCCCTTGGGACTCCGAACCCTGGATCCGCCACTGAATGACCCCGAGTTCTAATCTTTTTATCAACAACAATCAGCATGCATTTTTCATTATTAGGACTATTACTTACTTTTGTCATTTTGCTTTCATCATAAATAATACTCCATCATTAACACTAATAATGTCACGTTGGGAAGGATTAAATGACATTAGTTGGAATTAAATGAGACTAATAAGAGTAGCATAGGCATGCGAAATCAGAGTTCCAAAATTACAAATTACAAGTGTTCAGTATGCATATGTTTTAACCTTTATGCATGTTTTTATTTTACTTATAGCTTAATAAATCAAAATAATTTTGGGCTTGTTTAAGAGCTAGGTCATGAGCAATTAGCATTTATTCCCTTCTTCCTATTTAATGTTCGTATTTTTTTATTTTAAGCAATTTTATTTATTATTCCTCTAAAAAATTTATTTATATTATATTTTTTAGACATATAATTAACCTTAACTACCTTAATTTCAATACTTTTATGATCTTCACACGTTTTCCACCAACTTTTATTTAACATTTTACAATGTTTGTGGCACGTTTATTTTTTCACTAACTTTATTTTATATATTTTTTTATGCTACCACTTCTTTTCCATTAACTTTATTGTTTAATAAAAATTAATATCTCCATCATATAAAAAATCCAACTTTTCTTAATTTTTATGAACATTCATTATGAGAACATCAAAAAGGAACATATGGAGTAGTAATTAGTAGACATGGCCTAGATATACATGTCGGTTTAATTTATCATGATATGATGATTTCTCATAAGTGGTTATAATATAGTGTTAAGAATAATGCTTGTTATTACTTGTGTTATTTGAATGATACATATAATATAAAAAGTCAATGTTAAATTATTGCCTTTACTAAAACTTTAATGCATGTAACTTTTAAATTTAATTTATTGACATCATTTGATTTTTCTCTAGATCCGCCACTGGGACCCGTATGGCTTATGGGTCTCTTTGCTAAATATTAGTTGTTAGATGATTTAATTAGCTGAAAGTAACGATTAATATGTTAGTCATTTAAGTCAGTAGTTAACTAGTAATGAATATATAGAATTATTTATTGGTTGTTTATAAGAAAATGAGGACACAAAAATCAAAAGTAAATGGAAAAAATATTATGGGTAGTAGATTTTTGTTAAGAATGGGTAGTAGATTTTTGGTTTTGCTTAAAAGCTAGTCAAAATTTTTGAATGAGACTATCTCATAAGGAGACGAGGCACATACATGATCTAAATAGTTCAATTAATACAAATCGCCACGGGCGTTTCCGAGGGTAGTTTTGAGGTGCAACCGCCTAGGGTCCAGCTCATGAAGGGGTCCAGCTCATGAATCGTAGTTGCAGTATTAGGATTCTTAATTAAGCGCATGACTAAGGGTTCTTTTTCTATTTTTTGCTTAGGGCCCAAAAATTATCAGAAACGACACTATTATCAGCATATAAGTTTCTTATTTTGAATCCGTTTCAGTGTACAATAAATAACAAAACTCAATGAAGAATGAGGATGGGTAAAATTACTGAGGTTAAAATACAAAGCAATAGAAAAAAAATCCCAATGACTAGACAGGCACTCAAATTCACATCCGTACCATATTACTCTGTTGTGGGTCCCACTTGTAGCTATCCATATTTGTTTTACTTTTTACCATTTTAGCTAGTATTATGGGTTTTATTTGGCAATTATGTTGAGATAATTAGTAGAAGTAATCAAAATAAGTGGGCCAATCACTTTTCTAGCTTTGTCGTTTGGACAAGTGAGGGCCCACTTACTGGATGGTGCACGTGGGCTCCGGATATGCTTCATCCTGCTTAAGGCCCATTCTCTGATTCATTGATTTAGACTCTCCGATTGTTTTTTTTATTTTTATTTTATACGCCCTTCGAATCAATTTAGTTGTCTCATTTGCTTGGGTATATCTGTCGAGGTAATATTTTGACTCTTAATATCTCTAATTATGATTGATAAGAATAATCCTTGTATTGAGACGAATCAAACAAGATCTCACATGACAATATATTAACTTATGGATTAAGAATAAAATACGAATTAACGAGATTGATGAATAGTGTAAAAAATCAAATGGGATAA
Organism: Amaranthus palmeri; assembly: GCA_019776075.1. Taxonomy (NCBI): domain Eukaryota; kingdom Viridiplantae; phylum Streptophyta; class Magnoliopsida; order Caryophyllales; family Amaranthaceae; genus Amaranthus; species Amaranthus palmeri. The sequence continues at coordinate 742,696 of JAAKBH010000300.1, forward strand.
CTAAATTGGTTCGGAGGGAGTAGTGAAATTATTTGTAGTTGGCTGGTCTATGATTACTTATAATCTTAGTAATATAATTTCAGAGTAATCAATTTGTATAATTTTTGAGTGATTGTTTATATTTTAAAGTAATTACTTTTGAAAAAATTATCAAGAATAATTATACTTTTTCATGATTTTCCAACAATAATCTTATTTATTGATTAACCATAAAAGAATTTTGAACATTTACATTAAAAATTCTAAAAAAAATTTTGACTTTTTTTAACATTTAATTTATTGCAATAAATGTAAAACTTGTTATAGCAAGTCATCTGTTTACCCGAATTTTCTCTACGCAAATAGCCCATAAGGTTGGGATTATTCATGGTTAAATAGGTGGGATTATTGTAGGAAAATCATGAAAAAATTGGATTATTCTAGATAATTTTTTCTTATACTTTATAATTTTAATGTGATCACTTATAATCTTAAAGATATTAATTATAATGATAAAAATATCACTAATAGTTTTTGAGTTATGACTTTTTATAGTCTTAAAATTATTACTAATAACCTTAAAGTCATCATTTATAAGCTATTGGAGCTCTTTTTTCTATTGATATAAGGTTTTGTAATGATACATATTTTCTTGGCTTATAAAGTGTGTGCACCTTGTCTTTTTCTTTATACTAACATTCACGATAACTAGCTTAATTTAACATTTTTACTAATAGATTGCTTTGTAAGGACCCGTCTTATGATAAAATGGTCTCATACAAAACTTGCTGAATAAATAATGCTTTTAAATTAGGAAAAATTGTCCTGAATAATCCGATCTATTGTCAATTTTCTATGAATAATCCATATTATTGATTATTTATAAATAATCCGACCTTTGAATTTTTTTTGCTTACAACACACATTTCACATTTTAACCGACTACTATAGCTATTTATTACCAAAGAAAAGTTGGGGTTGATCAACAAAGAAGCATAAGGAGGAAGAAGAAGTGAAAGTAAAGGCTAATAGGTACCTACAATAGTCGGTGAAAATGTGGCAAGGGGTGCTGTCAGCAAAAAATATACAAAGGTTGGATTATTTAGAAATAATCAATAGTTGGGATTATTCACAGCAGATGGGCAATAGCTCGGATTATTCAGGATAATTTTTTCTTTAAATTATACAGTACAAACTCAAAAGGACGAAGAAAGTATAGACTTAAGTCTCACCTAACTACATGAAATAGGAAATACTTTGAATAGAGAGTTGAGAGATAGTGAAAAGGAAGAGAGTGAGAGATAATGAAATGGGGCTTATTATCTACCGACAATACCAGCTATCCATTGGGCCATTTGTTTCCCCACTTTGTAAGATAATTATAATACACTATTGGGCCCTCTTAATTATTCATTTTTATTTTTATTCCCTTATTTTGACTATTAATATTATTGATTTATTGTACAACTATATATATTCATTATTCACTCTTTTGATAAAACCGTGTTTTTAGGCTTTTTCTAAACTTAAATTATTATGGATAATATTTAATTTTAAAAAAAATCTTAGAATGATTCAAGATTAATGGTTGATAATTAATATACATTTCTTTTATCAAGACGTTGTTATCTATACCTTAAGGTGATGTATTCTTCGCTTTATATGTGGTACTAATGTGCATGTCCGTATCGGGATCGTCTCAAAACATTCTAAAATTTTACAAAAGTGAAATACGGGTTGTTTGACGAAGTGAAAATTTTTTAGTAATACGAAGCCTTAGTTCTCGCAGAAAAATATACTCACTAATATTTTCACTTCGTCAAAAAAATATACAAATATGCAATCATTAATAATTAAAGAAAGTGAAATTTGAGCAAAAATGTAAATTTGCTTGAATATTTTGTCTAAGGGTGTAATAAAAAAAATATACAAATATGCAATCATCAAGTAATAATGAAGAATAAATTAAAATAAAATTAATTATTTTATCTTGTATCTTTATTTTCTACAGGAACAAAGAAGCAAGAAATATGCTTTAATACACTTCAACCACACCTGCCAACCCCAAGTGCACCACCTCGAACGGCCAAGGCTCTCATCAAAGCTCACCACCGTCACAGCCGCCACCAGGCTTGTGGTTCAACGTCACTTATTCTCTCTCATTGTAGGAATATTTCTATTTGGAAGTTTTTTTAGAGCCGAGGGATTAAAGGAAACTTTGACCGCATCTTTTTTTGTGACTATGGATTGCCATCTTCCATCCCTCTTCAGACCCTTATCACAGTTCATATAAGCAGAATACACTGGATATAATGACGATGACACTTCAAAAAAATTTATAATAATACATAATAAAATAATAAATCTATAATATTGAGAGTGAAATCGTTACTTAAGGAGCTTTTTAATTTTTTAGAACTGCGTAAAAACGTACTTCCTCCGTTTTTTTTTTTGTTACACCACTTTCATCTTTTACACTATTCATCATTTGATAATGTTTTGCATAGTGCGGCTATTAAACGAGAAAAAAAACATAGTCATTTGGAATCTTGTTTTATTCGTCTCGTCAAATACTTTGATTATATCAAATTTTTATAATTTTTAGTTGAGTATAATTCTAAATATAAACAACCCGACAAACGCATTGGACTGCGTAAAAAAGGTGTTTGGGTGCAAGTAAAAAAAACGGAGGAAAGTATTTTTCTATCGATGCCTAACAACTATGACAAGACAATGTGAAAGAATGTATGTAAAAAGTTCATTGACCAATAACAAGAGTAGCAATCAGGAGTAGCACACACCGCCCTTTAACTAACCTAAGAAATGAAGAAATTTGCTATTAATCCTATAGACTATAGAGTAGTATTTATTCCTTTGCAGCTTCCATCAACCTTCCCAATTTCTGTCAATTCTCTACCTACTTGGCCACTTCCAAGTAGAACAAACCAAACCAATTAACATATTCACACCTGAATCATCTCTAATTTCGACTTCCCTGACGATATTATATCGTAGGTTAAGTACTAGTCAGCAAAGACCTACGCGGGCAAAACAACTTATGACGTTGCTCTTCCCGTTGTTCTTCCTAACGTATCGGAACATCACATAATATAAGTTGGGAAAAAAAGGCCTTGAATAACCTTATGAACAAGAAATCGATTGGAAAATGTAGAGGATTGTGAGTGATATAATCAAATGAAATGGACTTATGGAGTTTTTAGAACATAAGATTAATCTTGTGGATACTTGACATACTCCTAGGCAATTGGGTTAATCAAATTGCCTTTCAAAATCCCAACATTGGTAGTCGGATACTTGATGCATTAAAGCAAATTTTCGTTCAAAATTTAAAGATATAGCGATAAAAGCAAATGATGCTATTGAGAAAACAAGTTGCTTTAACGCGCACAATCTGTACTCTCCCTGAAGCTCAACAATCAACCAAGAACTAGAGTCTAGCTTCCGGCTGCAGCAGGTACAGCTACTGGTTTTGAGTCTTCTGCCTTCTCGTGCTCTTTGTTAAGCATCTGAAATGGCACACAAACGTCATCAAAATCTATCAAGTCAATGGTTTAATTATAGAACACAGGCAGACTTTCACCAACATCATACTCTGGTGTCTGTCAATGATTTGAAGAATAGCGTGCAATCTCAATGCATATTGGCGATCAGGTGGAAGATTCAATATTTTTCAGACGTAAAGCATAAGCACACTCACGCACACACAGTAATTCACAGTGTAAAGCATTGTTAAGTTCAAACAAGATTGCCAAGAGACCCATAAAGATATCTGGTAGCAGACCTTAGCTTCAGCCGGGCCGGGGCTGGCTCCAAAATCTCTTCAAATTGATTAACTATTCAATTTGCAACCCCCCCCCCTCCCGAAATGTTTTAATCGTCTGGTATTACATTAAGTGGCCTACCCACATAAACTGTTAAGATCTGCCATTGGCTTAGGCAGTTAACCAACATAGAATTCACTACATGTTCTTTCAATCAACTCTCTTGACTCTCCCTCTTCCCTCGGCTCCTTTCTCTATTTCTATCCTGTACAGAAGCTCATACTTCCACACCTTAACAGCCATCAAAAAACAACACCAGCACAAATACCTCAAAAGATGGGGTAAAAAGAACTCAACCAAGACAGACAGAGATAACATCTGATCTGTATCAGTAAGGATGCTGCAAATATAAGGCCCAGCGGAAGAATCATCATAAAGCCACCAACAATAACCATGTGGACCCACTGTCTACACCCAGAAAGAGACCATAAACAATCAAACATTATGCTAGGTGGGGAAGTCTGCACACAATGATTGCCTCCCAGCCAACAAAATATAGTGTGCACAATAAGAAAATTCATCATAAAAATAAATTTGAAGACAACACATTACACAATAATAATCACATGGGAACCCCACTTGGAACATATTTCTTAATCCACCAATGCGTACAATGACAAAGTGTTTAGACTTTGGCTAACAGAAGTAGACTTAGCATCACTTACCATTAAAAGATTAAACTAACTGAAAATACTAAGTCTGTGACTAGAAGTGTAAATCACCCTCATTTGGCCATATTTCAAACATCACCCATGAATCAAGAAAAATCTCACCTTGTTGTTGATCAAGTTGTGGAGCGCAATCACACTTCGAATGAGGGAAGACAGGTATATGACCAGCATCATGTCGTTTGTTTTGACTGGGGAAAAAGAAGCAGCACAACATTACAAGACAATAACAGTAAGAACCCGGAAAATACATAGAAAGGTTTCTCTTCATACCTGCAAAAGCCTTGACCAAATCAGGCACACCAAGATTTGGAAGAAGGTTGAACACATCCTACACAGAAAATAATAATAACATTAATAATAAGAAAAGTGTAAAGTGCAAATAACATTAGAAATGAAAAAATTACAGAATAAAAGATTGCTGGCAAGGAAACATAATTTCCCATTTCACAACATAACAGTTGCTTATCAAGGTCAGTCTTCCAAGCTCGCTAAATATCACAATAACATATTAAAATACACATAGTATTGTGAGATCTTGTTTGATTCGTCTTTTTATGTATTGAAAATATTAACTTTGTACATCCTAAATGCCTGGTATTTAAAGTTGAAAATGGTCAAAGTGGTGCATCAAAGACCATGAGCAGATGCATGTTGTAATCTCTTATAAGAAAGGAAAAAGAGTAAAAACTAATCATAAACTGAACCAGAGATTAAGTACAAGAAGAAAAAACTGTATTTTAGGACAGATACGTACTTAAACAAAACATAATCCAGAAAGTCAAGCAGTGAAGAATCACAGCAAAAGCATCAAATCTTAAACTTAACAGTTTGCTTTCACATTCCATTTTCTCTTGTGAGTTGTGAGGCTAGCTGTGGGGGAGAATGGAGATGTGACGCAACACTTTAAAATCAAAATATTTAATGTAGGGTATATAGTTTGTGGCCGAGTCATAGATATACAAATACCAATTATAGTTCACGTAAAGTATGGGTGGACAACTTTTAATCAACCCCATAGTAAAAGCAGTTATTACTTGAAGCTCATATGTGAACGCCCCTCACCCAAATTCTCCACAGTCTTCTGGAGTATACCAAACATACACCAACTTCCAAAAGGACAACACTACCAGAAATATAACATACAGACACTCAGGCAAGATAACATAGACATGGATGAATAAAACCTGCAAATGGTACAATATTTCATGATTAAGGGGGAGCTTTCCATCAATAACAAGATCAAGATAACTTCGGATCTCTTTAAGACGAGCATCTAGCCCCTTAAGAGCTGCAAGTTTCCCAGTAACCTGCAACATTAGATATTAAGTGCTTTAATGTTCTCTAAAAGAAACATATTAATAAACTAATATAAGGAAGCAAATGTCCGAAGTCCAAACAAGTGCCTTTAATACACAAACTGAGGATACTAAATGCCAAAAGTCAATAAGTCATATACTTACCTCTGTTGCTAATGTACTGACAGTTGTATCCTTCACATCTCTGAGCAAGTGTTCCACTCCTACAGGAAGAACACAAATAAATCTTTAAAAAGAAGACTTTACCACTCATGGCACTAATCACAAGTGACGAGACATAGCCTACTGATATACAACCTTCTAAATTAGTACACAAAAGTTACTGACATGGAAACGAAAAAATTTCACCACGAAAACCTACCAATTTCCTCCACTTCGTGGGCAGCAATTTCAGAAGGAACATGGACAAATACCTTCTGGCTCTTCTGTGTTGCATTCTGCAAATGTTCAAGCATATTAGCTACAAGGCGTATTGGGAATTTCAACATTCAGCTTTGAAAGAAAGAATTAATATGGATTTAATAAATCATATTCATTGTAGAAGTACCAAACAATGCCCAAGTTTAGATTCCAACAATATGGCATATTCATTCTATATTCAAGCTAGATTAATTCTTAAAAATTAGGTTCTTAGTTAGATCAGAGACAAAGAAATGCAAAGGGCAACAACTCTACTTAGAATAAAACAACTAACAATTTAAAATAATCTAGAGCTTAACAGCAAGAATATAATAAGATTCAAACAGTTGAAGAGAGAAAACATCAACAGAAATTACATGGTACCTCTTTCACTTCTTCAACAGCATAATAAGCTTTTGTGGGTATTCCTAGCTCTTCCGGTTGAACATCAATGATAACTAATACGGGATTTGGAACGTAGCTACAACATAAAGAAAATGCAACGCTAGGGTCAGCTCAAAGGACAGCTTAGCTTAATGAATTTATAAAAGATCAACAAAGTCAGAGATCGCAAAATCAAAAATGCAAAACAGCTGAAGTCTGAAGATATAAATAATATAGCAGAAGTCATTATTTGAAACAATTTACTCAATATTACAAAATTGATATCATCCTTTCATGTTACACTAAACCACAAGAATACTCTATGTTTCTTGTCTAATTTACTCCATGTACAGGTATCAGGTCATAAACATCCAAGGAACATACAAACCAGAGCTCACTTTACAGCCACAGAACCATGACTAATATTGGAAAGCCTCCTTAATACCAACACCAAGTTCAAGACTTGGCATGTCTTTACAATTTTGTCAATAAAAAATACAACTAGATAGTTTTATATTTAATAGAGTGCCAGTTCTCAATACAATTATATCTCAAGCATACAAAAAAAAATCGTGGATGTCATCGCGATTGGGGTATAAGTCGCAATGTTGCGGACGCGGCACCTTGTAGTGTTGTGATTTGTTTCGCAAAAATTGTAATGTGAATTGTTAACTTGAATATCATACTAGCTCAATAGCATTTACATTAATAAAGCTTAATAGATCTTTAAGGACCTAACACACTTGAAAATAGATAATGAAATCTAATATGTTGAGATAAAAGCTTATAATAGACGTTACTCCATGATTTTTAATCAAGAGTTACATAACAGGGTTTTGGGGTTTGGCTATAGAATTCCGTTATAAAGAGGTTGTTCTAAAACTGAACGCAGAATGGCCTCCTTTTTATTCCATGATCTCAAGCACACTCTGACACCATATTACATGATTTTCTCTTTGCTTTCCTATTGTTTTTATTTATTCTCAATAAGAAAGCACCAGATATAATCTGCCAGTGTGTAGATCAATTTATGAGGTACCCTGGTCAAATTCAGAGTTCCTATTGCGGGACATGGTTTACTTAAGATACACATCAAGTTGAATTAGCATAGCTCATAGTAATTTTGTCAGATTCTCGTGACTCCAACAACCTCTATTTCTCAAATTGTAAGTACCCAGACTATCATGGCCCACTGTAGAATACAATGTATCGGGCTCTAGATCAATTCAATGGACTTTCATCAACAGACAAGATCTTAAAAGATAATTTTTGTAAAGAGTACTATGCCTAGCTTCAGCAGATTTTTTTTTTGCTTGAGATCTAGGCTAAACTACCAATTCATGAGGGAACCCATCAGTTGCTCTCCATATGAATATCGGCTAAAATTAATGAAGGAGAAACAACATCAAATAAGTCAGAGAAGTGGCAGAACTATATACAAGACAAGAACAGTACAAGCAAACAAATGCAGCATCTTTCAGAGTCCATGAAGTAAACAGTTGTCTTACTCATTAAACAATCTATGGATATCCAAATCATTCTCCCGTAGCTTAGGACCAGTGCTGTACCAGCCTACAACATGCTCCTTAGCTGAAATTAAGAAACATCGTAAGTTTAAAATCAGGTGCAAAATGAAGGTGTATGTTCAGAGATTACAAACCATTAATCCTCCTGAACATTGAAAACATAGATTCATGGTAGTTGTGATCTAGAAACCAGATTCCTGGGTCTTTGTCTTCTTCCTCGAAGGGAACTGCATAATCACAGCTAAATGAGTGAGACCACACACCGACAAAAAGAGGGAAGGAATTTCTCAGCTAGCAAGTTGCAATCAGCCAATCACCAAAAACATCAAGAACCAACATGATCAACAAGTTGAAACAAAAAAAATTAAGAATGTGATCTAGCTATATGATATTGACATGACTTTCAAATAACACAATGTATTGCATTGCGCACCACATGCATGATACAATCAGTAACAAAAAATTCATGGCATCTTACAAAGAGGTCGTCACAAATTCAACATCAAGCTAAACATTAAACAATGAGGCAACAAAACTAAATCAATAACTTAAGTGTACAAAAATGTACAGATTTTAACATTCGCATTGAAATATAAAGGTTGTAACCAAAAGACCCAAGAAAATTTTCATCAACCCAATTTAAGAATTGAGTGATGTGCAAAAACCGGAGCAGAGTTTCCACATAAGTCATAGTCCATGGAATTCAAAACTCTTAGATTTAGCTTCTTCTATTAGGCCATAACCATATTTTTCACAACTATTGTCAATTGGAAGGAAGAGACCCTTACTTTTGTCAAATAAGGGAGGCTTCTTCTATTATACCCTCTCATTCCTTTCCCTTTCATCTCTCCCTACCCTTCCTTTCTTCAGTTTCCCTTAATTGATATCCATGCAAAGAGCAAACGTGAAGAGATTCAGATGTAAAATGGTCAATTGCATCTTTTCATTTCCTCCCCTCCCCTCCCCTCCCCTCCCCTCCCCTCCTAAAGAAACAAGGGGCTCCCCTAACCACTTCTAATTATCTTCCATTCCTATCCTTATCCAGAATATTGATTTCCTAGCAAACAAACTAGGTCTTGGTCTATAACTGTTTTTGATTTGCTAACACTGTAACACAATAGTCAATACGCTCTCAAAAAAAAAAGTGATACAACTAATTCAACACAAATTATTATACGAGGTAGTCTCACTTTGAGAGGGAATTGGCTCCTGATTTGACGTCATTGTACTGAGAGACGGTCTCTCACACTAAAGCTAAAATGAATCAGTGCACCCGCATAAACATTACAAATTCAAATTGAGTGAACAATCCCTTAAAAATCATACATAAAATAAGCTATAAGTTAACCAAAAACCCTAGCAACAGTTCGTCTTTAAGTACCTAGCACTGTAAACATAAAAGCAAACAAAGTCCAGGTCAATAATTGTAATTGTTTGCTAATATTGTAGCACAATAGTCAATATCCTCTCACATAAATAACGAAACAACTAATTGAAATAGCTAACTGTGTAAATGGATCAGCATTAACAAAACAAATTCAAATTGAATGAACAATCCAATAATCATACCCAGAATATGCTATAAATTTACGGAAATGCCTATCCAAAATAAAATTGAAACTAAGAAGCGAACCTTAAAACCTAAATCTACACACCCTAAAATCAAACTAAAGTAAAAATGAAAAGTTTAGATCCAGAAATCACCTGCATAACTGTTAGTAATATCAACAGTACCCTTGGAAGAGCTACCAAGCAATACACCGACAACACGCTTCTTAGTATCGCGTGCAACACGATTGAAATGATCGACGATGCTAAGAAGCACTAATGGATGAACTACTACTTTTTGGATCGCCCTAAATGATATCTGCTGAGATTTAATTACATCCATGCTCGATTTACTCAACTCTTGGAAACCCTAATTTTTCAAAATTTTGATCTCTGACCTAAATTCAGCAAAGTTGAAGTACAAAATTGCTTGATTTTCCTCGAAGATGGAGAGGATTTCTTGTTCGGCAATCCGGTGTTAGTTTTGTTGCTCAGTTGCTCTTGCTTTTTTTTCAAACATCTTCCGTCTTTTATTCGATTTGCACTGTTTTTATATGAAGTTATGAACTAACCATTTTTTTTGGAAAAATTACCTAGAATAATTCGACCTATTTGTGATTTTTCTACAATAATCTTACTTATTAATTAACTATGAACATACCAACTTTAAGGGTATTTTCTATGGTAAATCCGGTGACCTAATGACTTGTTATAGTAAGTTTTTTTAAAAAAAATGATAAATATCAAAAAATTGTTCAAAAAAATTTATGATTTTTTTATTATTTAGAATTTTTTATGTAAATATTTTAAATTTTTTTCTAATTTTAAATTAATTTTAATTTATTGTTTTGGTGAATTATTTACTATAACAGGTCATCGGATTATCTAAGTTTACTCTAGGCAACTACCCCTTCAAGTTGAGATTATTCATGGTTAATCAATAGGTGGGTAAATTTTTCTTTTTTATTTTAGTTACTATTTCAGTGTGAGACGGGTCTATTAATACGTTACACGTCCATCAGTAAAAAATATAAAAAAAAACAACAACATTTGAATTTACACTTATATAGAAAGCGAATTTTTTAAATAGTTAAGCTGATCGAATTGAAGTCATTTCACGATAGAATGCCTCAAAAAAAATTAGTGTTTTTTACTACATGGACATATTGTCAATTCAAATATCACAATTTCAGAATAGATAATTTCTTTTAACTCCTCTATTCCATTGAAATTGCAGCATTTTTCATTTTGGTTCGTCCCACTTGATTTGCATCAGTTCTATTTTTGAATAATGGTCCACTACTTTCTTTTAATCTCATTTACACCTTTTTTAATTTCACCCACACAATCCATTCTCTCTTTTCATTTATTATCTTTTTTTAACATTTATCTACTTTCTCTTTGATGCAAATCAAGAGGACAGAGAGAGATAAGGTAAAGAAACTAGTCTAGACCCAAAAACACAAATGAAACAGAAAAAAACAACCAAAAGACTTGTTGACATTATACTTCCTTGTGGTTTAAGTAGTTATAGTTACTGTAACAATTATTGTTCAACTCATCTTATTTGACTAATATTTCTCTATGTATAAGGTAAAACATTGTCAACGTAGATCTAGTTTACCTTATCTTAATGCATATTTTCATAATATTATTTTTTTACAATTGTTATCATAAGAAATAAAGTTATAAAGATATTGAAGATTAAATTATGTATTAGATAACGTGAAAAATAGAAATATAACAACTATTGATTAAAGGAAATATTTAAAATTTAAAGAGAATATAAAACGATAAAAGTGATGAGGTGAGCTTCGAGTGTAATCTTAACCAGAAAGCAAATATTAATTTTTTATGAAAAATTTACCTTTTTTCTTTCTATTTTTATTTAGCCCAAATAACAATCCAAAACAAAATTTGGGTCGTGGGTTCAACAATTCTAGCCCTAATTTATTGGGGCCATTGGCAACACTAAGATCTATTTCAACGTGTGTTTTGACATCCAAAAAATTGAACACAGGTGCTCTCTTGAGAGACCGTCTTTTGTAAAAACGACTCTCAAAAGCCTAGCTCAAATCTATATTTAGAGTTGCAACTATATATTTAGAATTGGACTGGGCTTTTAAGAGTCATCTTTACAAAAGACCGTCTCAAGTAAGAATTTGGGAAGCTACAGCCTACAAGAATAACAAATCAAAATTGAGTTTATTATTATGTTTTAACAAAGTATCTACAAGCTTTTAAAATACTTCTATGATATGATATTATCGTGTAGATGTGTTAGTTGTATGAATTTGTTGCGATTGAGTTTGACTATATATGTTGCGGACTTAGAAATTTAAATTTTGAGATGGACATCGTTTCATTGCCATATTTATGAGTAATTTTTTAAAAAATATTTGTATATGGCAACAAAACCTAGCGATCGTCCTCTCGTAACCATAGGTTACATAATAACTTCAATTTAAAAAAAAACATATTTTAAAAATAGCGACTACACAAGACAATCATCTAATTACACAACATACAAATCTTTATAAAATTAAAGCAGGCCCGTCAAAGGCCCTGTGCAAGCAGCCCAGTAGCACAGGGCCCCCAAAATTTTGAGGCCCAATCTTTCATCCTTATATTCTCTAGATTTCTACCTTTCCTTTAACACAAATTCTTGTGAGAGACGGTCTTTGTGAAAGATCATCTCTGTTTGAACTGGCCCATAAAGAAAATGTAGAGTAAAAATAGATATTAAGCTTTGATGGGTTGGGCCTGAAAGGCGTCTTTCAGAAAGACGGCCTCTCAGGAGTTAATACTCTCTAAATCTTCAACTAAATTTTTTCTACTTTCTTAATTAATTTTTTTTGTTTTTTCCAAAAATTTTCAATATTCGAAATCAAAATTATACCTTCGATTTTTCGTCTCTTCGAATCCTCCATTACAACGGGCATGAAATTAATTTCGTTTCAGCATAATATTTTTTATTAAGACCCAATTTCAAAGTTTAGAACTAATCCTCAAAATGATTAAGACGGCCCTGAATTAAAGTATTTCGAAAGTAGCGATGACACTAAGATGGTTGCCACCTCACCATCACCTGTAATATACACAACAATTTTTTTAAAAAAAATTAAAAATTTACTATAACAATAAGGCGATCAGTAGTTTTCATCCAATCGTTACCACTCAAAAAGTATAAAAGATTATTTAGAGGCAGAAATTTTTTTTTATCGCTAGTTTTGTCGCCAAATTTAGAGAATAGAAACTTTTTTTTTCCGCCAAACTTAATTTTTTTTTTTGTAGTGTTTAGAGGTACAACACCATTTTATTTAGAAGAAGAAAATGTAGCATTAAATCAAATACTTTCTCCGTTCCATATTAATTGCACCATTTGCTTTTTCACACTCTCCAATATGTTAATTCGATCGTTAATATCTCTAATCATACATATCGAAAAATTATAAAAACTCAAAATTAATAAATTTTGAATCGAGACCATATATTCAAACAAGATCTCATATAACTATATTTTAACTTTTAGATTACCGACAATATAAAAGTCAATTTGCTTGATGAATAGTATCGTAGTCAACAATGTTGCAAGTAATAAAAAACGGAGGAAGTAGTAGTCGAAAATAATGTTAAACTAGAGCATAATTAGTTGATTTCCCATTTAGCCCTTTTTTAGCTTGATCTCCAAGAAAGTCTCAAATATTTTCCATCCCTCACTCATTATAAAAACCACGCACCCACTCCTTCATTTTGCACCCCTGCAATTCTGCAAACAGTACTAGTGTGTGTGTACTATTTAGACTATCTTTTTCTTTCTCGTCTCTGCAAATTCCAAGCTGAAACCGCTCAACAATGGCGTTCACTATTCCCATTCCTGAAACCCACTCCATGTTTCCTTCCTCCATCGTTAAGAAGTTCAACATTCCTGTATCATCTTCCTCTTCAGACGACAAAAAACTTCCGCCATTTCCACTTCCTGAAATCACATTTGCTATCTCTTCTGGAGATTACAGATCCAAGACGTGTGTTGACTGGAAGGAGACTACAGAAGCTCATTTTCTGAAAATGGAGCTTGCTGGTATGAAGAAGGAAGAAGTGAAGGTTGACATGGATGATGCAAGTCACGTGCTGACCATCTCCGGGAAGAAGATTCGAGAGGAGAAGAAGGAGGGTGATACATGGCATATAGATGAGATCAGGTCTGGTAAGTTCAGTCGTAGCTTTGAAATTCCTAAAAATGCAAAGATTGATGAGATTAAGGCTTCAATGGTGGATGGAGTTCTGAATGTGACTATTCCTAAGGTTGAAGCTCGTAGATCTATTCAGGTTTCTGATTAGCTTTCGGGGTTTTGAATATCTGGGTTGGTTTATTCTGGGTTGTTTTTTTGAATATCTGGGTTTTTTTTGGGTTTAGAATATCTGGGATTAACTATCTGTTTAATTTAATGATGGTTTAATATCTGATTGATGATGTGAGACAGTCTCTTGTAATCATCACTTTGTAAATATAATGAAAGTAATGAATTATGATATTTCAAGTTTTCTTTTTTTTTTTTTAATATTTCAAGTTTATATTAGTGATTTATAAATTTTAATCAAAATAACCTTCCAATGTCCTAATTAAAATTTAAGAATTGAATATACGTAATTTTATCATTGTTACACATTTGTTAATGAAAAGTAATAACACTATACGTAATGGTTTTTTTACTTCTTCATATATTTTTGCACGTTTGTGCAAATATATATAAGCGTAAATATATTCTCAAATTGTTAATTAAAAATTATAAAATATTAATTTTATTAAATTTGCATTAAAAACAATCAAACAAAACAACACTTGAGTATATATATATATATATATATATATATATATATATATATATATATATATATATATATATATATATATATATATATATATATATATATATATATATATATATATATATATATATATATATATATAGGGGAGGGATTCAATAAGAAGGGTATTGAAAATGAGAAGGGTAAAAAGGATTCTACACCCTTGATTTCACTTGCATAAAAAAATCTATGGCCACGATTGAGCTAAAAACACATAATTGTAAAAGTAACTATGTTACACAGAAAGGTAACTATGACATCGATTTTAAAATGTTCTTTTTTTATAACATAGTATCCTTTTTTGGATACATAGTAACCAAACAAAATTAAAAAAAAAAAACCCTTCTCATCCTTCTCATTTTAAAATCCTTCTCATTTGATCCTACATCTATATATATATATATATATATATATATATATATATATATATATATATATATATATATATAAATGAAGATTAATTGATAACTAATATAATAATAAATTAAATGTGACAATAATAGTAAATAAAAGTGGGTATAACTACATAATGCAACATTAAAAAATTTGCTTTTGTGTGCCGCAAATTTTTATTGAATTACGGATTACCCATGTCCTTTTCAAATCTTTAAAACCCTTTTAACATCTCTTTCTTAAAATCATATATTTACATTCAAATTTAAATTTCTCCAGATTGAAAGTTTAAAACAATAGATTTGACCATATAAACGATATATAGCGATAATTTGAAACCAAAGCATATAACATCTTGTTAGATTGATCTTCATGTTTTATTATACACGGGTAAATATGTAATTTCAACACTTAACGGTTTTTTTAACGTTTTTGACCTAATATAGCTACGGCAGATGAATTTGCAAAAGTTGAGTGCTATTTGGTAGAATTGCAAACAAGAATAGCTAGTTTGTGAATTTCACTATACCTGGTGCTTACCAGGTAGAATATCCCAAATTTAAAATTCCAAGGAGACTTGTTTTATTTGGATAATCGTCTAAGGTAGTTGAATTCGACTTTTAAGTCAAATAAAAGTTTCAATTTTCTTCGAATTCAATCTATTATCAAGTTTTCCATATGACTTAAGTGTAGCATATCAAATCTGTTGAACATTTTAGTGTATAATAATAATAATCCTAAGTATTTAGTCACCAAGTACTACTAAGGTAGTGGGACAGTTTATAAGTTCGTATTATACTAAGTAAAGCTATTCTAAATAGTGGGACGATATACGTATTAATTTACGTGGTCCAATTAAGGCATTATAAGATAAGACAAGGAAAAGAGTAAGGGGCGCCTCGTTTGGCTGACAGCCGACTCGGCGGCTCCCTTGATATAGCCACAGCCGAGTCGGCTGTAGGCTACTGGAAAAGGTTTTGGTCAGAGGGTTTGCGCCGAGTCGGCGCTCTCTTCTTTGGGCTCGTCGCCGACTCGGCGATGGGTCACTGGATTTTGACCGTTGCTTTTTCTTCCCGTTTTCTTGTGTTTAATGCCTTGGATTCCTTCTTAATACTCATATTCTCTGAGATTATGAAGGAGTATAATGCTAATTCATTAACAATATTGAATTGGGTGATTATGATTGCATTGAATCATAGTCAATTGGGTGATTATGATCATTGGCACCCCATATACTCTTTGAGTATAAATAGGTGCCTTGGGTGATGAAACAGATACACCAATTTTCTGAATTTTTGACTGTTGCTTTTTCTTCCCGTTTTCTTGTGTTTAATGCATTGGATTCCTTCTTAATACTCATAATCTCTGAGATTATGAAAGAGTATAATGCTAATTCATTAACAATATTGAATTGGGTGATTATGATTGCATTGAATCATAATCAATTGGGTGATTATGATCATTGGCACCCCATATACTCTTTGAGTATAAATAGGTGCCTTGGGTGATGAAACAGATACACCAATTTTCTGAATTTTTGACCGTTGCTTTTTCTTCCCGTTTTCTTGTGTTTAATGCCTTGGATTCCTTCTTAATACTCATAATCTCTGATATTATGAAGGAGTATAATGCTAATTCATTAACAATATTGAATTGGGTGATTATGATTGCATTGAATCATAATCAATTGGGTGATTATGATCATTGGCACCCCATATACTCTTTGAGTATAAATAGGTGCCTTGGGTGATGAAACAGATACACCAATTTTCTGAATTCCTTTACTATTCTCTCATTTGTTTTGCTTGATCAAGAGAGTAATTAACTTTTGTTCAAGTTGTACTTTGCTCATAATTCTCATAAACACATTGCTATTACATTTCATACTCTAAGTACTAAGGGTGTGTTGGAGTTGTTTGTATCTCATTGTGAATTTCCACTTCTAAACCCAAGTACCTTTGTGGGGGAAATATCACAAAAGGAAAGTGAGCACACGCCTACAACTTGTATCAAGTTTCCGGGTAACATTTGGTGTTACAAACTTATCTTCACTTCCTTTTGCTTTATAATAAGACTAGTATAAAACCCCGTGCAATGCACGGATTTTTAAATACGTTAATATTTCAATGAAATTTTAGACTAATACTAATATTAAATGAATAGGTGGGTAGTAATTATTTAAACATATATATTGTAATTAAAAGAATTAAATATAAAGAAACCCAAAATACGTTGTTAAACAAAAGTTTATAGATTTTGAAACACCTCAATATATATACTACATTCTAAGTGCGATGACATATTTTACCATCCCTGTCGCATATGAGAATTCTTTGTATTTTCCTTCTAGTCACTCTAAAAATGGCGATGTAAAATTGTAATGACTAAAAACAGGCTAAAGTAGGAATAGACCAATATGGGATATTGTTTGTCCTTGACTTTTATTAATTAATGTATAAATTTTTAAAAAAATGCAAATGTGTAAATATGGAAAGTCAACAAAATGCAAATAAATCAATTCCATTAATATCATCCAATGAAAAAAAGACAAATGTCATGCTCACATTCAACTTGTCTTTTTCTAAAATACATTAAAATTATTAAATTGTATGATTGTATTTTTCATTTGTGTCATCTAAAAAGGGGTTTGAAACAAATTCTCGGTTGTAATTTGTTTACATTATATACACTTTGTAATAAAATCTTTATCGTGGTCTATAGTAATTAAAATTCATGTCAACTAAAATCCTCCTTTTTCATGTAGTTCAATTCTAGCAATTTTGATACATATTCCTCTCCACAATGTTGTTTTCATCTAGAGCAAAAATGAATGTTTTAATGTAGTGTTTGGGAATTAGTATTTTATTTCAAATTATGAATTTCAATTATGAAATCATAAATGAAGAATTTGAGCATGATAATATTTGGGTAGTGATTCTCAAATTCTCAACTTTAACTACTTTAAAAACAATGGTGGAATATGATCCAAATCCAAATTTGAAAATTTTTAACTTGCCAAACAATAAATTTAAGCCAATACCAAATTTTAAAATAAAATCATCGTTTTCAACCATGGCATAATGAAATTCTTGAAGTTCTTAGGGTTGTGAAAGAACTAGAAACTATATGCTTTAGTCAATTCAAATATAGGAATAATTGAATGAAGTCAATGTAATAGAATGATTTTCTTTTACAAATAAGTGACAAAGATAAAACGAAAACACAATATTTGATCAACAATTGAGCATTATAGAATGTTGATAATTAAAATTAGCGTTTTTATTATTAAAATTATTCCACTTTGTTTTTTTGATTAAAGTTCATTGTTTTTTATACTTATGACGGATTATTTTCCTTTTTTCTTTTTTTATTCAATTTTATTAATATATTTGATTTAAAATTAAATAGTACTATGTGGTAGTTTATAAATATTTCATATCTTTAGATTTATTCCATTTACATTTTATAAAAGGAAAAATTACAAAAAACTACCTATTCTAATCGGTCACTTGCAAAAAACTACATATTCTAATTTTTTTTATAAAAAACTACCTTATATGATATTAACGTTTGCAAAACACTACCTCTTGACGGATTCAGTTAGTTGACCGTCAAATTTTACTTTGATTTGGCACGTGACTTGCACGTGACCTTCTTCTAAAACCCAGAATTGTTTTATTCCCTTTTTTTTTTCATTTCCCTCCTTTTATCCATGAATTGTTCTTCGAAGCTCAAATCAACAATTCATGAATTGTTTAGAGTGAGAAGAACACAACATCCAGATTTCTCCTCCTATTTTTTTTTAATTCCTTCTTCCTAATTTTATTCCTTCAACCTAATTTCTAATTCTCTTTCCTAATTTTTTTCTTGCTCTCTTTATTCTCCATTATTGCTTTTTTTAATTCCAGATTTCCATCAATCTTCTTATGAACCCTAACCTAATTCCGCCTCTTTTTCTTTGAGGCCCAAATCAATTCATGGATTCCTCTCACTCCAAACAATCCTTCATCTTCATCAATTTCATCATATGACCACAATTAAAACCTTCATTTACATGAATCAAAACCCATGAATCTAACCTCTACTTGGCCATTCATGTTTGAACCCAAATGGGGATCAAATCAAAACCCATTTTTCCTCCAATCAAAACCCGAATTCCAATCGAATCCAAACTCAACACCGAACTCTGATTCATCAAGTGAAGCAACAAAAACAATGTTAACCCAATTCAATGACAATAACCCAGAAAATTTAGAGGCAATTTGCTCTGTTTTAAACAAAAAAATCCCATGGCAGAAAGATATAATCCCAGAAATTGCAACAACAGTTTTAAGAATCAGATCAGGAATGATTAAAAGGATGAACCCATCATCAAAAATTGAAGAACAAAAGAAGGAAACATGGTTGTTGTTCATGGGTTCAGATGATGATGGAATTTGAAGGGATTTCTAGAAGGTCTGTTTGGATTTTGAGAAGAAGTGAAAAAATAAAGAAATAAAACATTTGAGAGGTATAAAAGAAGGTCACGTGAAAGTCACGTGCAAAGTCAAACTACATTTTGACGGTCAACTAACTGAAACCGTCAATAGGTAGTGTTTTAGAAACGTTTATATCCATTAAGGTAGTTTTTTGCAAAAAAAAATAGAATAGGTAGTTTTTTGCAAGTGACCCATTAGAATAGGTAGTTTTTTGTAATTTTTCCTTTATAAAACTCATGATTAATATTTAAGATATCTCTAACTCTCGAAAAATAAATTCAAGAGTCGTACAATAAAATCATAGAAAATAGTATTAATTAGATATAGAGTTGTTCATGGGCGGGTAGCGACACCAAAAAATTACCCGCGGGTATGTCCGCCCGCCCGCTTAGTTTAATATATTATTTATTAAATAATTAATTTTATTGAATATTAAACTATACTACTACATGACTCATACCCGACTTTAGTTTATTACTTTTCTACTAGCCTTAAGGTTTACTTCTTTTAGACTTTAATATTTTTAACCCTCAAAGCACTCAAGCTATCGACTATCAAAATTCGAACAAGTAGCCGACTCCACCGTCTATATTCAATATTCAAATAATTTGATTATTTTGAGACTTTATATATATTTAGAGTATTTTAGATAATGTATTGTATTTTTTTTGTTCTTATAAAAACTTAACTATATAATATGATTTATGTTTTAAATTTTTATATAAAAATATCCGCCTACCCGCGGGTCCCGCCCGCTTTAAAAATGGGCGGGTAGCGACAAAAAAATATGCCCGCGAATGCGGGCGGCCTTTTGAATATTTGAGCCTGCGGGTAGAATTTTTAGGTGCTACCCGGTTCGCTACTCGCCCAAGCCCGTCCATGAACAACTCTAATTAAATATACATAAGAGGAGATAGAGAACCAACTCTCATTTATGTTGGGGAATCCACAAGACAAGCTATTTATCCTTTGAAATAAATGTTGGAGTGGTATAAGACTATAAAAAAGACTTGTACATGATTTTTATTGGTTTGAAAAATCATAAGAAAATATATCAAGAGAAAATAGGGCAATGGCAAATTAAAGATTCCAAAGAAATACATTAATATAGTGAATGATATGTATTACGTGAAGAAATATATTAGGACACATGAAGAGGCAACAAAGGATTTTCATATCACATTTGGCCTTTATCAAGGCTCGACCCTAAATCCCTTTCTTTTTGCAGTGGTTTTGAATAAGATAATTTGATCAATAGAAATACATTAATATAGTGAATGATATGTAAAAGTGCATGTTAATTGCTGATTACATTGTGTTTTTAGATGAGACCAAGAAGGGGGTAAATGCTAAGTTCAAACAATAGAGGCGATAATTGGTGTCACAAGAGTTCAAATTAAGTCGGCTTAGGACGAAATACATAAATTGTAACTTTAGGAGAAATGAGATTACAAGAGGCACCATAAAGCTGGAAGAGAAAGAACGCACTTCATGTGGATGGTTCAAATACCATGCATACATATTTCAAAATAGTGGTGACAATCTGACATCCAACAAAATGTGGTCCATAGAATTAAGTGTTGGTGGCAAAAACAGAGAGTGACTACTAAGAAATTATGTAATTGAGGTGTGCCTATATAGCTTTAGTGTAAATTTTATCGAACGATCATTTGAATCACGTACGTTACTGTATAAATTAAAATGTTGGGCTTTTAGAAATGATCATAGTAGGAAGATCAGAGTAGACAAAATGTGAATGCTTCGATGGACAAGTGGACATACCTTAAAGGATGGAATCTAAAATGAAGATATAACAAAGAGTTAAGAAGTTGTAAATAATGAGGAAAAGATGAAAGATAATTGTTTAAGATGGTTTAGGCATGTGCTATAGAGTATTAGTGAGCCAATAAGGAAGATCAAAAGTTGTAGCTCAAAGAACTTAAAAAAAGGGCAGTGATGACCGAAAAAGACTTTGAGGGCAGAATTGGAATGGGATATGAAGGATCTAGAAGTACAGATTGAGATGGTAAAAAGTCGAAATGAATTAAGCAAAATGATCCATGCGAAAACATTGGTGACCAACCTAAATTTTTTGAAATTAAGACCCTGACATTATTACTGTTATTCTAAGGATGACATAGACAACTACAAAAAATATGATCACAAGAATATTGTTGCTTTTGTACGTGAGCACTATGACATAATATAATGTCATGATTCCATGATGTATACCTAAGACAAAGAAAACCACCATTTGTGATTCCATTAACTTGACTCACTCATATTTGCCTTGTGTTTTTTTTCTTTCCTTTTCTTTTTCTTTCATTTCATCCACTAATTTGCCCTATCTTTTTCGTGGATGAAAATACAACACACACTCTCCATCATCTACTTTATTTAGATACATATTGGACCATTTTATTTGTGAATTATTTTTGATTAATGATAGAATTTAGAAAATGAGTTTAGACAATTTAAACAAGGAGGAGAAGAAGCAATTCACTCATAAATCCAAAGAAGGTTCACTACTAAAACCAATTCGTGATAGTAGGAGGTACTCCTTGATTTTATACAGTTATGCATACTCTTTTCTTTCTCCGATGTGGGACAACTCACATGTGGGTAACACATGGGCACTTCAACAGTCACCCTTACATGTGAGTGTCCTTACAATTTTAGCCCACCAAGGGTTACAAACCTATTGAGAATGAGCATCGAATTAAAGGCCCCTTAACCAATGGTAAGATTAAATGCCCAGTATAAAGGCCCAACAACAAACTGGGCCCTGATACCATGATAGAATTTAGAAAATGGGCCTGGGCAACCCAAAAGGAGGAGAAGAAGCAATCTACTTATAAATCCAAAGAAGGTTCACTACTAAAATCAATTGGTGATAGTAGGAGTTGCTCTTTGAGTTTTTAAAGTGATGCAGAATCTTTTTTTCTCCGATGTGGGACAATTCACATGTGTGTAGCACATGGACACTTCAACAATTAAAGGTGAATCATATGGTATAAGTTTGAGTCTCAATATATACCTATAGAGATAAAATTGTTTAATGTTAAAGACGAAAAAAATATATATAAATCTTTTGATTCATACATATTGTTTTATTTTTTTTTTGGTGGGGCTGTTGAGAGTTAATAAATAGGTGGGAGTTTTGAAGGATAATGGATTAAATGTGCGAGTATTCTAGTTAATGTTTCTTTATTAGTATTATTAGTAATAATACTAATTAAATGTGGAAAAATTTTATAAAAGTGTTGCCACTGGGGTTTGCCGCGTTAACTTGATGATAACATGTGAAATTTCCCTTTATTTTATTTATATGCGTTTTATTTATCTCCCATGTTGCAAGAACTTCTCTTAATCTTTCTTGAGTCGAGGAACTTTTCTGGACGCATTCTCCTTTATGGGTATGAGTTGTCATCGTCTTTACTTCTCCAGACCCTGTACTTCGTTTTCTATAATGGAATACATTGAGTAGGACGATGGTGAGTATTATTAGTAATAATACTAATACTAATTAACAAGTATATTAGTATTATTAATAGTTTTGATATTAGTATTAGTATTATTATTTTTTTTTTGATAAACTCCATACAACCCAAAGGAGAGTGAGATGAACCATATAAAATAGACCCCATTCCAAACAAAGGGGCCAAAAGTAGCATCATATTCGTACAATGTACAGAAGATATCAATGTTATTATTATTATAAGTCATAGTCTTGGTACTACTGGAGTTAATTGAAGAAAACGATGCAATTCTCATTAATATGTCGAGTGCGTCCTTGCCTAACCCCCCAAAAGTAGAGAAAGCGAAGGGATGAATTTGTAGCCATTCTCCTCGCACTTAAATGTGCATTTTTTCCTTTTTCTTTCTTCAACATTGGTTAAAATTATTATTGTTATTGCTATTGCTATTACTATTGCTATTATTGTAGCTATTGTTATTGTTATAATTGTTATTATTAGTAGTAATAGTATATATAACTAGTTTTAGTATAATATCAGTGCTATAATACTGCTATTATATTAATAATAATCATTTGTATTGTAATGGCATATTAAAATTATTAATATTAGTATTAGAATAATATAATTAGTAATTAGTATTATTATCTGTATATAATTACTAATTATTAAAGCATTATTAGTATATTAACTATAGGATTTTCGTGCCAAATTAACTATATATGTTTCGGAACAATTATTTCATTTCAAATTATAGATTTCAATTATGAAATCATAAATGAAGAATTTGAAAATGACAAGAATTGGGTAGTCATTATCAAATTCTCAACTTTAATTACTTTAAAAACAATGGTGGAATTTGATCCAATTTCAAATTTAAAAAATTTTAATTTGTCAAACATTATATTTGAGCCAATTCCCACTACAACAAACTTAGCTTTTTGCGACATTGGATTTAGTGACATTAAAAAAATGTCACTGATTCATATTTTTAATGTAATAATTATTGATTTTTATTTTAAGTTTCACCATAAAAGTGATCTAGCGACACTTAATTTGATCTTTAGTGACAAATGTAATTGTCACTATAGTCAATAGTGACATTTGTGAGAAATATCATCAGATCTTATGTCGCTAATAGCTTTAGTGTGACTTTTTAATATGTTGCTAAAGGGTCTAATAAATGTCACTAAATCCTCTAATATATACACTATAAGAAATTAGAAATAACGACATTTAAATTAAATGTCGCTAAATATATCCCACTAAAAGCAAATTATGTTGTAGTGTCCAAATTTTTAAATAAAATCATTATTTTCAAACACGACATAATTTATTTTGAATTTATATTCATACGTACGTAATTTGATAGGAATATTCTAACCTAGCTTGATGGAGAAACAAAGAAACAACATGCTTTTCATGATAAAAAAAAAGATGTCATACATGTACGTGACAACGACTATAACAATATATTTTTGTGGAAGTAAATACACCAAGTGGTCCGTTTGATCAAAACCAAAATAATCTTGTCCATTAACACATTGATTTGTGCATAGGTGGTACGAATTCCTTAATAATAGCCTAATAGGGGTGATTTGTAAACTAAAAAAAAAAAAAAAAAATTGTCAAGAATAATCTCAACTATCACCCGTTGGCCAAAAATAATCACAACTAAGAATTATTTTTTAATAATTCTAATTATTCATCGAATTTGTTCAAAACAGTCTCACTCCCTCCATGACCGGCTGCAGCAGGTATTTTGTGTTTAATTTTCTTTTACCTTTTTTTTAACTCACTTTCATCAAATAAGAAGATTTACCCTTTATCTTCATTATACTCCATCTTGTTCTTTAAATATAATAATAAAAATTTTAGCCAATGGGTGATAGTTGGGATTATGATGTTAAACTCAAATAGCAGGTCATATCGATCTTTAGAAGAAAATTGAGAGCAGAAAAATAATTAAAA
The DNA here is from genome assembly GCA_019776075.1 of Amaranthus palmeri. Taxonomy (NCBI): domain Eukaryota; kingdom Viridiplantae; phylum Streptophyta; class Magnoliopsida; order Caryophyllales; family Amaranthaceae; genus Amaranthus; species Amaranthus palmeri. The sequence continues at coordinate 767,548 of JAAKBH010000300.1, forward strand.
GGTAATATTTTAAATAAATCCCAAAAGTAAGGTTTTTGAAAGTAAATTTTTCATTAAATAATAATAAAATATGCGAAACAAATAAAGATAAGAAACGTTTTAAATCTTTCCCCCTATTATATCCTACCATGTCATAATGTGATTTTGTAAGACAAACTCGCTGAGTATAAAACTTAATAGAGTTGTTCATGGGCGGTTTTGGGCGACTAGCGAACAGTTTAATGCCTTGAAAATCAGTCTGATGACTCAAATATTCAAATATCCGCATGCATTTACTAACCTAATTATTTGTCACTACATACCCGCCCATTTACTTAGCGAGCAATATCCGCGGTGAGCAAGCATTACCAATATAAACACTACAAATACAATACAAAACACAAAGTTAAGTCTTAGCAATAATTAAAAATTAAAATAATACTCCCTCATATTCATCTTGAATGTCTCATTTCCTTATTTAGTCAAGTCACTCTAAATGTCTCAAATCTATTTTGGGTATGCCCATTTTACCTATTTACCTTTACTAAACTTAACTTTTTCACACCGATACACCTACAATCCCCACTTTACCCCTATTAAAATTTAAAAACGCTACACTATTTTCCTTTACGTGTGGTCTGATTTGGCCATTTAAACAATGGTGAACTCATTAGATAAATAGGAGGGAGTACAATGCATTGTAAACAAATTTTGCTTCAATGAATGTATTTGACGATTTTAAGGGTTACAAATGTAATTTTAGCTTTAACGTTTTTAAGGGTTACAAATGTAATTTTACTTTTAACGTTTTTAAGGTTTTGTGATTTCCCAAAATATCGACAAAATTTTCTATTTTAGACAACATAATAGATAGATGTGATGTTCTACCGACATACATGAGGACAGCGGAAGAATTAGGAGACTCTATTTATCGCTCTATTTAGTACTGACTCCATTCAAGTTTACTAGTCCCATTTGATCAAACACGGATTTTAAAATAGTACTGGGGTCTATTGGAAAAGGTGGTAGTTAACTAGTTCGGTATTTTAATTGATTAAATTAATTGTAAAGATGGTAGTGGAGTATTGGAAATTGGAAAAGTGAGGGTATTTAGGTAAAAAAAAGGATAGCCAAAAAAAGAAATGGGACAAGTAATGAAGAATTGCCAAAAAAGGAAATGGGACAAGTAAACTGGAACGGAGGGAGTATTTATTATGGTTGAATAATATCTTTTGAGAATATTTTGAGTATATCGTATATTTGGTGTATCCTCATTTTGAGTATATATTGTATATTTGGTGTATCCATATATCTTTTTTTTTACCACGTATCCATATATCTTTGGTAATTAATTATAGGAAAATTCCACATGGTAGCATTGAGTTGTCATGAAATGCTATCGGTAGCACTCTTTTAAGAAAATTCCACATGATAACATCCAGTTTATGCACAAACTGATGGTCGTAGCATATTCCGTTAAGTTTTTGTTAAATTCCGTTAAATTCATCATTTTGTAAATTTCTTTTTCCACATGGCAGCATCCAATTTTTGTTTAAATCACTATTTTAACATTTAATTCACTATTTTAACATTTAATTCACCAATTTAACGTTTAATTCATTAACGCCCATAAATATTGTAATAATTTTGTTTTCATTCAAAAATGACACGAATTATTTAGTGACATTAATATCACTCGTTTAAAAATGACACGATCTATTGGAGGTTCTGAGCATGCTCAATATGTTTGACTGCATAGAGCCTTCAAAAATTAGGTCGACCACATAGAGCCCCTAAATATTAAAGGCCTTAATATTAAATTACTTGGTATATGTTAGATGTTAAAAATACAAAATACTACTCCGTCCCTTTTAGATTGCATCAAAGAGAAAATGGTATAATTTTAAGAAAGTGGTAATAAATGAGGCGAGAGAATGAATTGTGTGGATGATATTAAAAGAGAGTTAAAATGTATGGATGAGATTAAAAGAAAGTGGTGGGCCACTATCAAAAAAAAGAAATGATAAATTAAGTGGGACGGACCAAAATGAAAAATGATGCAAATTCAATGAGACGGATGGAATATTTTTTTAAAAAATTATTATTTTAAAAAATACATAGAGTCTTTATAAAATTTGTGGTTATTGAGCCCCGTACACAATTGCCTATCCCGAATGCCCAAAGAATTGCCCATGCATGCATGAGGTCAATTTGAAAGCACTAGTCTAGGGTCCAGGATACGTGTAATTGAAATATTTCTTATACTATTAGTATACAATAATTTTCATTTTAATTTAAATTAATTGAGTTAGTATCATTTCAAAAAAAATATATTTCAGGCTCTAATACTTCCTCCGTTTTATATTAGTTGCAACATTATGATATAGATTTTTATTTATTCACAACTCTTATTTTTTGATTAAATTTTAATTTATAAGTTTCACAGTCAAATGAGATCTTATTTAATTCGTCTTGTTGCAAAGATTATTAATATGAAATTTTTATAATTTTTTATTATCTGTAATTAGAAATATTAAAGATTGAGTTAATGTATTGGATTGCGTGATAAAGTAAATGTTGCAATATTTTGGAACGGAGGAAGTATGTCAAAAATAATTGAAATAAACAAAAATTTAAAACTTATTGGGGTTGTTTAGCAAATTAGTCTATTAAGTAATTTTAGCTTATTTTGATATAAATAGAGCGTTTGATGGTCAAACTATCTAATGCCAGTGTTTGTTGAAATAGCTAGTTGAAACCACTTATGATATATAAATAAGTTGTTTTTAAAATCAACTGGTTAAACCAGTTAATAAAATCAACTGGTTAAATCAATCACTCTATTATTAGCTATCAGTCATTTACTAAACATCCTATTATAAATTTTGATCCCCCATGTGATTAAATATCAAGTACGAAGTTTTCTCTATAAATGCGAGAATGCTCTATGCTATAGGCTATATAGCTAACAAGTGTCAAAACAAAAAAAAAAAAACGAGAGCCTCTTAAAAAAAAAAAAAAAAAAAACTAAATTTCAGGTGATAATGGAGACAAAGAAATTTTTGAGGATGAAGGAAGGTGATGGAGAATTCAGCTATGCTAGGAATTCTACCCTTCAAGTAATTTCATTTTGTTTTATTTTTTTATTATTATTATTATTATTATTATTATTATTATTATTATTATTATTATTATTATTATTATTAATATTATGCTAAATAAATGTAAAATTGTCAATTAATCTAATGGTTAAAGGCTTTCTTGATGATATGGTACATAAATTATGACGCTTTTACAGTTAATTTGTCTTAATATGGTATCAGAGGTCAACTTGGCAGATAGCTCATAGATTGAGTATAGCATTTTGATTCTTATCACTTAGAGAAAAGATTAATTAATCTCGTTTTTGCATGTTGGGAATTTGACCTATCCAAATTAAAAAAAATTTAAGGCCTTAAGAAAATTCTTTTATATTTTGTTAATTTTATGGTCAGATATATGTTATGCCATCTTGATTCGTCAAGGGGTACGTAAACTTTAATTTGATATATTTATTGTAATTGTGATAAGTAAAATGGGAAATGGGTTGTTAATTAAGATACAAAAATGGTAATTTGGATGAATTATAGAATGTTATTTACTATTTAAAAAAAATGTGATTAAGCAAATTTTAATTGATTTTCACATAAGCAAAATATTAATAGTTCGTCTATAGACTAACCACCTTAGTGATAAACTTAACTCAAATTTATGATTGAGAAATTTTTAAATATTTTCTCCCTTTGGAAATACTTGCTATATTTTGGTAAAGGTGTTAATCATTATTCAAGCTTAGTTTTATATATTACCGTTAATGTGTAGAAAAAATATAGTTAACTGGTGTCTTGTTTGAATCGTTTAATTGCATACTTTCATAATATTAACTTTTTATAATTTTTAAATGTGTATAATTTAATATATAAATAAACAAAATAACGCTTGAATTGCGAAAAGTCAAATATAACAAGTATAATGTAACGCAAAAAAGTACTCCCTCTTATTCACTCAAGTTGTCCCATTTGTTTTTGGGCAGTATTCACTTATCACTCTTAATTTGTATTTTACTCTTAATCTATAAGTTAAAACATAGTCATGTTGGATCTTGTTTGATTCGTCTAAATACAAATTAGATTATTAATATCAACTTTTTATAATTTTTAATTGACAATAATTTGAAATATTAAGGGCTAATATCGACAAGTGTGAAAAAATGAGACAACTCATGTGAATTGGAGAGAGTATGGAGAAAGTCTAAATAAATAACGGTTATTTGTGAGGCTAATAAATCACCCTTATGTGGTATGATGTGATAGGGTGAGAAGTTTATTGTTTAATTTATCTTTTTTGAGTTTATTTATTTTAATATTGTTATTTTTCTTTTTTATAGTAATTTACAAATTACAGTTATCCATTAAAAAATTTTGGGGAGTATGTTACACCATAGATCACCTCACTATCACCATCACCAATCACATCCTCAATATGAAAATACCCGTCCTCGTACTCGTATATGGGTAAAGTAGGCTTAAATGAGTTTTAAACTTGTTGTGACGTACACGCATATACTCCTTCCGTTTCATTTTACTTGCAATATTTACTACTCCCTCTGTTTTCATATGTTCTTCTCACTTTCCCCATTTGAAAATTTTTAAAAGTTCTTCCCATTTAGAATCTTTCTATTCTAGTAACCAATAGAATTCAAGGAAATTATTACACTTACACTCTAATCTATAAAAATTAATTTAGATGTTAATTCCCAATGCATTTACTTTACATAAACCCAATGAACTTTAATGAACTTATTATACTTACACTTTAATCAATAGAACCTTTATTTTTTTATATAATTTTACTCAACTCTCATAGAATCTATTTTGTAATTATAGTTTATATTGGTTTCTTCCCAGATTCCAAATGGGAAAAACAAATGAAAACGGAGGGAGTATTTTCAGAAGTTTCATATTACTTGCAACATTACTATTATTGCAAAAATAATCTACTTATTTTATCCTCAGTTTATTTCTACCACATATCACCATCAATCATACATCATCCCATTAATTATTTAATATACCCACAACTACTATCTACTTATAATAATTTTTTATTTCTATCCCACATATCACCATCAATCATACATCATCTCTACTTTTATCCAAGGTTGTTAGGATCGGGATTCTTTGTAGGATCGTTGAGGGGGTAGGATCGAAATCGGTAGAATCGGATCGTAGGATCGTGTGATCTTACAAATATGCATTTATATGCTTTAGATAACTATTTTCAATTGTATTTGTTCTTTTTTATGTTTTAAGGTTTAAATTAACACTTATTTGACTTCAACTATTAAGTTTTGTAAAAAATATCTTTAATAATCATTATTAAAATTCAAATCGAGAAAAACGTGAATTTTAGTCAAATTGATATAATTATTTAGATATATTCATATATATACATAAGGAAAATCTGGATTATACGAAATTTTTATACAATTGAAACTACCCTAGTAGGATCGGATCGTAAGATCGTAGGATCGTAGAATCGTGTTATGATCCTACCACTTAAATCCTGGAGCTAAGTAGGATCGTGCGATTCTACCAATTTAAGATCCTGCCTATGATCCGGATCGGTTGCCTAATTTTGGATCGTAAGATCGTAGAATCGGTGATCAGGATCGAGATTCTGATAACCATGCTTTTATCATACTGATTTGACAGCCCTTAACCATGAACTTACACTATTAATTGAGTTGGTTCGTAGACATGATAACAAAAGCTAACGTTAAAAAATGTCACAGGTTAAATATCATCTACCCTTATTTGAAATTGAACATTTAGCATCAGATCATACAAGGAGGGTATCATATAACATATCACGAGACTTCAGCCATTATTTTAAGCTCTAAATTGAATTGTTGCCTTGACAATTTTGTGGTGATTACTAAATGGTTAACTAACTTATTTTTTTTGTTTACTTATTTTGTAGGGAAGAATACTAGATCAAGTCTCAAAACCACTAATAGAATATGCAATTAAATCATTATTATCAAATGATAATAATGCACATTCTCTTGAGATCTTCAATGTAGCAGATTTGGGTTGTGGAGTGGGCCCATCACCAATTTCTTTTACATCATATGTTATTGATACTATAAATGAGATTTATAAGGATTTGAAAATGGACAATAATCAAGTACCAAAAATAAATATGTTGATGAATGATCTTCCATCAAATGATTTCAAGTTGTTGTTTCAAAATTTAAAGAAACTTGAAGAATCAAAAGGAGATGATTCTATAACTTCATGTTTGTTCATGGGTGTATATGGATCATTTTACAATAGATTATTTCCTCAAAATGTTTTGCACTTAGTTCACTCTAATTATGCCCTTCATTGGCTCTCTCGGGTACGCTTTTCTATCCCTATCTCTTTTTATCATCGGGATTTATCTTTTCGTGTATATGAAATATCATGTAAATTTAAGTCAATGTAAGCTTTTAGTTGAATTGATCAGTACTTACTACTTAATATCAAAAAACATTACGATGAAAGATCTTGGGTTTAAATCTCAAGTGATTTTTTATTCAAGTGGAATATCTCAACCGAAAGTTTATGTTGATTGATAGTTTAATGAAATCATGAAAAAAACTTGAATATGTTATATTCTTTATTCATCGATTCGAGATAAACTATCACAACATACATTCAACGATAAAATTTTGCTTAAAGTTAAACATTTACCTAATTCATGTCAAATAACCCACTCAACCAAAAAGCTTAAGCTAATGGTTGAGGCCCTAAAATATGTTATATACTTTAACACGCTTTCTCACACGAAAGCCCTTTAGGCTAGAAGTGTACAAAATGCATCATGAACTCTCCTAATACTTGGCGTAGAATATTCCACTATTTCGAACCCGTTATTTCTTGTCACGTTAGCTCTGATACCACATGTCAAAGAATCAACCCCACCAAAATCTTAAGTTGATGGTTGAGGCGCCAAAATATATTATATACTCTAACCGTTCATCATATTGAGCTTTGATTTGATGAATATATATTGATGTGTGTTAAGGTACCTCCTAGTATTTACAATGAATATGGAAGATCCAAGAACAATGGGAAAATGATAGTGTGTGAGACAAGTCCAAAAGAAGTGGTTAAAGCTTATCGAGCCCAATTTCAAAAAGATTTTAGTCAATTTCTCAAATGTCGTTCTTGTGAAGTTGTAAGCAATGGTTATATGGTGCTAACAATTGTGGGTAGTCCTTCAATGGTTCCTCACCATCCTTGCTCAGCTAGACTTCTATGTGAAGTCTTGGATAATCTTGTTTCAAAGGTACTTTCTTTTTAATTTTATTCATATTACTCACCACTAGGGGTGTTCAATGAACCGGGCCCTATTTTGAGCCTTTATCCGGCTCGTTTTTAGGAGGGCTTGGTAAGGGTCGGGCTGAAAATGGGTCATGCCGAAAATAGGCTATACTATAATTAGAATGAAGTTGACTATAAAAGGACTCAATAAGAGCCTAAAATGGGTCTTTGTAAATAATACTCCCTTCGAATCATTTTAGATGTCCCATTTCCTTATTTGACAAAATCATATCAATTGTCTCATTTCCTTTTTTTTTTCTCTTTTTTTTTACCTAAATACCCTCACTTTTCCAATTTCTAATACTCAACTACCACCTTTACAATTAATTTAATAAATTAAAATATCCAACGACCAACTTTTTAATGGACCCAATCCCACCCTTAATAACCATGAAAATCCAAATGGGACATCTAAAATGATTCGGAGGGAGTATAATTGATGTATAATTTAAATATTATAAATGACAATGTCAATGAAATTATTAATATTTTCTCAATCTCATTATTATAAATTATATTTTGATTGTTATAAAATGATAAATGGGGATTAAAATAATTTTTAGTAGTGAAAATGGGCCGAATTGGACCTGATCGGGCTTTGAAATAACTCGCATGTGGGTAATAATGGGTAATTTAACGACAAATATATATGCTTCTAAGTTCTAACATATTGTGTACTTTATGCATGGGCATGGCAGAGATTGATAAAGGAAGAGAAAGCAAAGTCATTTGATCTACCATTACATTATCCATCCAAAGAAGAAATTGAAAGTACAATTAAAAAGGAAGGATCTTTTTCCATTGAGAAATTGGAAACATTATATGATTGTTTTGCTAAAGAAATTAATGACATTGAGGCAAAGGCTATTTCCTCAGCAAATTGTATTAGGGCAGCTATTGAAGTCTTGGTTACTCATCATTTTGGACACCATATTTGTCATCTTTTCTTTGATGAGCTTGTTCGAGTTACTATTCAACACTTCTATAATGAACCAAATCCATCGGTCGAGCTTTTTAACATTGTGGTTATGCTTAGAAGGAAGATGGATTAAAGCATGGGAACCGAGGCGCGGACCTGCCAAGGTTATAGCTCGATTATAGCTCGATTGTCAGAAAACTAACTTAGTTAAAAGTTTATGTTGATGATTGATGTTTTCAGATATGTTATTTGTTTAGGGTTTATGTGAGGTAGGTTACGTTTAAAGTGAATATTTTAAATAATTAAAGTGCGTTATTTAGTATTTAAAGTGTCAATGTTAATTTTCAAAATGATATGTTGAAGTTGAACCTTAAAGAAGTAAAAATGAGTATTTTAATTATAAATATGGGTGTTTTTATTTAATTTAGCTGGACTACTTACTAAATTTTAAGACTAACCCACAATGAAATCTTATTACACAAAATCTGCGTAAGACCGTCCTATTCTAAGATTACAACTGGGCGGGCCCATTACAGGCGCGCGTGCTACATGCGCGTGCCTATTTTCCTCCAGAAATTTTGTTTTTCATTTCTGGGCATTTTTCAATTTGGACCTTAAAGGTATCGATTTTGACCTTAAAGATACCAATTTCAACGTAAAATAGTATTTAAACATATCAATTAAAGTAAAATTTTCAATTTGAACCTATAAGTGATCAATTGTGGCGTGAAAGTGATCTATTTCTACCGAAATTGAAATTGATATCTTTAAGGTCAAAATTGATATCATTAAGATTAAAATTGAAAAATGCCCAAAAAATAAAAAGGGAGAGAGAAAGCATGTAAGGAGTGCGATGGGCTGGAATATTAGACTGTCTTATTTTAAGACGGTCTCTCCCAAGATCGTCTGATCTTATTAAATAAAAGTTTGTGTTTAGTTATGTTGGGCCTATTAAAATTTAGCCCTAATTGATTAAACCCTTCGTTGCATTGTTGCTGGTCGTACATAATTTACACCAGTAAGTCTCATGGAGACGGTCTATTCTATAGACGGAATTCATGAAGCCCAGCCCAAAATATAACATAGTATATTTGGGGTTATAATAAATTATTTGGGGTTATAGAAAAGTATATTCGAGGTTATAATACCTTACATTTAAGATTATAACATAATATAATTAATATTATAATAAAAAAAATCAATTAAGCGAAATAGGCTGGTCCAATTTTGTGGTCTATCCTATAGACCGTCTCTTGTGAGATTTTGTGAATTTACACCCCTTGGTACATAATGAAAACTATGGAATGGAAAATAAATTCTTAAATTAAATGGTTTTATGATGTGACTATTTTTATTGGGCTTGTTTCATGGTGAGACATTCTGATACAAGACGAGTTGTTAAAAAAATTACTCTAACAGATGGTGTAGGCTGTGTAGCATATTACACAAAAAAGATTTGTCGAATCAGATTAATACATATGTAGATAGTGTTCAACCCTACTTGTCAAGAATTTAGAATTTGCCCTATTCATTAAAGTATAGCTTGAAAATCTTATTATTTTCTATAAAGAATAAATTCAACTAAATATTTTAATTGATGGTTATGATTCTGACTTACGTAATATGTTATCTACTCTATTATTGGGGGTGTTTGGCAATTGTATGTTGGATGTTAGCGGTTGACTTTTTTAGTTGATTTGTTTGACCAGCTGGAAATGTTGACTGTTTTTGTTGGCCTTTAAGCTAGTTGTTTGTGGAGATGTTTTGTAATTTGAATATTGGTTGTTAGCTGTTTATTGTAGGTCAACAAGCTAAAAGCCAGCTAAAGTAGCTTTTTCATTTTGGTTTAAAAGCTAGCTTTTCAGCTGCTTTAAAAGTCATTTGCCAAGCACTTTTTTTGGCTGATTGACCAACTAACAAGCCAAAAGTCAAAAATCAACCAAAAAACTAAGCGAAAAGCTATTTGCCAAACACCCCATTTTCAAAGACATTAAACGTTAGTTATGAAAATATTCTATGCAATAGCTCAATATTTGCCGCTAATCGTACTTATCTTTTTCTAATTTAATCGTTTTAAATTACTTAATTAGCACTAAACCAAGAGCTCAAGTAATTAATTTTAACATAGTCATCATACATATACTAATTGAGAAACTACTCTGACACATGGCAGATGTAGAATGAGAGTTGAAGAATTCTAATTATTTGCCATGTGTCATTTTAAATCGTATTCTTTTTTATTTGCTTATTATCAATTATATCAATTATCAAATCAATTACCCTAATGCAATGTAATAAGAAGTAAGAGTTTGTGCAAAGTGTCACTATACAATGCATTTTAAAAGCACTTTGTCAAGTGTTACTCTAATAAATAATAATGTTAGATAGTTGTTTTGGAACTTAGTATAAATTTGTTAATGCATAATTTATAATTATCATCATTATCATGCAATGGTGAACGATTCTATATGAGGACTTTGTCGAATTTGTAAAAAGTCCTACACGTTATTAACAAAATAATTTATAAAAGGAAAAATTGTCGGGAATAACCCGTACTTTTAACGTTTGCCTGTGAATAATCCCTACTTTTGATTATTCATAAATAATCCAAATTAAATTTTGAAGTCAGTTTGTTCACAGCACCCCCTCCTCATTTTTGACCGGTTGTAGCAAGTTACCCCAACGAAATTACTTGTTCCTTCCCCTTTATTATGAGCTGCTGATTGATTTTTCAATTCATCATCTTCAACCTTTTACTTTCCTCCATTGTTAAACCCAGAAAGAATATTCAAACTTTTCATTCACTCTTTTTTTTTCTTTTTTTTTTTTTACAAAAATGAATTCTCATTGTTCTTCAACATATAGTAGATTGAATGGAAAGTTTGAATTTTCTCCCTCTAACCTTAGGGTTTAACAATGGAGGAAAGTAAGAGGTTGAAAATGATGAATTGAAAAATCAACCAGTAACTCATAATAAAGGGGAAGGAACAAGTAATTTCGTTTGGTAACTTGCTACAACCGGTCAAAAATGATGAATTGAAAAATCAACCAGTTATTCCCGACAATTTTTCCTTTATAAAAAACAAAAGTATACCTACACCGTGCATCGCACGGGTATAATCCTAGTTAGTAATTAATTAAGATACCTAAATTAAATGTGGCAACTCAATCTTAACGACAACATATTAAGGTACGAGGTGAAACATGTTGTTCATGCAAACCTTAACCATGACACGTGTACACCCACGTGGCACTATCAATCTTCCTTAAAACACAATTTTTCTCTTCACTTTCTTACACCATTCATTCTCTTTTCTTCCTTGATCAATCAATAAAAATACAAAAATGGCAACAATGGCGGACCGGGTCTCGGATCGTGATCGTGATACCCGACTAGACCCGAGTCGGGTCCATGTCCATACAACCACAACATACCCATCTTATGTCGGGCCAAAATCTTCATGGACGGGCTCATGGTCATCAACCAATGAAACGGGTCGGTCTACCGGCCCATCAACTTCTCAAATTGTAGCCCTCATAACACTTGTTCCTCTTAGTGGGACCCTCCTTTTCTTGGCGGGTCTTACTCTTTTGGGATCCGTCATCGGGCTTTGCGTTACAACCCCACTTTTCATCCTTTTCAGCCCGGTGATTGTCCCGGCTGTTCTCTTATTGGGCCTTGCAGTAACCGGGTTTCTTTCCTCGGGTGCATTCGGGTTAACGGGTGTGTCTTCTTTGTCTCGGGTCGTGACTTATCTTCGCCAAGCGGGTCATAATGTACCCGATGATTTGGACTATGCTAAAAGGCGAGTGGCTGATATGGCGGCGTATGCGGGCCAGAAGACTAAAGATGCGGGCCAGACAATTGAGAATAAGGCCCGTGAAAGTGGGACTACTCATACAACTACGGGTGCTACTGCCAGGACTTAAATGAGGAGTTTTGGGCCGGGTTAAAATAGTTGGGCTTAACAATGTGTTATTGGGCCTTTTTTTAATGTGTTATGTAATAATTTAAATAATTTTAAGATTTTAATGTATGTTTGTTAAATGTTGATCTTAGTTTGTGTATGGAATATAGAATTATAGTTTTTTTTTAGTTTAATAAGCTCATTGCATTTGTTAGAATGTTAAGAACTTTACCACTTAAAGATCATAAAGTGATCATGTTAAGATTGAGTGGTTGCATCAAGGTTATAATTAATATATTTATCATCTTACATTCTTTTTTTTTTTTTGAATAAATCTTATAATTGATCATTTTAAACTTTAATATTATAATTAATCATTTTAAAAATACAAAGATTCTGAGGTTATAAATAGTTATTTTGAGTTTAATATTATAATTGATCATTTTAAAAAACAAAGATTATAATGGGTCATTTTGAATTTTTCATGAAACATCAGTGGTATCAATGTAAGCAATGTTGTAAAATTTTTTCAAGATAGCATCCAGTTTATACCTTGACAATTTCTGTATAATTTATCATTTTGATGTTTTCATCCTTATTATGTGTTGACTAAATGATTCCTCTAGAGCTAAAGGACTCTTATGACTGCCCTCTCCTTATGGGTATGAGACGTCATCGACCTTCCTTCCTCGGACCCTGACCATAGAGTATCTATGTGCGGGAACACCGGGTATGATGATGATGATGATGATTTGGGAGTGTAAATGAATTAAATGGTAATGACTAATGAGTTTTAATTGTAAATTAAATGTCAAAATGGTGAATTAAATGTTCATGCTATGATAGTTACATAAGGTATGGATGTTAGTGTTTTGTCGTTCTTTAATATGATCTCAGAAGCTATCGTGACAAGAGATTACGAATTCAAACCTTAATTAACACTCATTTAAATCAAAATATTTAGCTTTTTTTTGAAAATAAAACCCAAATAAACGTGTTAAAATATATAAATATTTTTAAACCTCAACTATTCGCTTAAACTTAATATAAGAACTTTCTAATGATGCCCGAATATTTCAACTAAATAAGGAGTATTTTATTTTGAAAAACAAAATTAGGAATAGATAATATATTTGAAATACCAAGTGGGAACATTACATAACTTACATCAAGAATTTACATTTTCACACCCCCCCACTCCAATTGCAAGCCCATTACAACGATTCTTTGAGGAAAAAAGTACATAATTTCTTTACATAATAATACAAAAAGATACAAAACAAGGTAGATAAATAAAGATAAATAGGGAGGAAAAAAAAAGACACATTAAAAACTTGTTCATGAAATTGCTTAAAATGGGTGGATAATCCAATCAATTATTGTATCAACCCATGATCATCATCAATTTCTTCTTCACTTTGATTTGAAGGGAATTGCCCTAATGATCACTTGGTGATAAAGTGCGGCAAGTATTGCTCCGATGAATGGTCCGACCCAGAATACCCACTGCATTCAACAAGTTAATTTCAAGTTAAATTAATCTTCTATACAATATACTAATAAAGAACCGATTAGGACGCATGTCGACTCTACAATAAAAAAAGTTTTCGCTCTTTTCATGTTCTTATTAGACAACTATTTTTAGCATATCATGTCATAGGAGTATTTTTTTATTAGATTTGTTTAATTGATTAGTTACAAATGATTTTAAAATACACCTTATTTATTAATTTTTTACCATATTCAATCAATTTAGTTATGTAGTATCTTCTAATTACAATGGATGATAAACAAATAAAATATTAATAATTTATGTAAAAAACTAAATTTCATTAAAATAATTTTGTAATAAATTAAGAAAAAAAAACAATTTTGAATTTTTGATTTAGGCTTTTCATAGATAATTCTATATATTACTTACATGGCTATAGTAAAAAAAATTATACAAATCAAATATTTAAGTAAAACTCTTACCAACCACCCTAATACAATAATATGCTATTTTATAATAATTTTTTAATATGAGATCCTTAAGGTTTAAGGGTCCTGTACGGTTAGGCACCTCACAGGCTCACACGACCTTAAAACCGCCCCTAGGCTTGGCTCTATCATTATAGGGAAGACAAAACATGATTACATCCTCAAATATTGTTTTAGTACTTATATATAATGATGTGATTAAATTAATGTCTTTCTTAATCATTTTTAATAGTAGGTAAACAATTACCTCAAGACATTATCATCCTAACTAAAAGTTCCTTCATATTCCTTTATCAATGTTTAAAAAATAACTCACATAGGCATCAATTCATAATGGTGGGGAATATTGAGTGGTATTATGTCATGTAATGTTCATATAGAGGGGTTAGGTTGCCAAGCTGTAAGTGGGCCCCATGGATTTCTTTATGCTCTAAAATGATCAATATACATATAATAAGGCTTTCATGAACATCAACACCTTATCTCTTTAGCTTAGAAAATCTTAAATATTTCATATTCTTATTGCTATGTCAAACCAAAAAAATAAACTGAAGCCTTAGGCAAACTGAGAGAAGTAGACCCTCTTTATGGTCTATGGAGGGTCAATTCTGAACTTAAACGGGTGTTTGAAAAAATAACAAAGATGAATCCTATATATTATAATTAGTATTAAAAATGTAGACGTATCATATAATTCTGGAATGAGGAAAGAACTACTCATAAATTGCAAATTTTAATGTGTGTACTTCCATTAACTATCATTTTCTAATTTTAGGGCCTTTTTAACTCTGGGCTGTATGCAAATGCATATTTTGCCTATGGTCAGGAACGGCCCTGACATGTTAGTTACGTTTATAGGGAATTAGAAAACAGATTTAACGTGGTTCATTACAAGTTGTTAGCCAATTTTGTACCAAAGTTGTTTGGACTTTAAATAACATTCGAAAACTTTACCAAATAATTATATCATCTATCAAAGCTTAAGTCTCGTGATATGTTTTATACTCTATCGGTTACTGGACTATAGACGAGTATAGAAATAATCCAATGGTAAGGATTAAAACTTACATGGTCATTCCATGAGTTAAGGTGCCTGTTGTAGATGATGGCAGTTCCAAGAGACCTAGCAGGGTTGATACCGGTTCCAGTAACAGGGATAGTGGCCAAGTGAACCAAGAACACAGCAAATCCAATTGGCAGGGGAGCCAAAATCTGTAACATTTCATTCATTTCAAACATCATAGTCAATAACAATGTCTAATTTAAGAGGCACTATGCAGTCGAACACCTTGCATATACTCTGAACAAAGGTGTTTATTCCAGAGCCGTCCTGGGCCCTGAATTTTTTGGGCCTTAAATTTATATATAACTATCATTTTTTGGTAAGTAATGTGAGTTCTTAGTGCTTTTAATATAAAGTAGTTTAAATATTAGCACGATAAAAAGTGTATTATATTAGTCGTTACGCCTTAAGTATTTAGGGGCCCTTTTTATCTTTTACTCTGAGACCCAAAAATAAACGAGACGGCCCTAGTTCATTCAGGTCATTAGGTGGATTTTTGGTCAGGTGTTTCCGTTCAGTTTAAAACCGAGTCTTGTGTCCACATTCATTTTTACCTAACTTTAAGTTCACTTTGAGGTCGGATTAAGTCCGGTTCAGTTACAAGGTCGGGTGAATATCAAATGAGATGTTGATGTGATTTACTTACAGGAACATGGGAGTCCCTAGCACTTCGCTTGGCGTCAGTGGCGGAAAAGACGGTGTAAACGAGGACGAAAGTGCCGACAATCTCAGCACCAAGGCCATCACCCTTGGTGTAACCAGGGTGAACATAGTTGGCGCCACCGCCGACAGCTTGGTAAGGGGTTGGTTGGAAGCCCTTGACAACACCAGCACCACAAATGGCACCCAAACATTGCATGATCATGTAGAAAATTGCCCTTGTCAATGACAATTTCCTTGCCAAGAACAATCCCAATGTCACAGCTGGGTTAATGTGTCCTCCTGTAATTCATCATACAATTTTATTCATTAGTCATAAATTTTATAGACCCATAATATGGAGTATCTAAAAGAGAAATCATGATTAACATGTCATGTTTTCGGTCCTCATGTCACTCATCTTTCTCCTTGTAGGCTCTCAACCATGGGTGGTTCTAAGCACATTTCGGTGTCCTACCGCTTAAGGCTTAGGGGCCAAATTAATTTCAATTACTTCCTCCGTTTCATAATATTTGCTACATTTAACTTTTTAGGCAATCAAATGTGCTATTTTGTTCATTTATAAGTAAAGTATTTCAGAACATAGGAAGTATTAAACTATTTCATTTTAGAATGTAAGTAAAGTATTTTTATAATTGATCTAATTTTCTTTAATATTAGTCGTAAACGCGTTAGGGCCCATTTCGAAAAAAAAATTAAAAAATAAGATTCATTATAATTTAATTTTTACTTTGCCCCTGCTCAACTACATGCATTCCTCTTTGCCCTTTCGAGTATAATATATCCGTTATATTCTTTTTAAACATTGACTTTTGTGCGGAATAGTGGGTTAATAATACTAGCTATGAGTCTATCACTATGTTTTGACGCAATATTTAACCTAAACAAAAGCTTTAAATACAATTATTTCTCAACTCTAGTTATTAATTGATGGAATTTTATCCAAAATCTATGTAGAAATCACAATAATATTTGATATTTCCAAAAAAAATTTACCAATTACCACCATAATTAACCATTCAATCGAAAAAACAACTACTTAACCACAATTATATAATACTCGGCCAGGACAATTCATCACATAAATAGCTTTGAGAGGCACACGGACAGACGTAAGCTCGGGCCCAAAAAACCCACAAATTAGAGCATTGACATCTATACACACCACAGCCGGAGCAAATATTGACAAATTCTTTAAAAAGCCCTATGCAATTTTTAAAAATTATGATATTTTTCGAATTATTTCGTATCTTTCAACACTCCCAAACATTTTAGGGTCCCATAGGATTAAATATACTTAGAATCCCCCTTCATACACACTTAATAAGATTTAACATACCCAAAATCATAATTAGCAGAACTATTCAATATCCAATTCTTACAACCCACTATATTTCAAATTTTCAAGCTAAAAAAAGGGTTTAAGAAAAAGAATGAAGAAAATACCAGAAATTCCAGCGGTACAGTAAACAAGAGCGAAAATCATTCCACCAAAAGCCCAAGCAATACCCTGAACACCAACAGTTTGACACTTATTGGGAGCACGAGCATACCCCATAACAGTCAAAATACTTATGTAAAGAAACAAGAAAGTAGCGATAAATTCCGCAATTCCTGCTCTGTAAAATGACCATGATGTCAATTCACCAGGTTCAAATAATGGTGCTGGTGGTGGTTCTTTGTAATCCCTATCTTGTGCTACTGTTCCTAACCCTTGTTTTTCTGAGAATTTGTTCGCTCCTAGTCTTACATCTTCTTCTCTGCCCTCCATTTTTACGATTTTCTGTTCTGGGTTTTGATTTTAGTTTCTGGGTTTTAGGTTTTGGTTTTTGATTTTTGAATTTTGATTTGGGGGTGAATGAAATGAGTGAGTGTACGTTGGATGATAAGAATTGATGGTTTTTATAACGGAGAAGAGTTAGCTTTGGCCTTTCGGTTATAATTTGTTGTAAGTGGGACCTACTAATTGGGTTTATTTATTATTATTATTCTTATCTTTGGACCGTCCATTAATATGATTAATTAGAATTCGAAAGTATAATAATAATAATATATTCTTGTATGAGACAGTATCATCGTAAGACATGTCTCGTATTTGAATTAAATAAATCAATAATATAAATTTTTAGCTAATCGGCTTCTTGTTTTGAGGTCTCATATAAGACGGCCTGTTAAAAATAATCATTAGTTACTCTCATTATACTAATTGCCTTCCACTTCTATAATACTTGTATCATTTCGATTTCGTATAAATAGTAAGAAAATAATTGATTAATAGCAAATTTTTTATTACCGTCCTTAGATAAAGATAAAAAAAAGGTAAAATTAATGAGGTATGACTTAAAAATAAAGTTGGGGTATATTGGGCTATTCATAAGTTACTTATTTTATAGCTTATAGCATGTGATGCAAAACATATGAAAATAAATATAGCAAAAATTATGGAATAGAGAAAATACGAGTTTTATTTTTTCAAAAAAAAATTAGGTGCAAGGTTGAAGAGTCTTACATGGACAAGTTAAAAAATTATTAATTTTTTTAGGTAGTGAGAGTCAAAAACTTATTACATAGATGAAAGTAATAACTCTCAACTACTACGTTAACCAATGATTTTCACGCCATTCTTTAATTTTGGGTGCGACGAAAAATAACATTTGAATAGTTTTTGTTGTTTTTTATTTATCTTATTGATAGTAAAAAAAATAAAAATATACTCTATTCAGTAAAGTTTTTTTTAGTATATATTTTGAAAAATTACCGTAAATAATATAATATGTTGTTTATTTGCCTACAATAATACCAACTTTTGATTAACCATCAGTGTTATTTTCTAGAGTAACACAAACTTTAGTTTGTTAACTAATTTACCAAAATTTTTTTATATAATCTCCTATAGTTTGATTTTTAACATGTTAGGAATATTCTAGAAAAACGCCCCCTTAAGTTGATATATTATTTATGGTTATCAAAAATTGATATTGTTGTAGATAATAAGCAAAAAGTTGTATTATTTCTGGTAATTTTTCCTATATTTTTCAAATTAGCTTTTTCGTATGTCTATTTTTTCTAATAAATAATTAAAATTATTTTTACCAAACATGCTAATTGATAATTGGCTTATACAACTCAAGAATTGTAAATGTGTGGTCATTTGTATAGGTGGCCACCGGCCAGCTTAGATCATGAAAGTGGAAATTATTTTTGCATTTGATAAAGCTTAAAGAGTACAATAATTGGGTGTGTGAGATAAAGAACTTTACCGTTTTTTAACGACTATATTTGGTTTACCTTTGAAATATTGCAAAATACAAATTTAGATGTCAATTTCAATAGTATGATTTTCTCAACTTAGAACTTTTGTGACACTTTGGAAAATTCTAGTAGAATTTTTTTGTTTTAAATGATTGTCATACTTCCTCCGTTCTATAGTACTTGATAGTGATTGTAACATTTTCCCACATAACATGACACACTCAGTAGCAAGTATTATGGAACGGAGGAAGTATATAGTGTTCAAAACTCATGTGTTGTTTGAAGAGTAAATTTTTTTTTTTTAATCTCAAAAAAAAAGAAAAAAAAAAGAGTAAATATTTTTTAAAAAAAGTTTAAACTGATGATTGTGTTCAAAACTTTATTTTTTTATAATTTTTTCCACAAGAAAGGTCGGTTGGGAAAATAATTTTCATTCTATGCAGCAGGGAAAAATATTTTCTAATGAACTGTCCACGTAGGATAGTTGTGTTTTTTTTTAATCGGCTAAACAAAAACGCCACTTTAGATGGCGATTCACAATATTTTGATGTATTTTGAATTTATTTTTTATTTTACAGATATAGGTAAACTGCCACCTGAGATGGCGGTTTATGTGACCACAGGTTTTTGCTTTTGCCGGTGTGAGTGATTTTTTTGCTATTTTGACTAAACCGCCATCTCAAGTGGCTGTTTACGATGTATAATTTTTTTTTTTATTTTCAATGTAATGCAAACGCTATTTCAAGAAACGGTTTAAATTGAATTTCTAATTAAACCGCTGTTTCAGAAACCGATTTTATTAAAAAAAAAAGAAAAAAATATATCCCCGATTGTACTACATGGACAATATTGTGGGAAATACTTAGCTGACCAACATAAAGTTTGAAATATTTTTACAAAAAGCATTATATTGGGAAAAGGCTCATTTTTTTAAGAAGTTTCTATATATTTGTCATTTTGAAGTGTTTCATTTGTTGTGTTTCATAAAGATTTGTTCTATTCATATCACGAATTTTGGACAAAAATAAACTTATTTATCTTCGTATTAATATTTTAATAATACTACTTATGGTCTCCATATATCTTCCACTGAGTTCATTTTAACATTTTTATATTCTCTATGATCTCCACATGTTTTCAACAAACTTTATTGAAATTGCTTTTTATTAGTTGTGGTCTTCATATATTTTCCGCTCACTTCCTTTTAGTATTATTTTAATGTTTATGATCCCATTTTTCCTTCTTCAAATTTATTTTTAAAATTGTTGTCTTTGTAATTTATCATAGTGAAGTACATATGTATTGTGCTTGAAATGCACCTTTTAAACTATATAATCCTAGTTAATTAAGTACATTGAACAAACATTATGGCCAATGTAATAGTGCTTAAGGCACCTTTTTTCAAAAATGGCAACAATTTGAATGAAAATAAAATTGTTACAACATATTAGAACGTTGACGAATTACATATCAAAATGGTGAATTAAACATTTGAGAGCATAAAAATAACTTAAGAATAATTATAAAGACAACAACCAACATTTAATAAGGGTAAAAACGTCAAAATGGTGAATTAAATGGAAATTGACAAGAATTTAACAGAAAATGATATGAACACTTAGATAAGGTATAAACAAAATGCTACCACGTGGAAAAATCTTACACAAGTGATATCACTGGCGTTTCATAAAAGTTCAATGCTACCATATGAAATTTTCCTTTTTTATTAAGTTGATATACTTTTTGATTGACTTGAATTTTAAATAAAAATTTTAACTATATTTCATTTAAAATCAAAGAAATGATAAGAATTAAATATTTTTTCATATAATTATTATTTGATAGTGTATCGGTTATGAACTATTCCCTCTGTTCCTTTTAGAAGTTCTCATTTGTCATTTTTGGTATTGTATACATTTGTTATTTCTATAAAGAATTTTTTAACAAATTGTGGACAAAAGTAACTTTGTTTATCCTCATTTTCATATTTTAATAATGCTAATGGTCATCACATATTTTCCACTAACTTCATTAATTTTAGCATTTATATATTTCTTATGCTTCCTACATGTTTCCACTAACTTTATAAAATATTTTTTTATTAGTTGCTGATCCTCATAATTCTCCTATAACTTTCATTTAATAATTTTTAGCATTTATAATCTTTACTTTTTCGCCATAAAATTTATTATTCAATAAAATAATACTCCATAATTATTATCTAAAAGATTTTATTTTCGCTATTCGCTAATGTAACGACTAACGAGTATTACCCAGGTGTTCATTCAGGTTATCGGGTTGATTTCGGGTCAGGTGTTTCGGGTCGGTTCAAAATCGGGTTTAGTGTTCACATTGGTTTTTACATAATTGTAGATCCATTTTTAAATCCGGTCAATTCGAGTTCGATTATAAAGTCGGATGTCTATCGAGTCATCGAGTCTGTTTTGAACACCTTTAAGTATCAACATCCCTAGAATAAATTCCTAGTTCCGGCCTTAACCGAAGGGTGTAGAATTAGTTAGAAACTATGGAAGTCAGCCATTGTATGATTATGTGACCCTGGACTTGAGTCTTGACTACTTTTATGGTTGAAATTAAACGTGGCCAACTAAGACTTAATCATTACATTACTAATTATTGTGAAGAAATTCATGAAATCTTTGCTAGTTTTCACTATAATACAAAATCAGCTAATTTTATTATAAATCATATAAATTTTACTAATAAATATACTTACTAAATTTGATTTTTTTTATCCAATTCAATGTACGTGTTATTTTGATTATGCATAAAATAATTATGAAATTTTACCTAGAATAATCCAACTTATTCGTGATTTTCCTACAATAATCTCACCTATTGATTAACTATGAATAATCCCATGAAATTTGTTTTATGTTTTTTTATTTTAGTTATTTTTTTTATTTTAGTTAGTCTCAATGAATTTAACTAATTTTTATTTTTGAATATAGCCCACCACTTTGTTCTTTATCTTATTCTATATATTGCACTGTTTATACTACACAATTTCTTATTCTTTGTGTCAAAATCTAACAGCGCTAAATAACTAGGTTTGACGAGATACTCCCTTAAAAAATAATGATACAGACATTAATAATGTATGATTACAAGACTTACAACTTAGATATGTTACCACTTACTTCGATTCATTGTATTTATAACTGATAGTTAAAATTTTGGGTATTATATGTCATAATTAGACCATTGGGTTACAACTTACAAGGGTCCAGGCCTCAGGTTTGAAATAAAAAGGTATTTATCCTGAAATATCTAATTGATGAATAGACGTTTAAAAATTTACAATTTAATGTCCTAAAAAAATTGCAATTTATAAAAAGTTATTTTATTAATTAAGAAAGGTCCTTATGTCTGAAAATTCTTGTTAAAATTTGAAATTAAAAAATATACGATACGTCCATATTTATAATGATAATTATGTCATATAGAATTTGTTTGTTTTATTATTCTAAACACTTGTTAAAGTTTAGAATCAACTCTTTATAAAATAGACTTATTTCTTTCAGTTTGACTAAAGCCCATAAAATATGGGTAACGCAACTATCAAGGAGTGTTTCAAAACATATGCTCCCTCTGTCCCATATAGTTTGATGCAAAGATCAGAAAGTTGAGATTAATGGTAAAAATAAAGAGAGAGAATGAATTGTATAGATGAGATTAAAAAAGAGTTAAAATGTATGGATGAGACTAAAAGGAAATGGTGAGTCATTGTCCAAAAATAAAAATGATGCAAATTAAGTGGGACAAACCAAAATGACATAATAATACTAATTAAATGGGATGGAGGGAGTACAACATTACACACTTCCTCCGTTCCAATTTACTTGCAATGTTTGCTTTTTTACGCTATTTAATGCACTAATTCAATTTTTAATATTTTTGATTATATGAGTATGTAATAAAAATTATAAAAGTTTGATATTAATAATCTTTGTAATGAGACGAATCAAACAAAATCTTATTTGACTATATTCTAACTTACAAATTAAAAACTAATCATAAATTAGGATTGATGAATAAATAGTGTCATTTTATCAAATATTGCAACTAATATATAACGGAGTATGGGATAAGAGTACTTTTTTGTTAAACATTCTGACATGCTTTTGAATAGAGTTGTTCATGGGCGGGCGGGTGCGGGTAGCGGGGCGGGTAGTTGCTACAAAATCTACCCGCGGGCAGAAAAATTCAAATGCCCGCCCGCGATTGCGGGCATATTTTTTTGTCGCTACCCGCCCATTTTTAAAGCGGGCGGGTGCCGCGGGCGCCGCGGGTATTTTCTCATAAATACCAAAAATACAATACAAAATATAAAATTAAGTTTTAATAATAATTAAAATACAATACATAATCCAAAATACTACAAAATAATACATAAAACGTTTCAAAATAATCAAATGTCGAAACTCGAATGTAAGTTGAAGAATGAAGACTAGAAGAGTAGAAGTTGAAGAGAATGAAGAAGTTGAGAGAATGAGGCGCCGCACAGCACAAGTTGAAAGAATGAAGACTAAAGTCTCTCTACTCTAACCCTAAGAATAGTAAGACATTGTAATTTCTAAAGTGAATGAATATTCTAGAGAAGTGGACATTAAACTTACTTTAAAAGCCCAAAGCATACTACTTAATATTAATATATTACCTTTCATAAAAAAAATATTAATATATTAAAATAAGCGGGCGGGCGGGTATACCCGCGGGTAATTTTTTATTGTCGCTACCCGCCCATTTATCTTGGCGGGCGGGTATTACCCGCCCAAACTTTTAATTTTTTTAAAAAATGCTACCCGCGCCCGCCCGTTTTTCGAGCCGGGCGGGCCGGGCCTAGCGGGTAGCCCGCCCATGAACAGCTCTACTTTTGAAGAAAGAAATGGTTGTACAGCCTAGAAGTGGACCAAGACAAGAATCTAATATAATCAGAAAATAATCAAAACATAATTACACATTAAAAATGTAATGATGATGCTAATCAAGATAAGGTTCTTCAATTAAATAAGATCCTCATCCTATGTGGATATTTCTACGTTTGGTGTACGTAGGAGTAGTATAATTGGAGTATCCGTTTTTGTCTTAGTCTTTAATTCGCTATTTTCGCATCAGGTGTTCTCTTGAGAGACCGTCTTTTGTAAAAACGATTTTCAAAAGTTCAGCTCAAATCTATATTTAGAGTTGTAACAATATGTATTTAGAATTGGACTGAGTTTTTGAGAGTCGTCTTTACAAAAGAGTGTCTCTAGTAAGAATTTGTGTTTTCGCATAATCATAAAATTCGTATTTTAAATTTTTAATGGTTTTTAATTTGGCGAATTTTATAAATTTATTTTACGATGAATAAATTTGACTATAGTTCGTTTTATTTTATTTATTTTAAAGAAAATTTTGTTACCTTTCAATTTTGAAGATACGATTTGTTGTGGCACATAAATAATTAGAACAAATCGAAAATTTCAATTTAGATTTTTATAAATCAGACTCGTCGTCGTCGTCATCGTCATCGTACCTAGTATTCCCGCACATAGATAGATCTATGTTTAGGGTCTGGGGAAGGAGGCTCGACGGCGTCTCATACCCATAAGGAGAGGGCGGTCAAAAGAGTCCTTCGGCTCAAGCAGAGTCTTCAACGATAAGAACCTGCAAATACCCGAACTCCTGCATCTTACACACACGTTAGCCAAGCATAGAAAAACAACTAGCCGCAAGCATACTAGGTGACTTACACAACTAAAAGGAAACATGCATATAACTAAGAAAATGATACAGGTACGAGAGGCGATAAAGGACTCAGACAAAAAGCAAAACCCAGATACAAACAAGTCTAGTAATCTAGGACGTGAAAAGGTAAAGGACACAGACTAACGCTCTTTAAATATTATGTTTATGGTTCTGATCAAACTTTGTCAATTTCCATCTAAATTTTCTTTTTAAATACATTATTAAATCAAATAAATTGAATTTTCTTCTTAAATTCGTTATTAATCAAATAAATTAAATTTCCTTTCTAAATCCGTTTTCAAATCAAATTAATTAAGTTTTTGAAAAAACATTTTTTTTTCAAATCAAACATCCCCCATATAGTAATTGTTTGACCATACTAATAATAGGCAATTAGCTATGTTTAGTTGGCTAATGAAAATACTAGCTACAATAACATAATAAATATATTACTCCCTCCGTCCCATTTTTATTGTCCATTTTTCCTTATTTGATTATCTCATTCTAATTGTCCACTTTCTATTTTTGGCAATTATTTTTTATCTAAATAAAAATACTCCACCTACCACCTTTTCAATTATTATAATCACTTAAATATTCCACCTACCATATTTTCAATTATTATAATCACTTAAAATATCCCACTACCATTTTTCTTAATTTGCGTGTCAAACCCAAAGTGGACAATAAGAATGAGACGAAGGGAGTATTATAATTATATTATATACTAATACTAATTATAAAAGTTAAATTAATAATTGATTAAGTGATTGTGGTGAGGTCGTGGTGGTGGATGTAGCACCAACTCAAGATAATCACTATAAATATTAGTTGTCAATAGTTTTCATGTTAGCTCATGTTGGCTGGAGCGGGCCCATTTGGTATCATGCCCAAAAACCGCCAGTTTATTTTAGGCCACTTCTTTAGGCAAACATTTTTTAAGTTCAAAATAAATTACTTGGAAATATTTTATTTTTAATTCAGTCGGACTCATGAGAGACCGTCTTTTTTGAGAGACGTCTCTCAAATCCGGTCTATTAGAGATCAATGTCTACTCTTGTTCTATATTTTTCTTTGTAGGCGGACCGCGGACCTAATCAGAAATGGTCTCTCGAAAATGGCGTCTCTCAAATCCGGTCTATTAGAGATCAATGTCTACTCTTGTTCTATATTTTTCTTTGTAGGCGGACCGCGGACCTAATCAGAAATGGTCTCTCGAAAATGGCGTCTCTCACAAAAATTTGCGTTTTTAATTGAGGGGTAAATTCAAGATTTTATATGAGGGTGGGCGGAAATTTTGATATTCACATCATGAGAAGTATTAAGTTTTGAAATATTCATTATTATTTTTTCCTCATTTTGAAGATTCTTTATTTTGTATAAGTCACAATTTATATAGAGGGTGTTTGACAAAATAGTTTATTAGGTAATTTTAGCTTATTTTGATGATATAAATAAAAGATTGGTGGTCAAATTATTCAATACTAGTCTTCGGTAAATTAGCTGGTTGAAATAACTTATTTTAATGAATAAGTTGTTTTTAAACAAGTTGCTTATAGTAGCGGATTCAAAATCAAACAGCTGGTCAAACAGTCAATAAAATCTACTGGTCAAATTAACCAATGTAATCTAATCAACGACCAACTACCAGCTATCAATTGTTTACCAAACACCCCACAATTTCATTAGTGATGAGTGATGATTGAATATTTTATATAATAAGAGAGTAACCAAAATCTGGAAACAAATTGAGAATATCAAACAACTAATGACAAGTATCGTATTTCGTGAAATGTTTAATGTCACTCTATGGTAGAAATGTTGATAATAAAAAAATTATTTTTCGTGATTTTTTATTACTGCTTAATGTAGCTCTTTTAGATGAAAATGCATTTGAATAAATTTTGTGAAGAAATAAAAAGGACAAACATGACACTGAATTTCCATTCAGCCATTTAATATCAACTACCAAGCAACATGTATTAATAGAACTCCAGTTTAACGTATGTGAATAGGACAAATAAAACATCTGTTAAGAAATAAGGGGATGAAATTAAAAAACAAATTTAAAAACTCTAAAAAATAATACAAATAAGTGAGACAACTCTAAATAGAAACCAATAGAAAATACTTTCATCCTGAATAATTTGCATTAAAGAGAAAAGTGTTGTTTTTTAAGAAAAAAGTAGATAATGGTAATAATTATAGAGAGAGAACGAATTGTGTGAATAAAATTGAAAGAAAGTTAAAAAAATATAGATAAAATTAAATGGAAATGGTGGGATATAGTCCGAAAATAAAAATGATACAAATTAAATGGGCAGAATGAAATAGGATAGAGGGATCGACTACTATACTTTGAGGGTGGGCCATGGCCTACCTTGACATCAAGGTAGCTCGGCTTATGCTTTTGTTTTTTCATGAAGCCCTAGCATCGTATGATTCTTGATTTTATTTTTAAGTATTGAGTTTTTTCTAATTTGAATTGAGATAATTTTGACACTAATCATTTATTTTGAATTTAGACGATTTTATAAAAAACGGGCTAAAATTTTTATTATTTTCTTTTAAAAAATAATTACAATTATATCGTTTTAATTTGCTACATTATAATTTAAATATTGTTATATAGAAAATCGCGTATCAAATAACAAATTCAGGGGATAAAGTTGCTTAGCAAAAATTGCATAAGGTGAAGGCCCATGGAAGGCAAGCAAGCTAATTGTAAAAACACAAAAACTTGGACGTAATGAGACCGTCAATTCGCGTGTTTAACAATATTTTAATTTTCTAGGCATTTATCAATTTCGACCTTAAAGGTATCAATTTCGAAAATTGATACATTTAAGGTTAAAATTAATACATTTAAGATCAAAATTGAAATAATCCCATCTAATGAAGAAAATGCCCACCTTGTTACACACACGAATTGGATCAGCCCAAATGGACGGTCTCATTATAAGGCCGTGCTTTCAAGACCAGTTGTTGTAGAAATGGAAATTAAGTTATGTGATCAATATTCATGCAAGCTAATTTATACTTTCATTGTTTGCAAATTATTTTTTTTAAATAAAAAAAAGTTATAAATAGCTATTTCATTTGGTTTTTTATTTTTGACTCTTATGACCGCTAACAACTAAAAAAAGAAAATATTACAAGCTAATCAAAAAAATCAATTGAACTGCTTCCAAAAAAAAAAAATCAATTGAACTGGTCAATAACCGTCAATCAATCGATCCAATAATACTAATTGTGTATGAACTCTAGAATTTTCAAAATTCTTAATATTTCTAGTCTTTTCTTTTTTTCTCATTAAACTTTCCATGGGTAGTTTCTGTCAATGTACCGTCTTAACTAAAAGCTTAAGCTGATAGTTGAGGCTTAAAAATATGTTATGTACTCTAACACGCCCCCTCATACGAGAGTCCTTTGGGGCTAGAACCTAGAAGTATGGATGCAACACAGGCTGTCCTCATACCTGGTGCTAAATATTCCACTTATATGAGGGATGATTGAGATTCGAACTCGTGACCTCTTGTCACGTTGGCTTCTGATACCATATCAAGAAACCAACCAAAAGCTTAAGCTAATGATTGAGGCCCCATAATATGTTGTATACAACAGTTTCATGACGCCCTTTGAGATTATTACTGATCATAACATATTTTGATATAAAAATAACACTATTAATAATAATCTTAATGAGACAAAACCAATATTAGGCACGATAATGCAGAGAATATCTCTAATGGGATGACCTAAAAAAAAAATTCATATGCTAATAATTATATTAATTAGACTATTCAATTAATGTGAAAAAAAACTCACAATTAAGCCCTCTTACACAATAATTTGTGTTTCCATATAATAAATTTTGACGGGTAGACTAGTGAGATCAATTGAGAGGCAAAAGATCAATTAAGCCCTCTTACACAATAATTTGTCAAATAGGTGCTCATTTGAGAGACCGTCTTTTGTCAGTCCAAATCTATATTTAGAGTTTTAACAATAAATATTTAGAATTGGACTGGACTTTTGAGAGCCATCTTTACAATAGACAGTCCCGAGTAAGAATTTGTATTTATCAAAAGAATAAGATAGATTTGGGTTACTCATGGAGTGTGGCCCAATCCTATCTCAATTCTCAGCCCAGCTACACATAATTCTGAGTCATACAAGGTTCACAATAAAGTTGTTGTATTGTTGTTCATTCAGAATTTCAGATCATTAGATTGTTTAAAGTTGATAAGCAATTTAATAAAAAAGAATCTGATAATAGTGATTGTTTTGTAAATATTTGTCAAAATAAGTTCTTTTACCCAATTACTAAGGTTTGGTATTTGTTCGCGCTTATTAACAACGGCCTATTACCAAACTGAGTCAAAAAAGTCAACTCAGTATTCGACCGCTCCTAGTAACAATGGCCAATTACTGAGCTGAGCCCATTACTAAATTGAGTCAAAAAGTCTGCTCAATAATCAGCCGCTCTTAGTAACAGGCATAGTCGATTGCTGAGCTGACTATTTTTGACTCAGTTTAGTAATGGGCCGCTGTTAATAAGTGCGAACAAATACCAAACCTTAACATTGGGTAAAATGTATTTTATCTGGGAAATATTTACAAACAATGACTATTTTCAATTATATATTAGATAAAATTAATGAATTAAAATTGTTGAATGATAGTATAATTCAAATTACAAGTGGAATTGCAACAAAAAGGTTGGCTTAATTAGTACAGTAAGTTTTTAGCTGAAAATGACAAAGAACGTAATCCACCCTACACTTGTTTGCACATGTTTCGACCTTCTATTAGTTAGAAACTTTTAGAACTTTATGACGATTGTTTCTTTTATTTGAATTGAAAATTTACTTTTAAAAATCTAACCTTTTACTTGTTCTCTTTTAAAATTCTACTTTTTGATTATTTTTTAAAAATCCGACCTTTTGCCTCCGTTTTCTTTTATAATACATTTTTACCGGTGACCGGATAAATTTGAAAATTCATTATTTTTTAAAAGAGAACAAGCATAAGGTCGAATTTTTAAAAGAGAACAAACAATAGATGAGATTTTTAAAGAGAACAAGCAAAATGTTGGATTTTTAAAATTAAATTTTCCTATTCTTTTTTTAAAATATTCTAAATTAACCGGTTTTTCAAGTAAGTTAAGGAGGTATGTACTATAAATAAAAATAGAGGCAAAAGGTTAGATTTTTAAAAAATAATCGAAAGGTGGGATTTTTAAAAAAGAACAAGCAAAAGGTCGGATTTTTAAAGTAATTTTTCCTATTTCAATCTATATGTTTTGGCTAACTAATATCAAACTGTTTGTAATTAATTTTTAATTATAAACTGTACTTGAGTTTTACTTATTAAAATTAATTATTACTGATTACAACTGATTTTACTAAATATAAATGATTTTTAATAATTGAAACTTTTTATTTTTTGTTGTAATATAAATTGAAACTTAGTTTTAGTGATACTTAAATCAAATAGAGCCTAACTCTTTCCTTTATATAGAACGTACATCAGATTAGATTGATCATAGATTATAGAATAATAATGCCAAAGTCTAGTATGGACTTGGTCCACACTAATATTAGTGTGGACCAAGTTTTACACTCTACTTCACTCCACTAATTTTACTACATGTCACTCCCCTTTCTACTCTTTCACTCCACACTTTTACTTTTTTTTTTACCCTATTCTTATACTCTCACACTTCATCTATTCCACTCTTTGACTCTTATAATTAAAAAAAGTAAAACCATAAAAAAATTTAAAATATAAAAACTAAAAAGAATTTTAAGAACTAAAATTTAAATTTAAATTTATAAATAAAAGATTTAAAAAATTTTAATAACTAAAAACAATTAAAAATTAAAAATAACATACATACCAACATATAAAATTTAAAAAAAAAGTTAACAAATTTAAAAAAAATTAAAATTAGTTTTTTCAAAAAGTTTTTTTCCATTCACTTTGAACTTTTAAAGTATGTAATAAAGAGTGAAGAGAGTAGAAATAGAGATCTTAAAACTTGGTCCACACTATTTTAGTGTGGACCAAGTCCATACAAGAGCTTCTCAATAATATTATTATAGATGATTATCTATCTGTACATCAGATGATTATCTATATTAAATTAAAGAATTTTAAATAGATTGAGATTCATAATTAGGAGAACAATTTTATTTTTAAATTTTTATAAGGATTGCATTTGCTTGATAATCATATACTATGTAACAATTACTATAATTTTTATTATATATAATTAAAAATATTAACAATTGAATCAATGCATTAGATAATCTGGAAAATTCAGATAGAGGATGTATAAGTAAAGAACGGTTATTTATGAAAGTAGTAAATCACCCTTATATGTCCCCATTCTATAGGAGGTCTTTTGAGATTTTATTTTAACCTTTTCTTTTATTGTTTATTACTATAATATTATATAATTTGTCTTTTTGTAGTTCTTTGCAAATAATCGTTACCGTCTAGCTGAATTCAAATATACTTCCTTCGTTCCGAAATGCTTGTTACTTTTTGTTTTTGAGCATTATTTATCGTTTAAGCTTATTTTATATATTACGGCTAATATGTAAGTAATAATATAGTCAAATGAGATCTTGTTTGAATCGTCTAATCACATACTTTCACAATATAAACTTTTTATAATTGTTAAATGATTATAATTCGACATATAAATAAACAAAATATTGTATTAAATTGCATAAAAAAGTTAAATGTAGCCAGTATTATGCAACAGAGGAAGTATGAAATTATTAGGACAAAGGTAGGAGTATAGGAGTACTATTTTCCCATTCATTCAACCAATTAGTTGAGCTAAAAAAGTAAACCAATTACATACCGCCACGTAAACACTGTTAAATATTCTTAATCCTAATAAATTTTCACCCCAAATAAAACCACCATCACATGCCGCACTTCAAAATTTCCTCATTATTCAAAGTTTTTTTCATTTCTTTCAAACACTTTCCTATATTCCCTCTCTCACATTCGATTTCGCAATTATTTCCATTTTTCACACCAAATGACGACGTCGTTCCACTAGTCTCCATCAGCATTCTCTCAACATTCACCTTGAATTGATTCTTCCTTAACCTATTCTGTACCGGCAGAAATTTTCGATGAGTTCAATTATTGAGTTTGCGGATGAGTTAAGGCGTCATTAATTGCTAATTTCCACCATGTTTTCTGATATTTCTAGCTTTTTTGACGACGATTTGTTATGGTGGCTATGAGAGGTTCGCCTGTGAGTCGGCGAGCGGTTCAGCGATTACGACAGCTTGGATCTGTAAAAATTAAAATATTGCTCGGATTTTGCATCTTATTCACCTTGATTTTGCTCGTTTTTCGTGCTTCCACTTCATTGCCATGGCAACAGCATTACAGTCTTGTGGATCAATCTGATGTTCACAGGTTCATTAGTTTCTTATTTTGATAATTTAATTGTGTTTTGTCTATTTGTTTCACATTTAGTTATGAAATGAAGCGTATAATATCTGAATCTTTTTGCTTTATTTGGAAAGTGGCTGAATATTGCTAAATGAATTGGATTTGAAATCTAGAAGTTTAGCAAATAGCAAATTTAGAAATTATAAATTGCTATTTTCGTTTATGTTGAAATTACGTGTTAGTTGTGATTATTATGAAGCATACTTGAAACTTGAAAGATTATGAGTTATGGAATTTGAAAAGATGTATATTTGGCATCGGTTAAAAGTTCCTACCTTTGATTTTATTTTTTCTGCGAAGTGAGGAAGAGTTTTTAAGAATTATAGTTATGATCTTGTCATAATTTGCTCACATGGATATCAATAATGCCATTATTAAGGATCTATGGAGTTCTAGAGGAAATTTGTTGGTTCAAGTGAAGTTGTAGTTGGAGATTTTTGCTTCATTGATGAGTTTAGACTTTAGAGTAAGCTTAGATTGGAGCTTTCATCGTCTTGACACTATCTTAATCACCTTCACATGAACCTAATTTCAAGCGTGTAATCGTGTATTGCTTGATTAAATAACCTTCAAAATTCAATGTATCAAAACTAGACACCGGAACAATTATAGTTATTGTTTGAATGTGTCTTGCGTGTCAAAGTAACAAGAAGGATTGTGCGAAGATTACGAGTTAAGATATGACTTGCTTGGGAAACAAGTACAACATGGAGTGAGAATGCAGTCTTATGTGGAGTAGGATGCTATTAGGAGACTTAAATTTTAAGCTCAATATATCAAAGTAGACTCTTGAACACGTTAAGTTAGACTATAGATGTCCTTAGGAGACTAAGGTGTATGAGGCTATGCCTCGCATTGATGCGTAAACAAAAACATTTTCTAAGCGCTTTTGCCTCTAGTGCCTCTACATGTGCTTCTTGTACTGCGATAAACCGGGCGCATTAAAAGTGTTTTTTCTAGATGCTTGACAGTGCCTAAGTATAACTCTATGTTCCTTTTTCAATAAAGAGAATGACAATTGAGTTGTAATTTGTAAAATGACTAGTTAAGTTACTGAAATTTTACTTAAAGAATGTTCTAAAAGGAGAAGTTACGGAGATAGTAATTTTTTGATGTTATGTGCTGCAAAAGATTGTAGGAAGCTTAAAAGGTGCTCACTTTGTCAAATAATAATAGGCATTATTGGTTTTTATGGTTGAACCTTGTCAACTTTGACCGTTGATTTCTATCATTTTTAAGGATTGAATTTATTTCTTACATCATTGTACGATGCATGAAATAATTCGCATACAATACATGTCAATGGGTATATTACCTTTACATCTAAAGTTGCAACTTCGTCATTATATCAACATGTCAATGCAATCAACTAGGAGCTTAATTGAGTTTTCACCTCTTAAGAATTTTGATCTCATTTTCCTATTGCCTCCAATCTTTTGGCTAGTTTATTATTGGCATCATTGGTGGTTTCTTCACCTTGCAGAGTTTGTGCCTTATGGCTTAAAAAAATTTTGGTTAGTAGCTCGCAAGAGGATCTGATAAACTACATTTGGTTGTATTAATTCTTATAGTCTTTCGAAGATGCTTTGTTATGTATATCTAGAAATGTTGCTCATTTTTGTCCTAACGTGACACATTTCTTTGTATGATGTTGATTGTAGTAGAAGTTTTTAAGCCTTTACCTCCGTGTTAAATATGGGGTATTTATTTGAGAGGTGGGGGAGGGGGGATAGTAATTCCTATTTGATTGCATTAGCATAACCACCTAGCTTTGAATTGAGCAAGAAGTTCTTATTAGCTTTTGACCTTATTAGTTCTTGTGATTTGCTCAAGATGAATGTTGAAGGCTTACTGAAATGATTTGGAATACTGTTGAATAGGAAAAAGTAAAAAGTGTTGAGACATTTGCAAGTGATTCTTTTTGGTGAGTGCTGACATACTTGGGCTGAATAATTCTATTTTTGGCCTTATGTTTGATAATGTGACTATCCACATAATATGTGTTGTTCTCTCACGAAAAACTTGATATTTCAAGACAAAAACATCATTGTCATCAAATAAGCATGGAATTAATCAACTTCAAAGGTTAATCTCAAATAAGAGCAATAATGGTGAATATCATAAATAAGTATAAAAACAAGAGAAAACTATCAATAACTTTCAAGAAGGGATATCAGAAATTACCAAAAAAATATGGGAAAGATTGAAGAATAAGTGTAAAAACCCAGAAACTTATCCATCTTCAACCTCCATGGATGAAGTTGAAGATAAAGATGATTACCAACAAGCTGCAATAAATGATGCTAATAATTAATTATGTAATTAAAGCTAAACTTTGATTAAAGATTAGAGTATTTGAAGTTTGAACAAGGAAAAATGAAAGATATAAACTAGGGTTCTTGAAGATGAAAAAGGGCAAAGCTCTAAAGTCTGAAAACTAGGAAGTAAAGGCATGAATTTTGTCTCTTCAAAGGCGTCCTATCTATAATCTTCTCCAAAGGCTTTAAACCCTAGGCCCATAAATAGGGAGGATTAGGCTTTAGGTCTGTAAGAAAGCTCTAAAATTTGAGATATCCAACAAATTACAAAAACAGACTCCCAATCATCCCTCGAAATCTGAGCGTGTGGTGCACGTTCATTACCAAAAGTGAACTTGATGCACACGTTCAACTCACTGTATGTTTTGAAAAAACGTGCAGCACACTTCAGAAGGTCACAATGAACGTGCGACACATTTTCAACTTAGTGAAATGCGTAATGTCAAAAAGAAAAGGCTCTTTGTTACAACTCGAAATTCGACGTTTAATCTCGAAGTTAACGAACCCAATTTTGATCTCCAATAAAAGGATCCACCAAAATCCAAGTGTGTTGGTATCTATGAGCAAAATAGTGGAACCTTTCATTATTAATGATTTTTCTTTATATGGTTTAGAGCTATCTTGCATCTCTTGACCTCCTTCCTTCCTCAACTTTTCTCTAAGGCTTAAGAATAGGCTAAAAATCTACAAAAACAAGGAATAAGAATGCTTCCCTACAAGTTCAATATAAACAAGGGAAAAAGCATGGAAACCAAGGGAAAGATAGCAACGAACATGCCAAAATGAATGCTAAAATGGGACTTATTAACTCCTTACCCCAATCAAGCCCTTGCTTGTCCTCAAGCAATGAAGACAACAAGGTTAAATAAGCATTTTCCGACAGTGATGCACATGCAAGTGATAATAGGTTGACTTTGCGAAAGGAGACACCCAAAGACCTGACAAAAAGGTAAGAAAGAATGAAAATGCATAAAAGCACTACAAGAATCGCAGTTCCATTAACCCAAAGTGGAGACTTGAGGCTCCTAGGCTAGTCCCTATAGGGCCCACACAAGTCATACCAAAGAACCAAGCATTGAGTACAAACTACTAAGGCGCCAAAGCCAGTTACAAAGAGGAGAGCATCCTCACTCTAGGGTAGTGGATCACAATCATTATGTTTTGGGTTCAATCACTCAAGTTTCACCTAGAGCTGGAAGTGATGTGAGCCTTCTACACAAAGGTGCTTCCGAGTTTCGTACCACAGTAGTCAGTAGTACCTGAGAGCTTCATGACCAAGGACTTCCTTACAAGAAGGTGGACCATGCCTACAATGGGTCGATAGGGGGGATTGGATAGAATTGGTGAAATGAAAAAAAAGCTAATGAAGGATATGTGATAAATCGGCATTGTAAATATAGTTGGTCTACTTGGACTAAACCAATGGGAACCCTAAGTGTTACACTCTTGGCATCTAAACTTCTGATATTAAACTATGGACTTTTTTTTTTGGGGGGGGGGGGGGGGGGGGAATTTTTCAACTTTTCTGATCTTTGTTCTTTTCTGATTTTCTTTGAATACTTAGGTGCTATCAGCTACCTTTACGACCAATGAATGTATAGTAATGAAAGTAAGTCTTTTGAGCCTCCAAAATCAAAACAAACTAAAATGGGCTACTATAAACAACATCAACATGATTTTATACAAGTGTTGGTGATATCAAGCATTTATAAATATATGAAACAAGAAAAGACTAAGCCAAGTGTGCTAACTTATAAAACTAAGTACTTTGCAACTAAAGGGTAAGGGTAAGGGCAAAAGAGATAAGAAGTTATTGTATGTGAAAGGAATGGAAGGATTGAAGGGCTATGAAAGGAACGAACGAAACTAAAGGCTAGCAAGGGGTTTTTGAAAAAGAAGGGAGGTAGTTTGGGTACGTGTGTCCAACACATTCAAAAGTCCAACAATGGACCAAATCCCTAGATCTTGCCTAGTGCGCTACCCATCCACACCTCAAAAACCAAGTAAAATTAATAATTTGTATGCTTCATTAAGCCCGAGTCATGCAGTCTCATACGGTAAGTCAGGATATAATTCTTAATTACTATGAGAATCTCATTAACAGATAAGTTGCTTTTTTTATAAAAGAGGGAACACAGTTTCTGTTTCTGTTTTAGACTTGGACCGATCAAAGGTTTCTCCCTATGGCGAATTGCAAATGACAAATTACAAAGTAACTATATGATTTTTGCTGAACAACCATATAATAAATGGGCATCCATGTGATTTGATGCCTTAAAAAGTCTATATCCATCTCTGTTAAACCATTTTTGCAAAGCATAGTTCCTTTTAATATTGTGTTGCTTTGTTTACTTGTAAATTGGATGTACAAAGATGTGCTCGGAAATAATTTGAGCCAAATGTTTAGTTTTGAACTTTTACTTCATAGGGCTTTGTTACTAACTTTTATTGCCGTGATTTTGTCGCCTGTCATAGGTTGATTCGCATTTTCCCTGTATGCTCTTCCTTGCTAAGTATTGTATAGCCCAACATAGGATGGTTCGAACCATTAAAAGTATTTTTTTAAGTCAGCTTAGTTGCATGTCGCCTTGTGCTCCTTATGGAATCAAGTCATGCATGAACATGACAGGTATGTGATCACATACAGGAGACACAGCAAAATGACGAATAAAGCTGCAAAGGCAAGATCTGCACCTGGCACAGTATAGCAAATTATGAAGTGATTTGTTATGAGAATTTTGATGAGTGTTGCAGAATATTAAGCGATGTAGCTAGCAGGAGAATATCTAATATGTTTTTTGAAGTATCTAGCTACAAGTTTGGAGCTTGCTGTGCTTGAATCAGCCTTTCTTATCTTTGCTTTCATTTTTTTTAAAATAAAAATACTATGGTTCCAATGCCTCAGGTTGCAATTTACACATAGGCATGCCTTTAAAACATAAGTTTCCTCGTAAGAAACCACTCAAAACAATTTGGCATAATTGGGCTTATGGTTTGCAACTTGCAAAGTTGATCTGAAAAGCAATATTTGGATCCCATTGCTGTTATTCTGGTGGTCACTATTGGACCATTGAATGTCCCAAATATGTTATTATCTGGTACATGGGACTATGCTTTGCTCAAATTTATGTTTCCTACCATATTCTAGACTTAAAAGAATTTATGTCAATTCTAGTTATTTGGTTGAACGAGCAAGAGTGTTTTTTTTTCATACAATTCTGGCTTCTGTCAATTCACTTGAATTCCAAAGAAAAAATAAAATTCTTGAGCTCATAATGTATACCCTCTAATAGTGATCTTCTATTTACTGAAATCTTGTTGGGCTGAGAACAAAATTACAGCAGCAAGCGCTTGATGTCACTGTTAAGTGTTGGGAATTTCTATTTGTCTAGTAATTGTAAGCCGTTTTAGAATTTTAGCTACATTGTGCGCTGCTTTAGTTGGTTTAGAGTGTATACTTTGAGTGCGGGTCTTAATTTCTTTGTGCCAACTTTATGGTGAATTGGTGATCTATGAATGCTCAAATAATGAATATTTTAAGAGAGAAACTTTACTAGCATTTGGTACGGATGTAAGGTTGAATTTAATGCATTCAGATTCAGTTGGTTCATATTTCTTGAAAATCTGATTGGTGTTTGTTCTGCAGGAAGGGATATACTCTTTTAATCAATACATGGAAGAGAAACGATCTTTTGAAGAAATCCATTTCTCATTATGCAGAATGTCATAGATTGGACTCCATACACATTGTATGGAGTGAGCCTAGTTCTCCATCTGAATCTCTTATCCATTACTTAGAGCATGTTGTACATAGAAACTCAAAGAATGGACGACAGATTGAACTGAAATTTGATATCAATGCAGAGGACAGTTTAAACAATAGATTCAAAGAAATCAAGGATTTGAAGACAGATGTGGTCTTTTCTATCGATGATGATGTAATATTCCCATGTTCTTCAGTTGAACTGGCATTTAATGTTTGGCAGAGTGCTCCAGATACAATGGTCGGATTTGTGCCACGCATGCATTGGCTGGATCAATCAGTATGCATCTCTCATTCTCTTGCTGTTTTCCTAGTATGATTGCAAGCATCCGACCCCTGGAACCCGCCTAGGCAGGAGTCCACATATTGACATTGGGGATATGGAATGCTGTTTATCTTTCGACATAATGGCAGATCTGATGTGTTCTTTCAACACTTCTGAAAAGTAGAAGTGGTGTTCTTTTGTTGGAGACTTTGATTGGCTTCTATATTCAACTAATTTCATTAAAAAAATATACTTAAGTTTCTAGAATTTTCCAGTTTGTGATCCCAGTCTTCTCTTCACCGTTCGTGTAAAGTGGAGAAAAAGAAACCATGTTGAATCATTTTATATTTTCTACTCGAACTCCTTGTTTTACCTACTTATGATGGTTGTTGACCCTTCAATACAGTTATGAACAATAATATATTCTGGGGCACTTGAACTTAAATTTATGTTGTATGCTTGTATCAAAGGCGCCGAAAAGTGAATGTGCGGACATGTCAAATAAATATCTGCTTTTTTCTTTATTATTTTCCCTTAGCTCTGCATCATGATTCAAAACATGAGTTAAGGAAGGTTATATATTTATAGAGTTCTCAGTTCTGTTCTACACTACTATACTGTAGGTATGGTAACCAATACTGATAAATTATTGAGTTGAGTTGTCTTCATTCCTCTTGTACCCTTGATATCTTGACAAAACATCATGATTATTGTACAAGCACGAGACTAATGCTTAACATCCAATTTACTAAGCATGGTGTTTGTAAGGGTTGTATACATTGCTGAGTTGAACCTTTTATCAGTTATTTATAGATGCGTGTAAATGATATCGTGTCATGGCTGCCAGCCTGGCACTGATACAAATTTGAGACGCTGCAGACCTTCTGTGTTTCTTACCCAAGAATTGTGCTGCAGAGAGGCAACCAGGAATACTATGTTTATGGAGGTTGGTGGTCTGTTTGGTGGATGGGCACTTATAGTATGGTTTTATCTAAGGCAGCTTTTTTCCACAAGAAATATCTTGCAATGTACACAAATGAGTTTCCTGCATCCCTTCGAGAGTATGTAGCTAAGAACAGGTACATATTTTAGCTTCTTGGCAGTGATTTATGATATTTGATTATCCCTTTGGTACAGCCGACTCGTGTCATTTATTACTAGCTGACAACATTCTTATGACTTGCTATTGGAATGTTTTTTGCAGAAATTGTGAAGATATTGCTATGTCATTTCTTGTTGCAAATGCAACTGCTGCTGCTCCAATCTGGGTAAAAGGTGAACATCTTTGCTTAATGTATATTCTGACTAGTGCTTTTCTTCTTTCCTTCTTTTTCCTATATAATTTATCCTTATTTAATTGAATTTGCAAATGTGCACTCTTTAGTGCTTGAAGCATTATAATGTAACGAAAATGTTGGTGTAACGAGGGAGAAGTAATAAAAAATTCATTTAAAAGACAGAAAATAGTTGGTTAATTGGTTTTCCTTTTGGTCTTCAGGAAGACCAAAAATGAAAACAAAATGCCGAGTTATAAGAGAGAAAAAATAATAATTTGTGAAGACCAAAAAACTTTGGTCACCACTTAATGCTCTCCGAGGGATGTGTTTTTTCATTCAGCTGCTGCATCAGAGTGTAACTTGTAACTACTTGTTTTATGGTCATTGTAAATAATTTCTTTTCCCTATTAAATTCCATATCCCGCTCTGCATCAAAGCCATTTTCACTTAGGTACAACTACTTTCTAAATATAAAACCTTTTTTCCCCTCTATATTATTTTATTGATGTCCTTGTGGCATACTTCGTAATGTATCAGTTGTTTCT
This sequence comes from Amaranthus palmeri, assembly GCA_019776075.1. NCBI lineage: Eukaryota > Viridiplantae > Streptophyta > Magnoliopsida > Caryophyllales > Amaranthaceae > Amaranthus > Amaranthus palmeri. Next base: position 808,122 of record JAAKBH010000300.1, read on the forward strand.
GTTTGTTTGTTTTATGGTGAAGATCGCTGCTGGGTTATGCATGATTAAATGGAATGAATAGGTAAAATCTGGACTCTTTTATTAGTCGGTACAATCTGACTCTTTTACTAGTTGGAAAAATCTGGACTCTTTTATGGCATTCATACATATTGAATGGAAAGAATAGGCATCTTTCATAAGATACTTCTAGTAATATCAAATATGAGATAGGTTTATGGTGTTTTGTGGGTGTTTTTTTATGGGAAATGGGCCGATATTTTAAGTGTCCATAATGTGGACCGACAACCTTTAACAAGATATGGGGTGATATTACTTGAACATGTGTTGTCTTATGTTGTCTTATTGTTTTACATTGCTGTCGTATTCTAGGTAATGTCATAAGCTAGGTCATTCCTTGATAGAGGCCAAAGCAAGTTTGATATATCTTTTTTCACTAACTGTAGTAAAAAAGACAGCAAAGAGTGGCTAGAATAATCTAGGATTGTGTGAAATAACCTTTTATTTGTGTTCTCAACAGACTCTTATTTTGGACATGATCACTGATATATATTTCTTTCTCGGGGATGGTTAAGTTTTTTTTTCTATACATATACATATTCACAAGCTTGTAAAGTGAAAAAATGTAAAATGTTTACGGATCCATCCTCCAATTTAATAGAGTCGCCACTCTTAACATTGGTATGACATCTCGAAACTCCATTTTTGCTTCAAAATCATCGATTTTCTCCCGCAAATATGCAGAGTACGATACTTGGACACATGAGTTGCACATAAGTATGCCAGTTTGAGGATAAAGTGCTTAGTAGTGTGCCTGTTCATGAAACTGTCTTGCTTAAATTAGCAGTTGAGTCATAATGCATAGCAAATTAGTGGTTTTGTGCATGGTTGTTTCGTTAAATAACGAATTTTGAGCTTACTGTTATGCTAAACTCCATTACGTAACCTATGAATTTAAATCACGGAGTAACAAACATTGGAAGCTATTATACTAACATATTAGTGACTATAATTTTTAAAATATTTTGTTAGGTCATTAAGTTTAAATATAAGCTTTAAATATATGTTCTAGAAAACTTAAATTACTATGATAAGATGACATTCTTACTGCCCTGCTCTAGTGTGTTTTTCTGAAATAAGGGTGTATTTTGATAACCTTTGTACTATTGCAATTTATTTGAGCAGTGGTTCCTCCCTGGTATACGGAACATTTTCAGAATTGCAATATTCAGTTTGATTTCCTTTATTCTATAATATCCATGCTTCATTTATGTTTCTGTAGTCCGTTATTTTTACTTAAGGAAAAAGAAATCAGTTTGTCATTTTGTGAACCAATTGCAGGCAAGATATTTGAAATCGGTTCTACGGGAATCAGTAGTTTGGGAGGTCACAGCAAGAAACGGACTGAATGCGTTAACAGGTTCGTTGCTACGTTTGGGAAAATGCCTTTAGTTTCGACTTCCATGAAAGTTGTTGATAGCCGAAACACCTGGTTTTGGTGATTGTGTAGCTTCATCTTTACACGCCCTACTCATTTAGTTCTCTGCATAGTATTACCAATTTTTTTTAAGTCCATCCCATTTACTCATGTATTTATTCCACTCTAAAAATGAAAAACAATAGTAAAACTTTAGCATTAAAATATCTAGATCAGTTGTTCAATATCCCTAAACCGCATCAATGTAATGCCTTCTTCCGTTGGTAAAATTTTTCGGAAGCCATTTTCAGACTGATTTTAGCAATATTCAAAGTCATTACTCAAACAATAGAAGATCCAGACTTTTCTGTTTGGAGGATATCTCTTGCCAACTAATAACTAATAAGATGTTCTCTTGTGGGTCATAAGTCATATCATATTGCACATAAAAATATCTTCATAATAGAAGATTGCATTATATTCTTCTTTTGATCAGATCTGTGTGATCCAGAGTTGAGCTTTCTTTTCGTACTCTTGCGCGATTTTTGTCGTTGATACTATTGTCTTACCCATTTCCTTATCCAGTAAGTAGGGTTGTTATAGTTTATGTTAAGAAGGGTCATTTTTAGTTGAATAAAATTGATCATGTGTGAAACTTAAAACTTGCACATTATTCTTAGATAAGGTGGCTTGACAATGATCACAAGGGTCGGATATTAAAGGGGGCCCCTTCTCTTAATAAGTACAAATGAAAGTGCATCATCGTCTTATTATCAATTATTGTTGCTTTGTGGAAGCTTTTTTTTTTACTCGAGTTTTGAAGATTTTAGTGGATAATTATATAGATATTCTTTTAAGATAGTAACCTAGACCAACCAAAGAACAATTTGGGATAGGTAGATTCTGTAACCTCACCAACTCAGTGATTAAAACATTCTCCAATTCCCTGTGCGGTTCCATCTATCTGCTATAAATTGATGAATGGAAACGGTCTTATAAACTATTTCGTTTGTTCCGGTCAGTTTGCTTCATTATGTTTTTTTTTTTTTTTTGTATATATTTGGTAGATAATAGTGGATTGTGGAATTTAAATGATTAGCAAAATAAACGAGACAACCTAAAAAAAAAAAAATTAACAAAATGAAGAGGAAAAAAGTGAAGATGAGAAAATGAGTAAGAAAGTGATGAATGGATTGTGGAATATGATTGTCAGCATTGGTGTCCATCCCTCTTGATCCCAAGGAGAAAGTTATTAGCTAAGTTAACTTTCGAGTTTAACATAATTTATCAACTAATTGTCTTTTGATTTTGTAATTTGTTAAAAATAGTAAAAAATGACTCCAAATCTGATCATACTTTTTTTTTAAAAAAAAATTTGCGCTTTGTGGGGAGTTTAATATATTTTTACATCACAAATTTTTAATTTTGGGAAATTCCACGTGGTAACCTTGAGGTTTTGAGTTTTCCACTTGGTAACCAAAACTTTTTAAAAATTCACGCGGTAACCCTAAGGTTTACCAAGTTGTTCCACCGTGACCTTTTGCGCATAAAACGCTAGCAAAACATTAGCAAATGTTAATATTAAAGCTTTAAGATTGTTGCATGACTATTTATGTGACTTGCCATTTCAATTGCCATCTGTTTCAACCTTTTTCCCCAAAATATAAACTCTAATTTCACCATTTTTTGATTTGGGGAAAAAAATATGATATGGATGAAATATGGTACAATTAGGATTTATGTTTTGGGGAAAAAAGTTAAAGTTGATGTTATTTGAAAAGGTGAGTCGCATAAATAGGCGTAAATCAACCTTAAAGCTTTGAAACTAACGTTTACTAACGTTTTTATGTGCAAAAAGGTCACGTTGGAACAATTACGTAAACCTTAGGGTTATCGCGTGGATTTTTTAAAAGTTTTGGTTACCACGTGGAAAACCCAAAACCTCAGGGTTATCACATTGAATTTCCATTCAATTTTTAATTGACATCTACCATATACCCAAATAATGGTAGATGCTTTGATAAGACGTGCTGAAATTGCTTTCTTTTCGGTGGATGGAATTTCTCCTAACCTGACGAAAGTTTTTGAAGGATACTATTGAACTTCAATTCAGTCATCTAGTTCTTTTTCAGTGATGCTAACTTTGATTCAGTCAATTCTCCAATGCATAATCCTACCACCTGAAACGAAATATGATTTGATATGAACAAGAAAATAGGGAAATTCCACGTGATAACCAAAACTTTAAAAAAATACAAAAAAAATCCACATGGTAACCTTGAGGTTTACCAAATTATTCCACCATGACCCTTTTGCACATAAAACATTAGCAAAACGTTAACAAACATTAATTTCGGAGCTTTATGACTGTTGTACACCTATCTATGTGACTCTTCATTTCAAATGGCATCAGTTTCAACCTATTTCCTCAAAATATAAACTCAAACTCTACCATCTCTAGATTTAGGAGAAAAGACATGATTTGGATAAAAGATGGTAGAGTTTGAGTTTATATTTTGGGAAAAAAAGTTGAAATTAATGACATTTAAAATGGTGAGTGGCATAAATTAGTGTACAATAGCATAAAGTTTCAAAATTAACATTTGCTAACGTTTTTATGTGCAAAAAGGTCACGGTGTAACAATTACATAAACCTTAGGGTTACCACGTGGATTTTAAAAAAGTTTTGGTTACCATGTGGAATTTCCCAAAAAAATAATAATAAAGAGGAGAGACATTAATTTAAGATTCAAAGCCGTAGGGAACATATATTATCAATTTTTATTATCAACAAAAAGTAAAAATATGTAAAAAAATAAGAAAATTAAATGATTGAAACTAGAAAATTAAGAGAAAACCAATGAATAAACTTTTTTTTTTGAATGAATAAACTTTGGTATTACTATTACTAGTATATAGTAGTATGTTTGGCTTGAAAAAAAAACATATGGGCAATATAATTAATAAACTTTGGTATTACTATTACTAGTATATAGAAGTAGTATGTTTGGCTTGAAAAAAAAAACATATGGGCAATATAATTTCAAGAACGTTAATCTAGAATTTAAAAACAAAGGATCTGAAATAAAGCTTTCGATTCTCGGTAAATATGGATTTTCCATGTAAATTTGAAGAGTTTATGCTCATTAGAGATGCTTTACTTACAAGTTACAACTGTACATTTACATATTTTACTAGTACGACACACAGAGGTACCAAAGCCAAGATCATGAAGTTACAATGCTCAAGAGCTACACAAAAAAGATATTCAACAGCTCAAGTCGAAAAAACTTCATAGACCGGAATAGGTACGATCCATATGCGATTATTAATTTACCCAGCTAAATAATCTAATGTGTGATGGTGAATTTGAACAACGAACGAACCAAGACTGATATTCACAGAGCCGAGCTTGCTGATATCTGCAAGCTGCTCGTTTTTTTTATCGTTAGCTCTTCCCAGTAGGAGAATCGATAGGGTAACATGTATCGTCACCACCTGTACTCCATAAGAAACTAGCATACTTTGATGCGTAAAAGGAGTTGTCTGGCTCAGCTGCCATTGCCTGCTGGAATCTCTCTTCGGCTCCCCAAAGGTCTTTTCTCACCACCCATAAGAAATTCGCGTACTGGATCATTACCTCGGCATCAGTTGAATCCAATTGTATTGCGCGCTTGAAGCACTCCTCGGCCCTGAAGGGCAATATGAACAAGTAGATTAGACGAGTACAACAAAGGTCATTAGTCTTGTAATATAGCAATGCTACGAATACAATCAGTTAAAAAGTCATCGAGGAAAGTCAGGTGCAAGTTTTTCTCGAGCCGAGCATCTCACTAAGTTGATTAGACTAGTACAACAAAAGTTCATTAGTCTTATGATATAACAATGCTACAAAGATCATTAGTCTTGTGATATAGCAAGCTACAATGAGAAAAAGTCAGGTGCAAGTTTTTCTCGAGTCGAAGGTCTCACTATATAGAATAGACTAGTACAACAAAGGTCATTAGTCTTGTGATCTAGCAATGCTACAATCAAATGTCATCGAGGAAAATCAAGTGCACGTATTTCTAAATACGAAGGTCTCACTAGCTGCAACATCCAATGTCCTATTCTAAGGACCTCCATATATCAATACTCTTACTAGTACTAGTCTAGAATAGTGATAAGACTGAATACCAAAAAGATAAATATCATCCAATAGTCTAACAATCTACTAAATACTGCAATCAAGGACAATCAATTTATATAAGTGACCTAATAGGCTAATATCATAGTGCAAAAATACAGTTGCAGTCACAATTGACTTTTGCGGTTGTCTCGAAAATCTAACATGGTCGCGATATAGTGATGCGGCTAGTTTTTCTACGGGGAGTTTTGCTATTAAGGCTACAAGGTCACTCATATTCCTCCTAGCACTCACCTTTCGGGATATAATTGACCGCAGTCTTCTAGCACTCTCTTCCAAGAGGATATGGGTATGAAATTGTCCGTCAATTTCCCTCACCTTGTCCCTCACCCAACCCTGTTTTCGAGTGATGATCTATTCCTAATCCCTAGGGCAATTGCTATGCACACAAAATATAGTGATTATGAAACTAAACTATTTTCCCATTCTAAGATAAGTTCTAAAACATAAAAACCAGCAAAAAGAACATAAGGAAAGATCAGAAATTTCACCTATCATAATCTTGGGAAACAAGGCAGAGAAACTGAGCATAATTAGAAAGCAAAAGAGTGTTATTTGGATCATGAAACAAACCCATTTGGTAAAGAAGATCAGTCCTATGATACTCCTCATAATCATCCCCTTCAATCTCAACTTCCACTGGAGAAACAAACTCAGTTTTCTTTTCCCTCAATTTATCTTCAAGATGTTTAACAAAATCTCCAAATTCAACCCCATTATCTTTAACATAACCTCCTTGTTCTATATGATTAGCTTCTTCCACCATTGAATTCCATAAACCCACCTCATTTTCCTCCATTTTTTCCATTATTTCTTTTGTGGGTACCCCTGAATTTCCCAATTCCAAACACCCAACTCCCCAATTCATTGAATTTTTCCCCAAATCTTCTTCTTTTTCCCTCAATTTTTCATGGGTTTTTTCTAATGGTTTCAATGTTTCAAGTGAATGGGTAGCAAAATTTGAGGTAAGAACCATAACTTGAAGCATTAAATCAGGGGTTTTAGCAAAAACTTCTCTAAACAACCAAATAAATGATGATGTCATTTCCCTTTGAACTTTACTTACAATCCCATCATCTAATTCTTCATCTAAAAGCATTCCTCTGCTTTTTAATGCTTGACTTTGTATTTCCTTTACAATATACAAAGTTGAACAACATAAACTATTAATAGAAGGTTGACCATCTTTCATATGTTCTTCAAGATCCAAAATCTCTCTTTCTTCTTCCATTTTTAGAAACTTTTGCTTCATTTTAATCATTCTAAGAGAAACTGGTAATTCAATACTACTTGCTCTTCTAGCAATGCACTCACGAATCATTGCATCCCTAGCAGGCCAATCTGGGGGGTCAGGTTTGATACCTAGTAAAGAAGGTTCTAGAACATCAACCTGAGAATCAGATTGCCTAAACGACGTCGTAGTAGACATGTTTCCACGGAAACTAGGGAAATTAAGCTTATGGGTATTTTGTTTTCGGTTGAAATCTTCAATTGGGTGATGATGAGGAAAATCATGGCCGTCAAAACTTGCACTACAAGATCTACGGAGGTTTTGGTCCGTTGATTTTGATCGAGGAAGAGTTGATGAAGTGAGAATACAAGAAGGAGAACGATGAAGACGAAGTTTCTGGAAGGTGAAGAGAGAAGAAGGAGAAGCATTGTGAGGAGATGGAGGTGGAGAAAGAGAAGGAGGAGTAGCTTGAGCAATGTTTACTCTCATTTTAATGGCGGAAAATAAAAAGCTTTTTGAGAAGATGAAGATATTGTTTGAGAAAAGAGGGAGTGATAAAAGGGGAAGGGTTTTTGTAGGTGTTTTTTTTAGAAAAAATATGAAAGGATTGAGATTTTGACTAAATGGAAGAAAAGATATGAAAAACAGGGGTTGATATTTGATAAGGTAGAGACTTTGGGCCCATCTAGTTATTAAATTATCTTTATTTAAAATTAAAATATTTATGGGACAGTTTCATAGTGAGATGCGCTCTATACGTGGATTAAATAATTTATTAATATAAATTAATAAATCATCTGATTTTTAATACTCCCTCCTATTCATCTTCTGTGTCTTATTTACTTTATGCACTCTATTCAATACACTTATTCGATCTTTAATATATCGAGTTATATATGATTAAAATTTATAAAAAGTTGATATTATTAATCTTTACATCAAAACGAATCAAATAAGATCCCACATGGCTATGTTTAGACTTATAGATTAATAAAAAAATGTAAGAGTGATAGATAAATAGCGTCCCAAAAGTAAATGGGACACCTAAGGTGAATATGAGGGAGTAGTTGTTACACTTATTTTTCAGGATATCCAATGCATACTTTTAATCTTTGATATCTTTAATTCTAGAAAGTTAATATTATTAAAATATACATTAAGACAAATCAAACAAGATCCTACGTGACTATGTTATTTATTATACATAGAGAAGTGTATGCAAAATATGATCAGGTGATGAACAATAGTTGCTACAGGAATACAGTAATACTTCGCATATATGGACTTTTTGTTTGAAGGTTGTTCCATTGAAAAACGGTCCCTCACAAGAGTACGTCATTTATAATACTCTCGTGAGAAGGTTATATTATCTCAATTGAAAAATAACTATTACTTTTTCGATTAAAGTTTTAAATTTGCTTCTCATCTAGTACTCTTCATTCCTTCACCTATCCTTAATGAAAAAATTCTTTCAATTTTCTAATAAAGACTAAGATTACATTTAAGCTTAAACTTATAATAATCAACATGAATGGCAAAGTAGTCTATCTTGCCAGCATACAAGATATCTAATATTTTCCATTTGAATGAATTAACATTATATTTTTTAATTTCTCCCATTGAATTTACATAATTTATTTTTTATCATAATCTACACTATTTTTAATTCATTTACAGTTACACCTATAATTTATTATTTTATCCTATTTACATACTTCCCTTTCGTATTCCATATAAATATATGCCTTTTTACATTATTACCCTAATTTCTTATTTTTCAATTTATTTACATTTGGGAGTATTTTTTTTCTTCAGCTAGTCTCCTGAGAGACCGTCTTTCTGAAAGACGTCTTTCAGGCCAACCCATTAAAGCTTAATATCTATTTTACTCTACATTTTTCTTTATAGGCTCGTTCAGTTAGAGATGGTCTTTCAAATAGAATGTCTCTCACAGGAATTTGTCTTTTTTCTTAGATTAGAGAAAGTGAGAGTAGGAAAGGTGTAGGGAGTATCGTAAATGAATGTGCAGCTTCTGACATGTCTTCAAAACAAGAGGAAAGTATTGAATGAGTCGGCGATGGATGATGAGAAACTCTACAATCTAGACACATAAACTTCTTCCTTTCAATATTTATAACCCATGCTCACATTAATGCACATGATATATTTCACTCACTTATAAGTATTTCTGAATAAATGTATTACTCTCTCTGTTCCTTTTTGTTTTTTCACCTTATTAAAACGGGTAGTTTCATAAGTTTTTCACTTTAGAATACTTTTCATTTTTGAGAAGTTTTCATCCTACTTTTACCCCTTAAAACTCCACTTTCCTTACTCACACTACTATTTAATTATTTTCTCTATCATACTTTCAATATAATCATTACTTTCCACTACTTTATAATTAGAATAATACCCACCATCGCCAAAGATTCCATTTTTCGTAATCTTGGTGAAAAACCCAAATAAGAACATCAAAAAGAAACTGAGGGAGTACATTGTTAAGTACATCATTAGAAACAGAGTAAAAATTAACAATTTTATAAAAAGCCCATGTAATTTTAAAAACTACAATGTTTTTCTAATAATTTTGCATCTTTAAACACCTAATAATACATACCAAGTAATATAAAATGAAAGCCCTTAATTTTTCAAGGCTCTGTGCGATCGAACATATAGAACATGCTCAGAACCTCTCATATACATTGTTCATTTTTTTATTACTTTACTTAATTAATTTTTACACTGTTTATCATTTTATGATATGATATTTTTATTTTTAAATATGTGAGTATTATATGAGATCGTATGAGATTTTGTTTTAAATTTTTGTATTAGTTATGTACTTCCTCCGTTCCATAATACTTGCAGAAGAGTGTGTCATATTGTGTAAGGAAATGTCATTATCAATAACAACTAGCAAATATTATGGAACTGAGGAATTATAACAATTTTTTAGATACAAATGATCTAACAAATGCATTAAACCATGAAGCAACTAAGGTGTTCAAATCAGATCCGATGGCCCGATAGACACCCTACTTTATAACCGAATCCGATTTGGCCCGATTAAAAATGGATCTACAATCATGTAAAAACCAATGTAACACCTGATTTGAAATTAATCCGATGAACCGAATGAACACCTCTTCAAACAACGTTTAGATGCAATAAAAAGGCTGAACAAGTAGGAGTATCTATTCTTTTGATGGTTTGATTTGGGAAATTGTAATTGGTTGACTCATCATCATTTATCATTCATGATTCATCATTAATCAATAAAAATTGGAGTGTTGCCACATGCTATCACACTACTTACTCCACTTCTCCCTTTCCTGACTCGTGACTCGTGACTCGTGTCCCTTTTTCTTTTTTTCGAAATTTACTCGTGATTCATTGCCTCTTTTCTTCTTTTGAAAAATCTAGGAGCATTTAGTCTTGCTAACTGCTAAGTGCTTTATAAACCCCTTTACACATGACTAATTGGAACAACTAGTAGGGATAGTAATGAGTCCGATTTGACTCGGATTATCCATTTTTAATTATTTCGGATAAATTTCAATTAGTTTATTTAGTCCAGCTTTACTTGGAGTCGGATTATATATTATACTCCCTCCAATTCACCACTAAATTCCCATTTGTTTTTTGACACTATTCATATCTTACTCGTAATTTGTATTATATTATTAATCTATAAGTTAAAAACATAAAATAGTAAGATCTTGTTTGATTCGTTTCAATGCAAGGATCATTTATATCAACTTTCCATAATTTTTATGCACAATTAGAGATATTAGCAATTGAATCAGTGCATTTGATAGAGTCCTAAAGCAAATGGAACTTTAGTGGTGAATTGGAGGGAGTATACTATGAATTTGTTCTGATTCAGACCCTCTGTCTATGAGTTCTGACGGAGTTTGAATTATTATCAAATTGTATTCATATTGGTATTATACTGATGATTTAAAAGCATAACATATTAATAAAGTGATCTTTCAAATATAATTTAACAAGAAAATTTATCATCCTTCAAATTCAACTTAAAAAGAAAAAAATAATACTACAATTACAATTAAACGAGATAGTCCTTCGAATACAGCTAAGCAAAAAAAAAACGACTCTAAAGTTCCATTGACAAACATATAAATTACATAAATGATCAAGTATTCAACTCTTTATGCTCAACATCATTGAATCCATCCATAGTTCTCTAAGACAAGTTTATAAGGAAAATAATAGTATAAGCATAAATAAAGTAATTAGCACAGAATATATTCAAATAAAATAACTAAGCATACTCATTATAAGGAAAGGAATGGACCTTCTCGGTATCCGCACAAGATAGGGTCTGAGTGGGGGTTTTCTTTTTTCTTGAAAGATGCGAACAAATCATACCCGTACCTCCAAGGAGGGAGTACAGAGAGATGCGCGCGGTCAAGAAAACCCCCAATTGATACCTGCACCCAGTAGGGGTCGAACCCCAAACCTTATGCTCCACATGCAGATGCTCTATCCATTGAGCCACAAGCGCTTTTGGTTTATACTGAAGTGAATCCTTATTATCAAAAATTGATTTTACTGAAGTGAATTTGTTTTAATGTGTACAGTTTAAAATAATAACATTATCAGATAAAAGAACTATGTTTTTCTTCTTTGGAGAATATGTACGACAATCTGACTATGAAATTGGCGGTTTCATAATAAGACCGCCTCGTCCAAGTTTTTTTTTGTACATTTTATATGCACAGAAAAGCCTTGATTCATAGTTTGAAGTATACAGCGATACAAGGAAAGTTTTTCGGGCTGGTGATAATAGATAATCGGCCCAATATTCATACAAGTTTAGAAGCTTGTAATAGGTTAGTGGGCCACGAATTCATTAAATTCCATAGTTCATGTTATATAAGTGATAAGTTATAGGCCCGAGTGGGGTACTGACTTTTGTAAAGACGGCTCTTAAAGCCCAGTTTAATTTTAAATATGCATTATTACAACTCTAATAATAGATTTAGGTTGGACTTTTGAGAGTCGTCTTTACAAAAGACGGTCTCTCAAGAGAGCACCTGGTTTTTTTTTTACAATTGTTATATAAGAATGTTTACTAGAACAAACGTTCTATACATAAGTTAAATAAGCTTAACTAATTCAAATTAAAGAAATACTGATTATTGACTCTTTAGTAAGTTTTTTGAGAGAAGGTCTAAGTTGTGCGACTGATTCAGGTCCGTTAATTTTTTTTACTTTTTTATTCTGAAATACGAATTTTTAAGACTTATAAAAGGTCAATTTTAAGAGTTAAAAGACAAATTTCAATACATAAAAGGTCAAGTTTTAAGTTTTCAATGTTTAAGTCATCGTAATATAGTCTTTAAATTGCTCTTTTAAGTCTTAAAATCGAAATATGTAGCTAATTATGTTACAAATTTGGTTGATCACGACGTTTATTTTTTGAAAAAAATGTCATTACGTTGGGCAATAATAGCAGAAAGTTAACGAAAAACTTACCTTTTTGCCTACCACGTGAAAAAGTTGAAAGGTAAATATCACCAGTTAATAGAGTAATAATTTGAATTAACGTATTCATAAAATAATTTTTCCTCCTATTGCTACATTCCGAAAATTAACGTGAAAGTTTTTTATGTATTCTTTAATTACAAAATATGAGCAAGTAACTTGAACTTTTACCTCTTTTAATGTATTCATAAAAGAGAAAATTAAGTGTTTTTTTAAAATAAATAAAAAGATAAATTGAATTATGTAAAACAGATTAAAAAAAGATACTCAAATATATAGATGAAATTAAAAAATACTCCCTCCGGTCCAGTTTAGATGTCCCATTTGACTGGGCACGGAGATTAAGATAGTGGTGGGGTATATGTAAAAAGGTGGTAGTTGGGTATTTTAATTGATTAAATTAATTATAAAGGTGATAGTTGAGTATTGGGAATTGAAAAAGTGGGGGTATTTATGTAAATAAGGATATCCAAAAAAGGAAATGGGACAAGTAAAGAGGAATTGCCAAAAAAGGAAATGGGACAAGTAAACTGGACCGGAGGGAGTATTGAGTAGTAATGATTTGACCGTTGATCCAAAACAATTGAATTGTCAATTTTTTAGTTTCTTTAAGTGCCTTGATTATCTCATTTAGTTTCTATATAGTAATTGATTTAAGATTTGATAAAAGGAAACAATCCCAAAAGGGAATGCAATTATGCCTAAAATTATGAAAGCCAAACACACAAGTTGTTAAAGTAAATCTAGATGGACATGAATTTTGGTACTAATGCACTAGGTAAATTAAATATTCAGTCTAATACAAATAAGATCAAAATTAAGAAAATTAAATAAAAGCGGTAAAAATGTACAGTATATAAAATTCGAAAGTAAAAGAAATTTGTAATGAGATGAAAAAATAAGTTAAATATATAAATAAAAATTTAAAAAATAAAATTGATATAATTCCATTTCAAAATACTTGCACCAAATATACTTTTGCGAATTTCAATGTGTTTGTCGGATTGTTTATATTTAGAGTTATACATAACTAAAAATTATAAGAATTTGATATTATGAAAATATGTAAGGAGACGAATAAAACAAGATCTCACGTGATTACATTTTTTCTCATATAATAGCCAAAATATATAAAATTACCATAAAATAATAAATAGTGTAAAAGTTGATTTAACGCAAGTAACATAAAACAGAAGAAGTATTAGTGGTCATCCATAAGCGGCTACGCCTTCCCCTAATTAGGGTTGAATCAATTGGCTACATGAAGAATTATACTATAAAGGCACTAAAGTGTTGCTCCATTATAACAAAATAGGACTATTCATGATAATGGAGTTAGGAATTGGTAATTATATATTTGCAACTTGAAATATAAATCTTGTGATTGTGAATCTTATGATCATAAAAGTTTATCATTACAAAAAATTTAACTTTTCGCGATATTAGATTTAGTAGCATTAAAAGTATGCCACTGATTTATATTTTTAATGTAATAAATATTGATTTTTATTTTAAATTTCACTATAAAGTGATTTAATGACACTTTATTTGGTCTTTAGTGGCATATGTAATTATTATTATTATATTCTATATTGGCATATATGATAAATCATGTGTCGCAAAAAGCTTTAGTGTGAATTTTCATTAAGCTGCTAAAGGGTCTGATAAATGCCACTAAATCTTCTATATATACTACTAAAAATTTGAAGTAGTGTCACTTAAATTAAATGTCGCTAAATATATCCCACTAAAAGCAAATTTAAACGTATCAATTTGAAGAAGTTCCTGCTAAGTACAGTTGAATACGTAGAGAAACTCATTTTTGTCTGAGACTATGAGAGTTGTAAGTTATTGGGCAATTTATAAGGTTTAGTAATATTTATAGTAGATTGTTATTTTTCTTTCTATTGGGCCAAAAGAGTTTCTACATAAAATCTCATGTGTTTTTATTGGTTTGCTTTTAATTTCATATTGTCGTAAAAATAAACTCTTTATTAATCTGTACGTTCCTCTCATTTAATATTATTTTTCATTTTAGCTTATATCTCTTATTTTGTATCATTTTTATTTTGGACAATTATTCATCAATTTCTTTTAACTCATGCATACTTTCTCTTTTAATTGTTGGAAAATACTTCACATGATAAAATAGTGGGTTGTGGACTTGCATATATATCGGGTGAGCTAACCCTCTCAATACCATATGGTTTTGGGAAATAATGAACCTCACCAAGTGTATGTGCAAATCAACGCTCTTGACCCGTGGGTTTGTGGATTCGAGCACATGGATATCCCGTGTCTATACGAGTAGGCTACGATGAGATTGTGTGACAAACAGTCACGGCCTAATATTACTTTCATCTACTATATAAAATAACAATACTACTTATGTTCTTTAGTAGTATTTATTTCTTACACACCATAAAATTTTAACTATTTTAAATTTCTAAAAGAGCTCTAGTTTAGATAAGAGCTAGAGGTTTTGTCTTGCAAAACATAGCTAGCCCATCTAATCCAAATATCCAATAAATAACCCACTAAATAAAGAAAGTGTAAAACATCTCTTACAATTACATGGTGACTAGATTTCTTTCCTTAAAGCTACAAAAGAACAATATTTTCAGCTTTCCACTACACAATTCTCATGTTTTCTTCTTTGCTTGGATTATGTCTTTATCTTTTTATAGTAATGCTCTTATGTTCTTGTATTACCACAAGGAACAAGCACTAAACCTCACAAACCTTTTATAAAATTAATTAAAAGAGACACATATATGATTGTTATTTTATGTAACGCAAATAGATAATTATGTGGTCAAACTATTTAATATTAGTGATGTTTGTTGATTTAGCCGGTCAAAATAACTTGTTCTTGGTGCTACTCATTTCTCATCCCCGGCCCCAAGTAACTTCTTTTATGTTATCTTGGTGTTAGGTACTCATTCCTGGTTTTCCAGAGCTCTCTTTACCTGGGGTTTAAATTACTCGCACGCATTTCTCTTGCCCTTTTCGTCAAAGGGCTACGGGTATGATTAGTCCACCACCTCTCCCCTCATATCTTGACTTTGTGCAAGACACTGGGCTGATGACCATGACCAAAACAACTTGTTCTTATGAATCAGCTTTTGTTGAACAAAATGTTACTATTAATGGATTTAAAATCAACCGGTCGAATCAGTTGTTTAAGCTAGCGGTTTGTTATTAGCTATAATTAAGCTCAACCTCAAAATAAAAGATGATTATTGTTGGTACACGTAAAGATCCAATACCATTCCAATTGATTGTGCATAGAATAATATGACATCAAAAGATTCCAACCTTATAGGAAAAGTTTTTGTGGAGGTGGAAGAAAGAAGATAATTGTGAGGAACTTTATAGGAGGAAAGGATAGAATTTCTTACTTTACAAATTGTTAAAGTTAAGGTATATGGATAATTAGAACTTTTTGTGGAAATCCAATTTAGTATGGTATAAAAAAAATAAAATCTTCATAACATATATTTGTAATTATTTGGTTAACTTATAAAAATAAAAAGTCAAGAAATTAAATTAATAAAACATAAGATTTAAACAATGAGATTGTGTTGAATTGAAAGTAAATGTTTATAAGGGATCACAAGCAATTAACTTCAATTGAATAATCATCATCATCAGACTCAATAACCCGCTCAAAGACAGGGTCTAGGTGAGATAAAGGTGACAAACATTTCATATTTGTACTCCCTTTAAGGGGACTAGAGGAAAATAGTCTGTCTTCAATTGATAATATAACATAATTTTAAAAAATTTAGTAATTTATGTGCTCTCTGTCTTATATAGACTATCACAATTAACTCAAAAACATTTCACTAAATGTGACAGTTTCAATAAACCAACTAAGATTCAAAACTTAATTATTTTCTTAATAATTGTCTAATTACCCGTATATACAAGAAAAGGATATAGAGAATAGTGAAAAAAGTTTTCAATTATCCATTTAATTACTTTTATCTTGCTAGTTAATAAACTATCTTTTCAATCTCACTCTATATTGAACAATTTTTGCTATGCACAATTTTCAAGTAATATTAGAAATAATAAATACTATATCGAAATTCAGACGAATATAGCAAATGTTAAGGAACCAACTCAACCAAAAGCTATCAAAGCCAATGTGACAAGAGGTCACGGGTTCGAATCAACCACCCCTTATTTAAAGTGGAATATTAAGCGCCAGGTATGACGAAGGCCTGTGTCGTATCCACACTTCTACTCTAAAGGGCTCTCGTGTGAGGGGCGTGTTAGAGTATGTAACATATCTTGGGGCTTCAACAATCAGCTTAAGCTTTTGGTTGAGTTGGTTCCTTAACAGTAAATACCCACATACATACGTTTTAACTTTAATAATTTCATAAAAAGGACAATTATCCACAATAATTTATTTTGTTCGATCGCTTATAATAAACACACCTATTGTTTAAAGAAAACTGACCTATTAAGTACATTTTCTAAACATAAACACAACCCTACTATTTATAAACAGCTTCAAACTTTCTCTATAAATTCAAGAAATTAGGAATAAATAATAGTTGAATTTTTTTGTCATAATTATACCACATATATTGTGTGTTTATTTCAGCAATTTTCTCGACCGAAATATTAGTCTAATCTGATTTCGAATTGTCAATGTTAGAATAGCCCAAAACGAACCGTGACTTGTAAACTCCTATTCACTACTAAATAAACATGATTTTTATGTGTTTGGTGTTGTCAGGGCCGTCGCTGGCCCAGGGCAACTGGGGCAAACGCCCTGGGCCCCCAAAAAAAAAAAGCCCATGTTGCTATTTCTAGATAGGCCCTAAATAGAATTTAAAAAATTTTAAAAAAACTTTAATTGAAAAACCTTTGTCGATCCTCCTTCTCAACTTTCCTAATATTCAGAAAATCTCTTCAACTTCTTCTCCTAAATAGGCCCTAAATAAAAAATTAATTTCACATTTCTACCTATTTTTTTCCAAAAATATCTTATCAATTTAAAAGACATCTTTGGTAATTAATGTTGTTGATTAGTAAATAAAAAAAAATAATGTTGTTGATTGGAAAAAAAATGATTGCATTTTTTCAGAATTATTTGATTTGCTGGGGATAACAGGTTATGGTTTGCTCTCAAGGTATATTATTTGAATTCTTAACTTTTTTGAGTAATACTTTTAGTAAATCATTATACAAATGAAATGTATTAACTAAAAGTCTTATATGTAGTATCTCCTTGATTTTTAATTTTAGGAATCTAAAAATCTTAAGATATTCAAATGGTGATCCACTTTCTAGAATTAATAGGTAACTAAATATTCTTTATTGGTTTGTTATTTTAATCGAAATATTCATATAGCTACTTTATGTATTGAGAAAAATATGTTAGAACATATTGATGTAGAAACGATTATTGGTGACTTTGCGTCCATAAATGCTCGTAGAAAAATTTTCATGTGAACGTTTAGACTTTGATTTCAATCGTAATAAAATGTCTTTTTTATCTTTTTTTTTGCATACCCAAAAATTTCAAATTTTTTGGTATTTCATGTGAAATAGGGCCCCAATTTATATCTTTGCCCCGGGCCACTGAAATCTCAGAAACGGCGCTGGGTGTTGTTTATTGCTTTTCAATGTTCTTCATGTAAAGTAATGTACTATCTATAATTAAACCCTATCAATTTATGTTGGTTGATTTACATTTTTCAACTTCTAACGAACGAACCTATACAATGCAATTATAACCCTTAAATTTACTACTCCATACAAGAGTACCCTACAATTTGAAGACTATCTCGGTTTTTATGAGACCTATATTTTTTTAATACATTAAAATATTTTTTTTTCTTTTGGATGTGAACAATATAATGGGTATTTGGAAATAATTATAACTGAGCAATTTTAGATTATTTTGATAAATTAGAGGATGGGTGGATAGACTAGTCAATATTAATGTTTGGTAAATAATCTGGTTGAAATTGCTTATCGTTATGAATAAGCGGTTTTTGAATAAGCTGTTCATAGCACCAGGTTCAGCTACTAGTTGGTCAAAACAGTTAATAAAATCATCTGGTCAAATCAGTCACTAGCTATTAGTTGTTTGCCAAACATCCTCAATATTTTTTTTTTAACATATACCTGTAGAATTAACCACTATTCTTCACCTAATCTTTATTTTTGTATAGACCTATAAATATATCACAAAAACTTATACAAGACGATCGCAAGTTAAGACGAAGAGTGCGTAGGTCCATTTTACGTGCGTGTAACAATATTTTAATTTTTTGGCATTTATCGATTTTGACATTAAAGATATAAATGTTGTTAATTGATACCTTTAAGGTCAAAATTGATATCTTTTAAGATCAAAATTGAAAAATGCCCAAAAAATGAAAAAATGCCTAGATATTTACACGCGTAAATTGATCTGACCCAAATTAACGATTTCATTATAAGGCCGTCACCTCGCTCTAGAAATGATGAAAATACAATAACTAGATTTTTCCTAGACTTGGAAGACCTTCAAACATGATGGTGTTACTTACCTTACCACTAAGGCATAAATATAAGACTTGGAAAGAGGACAATGTCCCCAATCTACCAATTAGTAGTAGGTAACCAACACCACATAAAGTTCTTCAATAGTTGGATAAAGAGTTGATAAGAAGCAACATCAAGCTAAATGTGGAACCCTTTAATTTTTAGTCACAAGAATTGGTTTTGGTATTGAAACATAACAATGAGCATAATGAATACCAGGACCGTCGATTAGTAAGGGTAAAACGGCTATCGCCATGACCTTATTTTTTAGGGCCAAACGTATTTTTATGTATATAACTTACATTTTTGCTAAGTAATATGAGTTTTTAGTGTTTTTTTATAAAGTAGTTTAAATATTAACAATAAAAAACAAAAGGTGTATAATATTATATGCGTCACGCCTTAAGTCTTTATGGGCCTTTTTTATCTTTTGCACTAGGGCCCTAAACTGAACGGGACAACCCTGATGAATACAATCATGAAACTAGATAAATTATATATACTTCTTCTGTTTCAAAATACTTGCTACGGGTACTGATACTTTGTTATACAATATGTTACAATCAATTGCAAGTATATTTCTGAATAGAGGTAATAGTACATTTGGATCAAATTGAATAATTAATGGTTACGTACTCGCATTTATCATTTATGTTGGCAGAGTATATAACATATTTTTGATTGAATTTGTTCTTTAACATGATATTAGACCAACTATGTCAAAAAAGGCAAGAGTTCTAATCTTATTCACATCTCAAATTCAAGTAGAATAATTTACACCAAATATAAGAAGGATATGTTGCATCCACACTTCTAACTCTCGTGTGAGGAGTCTTGATTATATCCCGACTTCAAAATAAAAGTAAAAATATGTAAAAACTAAATTTAAACTCAAGACTCGATTTTAAACCGACTTAAGACACATGACTCGAAATCAACTCAATGACCCGAACGAACACCTCTGGCTAATCAGAATATCTCAAATACATTAAATAAACATAAAAGATTGACTTTAAGTATTGAACACATGTATTTTTTGACAAATAGGAAACCCTCCAATTTGATTCTACTAGCAAAACACGGTTTTTTCCAAAAAAAATTAGCCATTTGTTCTTATTTGCGTAATTTCCATCGATAAGAATCTAATTTATTTTATTTTATTTTTTCTTTTTGATTAAATTAGGATCATTAAATAGATTAATAATTTAGGGTGTACCAAACAGCACATTACATGACTCCAATAATGCTATAGTTTGATTATGAATTTATTTTTCATATACTTACATAATTAATCCATATCCCTACATCCGGTATAAAATTAGTATTAAAAAAGATGTATATAAAAATAAAAAATTAATGTAATTTTGATAGAAAAATCTTTTGAAAAATTTGATGATCATACATCCATACTTATTTCATTTTAATTTTCTTATTTTCTTCAAAAAGTTTCATTCTCATCAGAGGTGTTTAATACAGACCCGATATAGACACCCGACTTTATGACCGAAGTCACCGAACCCGATTTGACCCGACTTAAAAATGAATCTACAATTATGTAAAAACCAACGTGAACACAAAACCCGATTTTAAACCGACCCGAAATCAACCCTAATGAACACCTCTAATTCTCATACATTACCATCTGGAGAGACAACCATAAAAGTTTGTGAATTAAGTTTCATTACTATAATGGCGTCGAATAGTTCTAGAAATTTTCATTATCATTACTCGGATTTAAAACCAACAATCAAACAGACCGTTAACATTATGGCATCAATGGCATCTCTTTAGGGCATATCCTATTATTTAACACAATTATATTTTGCCAAATAGGAAAACCACCACTTGATTATATCCATGGAGAGTAGGACTATAAAGAGAAACAAGGACACCCAAATTGTGTGATGAAATGAGCTAAGAGTATTGAATAATAATAATAATAATACTTCATAATAATAATGTGGGTGTACCAAACAGTACATTACATTACATAATTCCAATAAAGTAGTTTTTTTTTTTTTAAATCCAATAAAGTAGTTTTGAATATTATTTTTGGGTATACTCCATTTCTGCCTCTATTTAGCATTATTCACGCCTTCTCTTAGGACCTAATTAAGGGTAAGGCATATTCTCTACACACTTTTTTTTATTTTTTTTTTTTCATCTGGAGAGGTTTTGAGCGTGTTCAACATGTTCGACCGTACAGGATCCCGAATATATAAAGATCTTTATATTTAATTACATAGTGTATGTCAAATGTTTAAAGATACAAAGTTAATAAACAAATATCGTATTTAGAGGTGTTCATTGGGTCATCGGGTTGATTTCGGGTCAAGTGTTTCGGGTCGGTTCAAAATCGAGTTTTATGTTCACATTGATTTTTACATAATTGTAGATCCATTTTAAAGTCGAGTCAAATCGAGTTCGGTTATAAAGTCGGGTGACTATCGAATCATCGGGTTTGTTTTGAACACCTTTAATCGTGGCTTTTGAAATTGCACTGGACCTTCACAAATTTTATTGATTTTTGCTCCGCCCCTGTTTTAATCCAAGTATTCCAAGATCTAATTACTATCATATTTTTTTATTTAAAGGTTGGTTAGAAATTTTTTATAAATAAAGGAGAGGGAATTTTATTTTTTTTATTTTTTTTTAAAAGGAGAGAGAATTAATTTTATTTTAAATGGTAAAAATCAAATCTCAGTCACTCAACCATTAGATTAATTCAAAATTTTCGTTATTTTTTAATGAAACCACTACACAATACATAGGTTTAGATTCTCTATCTTATTAAGATTGCTATATTAACTCATTAAGTGATCAAACTTATCAGCCACATAATGAACTAGTTATATTGTTTACTCTTCCTAAATTACTAAAAAGCTAATTAAGGATAAACGATTTTAGATTTTTAAAAAATAAAAAAAATCTTCTTTCTTCCTATGGTTATGAGACGCCGTCTATCTTTCCTCCCCAGACCCTGACTATAGATATAATTTATAAGCGAGATATACTGTATATGAGAACTTAAAAGTTCCAACTACTATCTTAAATTATAAAATTCCTCCAGTTGGCATCATTTGTACTCTCTTTGTTTCAAAGTAATATCCATAATAGTTCTCAAAAAAAAAAGTAATATCCATAATAATAATAAGTAGTATAGATTGGGTATAAATATATAAAAAAAAGTAAGTAATAAATTTATGAAGGGGGAGAGAAATGGGTGAATAAAATGATATTGTAAGTATTTTTTAAAAAGAAAAAGTAAGTTAATTTAATTTATAAATGTGAATTTTAAAAAATGTCAATCATGACTTAAAATACATATATAGTAAATTAAATTGGACAAACTTAAAAAATAGAGCTAATTATTAAACGAGTACTCAAGGCTACTGGTGTTTCAAAATATCTACGGCTTATTGTGACATGTTGCGTCCCATACGATATTCAAATAATTTTAACAAGTTAGTAACAAATAAAGAAAAAATAAATTGTCTTAATTAATTGAAAAAATATTTCTTCTTCAGTAAATTTTAAATTCATTTTTATTCAGTTTTTGTATAATAAGAAAAAAATTTAAAAAAATAAAAAACACAGCTCACCGAATTAAGATTTCAAAATGCCGACAATACGCATTTCCGTAGAAATACCACTTGAAACGTTTAGGTCAATTGGGACAATACATCCGTTTCTTTGACATATTTCCGCATAGCCCTGCTAAATGTTTTTTTTTTTTCTTTGAGATAAACAAGTACTATATTTTTAAACATTTAGAAATAAATTACTCTCGAATTTGTATCATTTTTCATTTTGGTTCGTCTCATTTAATTTGCATTATTTCTATTTTTGGACAATGGTCCACCAACTTCTTTTGATCTCAATTCTCATCTATACATTTTAACTCTCTTTTAATTTCATCCACACGATTCATTCCCCCTCTTCATTTATCACCACTTTCTTAAAAATCAACTCATTTCTCTTTGATGCAATTCAAAGAAGACAGAGTATTATGTATGTACAACAATTTTCAATTTAATTCAATTCAATTCAATTCAAGTCTATCTAATAATTTCGATATAAAACAAAAATAAATAAATCAGAAGTATTTATCTCATTCAAAACACAAAAAAATCAAGTTATACTTATCTGATACAATAATTGTTTTTTACTACTAGTACATTACTACATTTTACCTGTAAAATTAATCCAAAATTTTACCTATTTACACAATTCAATAAGAGACCATTCTACTAATTAGTTGTAGTTGTAGACTTGTAGTAGTAGTAATTAATTAAAGCATCCCACGTCTCACCGACATAACCACCCATCTTTCCGCCCCACGTTCTCCCCCAACTTATTGTCGGGTCAAAGCCCGAGCCCGAGACCGTTAATGTCTACTGGCCCGAAACAAAGCCAGTTGATCATGCTCCCAAGAATCACCAATAAAAGTTTTAGCCCCATCTAAACTGGGATAATAAGTCGGTTCCATGAAAATCTGGCTCACCAAATCGGACGATTCAGAACCACCCACGACAGCAAAATTAGCCTTAGCTTCTAAACTTCCCATCATGATCATCAACAACTGCTTATAATTGAAATAAAACCCTTTCACAGCAGATTCTACTCCTTGAAATGCTTGTAACAGATGAATCTTCTCGAACCTTCTTTTCTCTCTGTACAACTCCATTGCCGATTCTTGAATAATCGGGCCTCCCATCGGGTCTACTTCGACGCCTAGAATGTCTGGAACTTTATGCCGCAAATCTTTGCTTAGCTTCGTTATCTCGATTAATCCTCGAGATCTGAAACAAAATGTTTCAGAATCCGACGTCGTTTTCATCCTTAATTGTGTTTTCAAATGCAAGAAATCATCAACATCCATTAACAGATGAAGATTCTCGAGTTGTTCTAGAAGCTTCCAGACTCGCTCCAAAATCCAGCAATCATCTGCTGCTTTGGTAAATTCTTCTTTGCTGATTCTCTCACTTATTCGAATCAACAATTGTTTTGATGAATAAATCCATGACTCGAAAATCTGGTGGATTGTAAACAGAATTTGATTCTCCGGATTTTGAATACTATCCAACGCGCATTTTTTAAGCGCGTGGAGTTCAGAAGGACGGCAAACGGCGTCGTAATCCAAATTAGGTTTTCCGTCTAAATTAGGCTCGCCGAGGCCCAAAGTATACGCCGACCTTCTCATCGCAGACTCAATCGAATAGAATATTCTAGAAGAAATTTCTTCCGACGTCTGCCACGTGGCCAGTCGTGGTAAGAGACTCGATTCGCTGGTACGGCAGACCACAGTAGTTTCCTGCGCCCCATTTGCAAGTTTCCAAACTTCCGCTGAACTTCCTGTTTGTGGTATAACCTCACCAAACGATGAACTCAAATCAACGATAGGCGCTGCGCCACGTGTATCATCATCTTCACATAACAGAGCAATTAACTCCACTTGATCCTTCGCTAAACATTCCAATCTCCGGCTCCATTCTTTCCGGTTCAAATACGGTCTACAATCGGATAAAACGAGTGAAATAAACCGGAAAGTAATTTCTAAACCTTGTAAAGCCGGTTTAATAACCGACTCATTCTCCCAACAAGGAAATTCCTTAGAACTCCATAGTTGCCGGAGTTCCGGTAACTTAAGATAAGCTTCGTAAGCTACACAAGAAGATTCCGACGCCGGAGATAACTCACCGGCGCGAATCGGAATCGGAATCGGAGAAATCGACGGTGTAGATAAATTACGCGAGATTTTTGGAGATTTCTTAGAAAGATTTGGAGTAGATTGTACCATTTTCGTCTTACAATCAAAATCCACCATTTTTAGAGGTTTAATAAACTTGAATTTTCAAATTTTAGAGAGAGAAAATGGAAGAAAAAGAGAATTGGGTTTTGGATAAGATGAATATTTGAGGATTTGTTTTGTGTTAGGATGAGATGGATAGAGGAGAAAACGTGAAGTATATATAAAGGGATGAGTGGGACGGAGTTTTTTAATTTTTTAATAATAAAAGACGTGTGGAAAGAAAGACTAAAGAGTTGGCGTGGAAGGGGGAATTGGTGTACTAAAAAGGGGGGAATTAAACATAAAAAGAAATTTAAATGTTTGGCGGTTTTGGAATAGGGGTAAAAGTAAAAAGTAAAAAGTAAAAACATGACAGTTGTATAAATCAATGTTTTGGATAAAATTTGGTATAGTCGGATGTGGCAAGTTGGGTACGCTCCGGATAAAATAACGTACACTTGGATTTATTGTTGTACAAGTACAACTATAACCTAATTAAATTTAAAAAGTTTTTCACAAATGCTTGTTATTATGCTTTAGACGGTCTATAGCATAGACGGGTGTAACGATCCAATCCATTTTTACACTTTTGAAAAAAAAAACAACTGTAATTTCCATTGGGTTGGGCTGCTGAGAGTGTCGTCTATGCCATAGACGTTCTCTCAGGAGAGCTGCTGAAAGTTTTTATATTCCTTGTTTCAAATTATTTTCAACGTTATAATTATAGTACCTTTTTCGTTTAGTAATATTCGCTGCATTTCGATTATGAGCACTATTTATCGTTCAAGCTTATTTTATATATTGCGACTAATGTGTTGGAAATAATATAGTCAAGTGGAATCTTGTTTGAATCGTATAATTGCAAACTTTCATAATATTAACTACTCCCTCCGTTCTTTTTTGATTGTCCACATTACTATAACGGGTAGTTTCATTTGTTTGTCCCATTTCCTAAAATGGAAAGTTTTGATACCCTCTTTTCACCCCATCTCTCTTCTAATATCCCATTTATAATAATTAATTTATATTTTCTCTCTCATAATACCAATACAATCATTAATTCACACCACTATTATAATAAAATATCCCCCTCTCTCTTCTAATATCCCATTTATAATAATTAATTTATATTTTCTCTCTCATAATACCAATACAATCATTAATTCACACCACTATTATAATAAAATAATACCCACAATCAACAAAGATTCCCACTATCTTAATATGTGTGAAATCTTCAAATAGGACACACATATAAGAACGGAGGGAGTATAATTTTTAGAAGGTATAATGGAACGGAGGAAGTATTATTATTTATTACTTTTAATTGTAATTAATTTTAATATATAAGATAAAATATAGTTAAGTAGAATGTTGCTTGATTCAAATTTAAAGATAATTAATATTTTTAAAATTTTTTATGCTTCATGATTAGAGATATTAAAAATTGAATTAATAAACAATTTTTAAAGATTGGATTTAGAAAATCATGAAGCAGTTTAATAGTTGATGCTTTTTCATTTCACATTAGTGACGAAATTCGATATTCACTATAACAAAAATTTGGGAAAATAAATTTGTGTTCTTTTTGAGTCTGCTAGGCAAATGACTATTAGGTGAAGCTGTTGACTGAAGTTGTTGTTTGGTTTGATCAATTGAAAGTGTTGGATAGATGAATTGTTTAAGTTAGCATTTATAGGGATATTTGGTAAAAATTATTTCTATTTATTAGTTGTTAGTTGTGTATTGAAGAACGCCGAAAGATAATAAAAAATTATAAAGACTAGTTGTTTGATTATATCTTAAAAGGCAGGTTTTTAGCTAATTTTAAAATTGTTCATCAAATATTTTATTTTTAACTTTTTTAACCAATCAAAACCAAACAACTAGGAAAATTTAAAAAGAGTCAAGTTTCAAATGACGCTATATGAAAAAAAAAAGTGAGCAAGTGTAGAAGTATAGTTTTGATATACTTCTTCGGTTCTGAAATACTCGCTACATTTCGATTACGTCCACTATTCATTGTTCAAGCTTATTGTATACAATGCGACTAATGTGTAAGTAACAATATAGTCAAGTGGGATCTTGTTTGAATCGTTTAATCGCATACTTTCATAATATTAACCTTTTATAATTTTTAAATTTGTATAATTCAAGATATAAATAAATAAAATAACACATTAAAATAGAAGTAAAATATAGCAAGTATAGTGCAACGGAGGAAGTAGTAGTTAAGTACGTTGAAGGCTTGAAGCTAGGTATGGAAGATGAGTAGTTGGCTTTAAAGTTACATGGTCATTGAACAAAATGGTGTAAAGGCCAATAAGATAAGGACACGTATGATGTTTGGACTTCATCTATTGGGTGGGGAAGATATATAGAATGTGACAGTCTGACAGACAGTTATTGTGATTTATAATTGGTATGGGTTGGGTATTTGGGTTGGGTGTTGGTTCATAAATTGATATGGAGTATACTTAAGTTCTTATTTATTTATATAATAATTTTTGATATCGGCGAAAATAAGACGGCCTAATATTACAGCCCATCGCGCACCTCACATGCTTAAGTACTACTTAAAAGTATTAATTTTGACCTTAAAGATATTAATTTCAATTTAGGTAGAAATAGATCAGTTTAACACCACAATTGATCACTTATAGGTTCAAATTGAAATTTTTACTTTAATTAATATGTTTAAGTACTACTTTACGTTGAAATTGATATTTTTATGGTCAAAATTGATACCTTTAAGGTACAAATTGAAAAATACCCCAAAAAAATAAAAGATAAAAAAAATGAAATTTTGGAAAAAAATAAGCGCACAATTATAGCATACACGCCTACAATGAACCGACCTAATTATAATCTTAAAATATGACGATTTTACGCAAATTTTTATGTTTTTGATATTGTCACGAAACGGGGCGTAGTAGTAAATAAAGTAGTAATGGATAATCCTCGGATACTTGCAGGCCGCAGCATGGGTTTGAACGGGTCCAGCTGGAATGTAGTGTATAGTCACCAAGGCAACTAAGCATCTACTTCTAAATACGTTTAGTGCAATTGTCGGCTCCTTTGCTCTACTTTTTTATCATTTTCATTATTTTTCATCTTCTTGTCTTATTACAGCCTCTAAATTTACTCACTCTCAAATAAACAGACGCGAATTTCGTTTATTACCAACTATAGCCTCTAACTTAACAAACATGACATCGAGACAGCCAAAACACCCCATTTTAACCCCATTTTTTACCTTTTTTTTGGTTGTTTTGGCTGTTTTAGCTTGATGTCATGTTTGGTAACTTGGAGGTTGTAGTTGGTAATAAACAAAGTTCACGGCTGTTTATTTGAAATTGAGTAAACTTAGAGACTGTAGTCGGTAAATGATTTTTTTTTAATTGGTTACATCTTAAATATTATGTAAAAAGTTAAAAATTTACTATTATGTATTTCGAATATTTAAAAGTTAAATATATCCACATATTTATCATATTCATACTAACTTATAAATATTAATATATAATTTTTATAATTTTTTTATGATACATATTCATATATTTGTAGATTCAAAATATTCTTAAATACTATGAAAAAAACATATATAACAAACAAAATAAAACCGAAGTATATTATGTTCTCATAATAATTTTGTAAAATACTCCATCCATTTCTAATTTGTATATTATTCTTAATACATGCATTAAAACATAGTTAAATAACTGTTTGATTCGTCTCAACGCAGGGTTTACAAATATCTGGTTTTATAATTTTTAATTATAAACAATTATCGCTACTAAATATATATTAAATAAATGCATTGACAAACATGCAAAAAGCAAATGCGACATTTGAAATGAAACAAAACAGAGAATTATCCGTTAAGGTAGTGTTTGGGAATGAGGATTTTATTTGAAAATTTGGATTTCAAATTAGAAATTTGAAATCATGAATTTGGAAATAACAAGTCTAGAGCTCTTATTTTGAAATCCATAACTCACTCTTATTTTCTTAAGTTATTAGAATTTGGATCAAATCTACATTCTCAAATTTTAGAGTAGCCAAACACATAATTTGCCCAAATCTATATTTGCAAATGAAATTCATGTTCCCAAACATACCATAATGTTTTTTTATAATGTGGCAATCTTTCACAAGGCAAGGTGAAATTTCCATTTGATTTTTAAAAAAATTATATTTTGATGGTTTTTGAGAAAAAAAAATATTCGATAGTTTTTGACAAAATTCTTATAATTCAACGTGAATAAAATTTGAGGTCCTTATTAACAAGTATCTAGCAGATCGAAGTATATAGTAAATAAGTAGGCTATTTTTATAATATATTTGACCACATTTATTCTTTTGCGAATCCGAATTTATTATCGAGATAAATCGATTAATTAATAAAGAAAAATGATAAAACAAAGAAGGAATTATCCGTTGTGCATAGTATTCTCTATATCCCCAAGTTCATAATATAGCTTGTTATTCTCCATCAAAACTATTCATATTTTACCCAAAATATACAAGTAATTGATTTAGTCATGTGAATCGAGTTTTTTTATGGGAGAAGTTTTAAAAAGAAGTGTAGCTATTAAAAAACAAACAGAAAATTCCGTCATGTACCTCAATGGCGGAAATAAATAGTTGCGCCAGGAAAAAAGGTATCTTAAAAACGATTTCAGATGAGTTCATTTGTTCTTTACATTTATTTTTTTTTTTCAGATTTCAGTGCAAATTTGAAAATTAATTAATTTTTGTTGTGAGTTTTTTAAAATTCAAAAATGTTGATATCTATAAAGTATAAATTGAGACGAATGATCGCACATGAATATGATGTCTTATAGATCGATGAGAAATCATTGTCAAGGTATGACACTAAAAATTCGTAAATTATATCTGAGAAGAACATATGAAAACGAAGGGAGAATTTGTATATATATCTCAAAAAGAACTATTGGTGGGAAAAACCTATTTTAAATTGTTGATATTTGTTTTTTAATTATTTTTTATAGAAAAAAGTTATAATTAGGTAATTTCCTAAAGTTTCTTTCTTGATGGAGTGATTAGATTGGCGGAAAATATATTTGCTTGAAATGTTCATATTACTACCAAAGTGATGGATTCCTCTTTTTCATCTACGTTTGCATTTTTATTCATTTGTCAAATCAAATAACAAAAAATAAAACACAAATTCTTATGATAGACGGTCTCTTTGAAAGACTATCTCTTATTGGGTTGACCCATCAAAAAATGTGAAGTAAGACTAGAATATAAGCTTTGATGGACTAGGTCTGAAAGACGTCTCTCAGAAAACTAGCTGATTATATTATGAATTATGATAGTAAATCCAAACCTCCAAGAACCATATAAAAAATCTCTTGATATTTTTGAAATATGTGTAATTAAATCACCATATTATTCTATTAGTAATAATTTTGTTGATTGGTCAAATAAAGAAGATACAAAAAAATAAAGTAATATTCCGATTGCAAGAATTTAATAATAAAATAATATAAGGTATCTTAATTAATTCTTTGGTGCCCAAAAAATATAAGTATTCCACGTTTAATCTATGTACAAAATTTAAAAATAGAAATAAAAGAATATGTTCCATATTTTCGTAATAAAAATAACATGGATGATAATGTAAAATTCTTGATAAAATGATTGTTAGAGAATATAACATATCTTGGGACCTCAACCATCAGCTTAAGCTTTTGGTTGAGTTGGTTCCTTGACATGGTATCAGAGCCGATGGTTCGATCAAAAATTTAAAAATGGTAGGTTCGAAAAGAATGGCGTTCCTACCCTAATTGATTACTCCCACATGTTCCATATTTTCGTAATAAAAATAACATGGATGATAATGTAAAATTCTTGATAAAATGATTGTTAGAGAATATAACATATCTTGGGACCTCAACCATCAGCTTAAGCTTTTGGTTGAGTTGGTTCCTTGACATGGTATCAGAGCCGATGGTTCGATCAAAAATTTAAAAATGGTAGGTTCGAAAAGAATGGCGTTCGAAAAGAAGTATATACCAATAAATATGGAGTATTTATTTACACCTGCTTTTTATTCCCTTTATTATTTTAAATTTCCTAGTGATGTTAGAATATGGAAATTTAAGTGAGTAATTTTTTATATTTATTTGCTCTTTGAATTCACATAAGGTAACTAAAAACTCATATTTTTATAGTTTGTAATTTAACTTGAGAAAAAAAATACAAAGTCTTTTATATTTAGAAATAAAATGTAGAGAAAATTTAAATTTATAGATGTATGAGTGTTTTTGAAAGAATATCACGTCTTTTTCAAATGGTAAATATAGAAAAATGAATGAGGTAAACTATAATGATAATTGTGACAAATTTGATGGAACAAAGGAGCGAGTATGTTGTAGTGAATTCAAAGAGCTAGCACCTATAATTGTCGCCTTTGTCAAATGGTTAGTTTTTTTTTGCTTTTTTGTTGGTCTTTGGTTTAATCAAACGAGAAAAAAATGTATGGTAAATGGCTTATAAGCCAAAAGCTACTAATTTTCTACAATAAACAACCAACAATCAATATTTTTTACCAAATACATCCATCGATTCATAACATCATCATCATTATCTTACCCAGTGTATCCGCTCATAGAAAACTATGAACATGGTATGAAAAGGGAAGGACGGTGACAACTCATACCCATAAAGGAGAGCATCCATCGGTTCATAACAATTTAATTAAATAACTCTAGTTAAAAAGATTGGTTTATCAGTTAATACTCAAATAATTGACTTATTAAGAGTTATATTAAACACCATATTCCTCTAGAATAATCAGGTGGCATGAGTTATGATATTGCGAATCCAACTATTGGATATTTTGATGATTAATGCCTTTATGGTCAGATTAATATGGGTGTAAGATGTAGGATTTCGGTTATTTGCAGGTTTCTCTCTTTTAAGACATTTTTTGAGCCGAATGACAATTTTGAACGCCCTCTCCTTATGGGTATGAGACGCCATCGATCTTCCTTCCTCAGACCCTGACCATAGATTTATCTATGTGCGGGAAACACTGGGTATAATGAAGAAGAATATGTTCAATGGTAAATTAAACAAAAACCGAATGCTACCATGCATGTGGAAAAAACTTACAAAATGATTAATTAAACAGAATTTAACAAAACTTAACGGAAAATGCTACGACAATTAGATAGTGTGTAAACTGAATGTTACCCTGTAGAATTTTCATAAAAAAATTGCTACCACTGACATCTCATTAAAACTGGATGCTAACATTTGGAATTTTTCTTGTTTAAATTTATGTTACGGTTTGACTAGAGGTGTTCAAAACAGACTCGATGACCCGATATTTACCTGGTTTTTGTAATCTAACCCGACTTGATACGACTTCAAACAGATTTAAAATCATGTAAAAATCAATGGAGACCAAATTATCCGATTTTGAACCGACTAGAAATAAGTGACCCAAAATCAATCCGATGACCCAAATGAGCACCTCTGGGTTCGATAATTCAGATGGGAGGAGTTGGTGAGACAAAAAGGTTTCTATTTTCCCTTTCGCTAAGAGTAAGACTCCGTATTTACCGCCATTTTATTAATTTCATTATTGGGACCTACCCGTTCACACTTTTTGCCAGTTAATCACGCCATCACACCATATTTGCACACGAGAAATTAAACCTAGTTGATACACATTTCTAACAAAAGTTACGCCGAAAAAGCACAGCTCGTATTGTCTAAAGTTGTGGGAGTGTTCTCTTTTTCCTAAATTGTCCAAAGCTATATTCTTTACCTTAAATGGTTTAAAGTTGTTAGAATTTAGCACATTTCTAACAAAAGTTACGCCTGAAAAGCAGAGCCCTTATTCAAAGAAACTGCCTTTTAGTTTTTGTTACACCTTATTCAAAGAAACTGCCTTTTACTTTATTCGTTTGAGGACTTGACTACATCTACCCGATGGGTAGCTTACCCACGTGATGTGGCAGATGATTTGGCAAGTGATGTGGCGGATTAGTTGGCTAGATGGTAATTAAATAATGGAGTAGTAATTAAACTTCTGATTAGGTAACTTATTGTTTGTCACAATCAACTAAATTTTCAACTACAATAATGAAGTGAGAGTATAATTTATCACTCTCATAATTACAGTGTCTTGGAGCTTTTTTTTTGTTTGGCAATTGTGTGGGTATTATTATTATTATTATTTTATTTTTTTGTACATTATTTTGTACATTAAAAATTTAAATTTTACAAACTCTTGATTAAATTAAACTTGTCTCTCAGTACTTCTTAAGGTAAAATAACAAATTTTAGTCATCGGAAAAACTACCACCCACCGGCCACCGTTGTCCACCGTAAAAAACATTTACCATTGAACTAGGACTAAACTACCCTTCATCCTCTGATTGGAACTAGACATAGATTTTACATGCTCAAAAAGATGACTAATTAAACACATTAAGGTAAAAAAGTGGGTAATTGACTCATTGCCCACAATCACCAATCCACCACCCACACCAGTAAAAGTGTTAATGGCGGTGAATCGGTGATGGTGCAGTGTTAATGGCGGCCATTAATTTTGAGATAGTTAAAATATACTCTTTTCTATTCTTGTTACTTGTTCTATTTATTTTTTGTTACCATAAATCAATTTTTTTTAGACAAATTCATGTGAGAGACGATCTATTTACGAGATCATCTCTACTTGGGTTGACCTATAAAGAAAAATATAGAGTAAGAGTATGCATTAAGCTTTAATGGGCTGGATCTGAGAGATGTCTCTCAAAGAGAGAGACGGTCTCTTAGGATACCGATTGATGTTTTTAATGTTTATTAAATTTTTAATTGGAGTATACAATATAGTCAAGTATGGTATTCTTTTAATTTATTTCAATGCAAGGATTATAATATTAATTTTTCAAAATTATTAATGAGAACATAATTAGAGATATTAAGAGTCAAAATATTATCTCAACAAGTGTGAAAAAAATAAATGGACAAGTAAATCGAATAGAAGGAAGTATATTATTAACAAAAAAAAAATTGGGGAAATTATCAATGTTACCCCTAAGTTTTTGCACTTTATTAATGATACCTTTAAGTTTTTTTTATTATCAATGATACCTAGGTTTGTGTTATTGAGAGTCTTACAACCGTAACCTTTTCTAATTTTTTTCCGTTGAAAATCATCCAAAACCGTTAACTTTTTTCTTTTTTCCTTTATGTTTTAAATTGCAAAATAAAGGAAAAAAGAAAAAAGTTAACTGTTTTTGAGGTTTCGGATGGAAAAAATTAGAATAACGCTCAATACCATGAGGGTACCATTGATAATTGAAAAAAACTTAGGGGTACCATTGATAAAATGCAAAAACTTAGGGTTACCATTGGTGAGTTTTGCAAGTACCATTGGTGAGTTAAATATCACTATTTATTGATATCTATTAGTAGTGTATAATTTACGGGATGATTACTAAAGTTAAAAGAAACAAAAAGATATTTATCTGTCGCTTTTAATTTTACTATTAATTGAAGATAAACAAAACTCCGTATTTATTTTCCTTTACAGTATATCACTTCTATAACTATATATTTTCTTATACTCTAAAAAACTTGTCACGTATATATATATATTTTCTTATCACTATTTTTTTTCCCTTTTTTTCTTCAATAACTATAAAAAAACTTGTTTATACTCTAACACTCCCCTCACATCACATGAGAGTACGTTAGACTAAGAGTTCGTTGGACTAGGAGCGTGAATGCATATAGGCGTCGAAAATTCCACTTTAAATGGGGGTGGTTGAGATTCGAATCCCTGAGGCCCTGATCTCTTGTCACGTTGGTTTGTGATATCATATAAGAAACTAACTGAACCAAAAATTTAAATTGAAACTTAAAGCCCTAAGATATGTTATATTCTCGAACGTTATAAATATAAATTTATGTTCCATAATTTGTCCAATTATCTATGATGGATTCACAATTGGAATGACTCATCACTTGCTCCCTTAAAAGAGTTTGTATATTGATTACTACACTTTATTAGTCTCACGCTTATATTTTAATTTGAAATTTATACAAAATAAATAAAATTGAATGTTCGTCTAATCTGTTACAGAGTCAGAATCTTATCCTATTCTTTCTCAAGTCGGGGACTCTTTGACTGTGTTTTCCTTTATGGATATGAGTTGCCGTCGTCCTTCTCTTTTCAGACTCTGACTATATACTATTCGATTTTGTTTGGCTATTGGTAGGCAGAAATGGCAGTGAAATACCGCCCGTAAGATGACGCCGCGTGGAATTATCGTTGGACCTAACGGTATGATTGACTTCCACGCATGGATACTTTCAACTATCAACTCTAGAAAGCGGCCGTACTGATTGCTCTTTTTTATCCACATTTTTGTGATGATGTGGCATCTTTTTATCTTTCTAGCAAGTGTTTTTTTTTCTAAAATTTTATTCAATATAATTAAAAGGTTTAGTGGTCGAATCCGCCAATAAATAATAATAATAATAATAATAATAATAATAATAATAATATTTAATATTCACTCAATTTGTTGATTTGTAAATGTTGAGCCATGGGCTTTTTTGGTTTTGCTTAGGTTAGGCCGGGCCTCAATGCCTTTTTGTTAATGGCCTCTTGGTTGTCTCTCTGTATTGTTTGGATTACTTTTCCTTATGGTGGTGTCGCTCCCTGCCTAGCAAATGACGAGGGGCCTGTCTTTCAGAGCCTAGGCGGGGCGGGTCATCCTAGTCTTTTGAATTGCTTTTGTAAGATTCGGCTATTTTTCCTGACATTTTATAAAATTTACTTTGCCAAAAAAAATAATAATATTTAATAAATTTGCTGGTTGAAATAATTTTTTTATTATGAATATGTTTTTTTAAACAAGTTGCTTAAAATCAGCTGATTCAAAATAACTTGGTCAAGCTCGATAATAATATTAGCTGATCAAATAAGCTATTGTAATCAACTCTCATATGTTTGTCAAACGCCCTCGTAAATTTTTACCAAATCTATTACTATCATCCCCTCCTAAGACAATATAACATTATAACATTACAACAATAGGCGCATTATGAAAAAGTGAAAACAACTAACTTGTATAGAAAATATTAAAAAGTAAAAAACAAAAAAACAAATGTCAATATCTAAAATAAAAAATTAAAGTAAATGTATAGAAGTGAATACCGGGTATGATGATGATATAGAAACAAACGCTTCTAACCTTACAAGATAATTTGCTATTTTTTTGATTTATTAATAGACGCTAATTAATACCATATCATTTGTTTCGGTTTACTTTCGTATTGTTGCTTTCTTTGTTCAATTAGACGTTAATTTTGTACTATTATTTGTTTTATCTCAAAATCAACATTTTTCTCTTTTACAAGATAAAAGTATAGATTGTTATAAAGACAAAATATAACAGAGTATATCATCATCATCAACATAATATCCCACTCGAAAATAGGGTGTGGGTGAAGGAATGTAACGGACAATCCATATCCGTACTCCCTTGAGAGGGAATACTAGAGAAAAACGATCAATTTTACTCCCAGAAGGTGAGAAAACCCTGCATAGAGAAAATTAATTAGCACTGTTGCTTACAGATCAAAAACAACCTGCAGAAAAAACTATAAATATATATGAGTCATAAAATAAATAAATTCACTAATGAAAACAAATTGCTTGTATGACATTTGTTATTGCGTATGCCTTAATAATTTTATGGCATTCAACTATGATAATTTTTGTCCTTCATTGCTTTTGGAGTAAATAAATAGTTCATTTATCTTCAAAAAAAAAAAAAAATAAATAGTTCACTTACAAATTGCTTCATAATTTGTGTAGAAAATTTTTGAGATTGATTTTTTGGACTTAGTTTATTTTTAGAAGACAAACCTAATAACAAGTTGTTTGGACCAAATATATCAAAATATGATGTACTATATTAACTAAATCCAACTACCTATTAGTGAGTGGGCAAGTTTTTCAATCATATTAATGATACATAGTACTAACCTTTTTAATGATCAAATTATATTGGCTAAGAATTTGAAATCTATTTAGATGTCTATGTCATATATACTTCCTCCGTTCCATATTAGTTGCACCATTTGCTTTTTCACACTCCTCGATGTACAAATTATAAAAACTCAAAATTAATAAACTTTGAATCGAGACGATTCAAACAAGATCTCATATGACTATGTTTTAACTTTTACATTACCGACAATATAAAAGTCAATTTGCTTAATGAATAGTAACAAAGTCAACAATGTTGCAATTAAAAAAGAACGGAGAAAGTATATATATATATATATATATATATATATATATATATATATATATATATATATATATATATATATATATATATATATATATATATATATATATATATATATATATATATATATATATATATATATATATATATATATATATATATATATTTAATAAAGATGTCTATGTCATTTTAAGAGGTATAATTTTACAAAAGTCCATCATATGACCCTCTACTAAATTGGTTAAGTTTTATCAACTACAAATAATAAATAAAAGTCACAACTACATTAAATTTCAAGTATGTTGTTGAATTTATATAAAAATTTATAAAAAATTATCGTAATCATTCATATACACAAAGTTGATGATAATAAAATCCGTAATTAGAGTAATATCTTATACAATACAAGTCATGTTAAAATATATTACTTCATTTTAAAGTACATATAAGTTATAACTGACAGTGACATTTACTAGAAAAATATTATGATCAATTGCAAGTATATTCAAATGGAGGTAAAAAAAAATATGATATTATTTACATCTACAATAAATAATAAAATCATAGTTAATATTTCATTACCAAAAAAATATTAGTCACACAATAACTAAATATTCCTAGTCAATGAAATTGTTGACCTATCATCATACCCAATCTCCCATTTGGAAGCAATGCCTGGAGGCTGGATGAGGGGGAATGATGGATAATTCATACCCGTACTTAGGGGTGTCCAATGGGTCGAGCCCCCATTTTAAGCCCTTATTTGGCCTGTTTTTAGAAGGGCTTTATACGGGTCGGGTTGAAAATGGACCTAGATGAAAATAGGCTATACAATAATTAAAATGAAACAGGCTATAAATGAGCTGAAAACAAGCCTTTGTAAATAGTATAATTAATGTATAATTTCAATATTATAAATGACAATATCAATGAAATTATTAGTATTTTTTCAATCTAATTATTATAAATGATAATTTAATTGTTATAAATTGATAAATGGGGATTAAAATAATTAAGAGTAAAAATGGGATGGGTTGGGTCGGACCGGGCTTGGAAAGCCCGGCCCATTTAAAGCCCATATTTACTTAGCTACTTCGATAATTGAGGATATCACGTACTTCCATCACAGGGAGAACTACGAGAAAAATTATCGATTTTACCCCAAACATATAGAAGCCTTTTTAATCTATATCACATAAATTAATTAGTCTCACACAATAATTTATTATTATTGATTAAGTGAAAAAAAAAAATAGGAGGCCGGATCATGCATGTATTTAACCAGTTTTGGAGGTACAAATACAAGTGCAACCTTATCTTTAGCTACATCGGTAATTGAGGATATCACGTCAACAACGTCCATGTCCATCACTCCCTTACTTTTTTTTTTTTTTTTTTTTATTGTCCATCCATCTTGTATCAGACTGTTTCAACGTGAGACAAATTTATAAAAAAAATGCCTATTAATAAAAAATATTTACAAAAATAAAATTTGAAATCTAATTGTACAGAAAATGTTTTTTTACTTATTTTGACTGACCCAATTGAAATCATCTCATAATAAAACTGTCTTTGAAATTGATATGATTATTCAAATAAACATTTCTATCTAAAAGCAAGTATATTAACGGTTCCCTCATTTAATATTCAAAAAATGACAACAAGGTGGTTGAAAATTTGTTAGTTATAGTATTCTCCATTTCTAATTTTCTATACAACTATACGAATACGAGTGAGGAATCCACGAGGCATGTATTTATGTGCAGGTTGTATATGACCTTTTTTTTTAATATATAATATAATACATGATCCATTAATAAATAAAGAGTCAAAAAAAAAAAATAAAAAGTCATACGATTCTACGTCAGACATACAAATTAACAAGTACATAATAACTTTAATCAAAGATAATTCATATGACACTTCTAATGAAGGATACTTAAATATTAATTCATACTCCCTCCGTTTCTTTTTTATTGTTCACTTTTCTTATTTGGTCAGTTCGCTCTAATTATCCACTTTCTATTTTTGGGAAAGATTTTTTTTACCTAAATACCCCCAAGTACCCTAACTTATACTTTTGAGAGTCCAATTCCTGATATTATAATAAAAAAAATCAATTAAGGAAAATGGGCTGATCCAATTTTTTGGTCTATCCTATAGACCGTCTCTTGTGAGATTTTGTGTATCTAAATATGTATCCATTTATTATATAAGTTAATTTATTCATGATTCGTATTTTTAAACATAAATTTGATTTAAGATAGTTTTACTATGAGAAAATCTTAAATTAGATTAATATAAGTGCAACTAACTTACTAATTAATACTTCAACTTTTGGATATTAAAATATTATGAGCTGTTTTCGTATATGACATCTCACAGTATGACAGATTCATATAAGAAGCTTAAATTTCAAAATTGAGTGTTTTAAAATTAAAATTATTAATTTTAATATAAAAGTATTTATTTGCATTATTAAACACAATTTAAAACTGTCTCATAATGAAATCATCTTAAATGAAAGTTTATAAAACAATTTTTTTTCTTAATTTTTATTTTTTATATATGAACTTATTTCACAATAAGACAGTCTGAACTCTCATAAAAGATTATCCAGGAATTAAGGATATTAGATGACTTTGTTTTATTTCTTCTTATCCAAAAAACAAGATTGAAAATTAGAAATATATGGTGAGAATTTAAAAATATGCCAAGTTGCCCAACATTAGTTTGATTTCATCACATGGACTTGCCAATAGTATGGATTATATGTTAGTGCAAGGATATATTTTTTTGGATCATTGTCTCATTCCATACATATCCTATACATAAAATTACAACACTTAAGATTTGTATAGTGATCTCTAAGTACATCTCTATCTTACTCGTCTGATACCATCTCACTGTAAGACGAGTCCATACAAGCAATCTATTAATAAAAAAAATGTAAATGAAATCTGACTTTACACTTGTAACAAAAACATTTTTCTTAATAAGTTTACGTTGATCTAATTGAGGTTGTCTCACTGTGAGTCTACAATAAAGAATTAGTGTAAACTTAGAAGAGTCATGACAAAATTCAAACATGATTTATTCATTTTGTTAACTATCTCAGTTCAGTGTGATATTTTTTCAGTCGAGGCTCATCGTATGTCTGGTGAATTTTGTATCTGTGATCATTATTTCACTGTTTTAACTTTAAAATCAATATATTAGTCTTTTCATAGTTTTTTATAAAGAAATTATTGTACATATTTTTTTAAAAAAAATAAGAATATACAATAATTTCTTTTAAAAATCCTCCATTTGTTTGTAGCATATATGTCTATCCTATAGATAAGGAGAAACATAAAATAGTGAAGAGAGTATTTTACATTGTATATTGACTAACATTGCATATATCATTTTCTTGACTTTCATTATCAATTTTTATTTTAGGATGAGGCAAGACGAAAGAAGAAATTGATCTTTTTTTGTAAATAGTAAAAATTGAATTCTTTTACAAGAGTAAAATGGAAAAGTATTCGTCAAACCATGATTCTACCGACTTGTATTATTAAAGATGGACAATAAAAACAGACATGTACAACATTGTATTCGTCAACAATCAATTTTCTTTATTGGTTTTGCAAAAACAGGAAAAAAATCATTATTAAAAAGTGTTTTGCTATATCGGTTTTGGTTTTTTTATATAAAAAGTAAAATAATAAACGAAAATGATATCAAACGACACCTAAAATTTCAGTGTATGGTTAAAGTTTAGAAATAAGACCAGAGTACCCTTTGGTGTTTGGAGAGACATAATTTGAATATACTTTGGGCGGGGGCATCATTAACAAGATACTCTGTTAATTCCTCTTTTTTTCACTCTATTTTTAAATTTAAATTGTCCGTTTCTTTTTATATTATTTTTATTTAATTTATTCATAAACTTTAGATTTCTTTCATTTTTATCTATACAATTCAATATTTCTTCACATATTAACAAATTTTCAACATTTATTTAAAATGCCATTTTCTTTTTGATGATAAATCAAAGCATCGTACCACTAGATGCCTCCACATGGAATTGAACATCGCTTTTGCTCAAATTAGTCGCCTCCAAAAGTATTGGGGAATAAAGTGCTTGGCCCACCTTTGAATTTGATTTCAAGATTGTT
This sequence comes from Amaranthus palmeri, assembly GCA_019776075.1. Classification (NCBI taxonomy): domain Eukaryota; kingdom Viridiplantae; phylum Streptophyta; class Magnoliopsida; order Caryophyllales; family Amaranthaceae; genus Amaranthus; species Amaranthus palmeri. The sequence continues at coordinate 849,287 of JAAKBH010000300.1, forward strand.
TTTATCACAAATTTTTGTATAAGACGGTCATTAAGACGGTTTACAGTAAAACACTTTTTATATTGGGTTACATAGCTTGACATTGAAACTTTTAGCTTATGAGTTTCTTGTTTTATGACCATCTCACTGTGAGATAGTCTCATAAAGCGTTGGGATAGAATCAAGAGAGGCCAAGTAACCATCTCTGATTAGCTCGGCTTGTTGAGGCCGTATTTCGGTGAGACGACCTCAAAACAAGAAGCCCATAAGCTAAAAAAATCTTATATATGGGCTACTTAATCTAAACATAACACCGTCTCATACAAGAATTTGTCACCGATGCGATGGCCTGATTTACGGTTAAGGGCTTTTAATAGTTAGACATGTAACTTGCACAATTGAACCCACTAATAGGGGCCATTTAATTAAAAGGTAGGCCCAAAAAGTTATTCTAAGTGGGGGGTAAGACAATTAAGATGGATATGAATATGAGAGCAGACCTTCTTTTGAGAGATCGTTTATAGTACAGACGTTTTTTAATAGCCCAACCCATATCTTCTTTTTAACTTATATAATCACAATTAGTTTCTTTTTTTAAATTTATAAATAGGATCAGTCCAAAATTTAAGACGTCTATTGTATAAACGGTCTCAAGAATTAGTGATACGAGAGAGCATATTGTATTTGTATATGCCCGTCCGTTTTGTCATACTTTCATATAAGATTCATGATCTATCTAGTAAGTTGTAATAAGATTTATTATAACAAAAACTTAGACGAGATCACGAGACGTCTTATTATGAAATAATTTAGGTTGCCCAATTAATGCGAAATAACAACATTTTAATTTTCAGGGCACTTATCAATTTTGACTTTCTTAGAAAATAAAAAAAATGTCCATATTGTTACACGCGCAAATCGGTTCGGCCTAAATTGACGGTCTAAATATGAGATCGTCTCGTCCAAAACCAGCTGTTATTATAAAATGACTTACGATCGAGTCTTTGTCTTATATAATAAATTTTTTTGTTTTGGGAAAAAGGAGTAAAAGATCACACGTCTTATATAATAAATAATTACATTTTTTTTTGAGATTAATAAATAATTACATTTAACTTTGATATTTATACTCTCTACTCGATTTATGGAGTAAAACCCTATACAGATCAAACTAACCCAACCCATGAACCTATATAAATTCAAAGGATATTGATCTTATTTTGACACTTGATCATAATAGAAAAACGATGAGTTGACTATATTCAAATCATACCCAATCTTTAGATCCAATCCAATCGTTATAGTTCTATAGAAGTATGTATGAAAATTGATTTTGAAAATAATAAAATTATTTTGACCAAATAAGAAACGAAAACAAAAACAAAAATTAGTTTTATTTTCTTTTTTATATTTATAGAAAACATAAATGATACTAGACCCTAAGAAAACAAAATATAGCAAAGTAAAAGATAATCAAAAAATTTAAATACAATATACAAGTAGGCATAAATATTTTGGTGTGTTTTTTAAGAATAGTTATGTGTCTTAAGACTCTAATTTGCATAAATTTAACCCTAATTTTAGGACTTTGGTTAAATTTTTGAGAATCAATGATTTTGGGTTTGAATCAATAAAACAAATAAATTCGACCAAAAAAGACCCAACACAAATTAACTCATTAAACCCGTTTAAGAACTAAATAAATTTAAAATGCATTGCTTGAATAAAACTAAAGAGTTAAAATATATAGATAGAATTAAAAGGAAGTATTGAGTCATTATCTAAAAGTTAAAATAATGCAAATTAAGTAAGGCGAACCAAAATATAAAAAAAAATACAAATAGAGTAAATGAGAAAAAGTACACACTAATTAATTATTATCCTTATAAACTGGTATACCTTTTTATTTTCCACCTACACGATTAGTACATTTTCTTATGTATAATGTATTTCACTATGTACAATATTAGTCTACTTAGAATTTGTAAGGCGAATAATATATACTCCCTCCGAATTATTTAGATGTCCCATTTAAGTTTTTACGGTTCTTAAGGATAGTGTAGAGTTTATTAAAAAGTTGTAGTTGGACATTTTAATTGATTAAATTAAGTGTAAAGGTGGTAGTTGTGAATTGAGAGTAGTAAAAGTGGGGGAATTTAGATAAAAGAAAAGATAGACAAAAAAAAGGGACAATTAATACTTCCTCCGTACTATAATACTTGCTACATTTCACTTTTTTACGTAATCCAATACACAATTTTGATCATTAATATCTTAAATTACACTTATCTAAATCTAAAAATTATAAAAATTTAATATTATAAAAGTATGAAATTAGACGATTCAAACAAGATCTCACTTGACTATATTTTTACTTACACATTAGTCACAATATGTAAAATAAGCTTGAACGATAAATAGTGCATAAAATGGATATGTAGCGGGTATTTTGGAACGGATGAAGTATGATTTTGCCAAATAAGAAAATAAAAACTAAAATGATTCGATGGGAGTATATGCAAAGCAAAATGATTAAACCTAAAAAAAATGATCAACAACAAAACGCTTTCATCCATTTGCGTGTCTACATTAAGAACAGGAACCTATCATAGTGTCAAAACATAGCATGAAAACATCTTTAAAGTCAAAACAGAGCAACATAAAACAACCCTTAACATCTGATTTAAATATATAAAAGTAAACTTAATCGAAGAGACTGAATCCCATATCATCATCCGATTCCTCAGCTGGTTCTTCCTTCTTTTCTTCTGCTGGAGCGGCAGCAGCTCCACCACCTCCACTGGCAGCACCGGCAGCAGGAGCTGCAGCAACGGCGAACTTGCTCGGATCCTACATCACCATACCGTGGAAACATCGGTCAAAAAGAGTGTAATCTTAATGTTAGGTCTAAGAATATGCTTGTACAGTTAAAAATGAGATACCTTGAGGTACTCCTTGACCTTCTCGGCCTGAGGGAAGTCATAGTCGGTTGCCACAGCAATAGCAAGGACATTCTTGTAGCCATTGAGGAACATGTGGGGAGCAGCAGCCAGAGTTGGGTAGGAAATAGCAAGGGCAAGGGAAGTGACCATGGACACACCATTGGCAAACTTCTCAAGGAGGTCATCCTCGGTCAAGTCGAGTACTTCAGGGCTGAAGACAGACCCATCGTCGTACACTGACTCGATGTTAAGACCATATGAGAAGGGCCTAATTCCAAGCTTTGCAAGAAGAGCAGCCTCGGAAGAACCCACCTTGTCACCCTTCTTGATAAGCTCTACAGGGGTGATAATTTCGACTGTACCCTTGTTAATCTTGGTGGGTATGTTGAGCACCTGAAGGGACACAATGTAAGTATAAGGAAGACAGCTAATGAAAGTAAACAGTTCTATAAATCAGCGACACAAACCTGGAAGAAAGATGTCTGGGAGGGATCCAGACCAGTGTTGCCAGGAGGGACAACGACATCAATTGGTGCAATCAAACCAACACGGGCAGGAGCTCCAACCTAAGCACAATAAAAAACACATCATTGATAGATGATAAAAATGGTTTATAAATGGTGAGGCCATTACCAAATATATCTAAAAAGATAATTCTTTTTTTTGGAAAAAACGTAAACATAATTCTTGACAATCCAACGCGCAAAATACCAGAAGTCAAAACCAACAACACTGACATATCTAAAATTGTTTTCTATACTAGCAAAAAATACTGCAGAGAACCAACATTATCATTAGTTATCTAGAAAACAAATATACTACAAGGTATGGGATACATCATCCATTCATCCCCATACAACCTAGTCATAGAACTAGATGAAGGCCAACTTGGATAATATCAACCTGAATACAATGAGCAACTAATACATTATTAATAAAGATTCCCAGCAAGTAGCAAATACAATCTACACATCTACTACAAGATTTTATTAACAATCACTACAACAAACAAGTATAGATAAGAACACTAAAAATGCTGATCAAAGGCATTTCCTTAATCAATTCGGTGTTTGGTTGTTTAAGAAATAAAAAAAAAAAAAGTGTCTTAAAACACCCAGATACCGAATTCCAGCATCACATACATCTACAAATATGTATTCTTTTTATAGTAAATCAGGCTATAGCAGCTCTAATAATTTGTGATTCCCTATTCCACGTTACAAGAGAGAAACAACACATTCTTATTATCTGGGCAATTTTAGCATTTCCTGTGAAACATGTAGAACTACCTAACAAAATCTAAAGAAAATATAAGAGTAACTAACGTTAAAATAAGATAAAAAGCTATTAACAAGCATTCAGCATACATGAACAATCTCACTGGCTATACAATGATAGACTAAATGTTTCCAAATTCAACCAAATCAACACTAAAAGCTAAACATTTACTACCCAACAGTGAAAATAATGCAATTAGTTAAAATTATCAACGCAAATAAGGAACAAGATCACTCAAAACAAATATCCATATGGAACTTCCAAATACAGGCTACAGCACTCAAATGAAGAATAAAATTATTTATATGTTCCAATTTAATACAAACCTTGCATAAATGACAAAACCATCATTGACAATACATCAATTCAAGAACATACCTTGTACTTGGAGATCTCCTCTCTAACTTCCTTCAAATCACCCTTGGTGAAGATCAATCCAACATTTCCCTACACAAACACACAAAAAAAAAAAAAAACAATCAACCAAATCCCTAAATCTAAAAATCAACCAAAATAAAAAAATAGAAATGACATACCACCAACAACTGCTCAAGTTTGCGCAAATTCTCGTTACCGGTCTTCTCAGCATGCAATCTAATGGATCTCTTCATCATAGTGTTTTTTCCCATTAGAACAATGGAGTCACCTCTTAGACCCTTTCTAATAGCCTGAAGCTGATTAGAACCGACATTATCAGCGGAAGCCACCAACACTTGGCTGTATTCATCCAAAAGCTGGCATAATTTAGCATCATATGCCAGCTTCTTCTCGGCCTTCGATGGTTTCACTGCCATTGTTTAAGAATAAAAGTACCAATCTAATGCAATCGGAGAAATTAGGGTTTTCGATTTTGTTCACAAAATCGAGGGCCAAGACGAAAGCTAGTAACGGTGCTTTGTCAAGGCGGACAGCGGCGGCGCCGTCTCTTTAACCTCCGGGGACTTTGTTTGGTTTTAGGAAATGGAAATCTACTTGGGAAAAACCCTAGTTTATGTTTTGCAGCTAATGGGAAATGAAATTTTAGGGTATATATACGGTGAATTTGATATGAGTGAAACTTGACCTAGATCGGACGGTATGGGATTATTGTTGTGTTTGATCTGATGGTTTTCGAGTGTTGGGTTTTTGGTTGGGCCCAACTTGAGTGAAATGGTGGTGATTGGGCTTTGGAGAAAATGTCTTATCGGAAGACACTTGTAATCTAAATAGTTCAATTGAATTATAGTCCGTTTTGTATGAGATCGTCTCAGAAATCCGTACGCAAAATTTTTTATTGTTGAGCTATTTAACCTAAGTATGAGACATGTGTTATGATAAGACCGTCTCATACTAGAATTTGAGTTAAACAAATTATTAAAACTATTGTTATCTCATTTATAAATTTTAACTCTCTTTAAATAGCATTCATACTATTTAATTTTTCCCTTTATATATCACTATATAATGCAATTCTTCTTAAAATCATTATATTTTCCCTTTGATGTTAATCTACATGTATAATAATTATATATTATAAATGTTTGTAACACCCTGGTCCATCGGACTGTTGGTGACCACTAATGGAAACTATAGACTGGTCCCACAAACCAACACAAGTCTTTATAACGCACTTTGGTCTCACTCATGCTCACATAGGAAAACTTCCCAAGTGGCCACTCATCATAAAATTACTCCCTACCAAACACGCTTAACTGTGGATCTCTTACCAAATGAGATCCTATAAAAAGAAGATACACTTTGTTGATATGAGTAGTTTATCAATCCTTTTTAAAGCGAAATTTAGAGTATCACTTTTCAGCTCTTAACGTGTTTAAAAAATGTCTTTAAGGCATTTATCTTTTAGCTGATATGAAAAACTAACGCTATTGGCTTTATTTTTTGGCTTTTGATTTGATGATCTACTTTTCTTTAATAAACAACCAACAACTAATATATAAATTTACAAATTATCTCTTACACAATTAACTTATCTAGCAAGCTCAAAAACAAATACTTTCAACTGATTAAACAAGTCGACTAAAAAAACTAATAACTAACAACAAACGACTATTCACCAAAATACACCGCTAGTTGTTATGATGAGTTTTTCCATGAAATATAATAATTTGTTGTGCAATAAACAACGAAAAATAAAGAACCGGGTCTTATCACAGCTTTTCCGTGCTTGGGTTCAATTCATGCAACTCTTTCTTCTCCTGGGGCCCCAACATATCTTACAAAACGAACATTGCATTTACCCGATTGTATAATCTAATTCTTTTTGACTTGCCTTATAAAAAGAATTTTCAATGACGTAAAAATCAGACATTATTTTCTAAAATCAAATCCAACTTTAATTCTACTTTAAAAATGGCTTTACATAAAACAATAATACAAACATTATATTCGATTTTAAGCCGACTCGAAACCCGCATTCAAAAAAAGGAAAATAAAATATGGCTACTTCCTTCGTTCTGATACACTCGCTATATTTCGATTTTGTGCACTATTCATCGCTCAAACTTATTTTATATATTACGACTAAATGTGTAAGATAAAAAATAGTCAAGTGAAATTTTGCTTGAATCGTTTAATCATATACTTTCATAATATTAACTTTTTATTATTTTCAGATTGTATAATTCAACATATAAATAAATAAAATAACGTAAAAAAATTAAAAGTAAGGCAAGAAAAGGAAACCCCAACTTCCATCTTCAACTGTTCAAACTGTCATTCGCTCTTCTTTCTCATCACCTCAAATCACTCATTTCCTTCCCCCCTAAATTGTAAATTCTCTCAATCATCTGATCTTTCTCTTCAATGGCTGCTGCTAGCATTTCATCTTATCGAGATCGAACATCAGAATTTCGAGCTTTATCAGAAACATTGAAGAAAATCGCTGTCAATTCTGCTGGAAATCGTCCATCAACTGTGATTAATGGTTCACAGATAACATCATCATCCGCAAATAAATCTGAATTCAATAAAAAGGCTTCTCAAATTGGGTTAGGTATCCATGAAGCTAATCGGAAAATTGCTCGCCTTTCAGAATGTAATTATTCATTTCACAACCTAATTTTTCTTTTCCCCCAATTTATTACTTTGTATGATTTGAAAGAATTTGATTATTGTGGTTATTTGAAATCTCATTAATTTTTCTTTATTGCTAAGAGTAAGAGATGCAAGATTTTCAAGTTTAGTGTTTTATGACATTACTATTGACATTGTAATGGAATTTATGGCCTAAAAATAGGGCTATTCGTGATTAGGCTTAGGGATGAGGTTAGGTGTTTGATTTGGAAATGATGTAGCTGGTTTTTACTCTCCTTGCCAAACGAAAACAGATCCATGCTGATATGAGGAATTCTATTTTGATGTCCTAAGTTAGTTCCCTTATATTAGTACTATAAGAATCCTTTGACCGAAATTCTCCTTTTCCTATCATTTGGTGTAAAATATGACATGGATCTAGAATCCTGTAGTTACATAATCAGTATCAACTGTTATGAATCCGGCTAAGGAGCAGAAGCAACTAGCAAGATAGATCGATTTCAATGTTGTAGCTAAAGGTACAACTAATGAACTAGACTGATCTGCAAGTAGTGAGATGAAAAAATAATCAAACAATAACATCGGTTTTATGAGGTTCACCAAAGTTTTCTCTGGGGGCTAGTGTTTTTAAGTTTCAAAGGATAGATCACAAAGTTCATTATGAAGGTATTATAATCGTGCTACACATTGGACTGAGTTGCTTGTTATAGTGTGCATACTGGCTACTGCTCGAATGAGCAGCTGATGGGCAGTAGGTTCTGTTTTCGCTGGAGGTGAGTTGCTTGAGCCCTGGTATACTCGTTTGTGCAAAGAGGGCAGCGAGGCTACGAGACTGCTTGTTATTTCTGCTCGTTCAAGCTTCACCTTGTGATAACATGCCAATGTGCTTTCATGGAAAATATGGTTAATAGGGGGAATGCTTGAATGATAATCGAAATGTGGAACTTTTAGAGTCTGACCATCCAAAGGGAAACTTTTGATTTTTTCTTTTTTTTTTCTCTATGGTAGTACATCTCAATGTTGAATCATCAGAATTTAGAAGCAAATGAAACAAAGTTAATAATAGATCTTTTGTTTGTGTAGTGTCCAAAAAGTCTTCTATGTTCAATGATCCTACTGTGGAAATACAAGAGTTAACAGCCTTGATAAAAGACGATATCACAGCACTGAATGTAGCAGTTGCAAATCTACAAAAATTTAAAAACATTGAAATGGCCGAATGTTTTTCTGATGATGAAGCTGTTCATACAACTGCTATCTGTGATGACATTAAAAACAGGCTAATGGTAGCTACGAAGCAGTTCCAGGAAGTATTGACTTCTAGAACGCAGGCATGTTTAATGTAAAAGTGTGAAATTCTTTGCTATATTTTGTTGTTGATTTTTTGATATTTGTTGTTTGATGATTTGTTGTTTGATTTTACTATGCAGAATATTAAGGCCCATGAAACCAGGAAGCAGTTATTTTCAGCTAATGCATCAAGAGATAACCCATTTCAGCAATCTGCCAAACCTATAACAGAGCCACCTCCATGGTCGAATTCGTCAAATGTTTCTGCAAGTGTTCAACCTAATCCGTCAGTAAATTTAACCATAGCTTTTATACACCTACTAAGCTCATATTCCATTGGTTTTTCTCTACAATGTTTATTATTGCATCTCTCCGAGGCTTTAATATATTAATCTTTTCATCCTTTTATCATGTCGTTCTCTGCAGAACATCATCAAACGGAATCCAGTCTGGGAACCAACTCAGGTATTTTTTTTCTATGATTGCTTTTGGTTGGCACTTGGCATTTATGAATCTTTTTTAGAGTTGATACTGCATTTAACACTTTTATAGGAGCTTCTTCACTTATACTAATTTACACAAGAACTCGGTAGTAGATTACTCCTTCGCCCTTTGAGTTTGCTACAATATTATTTTTGTCCATTCGACTTAGTTTGTCACATTTCCTTTTTAAAAGATGTTCATACTGACTGTTTTTAAATTCTCATCCACATATCTTTTATCTTTTAATATCGTTCACACAATTTCTAATATTTTGTCTTATTTTTCCAACTAAGTTGCTCCTTAATATTTGTGTCACTCTACAAAGTAGCAAACTCAGGGCAAGAAAAGAGTAGATTTTTTATTGCTGAATTGTGCTATTTTTGTTTATTGCTTCCAATTTGGTGAGATGGTAACAATTCACTAGTTAATGGATCTTGCTATGGCAGACGGAGGATGGGAACCGAGAATATACCATCAAACAACATGCAAATGTCTATGTTACAACAGGTTGCTCCTCAGCAAGAAAATCATTCACAAAATCGTGCCACGGCCCTTCAGAATGTGGAATCTACAATCACAGAATTAAGTGGGATCTTTACACATCTTGCTACAATGGTGGCACATCAAGGGGAGCTAGCTATTAGGTATTTGATCTCCTAACTATTTATCCCTTACCGTAAACCATAACTTTATATGGTTTCTGGACCAGAAACCAGAAGGGCACGAAATTCTTTTTAAGTTGCAACTGTAATTAGTTCTATAATTTTTTCATCGAATTTGACTTGATAACCTTTTGATGAATCTAGGATTGACGATAACATGGAAGAATCTCTGAGCAATGTCGAAGGTGCTCATAGTGCGTTACTAAAACATCTGACCCGTATATCTTCAAACAGGTCTTTGCTCGTCAAATTATTTGCTGTTTTGATATTGTTCTTGATGGCGTTCATCTTCTTTATTGTTTAGTATGTAAGAAGTCAGAGCTTTGCCATACAAATTACCAGTTTTTGGGATATGCCACATTTTTTATACAGTTTTGTTTTAAATCCCAACCTTTTGGAATCTCTAAAGATAGAATTAACATGTTATGTAAATAAATATAGATGATTGAAACTTGATACCGATATGTGAAACATTCTAAAGCACCATTTTTGAAGTTGAACAAGCATTTGCTTTTTTTTTTTTTACCCCACGTGTTATTTGTCTATTCAACAATTACAAATTAATATTCACAGCTCTATAAAAGAGGTGCAAATCAAATAAAACGGAGAAAGTTTTCAGTAGTGTGATAAATCAAGTTAAAATGAGGAGTTGATTATGAAGGCTATCATCATGCCTCCCCATGCGGTGTATGGCTTGATATGAACCAAGTTTATATTTAGTTGCATGACTCCCTGCTCTTATTCTTTGGCTGTTGAATTTGGTCATTATCATCTTGATTAGTAGTATCAAATATCAATCAATCCATTAGTTGTATATATCAATATTCTCTTCATGCTCCCTTCATTCAAAAGATATGTTTCCGTTTGATTCAAAAATCATACGAATAAAAGGGCGGGACACATTTTGGGACAGAGATAGTACAACTACAAGCTTCCCTTCTTTTTCCAAAGCGTCGAAATTTTGAACTAACCGCAACATGGACAAGACAGGAGGGGAATAGTTCTAAGTTAAACAGCCCCACCGACAAAATTTCCTCCATCGATATCATATTGCCAATGAAACGTTGTAAGACTACATACTTACCGAAAAGGGTAATATGTAATCTTGATGTCTTCGATATTCACCAGGCTCGTACTAAAACATCTTCATGTATTGATAGTAATGCTTTCATGAAGGAATCGCAGCACATTCCGGATCTAGTATCTGGCTTTTGATTTTTGTCGACTGAGAGAGAAGCAACGTATGAACCTTTTGCTTTAGCTACAATAACAAGTAAAATGATCATGAAGAATGATAGTAGAGGAAAATCCAGGAACACAGATAAAAACGATCAATTCGCAACACAAGACTATACCTCATCAAGACCATGTCCGCTTTTTACAGATACGCGGATGGCTCCTTCAGGCCCATATATTCTATATCTTGACAAATCTTGATGATCGGCAGCCAAGTCTTCGGTTATGAATGCAGAAGGAGACTCATGCAACAGATCACATTTGGAAACAACATCAAGCCAAAGATGATTGCTGAACCTCCGTCTTATTTCAGTGTATGTTGTGAACTGCATCAAGAAAACGATGCCAATGAATTCCGTAATAGGGCGTTTACCGATTGCTATGACCATGTACATGTTTTACCCTTCTGGTTGATTAGATTGGATTAGTACGCTTACGTTTGTGCCTTTCTGGAGCCTGAACACGACAGGATCCAGAATCTATACTTGGTTATGCTAATTTTCAAAGCAATCATATGTAACCTTTCCTTAAGCCCAAACAGAAGATATTGACCGTAATATGCTTTGCAAAAAAAATTTAGACCAAATACGAATCACTTCTAGAAAGAGCAGGGTACCTGGTCAGACACTGAAGTTCCACATTCTCCTGTTAGGTCATGCACATAGAGTACGGCTGTCGGTAAGTGAGTGAGGACTGCTAGAGTTAGCTTTTCCAAATTGTTCCTCTCATCTTCAGATAAAGCAAACGGAAACAACGATTATTACTTTTAGGTGCCGTAAATCAGGTGCACATTTAAATTTCAAAATAAGATACATCACAAAACAGTCACAAACACTTAAACGCGGGCAAAAATGAAGATAGAGAAAAAAGTGTAATTATATAAAAAGCTAACAAGTTCTTCACATAGCATGAAAAAAAATGCAACAGCTGGTATGGGTAAGCTGTGAACATAGACATTAGGCACCCTAAGGTGTAAGTTTTCACCATGATACATGAAAACCAAAAAAATTTCAAATGTTTCAAGGCAATGCAGCCTTGTATAATCAGTATTAGACAGCTTATGTCAATAGCTTAAACTAAATTGTGTCGTGTTCGACATCGTACACCTTCCTATATGCAATATTTCCAACTCTACACCGTGGCTTATCCAGTTAGAATAGAATTTTACAATGTAGGGAAGAAAGCAACATATCTTCACTTACCATCTGATCGCCTTAATACCCCAGGAGTGTCCGTTACCTATCAAAAGTAAATTGATCAGAATGAGAGATAGTATTAGCATTAGAATATTGCAAATACTCTACACTTCTGAAGTCTTCATGCAAACCTGAAATCGCTGATAGTTCACAGCGATATGACCCATCAAAATTCCCCTGGTTGTAAATGGATAATTACAAATCTGGAGAAAGTATGAGAAGGTTAACCAATTTTCTACAAAAACTTAACATAGGTTGATAGCTCACTCAACAGCTCGAATAGCAAATAGAGACACAAGCTAAAGATACTTTGGAAAATGCTCAAATTAGAAAGTGAATAAAAGGCAATGGTAGGCATCAATATGTGTAGCAGAAATTTTCAGGGGTCGTCTAATTTCAATACCTTATGTAGATTTAGAGAGAAGAAAATATGCTCCATTGAGGGAGTTTTACAGTATTTGGTTGGTAGAAAAAAAATCTTGTATCTAATTTTCTCTTTTTGACTCATCTTATTCCTTTCCCTCTTATGGCCTACATGTTCATCTTAGGAAATTAACCATGAAACTAATTGAGTAAAAAATCAGATCGTAAAGCCCTAGCTGAAGAATAATGTACTGTGCAATTTAAGGCGTATTCCAAGGGATACTATTGGAGCAGCTATTGACCAAAAGCCCAAGCTATGGCTTCCAGGAGTTCCATTCCCAATTTTAGATTACTGAAGTGATGCTTATTATGTTAAACAATTATCCATCTTAAAATCTATTGCAAGAAGGTGGTGCGCATATCAGCGATATCTTAATTTTAAGAAGTGTGCTCCACTCTAATGAGTTGTGCAACGCATGCCATGTTCCTATGCTCAAGGCCCTCACCTCCTCAATGCACCTCAACCCTTTCCAACACTGCTAGAGAGGTCATTTAGTCTTTTACTTTACAAAAACATTTATATGATTTGCTAAATAGTAAATCCTACAGGTAATAGTATCTCAAACAGACATTAATTATAACCATTATCCGTTCTCACTTCTCAGAATACCTCAGGCTTTCCTGCTAAAAGAATACAAACTACAGAAAATTTCCAACATTAGGGTCCCTTATTACTACAGAATGATCAACAGGAAGCACAGAAACATCCTGAAAGCAGTCATAAATCATAATCAGTATCAGTTGTCAAAATACCTCAGGTTTTCCTGTTGAAAGAATTCGAACTAAAGATGATTTCCCAACATTAGGGGCTCCAACAAGAGACAATGTTGGAGTTTCCAAATCGACCACGGGCATAGCTCGTAAAATCTGCATAAAGATCATGCATCATAAATGGGGATATAAATAGAATATACTTTAATTATAAAATATTAAGGAAGAGAGATATGCAAATAAATACTTGGGGGAAATGCAAAAGTAGGTAGTTGGTGAACTTGACCAACATTTAAAAAAGAAAGCACTTGGTTGGATAAGCCATATACAGAACAAGCACCAAAAGTTTGTTAAAATTACTTACTGGTCTGGAACTAGGAAAACCAAAACACCCTGTTTAAGGAAGATTACAATTCATAGGGGGTATGTTACTAATTAGATCATCACTTGGAATCAAGATTGCAAAGTAGCTGCATTCATCCAAGACAAGCCTATCACTACTAGTCATTAGTCAGTAATCACATAACAAAACGCAATCAACATTCAGCCAAGTAATATTTGCATGCAAGGGAACAGATAAACGTAGAAACATCAGATTGTAATAGTAAACAGCACAGGTATCAACAAAAGGGAAAATAGATCAATACAACTCCCTCTGCAATGTAATTTCTGACCAAGAAATGCCACATCACCAAGGGTTTATAGCCTCATACCTTGGCAATATCCAGTAAATCATCAATGGCTTGTCTTTCATGATTGAAAGTATCTTCTAGTCTTTTCATACCCTTTGAATTAAACAAAAGCAGCATAAGCTTTCACATGGACAACGCCCATATGCAAATCAAAATATAGTGGATACAACTCTTTCACCATAACAGTTTTATATTAGTTTAGGTAGACAGAGCAATTCAGTAACGATCAACAATCCATCGCCATGATTTGAAATACCAGAACTCCACTGTTACCACATTCCACACAAACCATCACTAAGAATTTTCCCACATAATACTTCACCAAAAATTCAAATCATTATGAGAATGATACCAAAACTTAGTTTTAAAGATCATACAGCTAAATACCGGCCTAAACCATAAATATCGCTTAAGGCGGCTTAAAATGTGATTTTTTTACACCTTTACGACGCGAGTAATGCCGGTACGGTAAATTTAAAAACCTTTACGATACGACCTTGTTTTTGCACTAAGCGTGAGTCGCCCTAAGGCGCTTAAGGGTCCTCATCGTCTAAGGCCTCTAGGCTCTAAGAGCTAGAGAAAGACGCTAGATTTCGAGTGTGAGGCACCAAAACTCAAAAAATAAATAAAATAAAACCCCCAAGAAAATCTAGAAGAAATCTAGTAAAAATAGAGAAGAGAAAGCATACATGGTGGGTGACCACATCAAATGGGCTTCTTCAAATGCTGAGACCAAATAGCGCTCTAAGGCGCTCACCTTAAGCCTAGCCCAACCCCATCATGGCGTGTCTGGGCACGCAATTTAAAACTAAGTAACAAATCGTAGTTTAGGATGTAACAATTTAATAAGGTCTACCATTTGATGTTAAATTAAACAAGCAAACACCAAACTTAAAACTATACTTTTAATAAGCAACACCAGAAGATTTAAAATTAACAAAACATGTATATCTTGTCCATAAATAATGGACATATTCATATTTTTTAAGGGCATAGTAGATGGTTTCATTGCATTGTACAACCATTTGCACACAATACTTACTGCTAATTAAAGTTTCCATGGAATCAAGTTATACCTCATTCAATCGTTCTTCTGCCTCTTTCTTTGACATTGACTGCAATATCCAAATAATAAGTATAAATTTCTAAATATCCGAGTCCCTTGTAAAAAGCAAAGAGAAAGTTTGCTACATCAGATTTTAAGGACCACATTTTCCAAAGCAATAGTTATCAATATCATCAGTTCAATTTTGACAAGCAAGCATAATTAGACAATGTAGTCTAAAGCAACAACTATTAGATACCATCAGTTCAATTTTGAAAAGCAAGCATAATTAAACAATGAACTCCAAAGCAACAACTGTTCTTACTCTCTTTTACTCCTTTGTCGCAATCTATCTGAATTTCGCTAGAAAATCATATGTCACAAATAATTGCAGAATAAATAACACCTCTCAGAAAAGATAAGATAAAGTCAAAATTTCATAAGTGAAGCATTTATATTCTTTAAAAGAAAATCAAACCATCCATTGAGTGGTCGAAGAGATCATCAAATTAAGAGATTATAAATTATTCTGAAAATGTGATAAATTAAGATCAGAAAAAAGTTAACCTTGGCACAAAGAGAAGCATGCTCCTTTCCAACCGATGTAACTTTCTTCCGCAGGTTGTTTACCCTCTCCAAAACCTGCATGCCAATCAAGACCAATGAGCCATGAATATGCATTCTATGGTACAACAATGCTTAAGCCTTAAGCCCAATAGTAGTGAGTCGACTACATGAACCAAAACAAATCAAGATGTGTGATATAGTATAAATGTAACATAATTTCACAAGTGGACATCTACAATATATTAAGACAGCTAAATTCTATCAATTTCGATAACTAGAGGCCCAACCTTATAGCATCATGATTACCTTATGTAGAGCATTTTCACCCCACAGGATTTCAGAAATTAAAAACTGAAAGTGGTTTTATCATTTAATTTTCCCAATGTAAAATAATTCACAAGTGGACGTCTACACAAAAGAAGTATTCTCTTATACATACAAGGAAAAAGAGCGGTCTCTCTTAATTGATAATAGTACTATATCATCTAATGGATGGCCCATTGGCAGGACAAAAACGAACTTCTATCCATCATACCTATGTCGCTCTTGAGAAGAAAAAATTTGGGTATTCAATAGTTCAATAAGGTAGCATAAGGAAAACATCAAATTACTTTCAATATTCTTTATCAGGAAGAGGCTCTTCATATTATAAGGATAAGATCACCACATACATCAACCCCTTTCTTACCTCCTTCTTACCTAGGTGGTTAATATAGTGACATTGGGGTAATGTGATGTATTAATGTAGTTTCTGTATTGTTGAAGGTGGAATATAACTTATCTCTGCAAAGGGCTGTCATTCTTTCTATTGTAGTTAGAGTTGATCTTTTGAGCTGTCTATAAGTAAGATTGCCTACTATGTCTAAAAGTGACATTGCCTGCAAGTGAGAATAAACTTACAAAGAGCCGCTTCAAATCAAGTATCTGCTAGAATAATAAATCACTTCTTATAGTATCAACATACTACAAAGTATCAATAAGTCTACAACGCACAAATAATAAGCCAACTGTTATTGATAAGATTTCTTTGCCATTATACTAATTTGAGAGGTGAAAATATGCAATCAACACTGGAAATCTTTCATCTCAACGCATTATATCCACATAATAGGTTAGTGACAGACACATATTAATAGATATATACATGATAAGTTAAAAAAAACATTGTAATTACCGCTTCATAATTCCCATCTCCAAGGGTCAGCTCGACAAGGGACCGTTCATAAGGATGTAGCAGATTTTTGTTTGGGAAGCACTCTGTATACAATCTAAGGGGAACAGCCAATTCCTAAACGAAGAAAGAAATAGGATGGCCTGTGAGCAAACAACGACTTGATAAGAATTAAGAAACTAACTAAAAATACCAATATACGATCCTTTGAAAGCTTACCTTCATTAATGCATCAAGTTGCTTAGCACCCTTGTTCCTTTCTCGTTTTGCAGCATTGGCGATACCTGTCAAACAAGCAAACTAGAAAATCAAGAACTTAATATTCTACATATAGCAATTCCTATAAAAAAAACATATAACAAATAACAATTAAGCCAATCACATAAACAACCAATTACCCTTTGTGGGTGAAACCTTCTTTGCTTTCCGCAAAGCTGATTGGATTATATCAATAGACGGCATCACCATGGGTAACTTTTGGAAAGCACCAACACTTTCGATTTTCACACCTTCATTGGCCTGAAATATTTTGTAAACAAACATAATGACATGTGGAACGAAAGCAAGACAACTATGTAAAGATATTCATTAAAGCCACCTTCAATTTGTTTTCTCTTCTTAAATTTGTATTGGGTATGTAGCTTGCCCCAACAATTTTCTCAGTAGTAGTGGTCTGAATCTCTTTGCAGAAACACAATATAGGTTCAAAAACGTGAGGCGGTACTTGTCGAAGACATGGTGCTGAGACAACACAGATAAAATTATTAAACAATCAGATGGTTGTTTCTTTTAAAGTGTATTTGCATTGAGGAAAAACACTTCACATGCTCTTTCGCTTCTCCATTGTTTCATAGGGTGTAAATTTCATAGAGGAGAGCTAAGATGAAGGTATTTTCACCCTACTAATTTATTTTCCTCGCAAAACTAAGGGAAAGTTTTCTTCCTTGCTTGCTTTTAACAACTTCAGACAATCTTCTATGATGCCTTGTATCAAACCACACAAACAGATTCTAATCTTTAAATGTGTATTACACTTCAGAATGTTTCCCATAGAAAGCCTTTGATTGATAAATAGTGCCCATATAAGTTACTCCTACTATTTAATAAATATTATATATGAATTGTGCTTACTCAACATTGTATATGAAGAATGGAAGTTCCATTCATAAGGAATAAGATTAAAGTAATATACAATTGATATGAATCTGAAATGTGGCCAAATCCTCAAATCAATATCACCAAATATATTAGTTGCACTTTCTACTTACCTACATAAGAAAAATTCAAGCATTCGAATTTTGGTAGAAGGGAAGATGATAGGCGTACCTTTAACAAATTTGGAGTTTCTAAATAATAATTTGTTTGAAGGAAGCCTCCACAATTCCAGTATATTAGAAGCTTGAATCATTGTGCAGCTCATTACACTTCAGACGTATCTTCAAAATTATTAAATTGGATATCAAGACAAATTGGAATTATCATCAATATGAAATGTAACAAAAAATCATTAAGTTCTTCACCTTAATTTTTAACTTAAGTTTAAAAGGATAGATTCATAGAATGCAATTAAGTTCGAAATTTTGACAGGAAATAATGAAAATATGAAACCCACCCAGCATCTGCATAATTTAATCACACAAAGAACTAACCACAAAATTCAAATGCAGTAGAAATTTGCAATACTAATAACTAATACAAAGAATTGTGAGAAATAATATCAAAACAGTATTGTAGATAGAAGAGATAAGAAGTAGTAACCATAAAAAATCAACATGAAGATAGCGAATTAAATGCACAAAACCCCTCTAAAACCCTAAAATTCATCAAACATACAAACATGAGATTGAACGAAATTACCTTTGATCGAAAAAAGTTTTCGAGACGGTTGACGGCGGTTGACGGCGGTTTGTAGGCCCGGTCCAAAGAGAGGCAAGAGGGGAAATGGAGGTGGATGATGCTCTTTTTTCCTTGGATGATATGATATATAATGTAATAATAAATGTTAGATTGTTAAATCTAGATATTTTAAGTGAAGTGATTAATTAGAATTAAATTACAAAATTATTTAGCTCAATTTCATTAAAAAAATAAATATTAGTTATTTAAGAAAATAGTAATTATTTTTATTTTTATGTGTTCTCTTTTGTATTAGAGGGTTATTAAGATTTTTATTTTGTGTTTTTTTTTTTGTTTATTTTAGTATTATGTATTTTGTCTTATTGTGGTTATTTGCGAATAACTGTTGTTGTGTAGGATTTTCTAAAATTAATATTGAATTAGCTTTTGAATCGTCATCATAATGTTATTGTTTAAAAGTTTTTAAATTAATATCATACAGTTTGAAAACATCTCGTCAATTATGTTTCTCAAATCGATATCTTTGGTTGTCAACTTTCTACGAGCTTCATCTTTTTACAAATTTTGTAGCCTTAGTGAACGTAGCTTAAAGGTGTCCATTCTAGTTAGAAGTGTCAATTCGGGTATTTTGGTATAATTTAAGCATTATTTTGAGTATGCGTAAATGTAAGCTAATTTAAGCATTACATTGATCAAAAATTTAACTTAATTATTAGTTGAGTTAATTTAAGCATTACTAACAAAAATTTTATTTAAGCAAGTATTATACATTATTTGAGTTAATTAAGCATTGCGTTGAGCAAAAATTCAATTTGCTTGTTATAAGTCAACTTATAGAAAATTTGACTTAGTTTTAGTAATTGTCCACTATTTCTAACATCGAACAATATCATTCCGTAGGCTTGGACCATAAAAAACTTATTATAAACAATAAAATTTTTCATGTTCATTTTGAGAATTTTTTATAGAAAAAACACACTGTTTGTCTAAATTTTCCTCTTCTAGGCACATCGAAAGGTAGATCACCCAATCCAACAATCCAAAAAAATGTAAAATTATCCTAGTTCCTAGCAAACTATAGTGAAATCATAGTTGCTTAATAGCTAGCTTACTAAAACAAGCATCAAAGCTTGGCATCTCATCATCCATCTTACTAATTTTAGCCATGGCATCCTCAAAACAAACTTTTTCCGCTTCAACTTTCGCTTTCAACATCAAAATCTCGAACTCAAACCTACTTTTCTCGATCATATGTTGCTCGGCCTTCTTCTTCAACCTCGTTTTCTTACGTTCATGCCTCGTTTTGCTTAGCATTACATCCGAAAGCTCAACCAATCTTCTTCTTAGTGGTAAGACATAGTAACCCATCATTTGTAGTTCTTGTAAAGTCTCCCACAATATCTTGGCATCAATGCAAAAACAATCGATTCGTACATTTTTGATTTTATCGACGGTCTTTTCGAATATTTGATCCCATGCTTTGATCAAGCTTTGCTTTGCCGGCTCAGAGTAGCCTCTTAGGGGCCAGAAATGTGGGCTTTGTGGTATGCCCTTCAGAAGGCGAGACGCTATGATTTGTGATGGTGTAGATGGATTTTGAACTGATTCTTCATCCCTCTCTTCTTTCTTGATTGATTTATCTGTTTCGTCCAGATCAGTGGTGGATACAGAAAAAAAATGTTACGTCGATATTTTGGAAATTGGGAGGTGGGAGTTTGGTTTTAAGTTAGATTTTTAAAAATAATAAAAATAAAATTAGGAGGCAAGACTTTACTGCTGTGAAAGGCAACACACTGACCAACTTATTTAAATAAGATTTTATTTTGAATTACGTAATGTCAACTAATCTCAGTAACATCACCTTAAATCCACCCTTGATCGTGGATTCGTGGTAAGTAAATCATTCAAAATAAAAATCAAATTGTTAAATAATAGTGCATGTTACAAAATTAAACTACACGGAGTTAACTTGAATTGTATGGACACATGATTCTTAAGCAAACAAAAAGTAAAGAGAGATGATCATATACAAACAAACTTCACAAAAAAGGGTTAGCTCAACAACTCTAGTTCAAGAGGAAGCTCATGAACCTAAGTCGTGACGCAAGTCATTTAATTAAAAACCTTATTATAATTGAATGGTGCAACATATAATACAGATAATAATAGCTGAGTTAATTCTACACAAATGTAGAGATTGGCGTTCGACCTACGCTAACTCAATCAATAAGCAAAATTTAAGGGAAAGATGTCTTAAAAAGTTATACCTCATATGATTATTATACTTATACTCCTAGACAAACAACATACAAACTTTAAGAGCTACCCAAGAAGTTATATATACTTCATATGATCATACTTCTATATTCCTATCTATAGAGCACTTTCAAGTTGAATACTCCCTCTAATTCAATCGACTTGTCCCATTTGTTCTTGAGCAATATTCACGTATCACTCTTAATTTGTATTTTACTCTTAATCTATAAATTAAAAGTTAAAATATAGTCATGTGAGATCTTGTTTGATTTGTCTCAATACAAGGATTATTAATATCAATTTTTTTATAATTTTTGATTAAGAATAATTAGAGATATTAAGGGTTAAAATATTGCCTCGGCAAGTGTGAAAAAGTAAATGAGACAACTGAATTGAATTGGAGGGAGTATAATATTTGATGGGTAATCCTCCTACAATCATATGGTTTTGAGAAAGAGTGAACTTGATCAAGTGTGTATCATGTATGCAAGTCAATGCTCTATACTCGTGGGTTTGAGGGCTAAGCCCACGCGTGCCTTGTGAGTGTGCCACACGAGTGGGCTTATGGGATGATTATGTGACAATTGTTACAACCTAACATCCATTTCATACTTTATGTACAAACTAAACAACCACTTACATAGATTCAAAGGAGCTAAAAAGAGCATCACTTACCACTAGCAAAGGAGCTTGATTCAGGGGGTCGGAACGAATAACTAGAACCTTCAAATTTACAAGGAATCGTTCCACTTAATGCAAATCTTGTTTTAGAATTTTCAGGCATCGGATTAGTATTTGTGATTTCTTCGGAGTTATCCTTCTCATTTGCTTTCCCTGTTACTCCACAAATCAATCAAACTATGTTAGTTGTAAAATAACAGCAATAAGAATGATTTATAATAATTTTAGTGTCAAACTTTCATGATTTCTCACGATCTATATCAAAAAAACATATTCATATAGGATCTTCATAGATAATTATTTAAAATTTTTAAAAATTCACAATTAGAATTATTTGACTTTTAAATTTGTATTGGAATATGCGCAAAAAAATAAGGGAAAATTACATTAAAAACTCCTAACTATTTGCAGTTTAAATATAAAACTCCTAACAATTAATTAATTATTATTTAAAACTCCAAACTTTAGGCTCATTTTATATTCAAAGTCCAAGATGACTTATAACCGGACAAATTGGTTTTAGTTAAGAAGTAGTGGGACCTAATTGTATTTATTAATCACCTCACCCCTTTGACCTTACACGACCCTTCACGTACCCTTCCATTTTAACAACATGGTAACCAGTTAAACAGATTATGAAATTGTATCGGTGCTTTAATTTTAAAATGAGCATAAAGTTGAGAATTTTGAATAATAATTGATAGTTGGGAGTTTTATATTTAAACAGCGAATAGTTGGGAGTTTTTAAAGTAATTATCCCAAAAAATAAATGGAAAAAACAAATGAAAACAGAGATAGTATACTAATTATTTCTCAAAAAAAAAAAGATAGTATGCTAATTATAAATAGGAAAATTTGCTCAAAATAATCCCTACTATCTCCCGTTGGCCAAAAATAATCCCAACTATTAATTATTTTCTATTAATTTCAACTATTTTCATAATTTGTTGAAAACATACCCACCCCTTGTTACCTGCTGAAACATATAACTTTCCATTTTTTCCTTTTTTTTACTTAAATGTTCGAAATTAATCCTTACTATTCATCTATTAATCAAAAAAAAAAAAAAATTGAAAAAGTTATCTGTTGCATTCGGTTAAAATAAAGATGGGTATGTTTTCAACAAATTATGAGAATAATTGGTATTATTTTTAACTAATGGGTGATAATTAGAATCATTTTGAGCAAATTTTCCTTATAAATAAAAACATCATTCATAGAATAAAAACATTCAAACTGACAAATAAAAACAACTTAAAATAATAATGGGAATAATATATACTATATCAAGTTTTCAACCCTATTTCAAAATTTTACCCTAAATTTTATTCACCTTTCAACGCAAAACAATCAAAGTCAAATGCATGCTAACTTTACAAAACCAAAACTGTAATGAAATTACATAAAAGTATTACCGAAGACGGGCGGACATTTGAAAACAGAACAAGACGGTGTCGTTTTATTATACTCAGATGATCTTGCCGTCGTTCGTTTTCGACCCTGAAAACATCGTTGCCGTTCATTGGTTTGGACGCCCGAAGTAAATGTGAATCCTCCATTTCCTGTCGATGAAAAAAAAATCAATTTTCAAAAAAAAAAAGATAAAACATTAAATGTAATGAAGATCGAGAAATTATCATAGAAAAAAAGGTGTTTTAAAGAGTTTAACGGGTGAAATTAGGGTTTACCGGGAGAAGATGATGAAGATGAAGAGTTTGAGAAGGAGGAAGCAGGCATGAAAGGGTTGTTCATGGTCTCATTTGCTTTACACTGCAGAAATTACTGAGTTGAGAATTATGGCTTATTTTTTTTTCTCTTTTTATTTTGGGAAAGGGGAGAGTCAATTTGCTTAAGGTTTAAGTATTGATTGCCTTTTTGGTTCATGTTTTAATTTTGGGAAATTACACGTGATTATCTTGAGGTTTTCGGTATTCCACACGGTAGCTAAAACTTTTAAAAAATCTACGCGGTAATGTGATTGTTCTTTTATGATCTTTTTGCTCATAAAACGTTAGCAAACGTTAATTTCGAAGCTTTGAAGTTGTTGTACGTCTATTTATGTGACTCGCCATTTCAAATGCTATCAGTTTCAATCTTTTCCCCTAAAATATAAATCTCAACTCTACCGTTTCATTTTTTTTCCAACTATACCATCTTTCATTTCTTTTATAGTATTGTACTACATTACATGTTAACATGTAAAAATGCTCAATTTGGCAAACGTCTATAAAATCTTCACGTAGAATTTTCCAAATTTTTTTATAGTATTGTATGTTAGAATACAAATTCACCGCTTTTTGAATTTTGATTAATAGTTTGTTTGAGGTGAACGATGAGTGAGGGAGTTATTAGCAAAATTCAGATATCATGTTACATTATTCTTAAAGAGTATGACTTTTTGGTTCATTTTTACCAATATATATCTCCTAAATCATTGACTTATACAATTGTCTTACCTATATACAAAAACTCCGACCTTATTAACTAGTCAAATAAGCCTTAATAAACCAATTAGCAAGCAACAACTAACATTTAACATTCAACTCAATTGCCAAAAACACTTCATTAACCAACATTTGACACATCTATTCGATACTAAAGTTTGTGTTATACGACAAAGTCTAATTTAGATTTGGTTCATATTTCATAACAATGTATTGTGCACCATTTTTTAGATTGCACTTTAGTAGTCCACACTTCTTACTCTTCACTTTAATCTACACTTTTTATTTTATTATTCTATCCATAAGCTCATTAACATATAAAGATACTTCTTACTCTTCACTTTAATCTACACTTTTTATTTTATTATTCTATCCATAAGCTCATTAACATATAAAGATTGTTATACGATGATTTAACGTAAACCAAGTCCGTGCAAAGGTTTGTGGCTTTGTGCATCTTATACTAGAATTTTATTCAAGGGCAGATCCAGCTGGATCTCATGCTCGCACATGAGGGCACTAAAATTTTGTAAAAAAAATTATTGTTTATAGGATTTGATACTAAGACTCTTTTTTATTGAAGCGTTTATGGGTCACGCATGAGTCACGGCCAGTTGAGCTACACACTTTCTGTGTAATTTTTAATTCATAGTTTGGAAAATAAATGTCACGATATGAAAACTCGTCAAAATAGACTATAAAATATTACTTTTAGTGTTGAATTCAAAACATTAATTTTTAACAAATATATCAATGATTTTTTAAAATTTAATTGAATTTTTTTTTTATCATGATTGTGCTATCATCGAGTTTGAATCTTAGTTCCGCCACTGATTTCATTGCCACTTAAGACTGAGAAGTGGACCATCCGCACATAGCCCATTGGCTAGGAGACGAACACATTCGCTTGAACGGGCCGCCTCATTGGGAAACCAAATACGTACTCACATCTTCCAGATAAGATTCTACCTTGGAGCGACTAAAATATCTTCATTCTTCACTCCTCGAAACCATTTCTGAATTTCAAAATTTTCATTCAGAAAATGTTGCAGAATTCAATTTTGAATTAGTGTTCGAATTTGTCATCATAATCAGCATCATCATCATCATTATCGCCATTAAAGCTTAGCAATGAGTTTTCAAGCTCCACTTCGTTGCAATTCTCCGTCTCTTTCACAGTGTATATCTTGCTCTGTTCTCCGTTTTCAGCCTTTAATCGCTGTTTCGTCTTTGGATTTTTCTCGTAAAATTCAGCGTTGTCGATTGAGATTACTCGCGGTTTCAAGGTTTTTCTTCTTTCTGCAAATGGACTCGCGGTTTGATATCAATGAATTTTGAAGTTGATTGCTGTTGACTTTGTATTTTAGGTTTGTCAATCGAAGAAATGTTGAATTTATATGTCGAGTTGGTGAGACTGAGATTGAACCTGATGGCAATGATGATAAGGTATGTTTATTGTGTTTATGTAGCTTGTGTTTGAAGTATAATTTTGTGTATGATGACGATTGACGAGCTAGTTCCAGTTTAGGTTAGCTCTATTCGCCTAATTACAGGAGTTGCATTGACTTTAACTCAAATTGATTATCGTCATGTTGATTTGGTTGATTTAGGTCACTATTTTGGAGTTTTGATAGTATACAGACGTGATTGTCTGACAGAACTAAATTGAACATATTAGAACTGAACTCAAGTGAAATGCATCTATCAAGTATCAACTTCGGAAAATATGATTGATGAGATGATTCGATCAATACACGGAGACTGTCTTGGTGCATGTTGTTTGCTGATACATAGTGTTGTTAGATGAGGCTAGGCAAGGGGGTAACCGTCAAGATATAACGGTGGAGACAAGAGTTATAATCATGAAGTTTTGAATTAAGATACTATAAAGCTAGAAGAGAAAAAAATCCACCAAGTGGAGGCTTCAAATAACTTTGGTCCATATTTCAGAATAGTGGAGGCATCCAACTAGATGTGACGCATAGAATTAAGTGTGGGCAACAAAAAGAAGCTCAATTATTGAAGCATTATGTGATTGAGGTGTGATCTTAAAGTTCAAGGGAAAGTTTTATTAAATGTCCATTAGACCAATGCTACTATATACATCAGAATGCTGCACTTTGACAAAGGATCATAATAGAAAGAAGGGAGTATTAAAAATGTGAATGCTTCGGTTGATGAGTGGGAAAGAAAAACCAAAAATGACTTTGGAGGACAAGAATGGAAAAGGATATGAAAGATTTAGACTTACAAATTGAGATGGTAGAAAATCAAAATGAATGGAGAAGAAGAATCCATATGGAGAACCAATAAAATTGATTATTGGTTCATGTAGCCAACCCTAATCATTTGGGATTAAGACTCAGACATCATTGTTGTTGTTGAAGGCAAAATTAATGGGTAAAACCCATTTGAAATAAATAGTAATTATTGGATTTGGAATAAACTTGTTAGAATGAGAAATAAGTCAGGGTGCATAGGTTTGAAATCTAATCATGCTTATGAAGAAATGATAACTATCTCTAGATACAAATTATCTTGTTTTTAGACTCAAGTCAAATGAATTTTAAGGCCAGTTCTGTATGGTAAAAGAAAATCACAAGAAGTATGAGTTTCTGACTTGTACAATGATGAAGTTCAACTAATTATGCAAATATTTTGTACAAATAAATGGTGATTGTACTTTTTAAGCAGTAAGGGGCGGGGTTATGAAATGATGGAATTCAACAAATTGTTAGGATGTGTTGTGTAACTAAATGAGTATTTGTACTTTGCAAGTTCTTAAGGGGCGGGAGGTGCTCCTGCTGGGTTGAAAGTTGAAACCATCGCTAATTGAGCCAATGCTCAATGTTACTAGTTTAAATTCTTATGGTGCATTCTCGTCACTTGATGTTCTAGCTTTTAAACTTATTAGTAGTGATTAGTCTTGCTTAAACCTTGTAGTTTGATTTTATCACCTCTCATCAATCCCGGTAAATTCAGGTTAAGCATAGTAATTCCTGTTTATTCTTGTTGAGTCTCGAAATGTTATTTTATTCGGTGAAGACAGCACACCCTTAATTATCAACTGAAACAGTTATTTCATTAAATTTGATTATACATAAAAAGATATAACATGTATATGCCAAGTGCCTCAAATTGAGATAGGGAAGATCGATAAGTTTTTTTGTCATTTGATAATACTTCAAATTGATAACTGAAATGGTAGAATAATTGGAAATGTGTTACTGAATTTTAAATTGAGATCCCACTTTACACCATTTTTAGCTAGAATTAGACATATATCAAACATTTGGGTCTCAGTATTTGTTTTAACATTTTCCAGGGAAAAGATAAGTATGAAGGCAGTGAAAGTATGGGGTCGATAGATGGCAGTACAGAGAATGATGGATTGGTAATAATTTAAGATCTGTATTCATTTATTGATTTATGTAATTATATTTTACTTTATCTTTTCTCACTCATTTGATTAGATGGTCGTGGATATTATAACTTTTAGGAAAAAGAGCAGTTATCCGCAGAGGTTCTAAGTTCAGACAACAATGACGTGGGGAACAATGATATCAAAATGAATGTTGAAGGTGGTACGCAAGTATGTTTTTACTTGACAGAGATATTTGAATCTTTTGTGTATGGAATGCCGAATATGTACTGTTTTCAATTTCCCCCTTCTGAATAAAGTGTGTTATGTCTTCTATTGTTAATGTTCATATATCATCTCCTCAGTTTCACTTCAAATCGTTTTCTGCTGCTACACTTTGATTCCCAACTTACCATGTCATGTGATTGAACTATGAGAATTTTCCCCTGCTTCTTTCATAAAGTAACCGAACGCATAGCACAGAAGTAATTTCTTGTTGACATGGATGCATTATAAAATCTGTTTGACGAATATTTTGTGGGAACTAGCATATGCTAATCCATTTCTGCCTCTATGGTTCAACCCTTCCATCACTTGGGAACAAGTTACCTTTTGGAAACTGTGGAGGGGGACATGGATTAACAACACTGTAATTATACATGTATTTTAAATATTTATGAATGTTTAAGAATTTAAGTAACAGATTTTGTTTGGATGTTGAAAGAAATTCTGCCATCTCTTTTGCTATCTAATAGATGAGATGTTTTATTGGTAGTGAAAGTCTTTCCTATTTGTACAAAAAGAACCTCAACACAATTTGCAATACGAGGAGCAACTATTTTGAGTTTGTTCTTAATACCTCTCTGTAGCGAATTAGCTCTGCTATCAGAATTTACCAAAGTTATACAGAAGAAATCATTTTATTTATGAATGTTTAAGTAATAGATTTGGTATAGATGTTTTAAAGAAGCTTTATTCTCCTTTTTGCTATCTAGTAGAGGAGATGTTCTCTTTAATGTTAAAGTCTTTCATATCTGTACAAAAAGAACAATCAATGGTTGACAAAATTTGCATTATGAGGAGCAAGAATTTCGAGATTGTCCTTAATACCTCTCCAGACTGAATGGCGTTCTGCTAACATAATTAACGAAAGTCGGAGATGGAAAATTGATGCAAAAGATCATTCTTCTGTCCTTGAAAGATTAGCTTTTTTGTCAATGCAAATATACGTTTTACAAACTTTGGCGGTTCTTTTTGAGAATCAATATTACCATCATTTTTTTGCTGACAGCTGATATACTATAGTTAATCGTCTAACTCTCATTTGTTCATGTCGCACACAGCAGGATCCCAGTAATTTACAAGTTGCCAGTGGCTCACCTCTTCCAGGTCTGAAGGTGATTATGGTCATATCTCATATACTTATGTTTCAGCTCAACTTTATTGTTCTTTTAGATTGTATATAATAATATTTTCCGCCTTTTGTTTAGCAAAATATCATTATAGTAAGCAACCTTTTTTTGTCCTATAAACAGACACAACTGAATGAAGCAGATAGGATTCCGAAAGAGAAAATTGACATACTTAAAGATCAAGTATTTGGTTTTGACACTTTCTTCGTGACAGGGCAAGAACCATATGAGGTTAGTTATCAAGTTATTGTAACTGCAGCTTCTACCGCCTTGTCACTGTTACATCTTTCTGGGGCCTTTTAGGGAGACAATGTTCTACATAATGCTGACTAAAAAAGATCAGAAACAATCTCTTCATATTACTTGGGAAAGGCTGCATACATCCAACTCCCTTATATATTTTGTCTAGATGGAAACCACTTAGTGGTAATGCAATGTAATGTAACTCTTATTTTTCATTGTGGCCAAGTCAAAATCAGTTAAAATGAAGTCGTAGTGTGGATGTTCTCTCGGCCTAGCACCTTTTGGCTGTTGCATCTCTTATGCTCTGGTGCTTCTCCTTGATAATTTTATGGGTGATTTGGGTTTTTGGGTCTTGCTCCTGCGATCCCACTATGCCTTTTACATTTCCCGTATTGAAGTCCCCATTTGTCTTTTACTTTTCTCATTTTAGTTACAAACTACTTTATTCTCTATCAAATTGACTATATTCTCTGCATTCTCTTACGTTTTCTTCTCAGTCCACCGACTTTTAATTTGTAGAATTTCTTTTATTGCTCTTTCTTTGCAATAGAGAACCTTAATAATCAGTCCAAGACCTAGTGTGAAAAACGTTGTGGGAGTATATGTTCAGAGAAGCTGGTTTGGATGACGATTGTGAACAGAGAATTTATATGTTCTATTATTTGTGCTTGGACTGTTGTCTTGCCAAATGTTTCCTTATCTGTTATTCTTAGGAGCATAGAATCTGATTTTCCCTTTTCAGTGGAGTGGCTTATACATTATAATTTTAACTCCCATCTCCCAAGTAAGCAATATATGATCATATAATTTTTGTTCAAATTTATTTTTTTTAGGGTGGAGTATTATTTAAAGGAAATCTACGAGGGTTAGCATCTAAAAGCTATGAGAAAATATCCAAGAGGATGCAGGTTAGTTTCTTTTTTTTTTTTTTGCACTTTATAATTGCCAGATGAACAATTTCTGATAATTTCCTTTCACTGCAGGATAAATTTGGAGATGAATATAAACTTTTTATGCTTGTTAATCCTGAAGATGATAAACCTGTTGCAGTGGTGGTGCCTCGGAAAACTTTGCAACCAGAGACAACAGGTAGATATATTTCTTGTTTTTCCTGATTCTCATCTTAGATCCTGTCTGCTTGAGTCTTCAAACAATCTAGCATTCCCGACTATGTTTTTTGATAAATGGCTGCAGCTGTTCCAGAGTGGTTTGCTGCTGGAGCTTTTGGATTGGTCACTCTTTTTACCTTACTACTACGAAATGTTCCTGAACTACAGTCAGACTTGTTGTATGTTCTTTCCGTAGCTCTGATTCAACTAATATACCTTTAATTGAAAAATCTTCTTGTCAGGCGTAAGCAAGAAGTTCTAAAGTCTCCTTTTTATACTTATCGAGTTTGTGACTTACTAATAATTATTTATGCAAGCATCTCTTGAACTTTCTTGTCTAAAACATTTAATTATCTTAGATGATATGGTTTTTCTTCTTTTCTGAGAGTTTAGAAGATCTGTTGTTATGAAAGGATATTAATCATACATTCAGGACACTTGCAGTAAGCTGGTGTCTGTATTTAAGACAATGTTATTTCATAAATTCCATTTGTGAGTTTTATGTTTCCATTTGTTATCTCAGATCAAGTTTTGATAAGCTTGAGCTATTGAAGAATGGTCTTCCTGGTGCACTTGTGACCGTGCTTATTTTGGGAGTACATGAACTTGGACATTATATAATTGCAAAAGACTGTGGAGTGAAGCTTGGAGTGCCGTATTTCATCCCGAGTTGGCAGGTAAGACATGCTATGGATGGAAATTACAAAATGTTGTTAGCTCATTTCCTCAATGCTGCTAGAACAATAATTGACATAGGTATTTCTCAAAATGTATTTATTTACGTAGTTGCATTAATAAGTTAATATGGTAGTAAGTGGGACATTTTTTTTCAATACACACGGGATGATGGGAACATATTTAAGAAGCTTTCCCCCGACATGCGTATCCACCCTCAAATGTTCCACACCGCCCACCTCTCCATAAGGCAAACTAACTCAACAACTTGGGAGGATACATCTCTTATCAGGTTTACCAATAACCATGCATAAAGACTTCAAAGACTGCAAATGTTAAAAGGAGAAGGGAAAATTTAGTATATCGCCAAAGATTAAGTGGCATCTACTAGAGAGGGAACTCACTTTAGTCCATTTACAAAAGGGAAAATGAGTTTGATGTTTTCAAAGCAGTGTAGTTCCTATGGTTTAGCTATCATTATAATTTGTGGTTTAGCTATTGTTTAAGAGCAGATTGTTCAAGTGCTTAGTGTGCTACAGATGGTTGTTTCTTTGGTTGAAGATGACCAAGATGGAAATGTTTTGATTTGTGAAGCTTATATAAAAATTATTTGTGAATATGATTGTTATGTTGTGATCTTTGATACACTGTTTGATTCTTTGATGTTTCTTCCTAGTTTTTTAATGATCTAAATAGTGGATGAAGGTTTGGAAGCTATAATGACCAACAACAACAATATGCCATTACCCTTATACCATTATGTGGCTTCTAGGCAGGGTTTGGGAGATTCGATAAACACAATCTTAATTCTTATCGTTGTTAGTGGTATCAAAGAGTTTGTTTCCAATTTGTTGGCAAACATTTTATGTAAATGTAATCAATTTTAATCTTAAACCAGAGAACTATAAATATTTGGCCCATCATAATAATGGTCGCTACTCTTGATCCACATCTCCAAATATTAGAAAGACAAAGAGCAAGTATATCATCAATGGTTTTGACAACTTGGTTACCAGTTGCTTGATACATATAGTACAAAAAAAGATTTTAAAACATTCGTACATCCAGAGGTTGAGGTACTGTATCGGTCATGAGTTTAAAATTTCAATATGGGAACGAATAAAGCGACATTTAGGGTTGTTGACCTAATCTACAATAAGTTCACCTAGGAGAATAAGTTTTCTTATTCCTCTCAAGGTTAGATAGATGTGTAAAAAAAGATTTTGAGAAAACTTAACAAAGCATTACAATTGCTCACCGCATGGTTTAAGAGTAAACAAAATATTTTCTTCATGCTTAACAAGCATGTGACCTATACGTTGAATGGTGGTGGTTAGCAAAGAAATGGGAGTTTAGATCGTTGTGTAAAAAAATTTATGTAATTGAGTTCTGGAGCTGCTAAAATTCATTTATTTCTATTATCTGTGCAAGAATTCGAGAAAACTTATGCCTAAAAAAGGGAATGCATAATGTCTGACAATTTGCTTTGATGGCAGATAGGCTCTTTTGGTGCCATCACAAGGATCATCAATATTGTACCTAAGCGCGAGGACCTTCTGAAGGTTGCTGCAGCAGGACCTCTAGCCGGATATGGTTTGGGTCTTGTACTATTCCTATTAGGTTTCATTTTACCACCTAGTGATGGCCTTGGCATAGTTGTTGATCCTGCTGTTTTTCATGAATCATTTCTTGCTGGGGGCATTGGTAAGCAAATTTCTGTTCCGTCTATACTAAACACATTCTAATATTGAAATGGAAATCCAAATCAACTACATTGTTCATATTCTCACCATTGATCTTGGTTCTGTTGATTGTCCTTTATGAACAGCAAAACTTCTATTAGGAGATGTCCTCAAAGAAGGACAAGCAATATCGCTTAACCCACTTGTCATATGGGCATGGGCTGGGCTGTTGATTAATGCCATTAACAGCATTCCAGCTGGAGAGCTTGATGGTGGGCGTATTTCATTTGCCATATGGGGAAGAAAGGTAAAATTGAACTAACTTTATACTGTTACATTTAATGTGCTTTATTTTATTTATGGGGAAGAAAGGTAAAATTGAACTAACTTTACGGGGAAGAAAGTTCAATTTGAAACGTCCTCTTTGTTAATATTAACATGGGTAAGTTGCGTACACCCGACTCATCAAACCCGCCTAGATGGGAGCCGCTAATGGCGTTGGGGGTAATAGAATGTTGTATTTTCTTTCTGCATCTGCTTGTTACGGCCATTTGATAAATGCTGCTTGATAATTAAACTAATTTCTAAGAGAAATGAAAGAGACGAGATTTTCTCTTGTTTGGTTCTAATCTTATTGGAATTTACAGGATGATAAAAGGGAGTGTTAGAGAGGCTTAATGAGAGTGGAAGCGCAGCCTATAGATTCCAAGAAAAGGTTGCACATCATGGCTTGAAGGTGCACTAATGAAACAAGACCTTATAAACGCAACAAAATGATTTTATTCATGAAAAACTAATGCGAACAATAACACAAGGATTTAAGGTGGTTCACCACTAATGAGGCTACATCCACCATCCTAGACTAGTGTATTTCATTGTGTATTAAAAGGATAGAAGAACTTAAAACTCAATAACAACTTGAAGGAATTACATCAATATAGAACTAATATGCGAGAAACTAAGCATTGAGGGAGTAGAGAATTATACATGGTAAGAGAGGGATATGGGAGGCTCAAGCTCTTGGCTTGACTCTACATCAAAACATACATCAATAGTACACACATATATATAGGCAAAAGATAGGGTTGGAATCATGAGTAGCAATTTAATACACGCATCAGAGTGCCCCTGGATCAGGGCGCTCGAACAAGCACATATGATGCTCAAATGAGCACCTATGTTACAACTTTGTTTGCTTCGATTTGTTGCTCTCCACATTCCCTTGATCCTCCTTCCTCCCAAAGAATATTCCCACAGTTGTACCGTTGACTAATGTGCGTTAGTGAGCAAGGCTAATCCCATTCCAAATATTAATCCACACTTGTAACTTGTGCATTAAGAGTGCACCTTGCCCAGTATTGAGTATACTTACCAACAATCAAACACATATCCAAGGTCTAGCAACAAAGTTGTTACACCCAACTTATGAGTCCAAAATCCAAATTCATCAACCCTAACATTTCATGCAATACCATGACCAAGCCACAAGTCACGCACTCCTTCAGGGAGTGATGGGTAAAGAAACTCACAAAATGTTCATTTGAAGCTCACTTATATGCGAGGTACATTATTACTATACATGAGAACCAAATATGATATTCAAATTGCTTATCAATCACTTTTCTTCATGCTTGACAGGCCTCAGTTCGGTTAACAGGTGCCTCTATCGTGCTTCTTGGACTCTCTTCATTGTTCAACGATGTCGCATTCTATTGGGTAGTTCTAATCTACATTTTACAAAGAGGTCCAATTGCTCCACTTTCCGAAGAAATAAGCGAGCCCGATCAAACATCTGTCGCTCTAGGAATTGCTGTTTTACTCCTAGGACTTCTTGTATGCTTGCCCTATCCCTTCCCATTCACAAACGAAGCCATTACAACATTCTAAGAACACGGGTGGAGTGCGCGAAGCACTTGGTAGAGAGATGAATTGTGAATTTTAGTTTGCTCGTCTCCGAATACAATTGTAATTGATAGCATCACAGAAAATTTTGTTGTAGCTTTATCACCCCCTTCCCATGTACCACATTATTTAAGTGATCATACATATACTACGGCCAATGGGGATAATGTAATCACAAAATAAAGATTTGAAATTCATGTGCTTGGAATGAGTTCAGATCATTAAGTGTTCTCTTCTTTTTGGAACAATGGTGCTTGATAAGAGATGACATTTTCCTGTGTTTTGCCAAAGTAGTAGTAGTCATTTCAAGAACGGAAAAGACATGTTTAGTATACTTAAAATTTGCCTTTACCTAAAATTTTCGTTTACTCCTTTTGTTTTATATTGTTGGTTATGTTTGAAATATTTCATAAATAGAAAAATAAATTTTCATGGATGTAAAATGTTAACACTTATCAATGTGTAATTTTGTTAGATTGGTCTCGTTGTATAGAATATTTGATATACTTCGAAAAATTTAGAAAAAGTTAAATGTAACTAATATTATAAGCTAGATAGGGTATTTTGTAACAAGGTAAATTACTCCGATAAGAGGAGATAAATGGGTATATTGTCCACATGAAATAATATTAATAAGGCAAATCAAATATACAATTTATAAGGTTGTAACTTATATCATGATTTCATGCCCCTGTAAAAATATAAGTAATCAGTAATATGAGATAGATTTATGCGAGTTGCTCCTCACTTCTCACCATAGATTATGAAGAATATTGTTCAATTTCTATTTTGTAATGGAAATATATATTTAAGGGGTTGATTTTTTGATATGAATTTGAATTAGAATATACAAGAGTTAATTTACTCGGTTGATAGGTTAAGTAAGACTTGAAAATACAAGTAAATTTGACCATTGAAAAATGAGATAATATAAAGTTCAACTATTTCAAATTTTGTGGCTTTATCCTTTAAGTGCAAACTAAAAAACGAAGGAATTTACATTTGCACATAGATACGGAACTCGTGCCATTTCATTATACCGTGGTTTGTGTCAAAGTGAGCCACGTATCTGGTAGGTCGTGCCATAATGGTTACAGTGTCGGACGGTGCCATGCGATGCTCAATTTCACCAAACTGTTAACCCATAGTCTGACACGAGCACACTAGTCATGCAGATCATATCGTGATGTTCTGCCAGCCAAATTTATATTTTTCAAAATAAAATTTTCCAAAATTAACCAATAAATAATAGGCCTAAGATCGTGCCAGTAGAATAATATTATAGCCTTATGTCATATCCTACCATTTTTAAGAAATGTGGGCTGCTCTCGACCCACCATGGTGAGTGACGAGTGGTGGCTAGTGAGATATGTCGACTCGTGCCAACCTCGCACCAACCCGGCCATGCCCATGTCTACTTGTTGCACCCATACTTTTAGTTTTTAAGCCTTACGGGCACGACCTTATGCCTTTAATATCGACCGCCAAGTCCTCATATAAATATGTGTCACCCGCTTTCATATATCCTATCCTCACTTTCTTATCTTCAACTTGAGCAATGGCGTCGTTAATCCTCGGAACCACTTCCATGGCTTCCCATCCAATTTCTCTCTCATTCTCTTCTTCTCATTCCGTCTCCGGTGCTTCTCTCTCCTCTGCTTCCACCTTCTCTCTCTCAACTCCCACCACCACTTCTCCAGTACTGCCACTGAGTAAGCACTTCCAAACTCGTAATCATTTCATCAAGTTATCCCTAATTTTCACAGTTGTGATTGGATGATTCAAGCTCAATTAGATTTTGTTCTTTAATTTCTAACTTGTTTCTGTTTTTTCTTTGATTTGGCTTTTGGTTACAGTTTACTGCGGCAGAGGTGACAGGAAGACCGCCAAAGGCAAACGATTTAATCACTCCTTTGGAAATGTCAGTTTTTACTTTCTTTGTATTTTTCTTTCATTTGTTCAGTTTTTTCTTTCCATTTGGTGATAACTGAATTGCATTTTTGAAGTTGATAAATTACCTCTCATTTTAGCCCAATTTCTTGGGGCAAGAAAATGAAACTATAGGAACTTAATTTTATTCTTGATTTCAATGTCATCAAGTACACTTGCATTGGATTGATTGTGTTTGGAGGATTGGATTGTATGCAATATTACTTCTTATAACCATAGAAGTTGTTTTCAATCGACATTAACCCTTAACAACAAACATCTTTTACAATCCAACATACATACGAAATGAACATGACTTGAGGGGCGGAGCTATTAGCAAACGAAAGACATCCAACGGTTAAAATAGGGCAGAATGACCTCTAGCTTTTTGTAGATTAAATAAAATGCAAGAAGTTCCATTTGTTCAATAATTTCCCTCACTTTTTTCTGTTTGTCCACTACGTATACGTGTTATGTGTAACAAATGATTATAAGAAATCCTCTATGTATTATCATCCGGGGAGGTGATAGAAAGAATAGAACATGGAGTATGAAAACAGTAAGCATCAGTGGAAGTGAAGAAAAAATGTGTGCTAACATAGATTATTTGCATTGAAATTTTAGGCAAGGCCTAAAGACAAGAAAAAGGGGAGAGGTCCTCCAAAATCTCCAGTTGCTCCTCCAGTTCCTCAAGGAGATGATGAAGCTATTGAGGATTGATTATGAGTTAGCTTGTGTTGATTATAAATAGAGTTCTTGTTGAGGTAAATCTTGCCCCTGTCTCCACTTGCTACAGCAGGATGGTACTTGAGTCCATGTAATTTCTGTTCTTTTGTGAAAAACTTTAGCTCTTGTGACAATGTAAGCTTATTTTTTGGAAAAAGTGTGTTAATTATGCTCTGTTGCTTCATTGATAATCCTATATGATGAGCTATTGAAAACTTTTGACTGATTCTTCTATGTAGTTGATTGCAACACTGAGTTTCTATGCATTCCATTCAGACAGATATTGCTGATGTTGAAGAAATGGAAATTAGGGTAGATAGAACTGTATAAACCCGACCTCGTCTATTATCTGACATGGAAAAACAAAATTGGAGCATTGTATTGAACCCTGTAGGAATTTGGTCATGTGTGATTGAGATAATGGCAGTTGATTTCACTTATTTATTGGAGTTTTTCTTTGAGAGACGAAATCTTAGAGCTTGTGGAACTAGGAGTTATGAAAATTGTTGGAACCTATGGATCTAGGAGTCGCGTAAATTAGTTCAGAAAAGAGAAGCTGCGAAGATCTCTGGAGTGATTATATGTAAGCATTGCCTAAGTGTGTGTCCTCAGCGTACAGTATTTAGCAAGTTTTCTAAGCGTACAGTATGTAGCAAGTTTAACTCAACATCAATCCTTGATCTTAATCAACCTGTAATGGCTTCATCACTCTATTACCCATCCATGGCTATACGTAGACGAACCCTATTTGAAAGGTTCAATATGTCTGCTTCAGTATGTTTCATTTGATCGAGATTCTTATTTGAGAATTAGTATCTCGATCATTTAACTACAATTCTGTTTATGACGGAGGAGATGAATTTGGTATATTTGTCACTACTCATTAGAGCGGAAAATTAGGCATCATCTAAATCTTATCGTCATGTTAGAGAGAACTACTTCTGTTGAGCAGTATTGGGACTGAGGTAGTTCGCAGTAATCCCTCAGTCCCCTTAACCTTAAGTTCACCCCAGGTCCTCATTTGACACTATGGGGTCAAATGGCGATAGCTAAAAGGGATGAGTAGGAGTACTTTACGTGGGAGACTGGATTCTTTACTGTTCGGGACTCTCAGTCTGAAGGTAAGCCTGTTGCACATTTGAACTCGACTTGGCAGCAAGGACTTAAGTTAAATGGATCAGGTTCGTGTTTTAGTGTGACGGTGTGTAGCCTGTATAGCCCATTCTCCCTGGAAACTTGGGTTCAGCTAACTTGAGCTACTTTCTTCAGTTTCTTGGAATTGCATTGCTGCGCTCCGAGGAACACGCTTGTATGCAGTTTAGCTCTTATATAGCGAGTTGCGATAAATCAAGTCATCAAGCCTTTAAGCGACCTATGTAGACTATATTCACTAGCAATGACAAACAAATTAGTTGTGAAATACTAAACGACATCATTCTCAAGTTGAGTTTCCATCCTCTTCACATTTTCATACATAACGAGAACATATGATGGAACGTAATTCATTCGTTCCGCTTGAAATTAGGAAATCAAAATGATGAGTGACTTGATAGTGATGGTTGAAGTTTTATGATATGTTATATACTCTATTATGTCCTTTCACATGAGAGTCTAGGTGAAAAAATTGCATCCTCTGTTATACATGATGTCAAATGTTCCACTTGAAATGTGGAGTGCATGAGACTAAAACCTTAACGGTCCATTTGGTTAGTGGTACTAAATGGTGGTAATGAGAATGAATTATTCTGTAAAATTTCATCAAAAGTTCCATTTCATTTCATGGTAATGAAACTTTAATCATAAAAAAGTTTTTTTGCTTATAAATTTTCATTATCATCTAATACCACATCTCCCTATGATAATGCATTTGAATGAATTTTATGAAGAAAATAAGATGATTGGATTTGGACAAGCATGACCATCAAGGTAGCCAAGAGATTTTCAACTAAAATTACATTAGTTTTTCATTCCCATCCACCATATATTACCACCTACCAAACGGACCGTAAATTGTGAATATTCTGGCACCTTAGCTTTTAATATCATGTTTAAAAATCAACTCATTAAAAACTTAAACTAATGGTCGAAGGCTTAAGCAGAAGCCCATGCACATTGTGATCTCTAATGAACTGTAAGGTTGTGACTAGATGCTGTCAAATTTTGATACTTGATTTCAATGTTTTCTCAAATGTATGACTGTATGAGTGAGACATTACATATGTTTGAAACCGACATGGATAATCAATACACATACTATGGACCCTTTTGTGACATGATTCTTTTTTTTTTTTATTTATATAGATTCAACTTCAATTAAATCCGTTTAAAACAGACTCAAAACTCTAAAATTTATTTAATCTTGTAATTGAATTTGATTTAACTTAATCTTTTAAAAGTAACTTAAAAATTATGTAAAAGTCAATAGATTTAGCTGAAATATAGAAGCACATCTTCAGTTATAAATATCTTTTGTTCTTTATTAATTTTTCATCACCAAAGGGCAAAGGTCACTTGCATCACTATTAGAGCAACTTTTGATGGAGAATAATGAGTGGGATGGTGATGGAGCAATAAGGAGGCAAGAAAAGGGGTGCATTAGAGATGTCTTGATTGAGGCACCAACATGTGAAATCTCCATTATAAAAGTGAACTTTGAGCTCAAGTGATCGAGTTTTTAATTTCTGAGCGGCATTTCATTAATGTATTGTTAAATCGTTAACAAAATCTTTTAGTGGAATATAACACTATTTGAGTGTGTTAGGTGTCTAAAACACCATTATATCCTCTACGTTTTGTTCAATCAAAGCTTTAATTGTTTTGCTAGTGTGCGCACACTCGGTTTCTATTCATTCTTCTACACATCTTATCATTAGAGTTATTCTTGTGAGAAACCATCTCCCAGTATGACAACATCAAACACAGAACTTATATCCTCATAATATGTATAAGATGGGCTATATAATCCATGCATAAGGCACGTCTCTCGGTGAGAATTCTCTTAACACAATTTGTGTTTTCAAAATCATTGGGTCCAAGGGAGGGATCAGTTATAGTCAAATTGACAACCTCCCTTCATTACATGAGGATAAAGAATGACAAGAATCCAATGATTTTAAAAATATGATGATGTATCAATGAAAAACAGCATGCATAGAACAAAGAAAAAACTTCATAAAAGATTATATTATCATCCACAACATTTCAATCAACAGAAACAAATTATCCAGAACTTTCAGATTCATTATTTAATCTAATACCTGCCCATTTGTTTGTTAAATTCACCCATTTATTTCCATGAACAGTTTCATCTTAGTTCCTTGTCGAATATCGACATTTTTCTAACAAAAATCTTAAAATCATCTAATCCTCAATTTTTTGGTCAAAATTTAAAAGAGAAACAAAAATCAGTATGAGATTAAACTACAGATTTGATCAAATTTCACCAAATTCAATTTGAAAGCAAGAATCATCAAAATTAACGCCATAATTAAAGAAACCAAACCAATTACTTAGAACATGAAGCACAATTTCCATATACAATTCAGAAAAAAAACAATAAATTGACTCAACAGCACAAGAACAACGATTAATCCACTCATTTAAGATTCAACAATCAATTATTATTATCATAATCAACAATTTCCCTATCAGTAACAGACCTTGAATGTTGAACAATAGAGCGACCAATAGAATTAATCCAATCTTCCTTCTCTTTCTCGGAATCAGCAATAAAATACATCGTATCAGAACGTGTTGAAAGCTCAAAAGCAAATTGCCGATTCAAAACATCTTCAGCACCTTTAACGGTTAAACAAGAAGAAACAGGAATAACACCACGCGGTTTAGATGTTCGATTGATGATAGATTCTTTGAACCAAAACAGTTTTCCTTGTTTTAAGACGAACCAACGACGACGCCATGTTTTGATGTACTCGCCTTGTTTGGTTAACCATCCAGTTCGTTCTGGTTCGATCCAGAATTGGATTCCATCGTAGTCTGAAGTTGGAGTGGATCCGATTGAATCGGTTCCTGTGATACGGTTCAGTGCTGCTTGCCAGAGACTTGACATTCAGAGAAATATGGGTACTCAGAAATGGCGGAGATAAATGATAGAGAGGGAGATATGGCCGATGGGATTGTCTACTTTTTTGATGTTTTATGTTTGCATGATATTTTTTAGGAATTTTTTATGAATTACGGCGTTAAAGTTTTCTCGTTTTATGAATTATAGTCGTAAAGTTTTTTTTTATGAATTACCATCAATTTTTGAAATTGACCACAATTACGGCTAAGTGATCGGTTGAGACCGTTGACCAGCCTTTTTACCATTGACTTTCCATTTTTCTGATTTTTCCTTTTTTTTTGAGTTTTTTTCCTTTTTGTTTTTTCTTTTTTGAGTTTTTTTTTTTTTTTTTAATTTAATTCCTTCATCCTCTTCACATCTTCATCCTCTTCCCCTTTCTTCTCCATCATCTTCATCCTCTTCATCCTCCATTAATCTTCAAAGCACGAAAATGCTTATTTTGAATTAAAATTTTCTTAAGTTTATATTAAATTTTTTTTGTATAAAAAAACTTATTTTGTTCAATCATTCATATGTATAGCCAAAATATTTGAACCAAGATTAAGTGATCAGTGATGAAGTTTGGTCTGGCGCAACTTCATATTATCATATTCATAAATTTTCAAGTTAGTGAAATTATTTTTGTTGATTGACCCAAGAATGATGATTATGATTATAGTTGATCCAAAATTTAAAAGTGCTCATTTCATAGTTTTAAAATGATTATTTTTTAATTTTTTTAATTAATTATCTTTTTAATTTTAATGATTACTTATAAACTTAAATAGATAATTTATTATTCAAATATAAAAATAAATAGAACAAACTAAGATAGAAAAAAGGACAAATTATAAGCAACAATATTAGTCATCATTATTTTTTTTACTACTATTATTTTTTATGACATGATAAAGAAAGAAAGAAAGCTAGATAAGAATTAAAATAAATACTATTTTCTCAAAATTGGTTTTTGATATTTTTCCGTTCTGAAATACTTGCTACGTTACGGTTATATATACTATTCACAATTTAAGTTTATTTAATACATTGAGGCTAATTTTTTAAAAAAAATACAGTCGAGTGAAATTTTATTTGAATCGTCTAATCGCTTACTTTCATAAAATTAAATTTTTATGTGTATAGTTTAATATATAATGATCGAATAACACAATAAATTACGTAAAATAAAGTCAAATATATTGCAAGTACTTCCTCCGTTCCGAAATACTCGCTACATTTCGATTTTGTGCACTATTCATCGTTCAAGCTTATTTTACATATTGCGACTAATGTGTAAGTAAAAATATAGTCAAGTGGAATCTTGTTTGAATCGTCTAATCGCATTCTTTCATAATATTAAATTTTTATAATAGTGTAGTTTAGGACATTAATGATCAAAATTGTGCATTGAATTGCGTAAAAAAGTGAAATGTAACAAGTATTATGAAACGGAGGAAATATAATTTAACAGAAAAGATTGGGTTCAATCAGTGCCATCACCATTCATTGAAATAACAAAATGCGAGTAAATCCGATCCTTATATCATTTCTGATTTAAGCCCGTGTTAGCGACTCAATCGTTCAGTTCAACTCGGAAAATGTCTTCATTCGCTGACTCGTTCGAGGAAATCAACCCTGACTCACACTCTGCCGAGTCGACTCACCCCTTCGAAGACGACGATGGCTACGTAGCTGTAGGAGACTACTCCAATTTCGCCGATGTTGAGCCTGTTAAGGTGTCTGCCGATGAATCGGCGATTTTTAACGATAACGATGATGATATTTTCGGATCCAATGATTATTCGGGTGATAATGGGGTTTTTGTCGATTCAAATGGTCCGATTTTGCCACCGCCTTCGGAGATGCAGGAGGAAGGTGTTGCTCTTCGTGAATGGCGGAGGTTAGCGTCCTCAATTGGTTCTAAAATCTGTTCTTTGTAATTTTTAGGTTAATTGATTAGAATTTCATCTTTTGTTTGTCTATGTAACGTTATGGAAATTGAACTTGTTTGCGAGATCTAGGTTTAGTTAACGGTAATAGACTTTAGTTCATCTACTTTAATTTTGATCTTGATTCTAGTGTATGGCCATACTTAACGATTATGTTCGAATAATTTGTCTCAAATTGATGAATTAAAGATAGCGTTAAAAGTGTTCTTGATGAATTAAAGTATGGCATGCCCTTCCCCGCAATTGTCATATGGTTTTAGATGGTATCGTCTTGGTGTGCACATTATGTTTCTTCGTTTATATGCTGTCATTGATGATATGTACAGCCCAATTTAAGATAATATCATAGCTGAAAGTTCGATCAAGAAATGAATGGTAGGTCCGAAAAGGATGATGTGCATATTTTTAACCCTTCCTCTCATTGTCAAATGATATTGGGATATATCTCCTTAACTTGATGAAGTCGTGTTTCTTGATTATATGTTGACTTTGACAAAAAATCTGGCCAATTTTAACACGGACTTGTTTATATTATATTTTGAAGTAGAGTATATCTTTTGTGTAAAACTGTTGTTGACGATGTTAATATTAATTTGGGGCAAATAAAGAATTTGGATAATTAGGTTATAGGGAATCAATTCATGAATTGATATGAGTATTGTACGTCTTGAATCAAGACTTTGTTAGTATATCTACTAATAGGTGGTATAATTTATCAGGGTTAGAATTCAATTTATTGTATTAATCTCATAAGTGGGGAAATTTGGGGTGTTGTTTTTTTGTGATTGGGAAAACTAGCATTTTGAAGAGGATGAATGCCAGGAATTATTAAGGACAAGCAATTATAGATTTTAGTTTTGATTTATTTTTCAATTGTTTACTAGGACGCAGGTCGTAAGTATTCTTATTGAAGTAGGAACTGAGTTGCTAATGATGGCCCTAGAATTACATACTAAGCTACTATTGCCCTAATTTATGAATGAATTGCTACTTGCCAGAACAGACCCCCTCGCATTATCCTCCTCTAATTGTCCATCTCTCTTGACTTGTTGCTGCACAAGCCTTTATGGCGTTCCCGGGGATCTTCCCATTGACCAAGTCTTTCCTTTTTCTGCATCACCACCAGAGATCACTTTTCATCCGTGGCCTGTCTTTCATACTCTAAACTTCAATGATGAAGAAAAGAAAATTTTGAATAAATAAACTTGACTCCCTTAATGTCTCTTTCTTTGCCTGCATTGTTGAGAAGATGCTACAATGCGTTTGTTGTTTGTGGTGGTCCGATGAGAGGTTGGAGAAAGAAGGGATGTGTGTGAATCTTTATACAGGACTAGTAACAACGGAATGGAACTCAATTGAATGGATAGTGAAATATGAGTAATCGTAGAGTGATGTGTTGAATTCAACTTAACTGAAGATAAAGCAGAATTCTAGCAATTGAACTGAACTTAGTAATATTGGGGAAAGAGAGTAATTTCAGGCAACATTTACCGGGCGGAGTGTATGAACTTAGTTATCTACTACTCCGTCCTCATGAGTTAGTAGCAAAGAGAAAATGGGTAAATATTAAGAAAGTGGTAATAGATGAGGAGAGAGAATGAATTGTGTGGATGAAATTAAAAGAGAGTTAAAATGTATGGATGAGATTAAAAGAAAGTGGTGGGCCATAGTCTAAAAATAGAAATGCTGCAATTTAAGTGGGACGGACGAAAATGGAAAATGCTGCAAATTATA
The DNA here is from genome assembly GCA_019776075.1 of Amaranthus palmeri. NCBI lineage: Eukaryota > Viridiplantae > Streptophyta > Magnoliopsida > Caryophyllales > Amaranthaceae > Amaranthus > Amaranthus palmeri. The sequence continues at coordinate 894,018 of JAAKBH010000300.1, forward strand.
AGGGACAGAGGGAGTAATTATGAATGCTTTCACCTCTAAACTATATAAATTGAATTTCTCGCGCTTTACTTTAATGGTTAAGACTCTTCACACCTAATTTCTCAACCTTGATGAGGAAAGGATATAGGCTCTATCTGTCTGTGATAAGCAGGCCTTTTTACTATAGCAGCTACTAAGTTATAGGCTTTGATTTATTAAGCTCACTTATCTCTAGCATTACTATTTGATGCCCATTTTGGACATGAATAATTATAACTTTGGCACTGGCGAAGTTCTTTGGTATCGTGTCCTTGAGAACTTAATAATTTAGTATGTCCAAAATACAAATTCTGTGTTTTCGTATCCGTTTCTTCTATAACTTTAAGATGTTGGAGTGTTGGAAAGTTTTCTTGTATGGATTTTGTCAAGTAATGATGGTTTTCATTGGCCTGTTAGGCAAAATGCTATTCAACTGGAAGAGAAGGAGAAGAGAGAAAAAGAATTATTGAGCCAGATCATTGAAGAAGCAACCGAGTACAAGGTTGCCTTCCATGAGAAGAGAAAGGTTACATGTGAGAACAATATAAAAAACAACAGAGAGAAGGAGAAGGTAAGAGTTTACTTTCTGGATCTTGTTGGTCTTCAGCTTGTTTAGCTAATTTATCAGTTACTTGGTCAAGTTCTTGAGCGGTCTATCTATTCTTTTTCTAGGGCATGGAGTCATAACCATCAATATGTTATAGCTTTTTTGGCTTGGATATATAATTATGAATTAGGTGCACTTCAGTTTCTGTTCCCAAAACTATTAAAAACAATAATCATTTGTTTGATTTTGATTTTGTTTTTTTATAAGATCTTGGGATGTGTGCCAAGGTTTTAGATAGGAAGGAAACACTATCTTTATTTGAATACCATCGATTAACCAATTTCTTAAAAAAAATTCTATTTCAGATAATTGAACACCATTATAGGTTACATTCAATATGTCGTTCTTTACTCCGGTCATCGAATTCTTCATACCACTCAGCAGGTTGGAAAACTAGTGGACAAACAACATTTTTGATTAATAATAGAGGAATTAGAATATAGTAGTATTTTCTAAAAATGGACTTTCATTAACATCAAACCCCTTAGTATTTGAGCAAACGGGATGGTATCCCATGTTTCGGCTACTTTTATTCGTTCATCTTCTAGTCTCTCTTTTTCTTTCCTTTACTTAATAAACCTGGCTATGTTAATGGTCATGGCGTGTCCAGGTTCATACTTTATATGCCCTTGGTTGTTCATACGAATTCCTTGGTGGTACAAGGCCTGTTTGATCAAACTTGTGGTTATATTGTTAGCTCATCCAACATATATATGATATTTTATGCGAAGTTCTCGAAATAATTTACATGTTTTTTTGAGTCTTTTGAAATGTGAAGCTAAACATGCTGTAGCATTTTGTATTTTTTTGAGAGTCTACACTAACATGAACTGTATTTGAATGGATTAACCATGTTGATCTCTTTAACTATGAAGAAAAATCGGATTATGTACTAGCCTATTTATATACCTGTCCATGTTAAGTTAGTCGCCTTTTTCATCGCATACTCGGTCTTCATTTTACAGTAAGAAACTTATTGGCAATGTTTTGCTGTATGTATGCAACCAAATTTGCTGAAATTCATACAAATTGTTGTCTTGTATCCTAATTTTTTATAAATTTTGGAACTTACCAGTTATTCCTGGAAAACCATGAGAAGTTTCACAAGGAGGCTGACAAGAATTACTGGAAGGCAATTGCAGAGCTCATTCCTAATGAAGTCCCTGCTATAGAAAGGAAAAGAGGGAAAAAGGATCAGGATAAGAAACCTTCCATTGCCGTGATCCAAGGACCAAAGCCGGGTAAACCGACCGACCTGGCCAGGATGAGGCAGATACTTGTGAAGCTTAAGCACAGTCCTCCTACACACCTAAAACTAGCTTCACCATCTGCAGACGCCAAGACCAGCGAGACCCCTGCCGAGCCCCCCAAGACTGCGGCTGTTGCTACCACCCCCGAAGCTGTAGTCGCTGCATAATGATTAATTTGTGTTTAACGTCCATGTATTTACATCTGAGGATAAGAAGGTTGAGTCATTGTTGTATCGCTTCAACATAGTGTCATCGACGAGCTATATTGCAGTGCAGGATTTACTAGTTGAATATTCTCGCTGGACCCTTTAGAAAACTATGGAGTATGTATGAAGGAGAATTTTCAAAGACATTGTATTCATTATTACTAGTATGTATTTAGTATCACTTTGACTTGTTGGAGTTTCGAGATTGATCAAAGCTTTCATTATTTAGTTGCTAAGTAGCTATCAATCCTAGTTATCTAATGAAATTGTCCATGGACACATGCATAAAGCTTCAATTTTGATTTATGAGGCTTTGGTCTTTCTGAGCCCTCCTTGAAAGTTTAAGATGACGAACAAAAGGGTTTTGTTATACATACGCAATCCCGTAGTTGTTAATTTATAAACTATAAGGATACATGTTTTATTGAGAATCGAACCCATGACTTTGATCGGAAAAAGCATTACTTTTTCCATTTTCCAACTGAGATAAGAATTTTATTTTTATTTTTTATTTGTATATTTACCTTTTTATCCAAACATGCTTTAGTTGCGAAGTCAAGTACACTTGTAAAGTGTAAACCATCCATAAATAATGATCATTCATGTGATGGGCAAATTTGAGTATTAAAAAATTGGTTATGGGTAAATTTAGTTGGCTTTTTTTTGAAGGTTGATAGTATTAGGAATAAAATTAGTTATTGATAAGTAAAGTACAACCTAGCTATTAAAGGAGAGAATTTATAAGATTAGTTATCAATCTTTAGTCGTTTATTAGGAATAAAAGTGAACTAACAAGTCAAAAGTCAATGAAAAAACTGCTTATAGTAGTTTCTTTTTTTAAACTTTAACAACTTCTCAACGGACTTAAAACAAACAAGTTTTTGGTTGGTGGATAGACCAACACATAAGCTGAAACTCAAAAGCCAAAGCCTTTATCATACATGAACACTTCCTTTTTATCTTGACAATATCGGTGCAGTCTACTAAAATAATGCAGTGTTAAATTCTCCACAAAAAAAGAATGTGAGCTGTTTTGGTGAGTGAATCAATGATCTTCATAGTTAGCATACCAATATCAGTAGTTGGCAAGATGTCTGAAAAGTCAGCTACAACGATAACTCAGCTAATAACTTCTAATAATACAAGGGATGTTAATAATATAAGCTTCAATTTTCTCGGATGCTCGACAACTTTACACACGTACATGATACATAACAGCCTGCAGCTCCGTGACAACCAACTTGTTTCCGAATTTCCCTGGAAAATAAAAAACCGACAGACAGGGAAAGCATTTGATTAAGGGAGCACACTGTCGGTGTCACCTATTGTACGCAATGGTAGGCGAAGCATTGCAGCCTCGTTCACTGACGAGGTCATCTTCCAATTCACTACCATGACCATCCATGGTAGGAATATGGTGGTTATTGACACTGTACTCGGAACTGGCATTGCTGCTTGTCGCTAATGGTGAATCGGAAACACTAGCTGTTCTACTTCCTGTGGGCCCTGATCTTACACTGTACATAGAGGATGCTGGAATTTTTGTCATCAATGGCCTTAAGTTTCCAGGGATACTTCGCCTTATATCCTACATGAGAGAATCAAAACATGAAACAACATTCAATTACCTCGATTCATTATTTGGCTCCCGCCTAGGGTGGGATTTGGGATGGTCAGATGTAAGCAACCTTACCCTCGTGGCCTCGTTAATGATAAAACTAATAAAGAGGTTATTCTCGATTAACCCGTAGTAGCAAATGTCATGTGCAACTTCACATAAACAAGAAGTGAACATGATTAAATGAATTATTTTCTTTATTTTGTACACAAAACAATAGTACATAATTTTGTATTTCATCAAGAGACAACAAGCCAAGGACCATCCCCCAGGGTAGCTCAAAACTAAGCAAGTTTTATTTCAGTTTATATGCAAATTTAGTAGACTACATAGGCTGATATACAGGACCACCACAAAATTTTTTTAAGTAAACCAGTGAGAATGGTAAAATTATTGATAACGGAAGTATAAGATGGCAAATGAGACTAACATGAGGTGAAGACTCGAGAGAGCATTTTTGGAGGACTTGCTAAATGCACAATAAAGACATGGTGATTAGTGAACACAAAAATGACAGAAAGAATGAACTTACCATATGCCGAATAGCCATATCCAGGGACTTTTTAGAAAGTGTCCGACCAAAGCCAGAGCTATCCGGTGATGACGCTGACTTTCCAGATAAGCCAGGAGAATGTTTGTCATCCTGCCTTGGAGGTGCCAATTTCCTCATGTTAATCACCCTCTCCACCATCTTTGTCCCAATAACCACAGGGCTCACATCATCATTTACTTTGGAATGCCCCCGGCTCACTGCAGGAACAGAACTTCCACTAGAGTGAATGCCGCCATTAGGGGCACGACCTCTAGAAGGAGAACAAGACTGGCGTCTCTGTCTTCCATTACTGACAGGTTCCACAGAAGCAGAACGAGCAGAGGAAGCAGCAGGTCTACCCCGGGTAGCTGAAAGGGGTCTATCAGGAAGGGTTGTCCTTAGATTCGGTGGAGCATCTAAAGAGAAACCAGGCATCTCAGATGGGTTCCATGGACGAGATCTAGCAGTTGGGGAGGTACCACGTGAAGGTGCAGCACTTCTAGATGGTGCTGAGCCCACTGACTTGCTACTAATTGATGAAGATGACTTGTTAAGAGATGCAGTGATATTGGCAACACTTGGTGGTGCTGATGGACGACGAGTTGGAGTTGATGCTCTGGATGTGGGTCGGGAAGTAGGAGCTGAGGGGGCAGAAGGCCTAGCTGTTGGAGTCGAAGATCTTGCAGTTGACCTTGTTGGTGTTGCTGATCTAGCAGTAGACCTAGTAGGAGTGGAAGATCTCGATGGCCCAGCTGATGGAGCTGAAGTTCTTGCAGCTGTAGTGGATCTTGATGGAGTTGAAGACCTTGATGGACCTGCAGACCTAGTAGAAGCTGTGGACCGAGATGATGTCAATGGCTTTGGTGAGGAAGAGTGAAGTGAGGGCTTGGAATGAGGCATTGTGCCACGGGAGGTTGGTGTAGAGGATCTTGACGGTTTAGAAGACATTAATGTAGATCGACCTGTAGGTGTTGCAGGTCTAGATCCACCTCCTGGTGTCACTGGTCTGGAACCTGGACCACCAGAAGAGGGAGGTCTTGACCCTGGACCCCCTGATGAAGAAGGCCTCCGCATTCCTGAAACTGAAGAGGTCAACCCAGAAGATGAAGTTGGTTGCCTTGGCATCAGGCTTCTTCTTTCTGTGGTCTCTGTCTGGGAGTTCGCTAACTACATCACAAAAGGAAAAGGTAATCTCTTAGCACAATGCAGAATTAAGAAAAATTTTAGTCTATAAACTTCTAACATAGTCACTCTCTCCTCTAGGAACCTGTCAGACAACATCCACAATTAAGAAACAACCTGTAATCACCATAAAGTTAATCAAAGCAAGCAGCTTGCCACTAATAAATCCTATTGTGATACCGGACTTGGACACGAACTATCATTCCTCAGTAGATATTAGATAGCCATCAAAAACTTAGATGAAGCTTGACCAGCAATAAGAAGCAAATTTCCAATTACTGCTAAGCCAAAAAAAGGTAAAGTTAAAGAATTTTGAAAGCCTAGAGCAAAGCAGAAACCAATCAATTAAGTATCTTCCTTAAACCAGTAAAGAATATATAATTTGCAACTTCAAGGAGAACTAACACTCTCTTCTCCTTGAGCAAAACACACAATTACTTTGTGCGTCATTATTTGATTATAGCAAAACTCGAAATAATTCATTTGCCGAGAGAAAATGATTGAAGTATATCCGCAAAATATAAAGCAAACACTTTTTGACCAACCCTAAGTAAACACGTAATATGAGACTCCACAACAACAATGGAAAAGCTTAAATCCCAACAATATGGGGGTCAGCAACATGAAAAAAACAAATCAACAAGGAAAATCGTTGCTAAGCAAGATTATATTTATGTGGCTCTATCTAATACTAATTTACGACGAAGAAAATCAATCTCTATGATCACCTTCATATATTTAACACTTCATGATTTATCAATTGTTCATGCAAATTCAATTGTTCAAGTTTCAACTCGAGACTCCCTTGTCAAATTGTCATATTGTCCAAGTTCTCATATCTAAGATTGTGAGCTAATGTGTTTCTAAAATAGCAGTTCCATTTTGTTTTTCTACTTCACTTAATTTGGACTTATGTTCAAGATTATAGTGATTTTAGCCTAGTTTTGGGTTCCGACTATAGTTTAAAAACAAGGCAGTATCGATTCACATCAGCCGCGTTGTAAAGATTTTCAATACAAACTAACCGATATTTACCGCGTTGCAAAGGCGTAAAAAACCGCATTTTGGGCTGTTACAAGGGATATCTTATGGTTTCAGCCGATATTCAGGTGTTATGATAACCGCATCACTCCCGTTATCGCATCACCGTTCCGTTTTGCATTTTTACACTATGGTTCCTACTTGTAGAGGAAATATTATCAGGTTTCCTTGGTCAGTATTATTCCTTAGAGCTGATTTAGAGTGCTTAATCAGGCTTTAAAATAGTTCATATATCTATGAGACAGCAGATCTTAGTTTTCTAATTCTGTTATGAACAAGAAAAATTTGCTTATTGCCTTTGGAAACTTGTCCTGGAATGTAGCAATGCTCTTAAAACATTTTTTTGAGAATTATAAAGCCCATGTAGAGTCATTGGTATTGACTAGTGAGTAGTGACAGCTTGATCGTTCTTTGATTTTTCTAAATCAAAAAACCTAGATTTAGTGAATTTTGTAACCTAGACACCAAGAGATACCCAGTAAATTAGGCACTAAAAACTTTCTGTTGCTTCCATGTATCTCAAAAACACCGAAACAAGTTTGTTCCACTCTGCACTTAAGGGCTACTGTTTTCAGTTGAATTTCAATTGTTAGAAGCTTAATGCTACTTCAGTCCAAAACATCCAGGTCCAGTTTCCCCACAAAGCTACATCAAAAAAGGGAATTTATCGTTATCAATTTGGCAAAGAGCCAAACAAACTTTTTATTAAAGAAGATGCTTGCCTCCATGGAGAAGAAATTTATTTTCTAAAACCCATTCATCTTATTTTGATTGCAAGCGAGGACCAGATCCCTCCAACCTCTCCCTTTCCAAATGAATATCATATGTAGCATGTGTTTCCTCTCTTAGTTGCCTACTTGATTTATAGCAAAACTAGAATATCAATATGAGACAATGTTTTTCTTACTCTTGATCTCAGTACAGTAGGTTGAGCTTTTGGGGCGTCTGCTTCATCCATGTAACTTTTTCTTGACTCTCTCTCCAATGAAGGAAAGAGGGGTGTACCAGGAGGTGTCAGAAGCCTGTAACAGGGGACAAAATGTTGGTGAGCACCTCACTGGGGGAAAAAGGCATACACAAAGCCTTTTAAAATCACAAAATGTAAGTGCAATCCACTGCCACTACTCTAGTAAACCAATTTAATATATCTCCTACCCACAAATTAACTAAAATGTTTTCAGCAGACCCCATTTACCAAAAGAAGCATACTATTACCATTGTCCATCCTAATGAATATCAAGTAATCCATTTTACTTACTGAGGAAGTCGCCCCGAGAACGAACATAAGAAAAATATACACGACAAAAGTTTATGCCTCCATTTCGATGCAATCATAATGGATTTAGTTATGTACACGTCCAGCAATCATTCACAATACATGTATTCCCTAAATTCTTACAATTTTTATGCCTCCATATCATTGGTATTATCATATCAACATACATTAACATATGACATGCCTCAAAGTTTATACTCCCAATAATTCAAACTTAACTTCAATTTTATCAAACATTACAACAGTTCAATACTTCAATCTAATCTCAGGATATACTAGACTATAAGTATAAGAGCTACAGACAAGTGTAATGGGGTGTTAACTTAAAAGATGGATATTCTCTTTCAAATTCCACCTAAAAAAGATCCCCTAATTGTTGTTGAGTTTTTGCTTCAAAAATAAGCAGCAACTTACTATAGCCGTTAAATGCCAGGTAGTCATAATTAGTAACATATCAGCTAAACATACCATCAAAGTTAAGTAAACTGTATTCTGCATAGTTAATCTAACATATTTAAATCTTCCATTCAAAACTAGGTGAACGTAGTAGTATTATTCATCAAAAACTAAAAATGAAAGCTTTCAGGACAAATAATTTTTACCAGTCGTAATCATTCTTATCACCATCCGAGTTCAGAAAATCATCCGGTCCCGTCTTCCTTGCCGTTGTGGCAGACTGAATATTAAAAAGAGGCGAGCTTCCAGGTTGCGAAACTGCATAAATCACCAAAAATCACAGCAAACAATGAGAATTAATCGCCATATCAAAATTAAATTAACCAAGTGAACGATGCAAATAACTTAGAACAAGTCATTCATCTTTATTTAAAACATCAACTTAAGTCAACCAACACTATTAAACCTCAAACAAAACTTAAAACACAAATCATTAATAGCAAGACGAATAATAATGACAAACAGATAATGAAAATAATACCTAGAGATTCATCTAATTCTCCAGAATCATGAAGAAGAAGATCATTTTTCTCCTTCTCACGTTTTCGCATTTCAAGAAACAATGCGAGGTCATCTTCTTTCTCTCTCATCGTCGAAGAATGAAGACTCTTCAACTGCGGAACCCTAGGTCTTATCGACGGCATTAACGTTTCTGGACCTCTAAAACTCCGATTCATCGCAAAATCACTTCAAAAAAAACCCTAACACAATCAACAATCCTCAACTACCAACAACTAACAACAACAACAACAACAACAACAAAAACACCTAATTTTTCATCAACCTTACCTAAACTAAACACCTTTAACTACAAAATTAGAAACTAAACCGACAATCACAAGCAAAGATCTGCAACAAAGCTCAAATACTACAAATGTCGCAGTTCATACAGCTCAATAAAATCAATTCACGAGCAGCATATGATTAGTAATTTGAAATTAATTTGAATTTAGCAATGATTTTTCGAACTTGGTAGATTGAAAGAATAAGCTTGAGAAATCGAAGAAATGGGTCAAGATCGTATCTATATTCGAATTTGAATACTCAAACTTAAAGACTGACAATTTGAAGAGAGAGAAAGAGAGATATTTGAAGATGAGAGAGAGTGGCAAGGGTGTTAATAGAGCTGAAAGTGATGGATAATATGGAGAAATAAAAGCAAGTTAAATAAGATTGTTTGGATTTTAATTCAAGGAATGAGAAGTGGGGTTAAAAGGGGAAATAAAAAGATAAGCTTTCAAAAAAAAAAATACATAAAAGATTTTTTTTATTTTTTGAATTTACATAAAAAGATTAATTTTGGGTAATAAGAAAAGGTAATCTTATAAATTCAAGAATAATAATCTATTAACTTTAGATCTTAATTTATGATTTTAATTTTTTGGATTATGTCTTATATTGGCGGAAAAGAATAGTTATGTGAAATTTGATCTCAGGATTTTATTAGAGAATGTGATACTTACTCCAATGTATTAATATAAACAATTGTTTGAATAGCTCTTTTTGGTCCTTTTAAATTTGTCCCGTTTGACCTAAAAGATTCTCACAAAAAATAGTTGAAGAGACAGACTCAAAGGGATAGAATAATATTATTTTTTTATTTTCTTAACTAGTGTAAAGAAAAGACCAAACTTCCCGATTAATGTGCAAAAAATATAATTACCATAATACCATTCATTGAGGATAAATATATTAGCTTTTTAACTTTAACAACGCATTAGATTAAACTATTAATAGGCAATTTTAGCTTTTCATTCCAAAATGTCAATGCTAACATTGATAGCATAAAAGAGCTAACATTATTGTTTTTTCTATATATTTTGTTTAATTTGTTTTGCTAGCACTATTCATCATCATCAGAGTCTAGGGAGGAAAGAACGACGACAACTCATACCCATAAAGAAAAGTACGACCAAAGAATCCCCTAGCTCTAGAAAAAATAAGATAAGGAACACGCTAGCACTATTAGTGTTTAAAAACAAAAAAAAATCATTGTTAACAGTTTAATTTAATAAATTGCTAAAGTAGTAAAGAAACGCTAATACTCCTTCCGATTCACTTGTGTTGTCCCATTTTCTTATCTGGCAAATTCATATCAATTGTCCTATTTCCTTTTTTGTCTATCTTTTTTTACCTAAATACCCTCACATTTCCAATTCCCAATACCCCACTACCACCTTTACAATTAATTTAATCAAATTAAAACCCCACTTTTTCAATTCCCAATACCCAACTACCACCTTTATAATTAATTTAATCAATTAAAATACCCCACCATTCCACTCTTAAAAACCGTGCCCAACCAAATGGGACAACACAAGTCAATTGGAGGGAGTATTATTTATTATTTTTCTATTTTATTTGAGAATAAAGATTTGTAGAGCATTACTTTTTTGAAGATTGAATAAAAACATTCTTATTAATCAAAAAATAATGATGAATGATGGGCCAACACAAGGTATTATTAGAATGATAAAGGACATGATGTTTAAGTCTTTTGTTGGATTCCAATTATAGATTTGTAGTTAGTAGTCTTTAGCACATTGAGTATGAGTAGAGTACTTCCTACTTCTCCATTGGTATAAGACTTGGTCCTACCTTTGTTGGAATTGAGTATGAGTATACACTATAATTTAATTTTTATATTTTTAAAATTTGGTTGAAGTAATTGGAATATAATTAAATAATTACATTAAAAAGTGAAAGAAAGAAATGTACCAATGTGATGGTGATGACTTCATCTGATATACTCCACCTGTTTCATATTGTTGGTTACATATGGAATATTTCTTCTACAAATAATTAATTTTGAAACATATAAAATATATTTATGTTCCGATGTATAGATCAGTAGTTTAGATAAAATATACTTATGTTTCGATGTATAGAGTTTCAAATTTTTAATATATACTTCCTCCGTTAGTTCCTATTTATATGCAACGTTAGGGTGTTCACGCAATTCAATACAACACTTTGATAATCAAATTTTTAATTAGGTACATCTAAAATAAAAAAATTTAATACTTAAAAATTACTCTATATTTTTGAACCAATGTGATATATTCTACTTAACGGATTAATTCCTTACAAATAAAAGAAAAATTTAGGACAAATAACCTAAGAATAGTGTAAAAAGTACAAATATTGTTATTTGATAAAGACTAGAGAAAGTATTTTTTTTATATTAAGACTTAAAATATATTAAAAAAATTGCAAAAAAAAAAGTCAAATTTAATCAAATTCTGAAAATAGATTGAATATTAAATTGTTTGTTAAAACTATAAAACTACTGAATTTATTATTGATGTGTAAATATATATAAGATTGTCCAAATATGAAATTGTAGAAGTATCAGATTAATTAGGAAAATTAGATTTAATATATACTACCGTCTACCTTTAAAAATGTAAATAAATATTAAATACATTTTCAAAATAAAATTATTTTATAATTTCAATGCAAATTACACAAATTACAATGAAACTAATACTTTTTATTACCAAATATTTTAATTTTGACAGAAATTACACAAATAAAAATGTAATAATTAAATACGTATTTTCACTAAATAGTTCTATTTCAATTTCTCATATATATATATATATATATATATATATATATATATATATATATATATATATATATATATATATATATATATATATATATATATATATATATATATATATATATATTTGTAAATGAATTTATGTTTATATTTATTTCTATATGTAATAAAAACAAAGAAAATATGGACAAGTGAAGGATGGAACATAAATAGTGTATCCCTGTATTATATGTACTTTGAATTTTAAAGTTTACATTCTTCACATTTATTTCTATTAAAATTCTTTTTGAAAATATTTTTATGTATTTAATACACTTACATTTATTATAGCTAATTCATGGCTTCTTATAATGTACTCTACTTCATAAGTCATCCCTAGTAGGCTAGTATAATGAGAATCAAAAAGGCAGGGTCGACTCTACCATGGTACGCGCAACGATTCAGGGGCCCGTGATTTTGAAGACCCAAAATTTTTTTTATATATTTGAATTTTTGATTAAAAAATAAAAAATTCGATTATTAGTTAGTGGAACATGGTTTTATTTTTTTCAAAATTAATGACGATTCATTATTCTTACAATAAGTACTTTATAGGAGTATTTTAATTATTGATTTTGGGTTATTAGTTAGCGGATATGATTGTGATATTTTTTTTATCTTTTCATTGATATTGATTGAATCTAGGTAACCAAATAGTTGTTATTCTTAATCTGTTGGTTTTTTTTCGTTAATAGATTAGTTAAGCAAATTAGTACTTAGTCCAATTGAAATGAATTAGTAGTTTATGTTGTCACTTTAAAAAATAGGCATTCACTTTCGTATTTAAAAGTTCATATTTTTAACTTTGCTGAGGGCCTAAAAAAAGTTTGGAGACAATTTAAAGTCTAATATAGATTTATTTCACACTATTTTTATTATATAATATATAATATTTTTAAAAATCTTCTATTTAGAAGCTCATACTCCTTAAATTCTTTAATCTTTTATTCAAAAGCTCTATAACTTCATATGTTACCAATGGGTACCATTGCCCATGGAAAATATTTTTACACTAAGTTTGAAATAATTTCCATTTAATATTATTTTGAAAAAAAAGTTATTAAAAGAACCTTTATTTTTCTTTTTATTATAAGATAGTTTGAGAGAGGGAAAAAAATTAAGTGAGAATCAAACAACAAACAACTAATCTTGTTTGTATGAAAATAACAAAGGTAACTGATTTCAAATATATCTTCACCTGTGTGTCGTGGTACATCGTAAGATTTCAGGCGTTTATGTAAATGTGTCAAATAAGACCTACAAGCAGCATAATACTATCTTGTTGCGTAATCGTGTTTGTATGAAGATAACAAAGGTAACCGATTTCAAATATATCTTCACCTGTGTGTCTTGGTATATCGTAAAATTTCATTCATTAATGTGCCAAATAAGAGCTATAAGCAGCTTAATGCTATCTTGGTTTGCAATCTTGTTTGTATGAAGATAATAAGGGTAACCGATTTCAGTTATATCATCACCTGTGTGTCGTGGCACATCATAAGATTTCATGCATTTATATCAATGCGCCAAATAAGAGCTACAAGAAGAATAGTGCTATCTTGTAGTCTTTGAAGAAAAGCGGCAATTGACATCATTATTGTTTTCGCTAATATGGTGTCTGCAATTGTCTTAAATCAATGTTTTATGACAATGAGCATTAATTAAAGTTACAATATTACATCCGCATGACACATAAAACTCGTACCAACAATACACCACTAATCTAACCGTCTACAATACATCTTCACATGTGTGTAGTAAGCTATTTTTTAATGATGCGTAATATGAGATCTAATAACCACAAAACACTATCTTGATGTATTCAAACAAGAGGGGCAAATTACTTCATTTTTGTCTTCACACCTATGGTATCAACAATAACATCAAATTAGACTCTATAATAGTGAGTATCAATTAGATTTGCAACATCACATCTGCGTGACATATAATACGTAACATCGTCTGAATAACAAATTACTAATCTTATTTGTTGAAAGAAAACGAAGATAACCGCCTTTAAACATATCTTCACATGCGTGTAATCTGCTTTGCGTTTATAGATGCGTAATATGGGAGTTACAAACAACACAACACCATCTTATTGACTTTTTTTTATGTCTTCGCTCATGTGGTGTCTGCAGTTGGTCAAATCAAACATACACGCAATCTGCATCAATTAAAGCTGCAACATCACAATAATGTGACACATAACATATAAAACGTGTCAGCTCACCGTCTTAAATCAATATTTTTTTTTACTCATTTTAGCTCAACAAAACAATCATAAATCACATTCAATCACAATTCTATAACTTGGTAAATTACATTTAGAAAAATAAAAATTACAATAAATTCCCCTTAATTCTTATTTTCTTGTTTTTTAGCATAAAATAATGACTAAATTAGTCTTCATCTACTAATCTACTATTCTTTTCTTTAGCTCAATTTTTTCAACTGAAATCTTATTTACTTTTAAAGAGCAAAAACTCCATTAATTTCTCTGAAAAATTTCAAATCAAGGCAAAGGATTTTCCGATTTCGATTTTTCATCCTCAAAATTCTCCGATTTCGACAAGTTTTTTCGTGATTATTTGAATTATCGATTTATCAATCAAATCAAGTATCAGAGGCGTTTTTGTTCGATTTTGAGCTTTTTGATCGTAAATTCTTGAATTTTGATTTCATTTTCGAAGATTAATTGTAATTTTTTGAGGCTTTACTATGATAAGAAGCGAAGCTAGTAGCAGTAATGGCGGTGGAGGCGAAAGCGTTGTTGTTGACGTTGGAAGGCGTCGATCAACTTGTGGTTACTGCAAATCCGGCCGTCGTACCAGTATTAGTCACGGTATCTCTCTAGACTCTATTGTTCTCTTTGGATTTGTTTTTGAATTCAGATGAAATCATTTTCTTTCTTATTTTGGATGTGATTATAGGTTTTTCTGTTTTTAATGGATTACGACTAACGAAATTTTGTTGAAAATTGATATCAATTATTGTTTAATTGTGAATGATATGATGATGGGAGATTTTTTCTTCTTAATTTGGAAAAATTACATCAATAACGATTTATGAAACTCAAGTTCTTTCTTGTTTACTCTTATGCTATGTGTTTGTATCAGTGTCCTTTAATTAAATGCTGGAAAAGGATTTTGTGTATTTTTGGTATGTAATAAAATGTTAGTGTCAATTTAAATTTGTAGCTCTGATGTGTTTTTCACTCACAATTACTACCTCGGTTCTAAATGATGCTTACACTCCCCGGTTGCAAAGGAAGTGTGGTGACAAGGAGATGATGTGGAGAGTGAAATGAAGCAGTAGTTCAAAGGCAAGAAAATAATGTTAAAAACTTTTTACTTATAGAAGAATGAGCTCGAAGTGTATACAATTTGAGTAAGATGTAGGGGGAGTACTCTCTAAAAACTTTACTTGACACATTACAATTAATTAATGATCGTTACATTTTACTTTACAAGAAAGATGTCATGTAAAATCCGTTTATTATTGTGCAAAAGGCCATGTTGAGGTATAATTGTTGTTGAAGTTACAATGACTTCAAAACACATTATTGTGTGGATAAAACTATACTGTGAAATGTGTGCATATTGCTTGAAATTGTAAGATTTTATCATATGAAATAGATAATTAGATAAGTACTGTTTCTTTTTGAAGAGATGGAGTAGCTTGAAATGGTTAATGCAAACATTTCCTCGTAGGTGTAGATCATCTTGCTAGTAATGTTGATGTCTTTTTTATCCATGCCTAGAAAACGACCATAGACTTAATCGATTGTTCGTTTTTGCAGGTATTTGGGCAAACAGTCTTACAGTTTATGACTATGAAGGTTGGTTTCCTTGCGATTACAAAGTTTCAGCAATTCCTTCTGACAGTCATTTATGAGTGTATATGATACTGACTATCTGTTTTTTTGATTGTATGATCCAACATTATTGAGTAGTATTCACTTCTCACAAGTTAGTTGATCCCTGGCTTTATTGTGATTTTTTTTAATTGGGATTTTTTAACACTGATCTTAGTAGAGGCGCAACACAAGTACTGATATCAAGGTCTTAATCTAGGAAGGAATAATAGTGATTAGTGACACTTGCACAAATTGATAATAGGTTTTAGGCACAAGTTCAGCTGAATTTCTTCTTTTTCTTGCTCTGTTTTTGTTTTCCAAAGGGTTGGCATCATAGATTGCAGACACTTTTAACTTTTCTTTTTCTCTTTGTACTTGTCTTGTCTAGTTTCCTTATTAGCTCCATTTACTAAGGAGTTGAAAGAAGTTAAAAAGCTTTTTTTACCTGTAGAGAATTCAGCAATCCATCTCTAGATATTATCACTGAACTTATGAAGTGAAAATTCACGAACGCAAAGAGATAATTTTGCTGCAATTTCTGTAGTGTTGTCCATGATCCCTTGTTATGTGCTGTTCAATATTTAAACTTGGAGAAATTTCTTTGTCAATTAGCGCAGCCAAATTGTAATGTGAAAGCATAGGGTGTTGCTCATATTTGCTATTGGTTATTTTTGGTGATTGTATTGGACACTTTCTAAAGCTTTATGTCTTTTGGCAGATCTTCTGGACCACGGTTGGAGAAGATCCGGTTGTTTTCTTTACAAACCTGAGTTGGAAACGACGTGCTGTCCTGCATATACCATAAGATTGAGGGCTCAAGATTTTTCTCCTTCTAAAGAGCAAATTCGGGTTTCCAAACGAATGCAAAGGTATGATGGGAAGATTTCTGATTTTTAGTTTGACTACGTGAATAAAGCTTTGGTCAATTTTCTTTGCAAAACAATACCTTGTTTGTATGATAAAATATTTTTAGTTTTTGGTTTGAGATTTCAATTTGTATATGTTAGAAGATAAATACATACATGCCAGTTGCAACAACAACAACAATGCACTTGTTAGTATGATATATTATTTTATTTTTAGTTTTGACCCATATTTAGTCCCAAAGATATGATAGTTGTATCACTCTTGTAATCACATTGCCGTGACCGTTTTCACAGTCACAAAAAAATCACAATATTATAATTGTTTTAATCGAGATGTCTTCAGTTTCCCCTCCCATGATTAAGTATTTCTTAATCTCTTCATCGTCGACAAGAATTTTCTGTTTATCCTTGACATATTTTATCAGTTGACCCTACCAAGATACTTTCTTTAGTGCTTGTCTCCTTTTGGCCACCCTATAAAGATCATTCATCCTTTTTATCGATTTCACTTACCTATATACCTCATCATACACTTTTAACTTTGTCTCATGTAGTGAATGTTTGTCTTGCTTTTGGCTCGTTATGTTTTGCAATGATATCCTCCCTTTTGCATTTTCTTAAAGCTAACGTTCTTTCTTTTATTGCAACCTTTACTCTCTAATTCCACCATGTTGTGTTCTTATATACTACTATACACCCTTTGGCTCTCCTAGAGTATCTGTAACTACATGAGTGATACCATTCTTCATTGTTGTCCAAGTTGAATCTGCATCATACTCGCTTGTCTTGAAATTGATTTAGGCTCATGTCATGAAATGACTATGTTTTATGCTGATTATCACAAAATTACCGCAAACCTCCTGCCTAGGACCGACAACGTATGCCAAAGCAGTCACGGAAAATAAGTATATGGTGAACCAAGAAACTGTTGTGTCTTTACTACTCATGCTCATTTTGAAGACGACGATAACGAAACTAGAAACAGTTTGTTTCTGATGCTTGAATCTTGTTTTTACTTAGAAAGGGGAAAATCACTGCAGTAAACAACAACTCCATGCTATTTCTATGTTTCCTTTTAAGTTTTGGACAGTGGTTAAAAAAGAGACCAACTACGTGACATGAACTTTGACCCAGCCAAACTTGATTATCTCACTAGGCAGACCTATTTGATTCCCACTGACATGATTTTTTTATTGGTTAAGTGCAGCCTAACTACTTCGGTTCTTTGGGTGATGATAACATACTTAACCTTTGTTTCTTTATTCCTTTTCCTCTCTGCTGATTGTATCTGTGATTTTGTATAGATACCTGGACGGAATGTGGGATGGGAAAAAAGAACTTGCAGACATATCTGGGAACTCACATGGACACACTTATGATAGTGAATTGTCTAACTCATCACGATTGGAATCAGGAGGAAGCAATGAACAAAAGACCAAGGAAGAAGAGCTAATGGGTTATTTATCCAAACAAATAGATAATGCATTGCAGTCATTTGTTAAAGATAAAAATCTACCATGTGATATTCAATATCCACAGAGTATAGTAAATAAGGTTTCACAGACCAAAAAGAGACGGTTAGTTAAGGGATCAGAAGATCTCTTATATACAAGCAATATTTCATTTCAGATAGCAGCTATATTGAGACGAGCAAAGTCAGATGACAATAATGTCTTGCTGTCAAGGGGGAAGAAAGACAGCTTAGACGAGCAAAGTCAAATGACAATTATGGATGGGTCTTCATATCATTTGTCCCCCAAATATATTTCAGAAGAGTTGGCCAATGTTCTGCAGGATCTTGTAAAAGTTCCTGAAATATCAATACAAGCTTGCAATGGACACTTAAACTTTTACTCTGCAGTAAAGGAGGGCCACTCTGATGAAGACTCTCATCTAGTTGCAGTCTCTAGAAAATCTTCAGCACAAAAAAGTAAAGAATGTGACATGATACCTAATAAACTTCAGAGAAAGGAACGGAGGCTTGAGATCCACTTGAACAGGTCTGCTTTTGATCCTGAAGAGTTCGCACTGTATAAAAAATATCAGACTAACGTGCACAATGATGAACCTGATGAAGTTACACAGCAGTCATACAGGAGATTTCTGGTTGATTCTCCCTTAATATATGTTCCTCCATCTGGCAACGAAACTGTTCCACCTTGTGGGTTTGGCTCCTTCCACCAACAGTATAGAATTGATGGCCGACTCATTGCAGTTGGGGTGATAGATATCCTTCCTAAGTGTCTGTCGAGCGTATATTTATTCTGGGACCCTGATTTTGCCTTTTTATCCCTTGGTAAATACTCCGTACTTCAAGAAATAAGCTGGGTGAAAGAGAACCAACATCATTGCCCTAGTCTGCAATACTATTACCTTGGCTATTACATTCACTCCTGCAGCAAAATGAGATATAAAGCAGCTTATTGGCCTTCAGAACTTTTATGTCCCCTTCGTTACAAGTAAGTTTAACAAGCACAGGGTTTGCACTTTGAAAAGTATATGAAATATTGTCGCAGTTGCATGCATATTAAAGTAAATGACTTTTATTCACTGAATCACCAAGGTCTTCGAATTGTAGTACTACCTTCCTTTGTAATCATTTGATCATATGTATGGTGCTTCCTCGTTGCCTTCCTGAGACAAATCTTTAGTGGTGTTCAGTTTGTGCATAATTTTTTTATATATTCTTTACCTGTTTTGAGGTTTTAGTGGATTTAAAGGGAGGAACAAGAGGCTCTTTTTTCTGTTTTGTTTGGGTTGGGGTGATATGCTTAAACATGATGAGCATATCCTCTATGTGGACAATTCGACTTTTATTCTGGCACCCTGAGCTGTGTCTATTTTTCTGCTTGGACATTTTGTGAAAGTCTTGGTTTCCTTTTTCTAACAGAATTGATGCTTTTTAGGTGGGTTCCATTTGATATCGCAAAACCGTTGCTTGATAGAGCAAAGTATGCTGTCTTGTCAGATTATGTCGACATGCAAAAAGAGAACTCCTCATCCATCCAAGAATCGGGAAAGCTGTTTGATCAACAGAATAACGACTTTGGTGATGGAGACTTGAATGATGTTTGTGTAGGTGGAGATGATTCTAATTCTTCAGACGAAGAAATGCTTCCTGAAATCAATGAACTTGCTGCAGCTTCGATCCAGAATGATGTTGGTCGCCTTCAGCTTGATCTGAGGGGAACTCGTGTAAAATACAAGGTATATAAATTATGCTTGCATATTCTTCAGCAAGGCTATAAAACCTTTGTTGTGTTTGGACATCAATGGTGGATTAGAGGGTAGGGTAAGGAAAGATAGGAGCGAGGAAGGAAAGGGATGGAGGGGAGGGGAGGGGAAAGAGGACCAATGTTTTCCATTTAAGTCTTTTGAAGTACGGAAGGATTTATATTAGACACAACAATGCCAAAGCTTGAATTCCATATGATTGGAGACGGCTACATAAACCAAAAGATCGGTTTCAGTGGCCGTCCACGTGAATTCTCCTTCTCCATTCTTTTCGATTTACTACCATCTCAACCAATAAATCTAAATTGTTCATATCCTTTTTCATTCTTGCCCTCCAAGTCATCTTTGGTCTTCTTCACCCTTCTCGAATTCTTTAAGTTCAACTTTCTATCTTCCATACTGTTTCACCAATACCGTGTTGTTGCACAAGCTCAAACACTAATATTTTGAAGGAAAAAAAAACCCTCTTAGTCCCTTCCCTTCAAATCTTATCCAAACACATTCTTAGCAAACTTTCGATTGAGATTATATACTCTGAAAATGGTTGCTTCAATTTTAGTTGGCTTTTTTCTTGAATGTTTAGTTAATGATGCTTATGTGTTTCTTTCCTTTCCTCTTTGTTGGTGACTTAAGGATTTGCAACCAGCTCTTCGCCCAGCTGATCGATTGCCTCTGGAAATTCAATTATCAAAATTCATGACGGTTGTTGGTCCAGAACTCTCGGAAAAAATGGTTTATTCTCTCGGTTAATGTTGTTAATCCTAAAAGCCTGGTATGCTGTGGAAAGGTCCTAATTCTATTGATCGTGTGTCATGGTCTCAATGCGTGATCCTTTTATAGAATGTTGTGCAAATCATCATCATCATCATCATCATCATCATCATATTTCATACCCAGTATATCCCGCTCGTAGAATGTTGTGCAAATGCTGAAACATATTTGTGGTTAGGCAGTTCAGTATTGGAAGTTCATCAGGTTTCAGGGGTAGATATCAATTGGTGAGTTTCTGGTATATTGTAATTTTTTAAAGAAAGAAGAATCTAAATTAGCCGACCCGTGTTATTGAGATTGACTTTGGCTTTATTGTTGTCTTATTGGCGATTAATTATTTCATCTAACGCCTAATGATGGTTATTATTCGGCTTTTGGTTAATTTTCTTATTGTTGAAGAAAATAATGTTGTACCTTGCACCAAATTTATGGCAAAGCCTTGTGTTTTGATGGCTTGATGGTTGATGCTACCTTCCTTGACGCAGAACAAACATCCTCCTCTCTTTTAACATTCCAAAACATTCATTCTTATGCATCCTTTGCTCTTTGTGCTTTGATGATTATGGCTGGCTACAAAGTAAAAACCAACTCTATAGTCTAGACTTCGATTTGGCACTTTAGAATTTGATGTTTTGTAGTACAAATGCATAACCCCAACTGTCATATAATAGTAGTATATGTCTTCATATGATATTATTTTTAAGATTTGTTTTTTTTTTATTATGCACTCTTCTAGTAGCAATGGAAGATGTCATTCCATATAAATGTGTTCTTTTAATAAGTTGACGCAGGAAAAACTAAATAATAACCAAATATTTCCAAGGTTTCATTCTTTTTTTGTTAGAAAGTAAAGCTTGAAGGAAGAGGATTATGTGAGAATTGAATCCAAGAGGCCGAGAGTTTAAATTTTATATGAAAAAAGGTGGTACATGTTTCAATTTAAATAAGATTTTAATCTCTAAGAGTATTATTTAACCTTTAGGGTTGAGTATGACCATATGACAATCAAAATACTCCAATCTACGACTTTTCTCCCTACTACGTCTTAATATTATCAAAACATTGTCCTATTCATGAAAAGTCAACATAAACGTAACATCAACAAATTTTTTTCATTTTTGGACTTTTTTTAAAAAAATTCGAGTAACATTTTTGGACTTGTTAAAGCTCTACGTTACTTGTATAGTTAAACTGAAATAATATTAAATACTACAATGGTACCATAATATATGTAACGGACAAAGCATAATAAGCAATCATCAAAAATCAAACTTTTAAACTTTTCTTAAATTCTCCAATATTCTATCATAATACGTCAAAACCGAAAAAAAGTAAATCGTAGTATATTGACTTAGTCGTTGAACACAATAGAAAACAGAGGTTTGATTCATCAATTTTCCATCCCCTTTTTTTTTTTGAATAAATTTTCCATCCCCTTTTGATCATACAACACTGTAAACAATAAAAAATAAAAAATAAAAAATAAAAATAAACAGCAAACCCATATTTATAAATAAAGAAGCCTCCAAAAAAAGAGAAAAAAAAACTGCTGTCATTTAATAACTGTTATATTCATTAAAATCTCCCTTAATATCCTCCAGGGATGGGAGGATTCTCATATGATCATCATTCATCAGTTAGGATTTTGCAAATATTTTTATTTGATTTTAATTTTCTTCCACCAACATTTTCTTGCCTTTTATATATTTTAAATTATATCTTGCAAATTTTTATTGTAAATTCAAAAAAAATGGGGAAAAGCAATAAACTTTATGATGAATTCCTATTACCCTGAATTGCATCCTACAGAAAACATAGCCTCTCATACACTTTGATTAAAAGGTACAATCTTTCTCATCTTATTATGATCATCCTTTTTTTTTTGGTAATATAAATTTTGTTACATGTTACATACATTTTTCAAAAAACCCAGTTTTTTTTTTCCTAAAAAACAGAAACCCTAATGCATTTTTTAATATTGTTGTAATTTTTTGATTTTTCTGGGCAAAAAATGGATGTTTAGAAAGTATGAATGCTTTAATGATATTACAAGAAAATGACCCTTTTTTTTGTTAATTAATAAAAGAGGCTCTAAAAGCAAAAACCCTAATGCATTTTTTAATATTTTTGTAAAAATTTGATTTTTCTGGGGAGAAAATCAGGGGAGGTTCTGAGCATGTTCAGCATGTTCCACCACATAGGGCCTAATATATATTTAGTGTATAATGATACAAAATTATTAGAAAAATATCATAATTTTTAAAATTACGCACTGTCTTAAATAAATTTTTTAACTTTTGCTCCGCCCTGCAGAAAATGGAGCAATTTAGGCAAATAGGAGGAGCTTTAGGAAGCATGAATGCCTTAATGATATTACAAGAACAAGATCAGATAAATAAGAGACAGTGCAGCTTATTGTTTGACATGTTTAAATTAGCATTTGATGTATTATCAGAAGAGATAAAACAGAACCTTAAATTAGAAGAAAAGTTCATGAAATGGAAGGTTCTAGAACAACCCTTAAAAGAGCTTTATAGAGTATATAAAGAAGCAGAGTTGTATTTGAAACAATGTATGGATTCAAAGGATTGGTGGGTAAAAGTGTTATACTTTCATAACAATCAAGATTGTGTTGAATTTCACATACATAACTTGCTTTGTTACTTTGCAATCGTCGTAGAATCGATCGAAACAGCCGGAGAAATATCCGGGCTAGACTTAGATGACATGAAGAAGAAGAGAATGATATTGGGTAGTAAGTATGATATGAAATGGGATGACCCAAAAGTTTTCATGTGGAAATATGGGAAGCAATACCTAATTTCGGAGGAAATTTCGAGTAGGATGTGTAGGGCTCGAAAAGAAGATAAGTGGGTATTGATGGAAATGATGGAGGAGAAGAAGTTATCGAGTGTTTGTAGGTCGAACAAAGAAGCACAACGGTTGAGTGAAATGTTTACGAGGATGATTAATGAGGAAGATTGGTTATGTGATGCTTCGGTTTTGAGAGGATGGAAGGATTATCAAGTGAGAAGGCGGTTAGGCGGAGGAAAAGAGTATAAGGAGATGCAATGGTTAGGGGAGAGTTTAGTTTTGAGACAGTTAAATGGGGAGTGTTCATTATTGAATAAACAGATTATTTGTTCATTGGTGTATCTATCACACCCTAATATAGTCCAATATCTTTGTGGATTCCATGATGAGGAAAAGAATGAGTATTTGGTTGTAATGGAGCAGATGAGTAAAGATCTTAGGAGTTATATAAAAGAGGTTTGTGGGTTAAAAAGACAACGGTTACCCTTTGCTTTCCCGGTTGCTGTCGATATGATGTTGCAAATTGCAAGAGGGATGGAGTTCCTACACTCGAACAAGATTTATCATGGAGATTTGAATACTGCAAACGTTTTTATCAAACCGAGAAATCCAAATCCATCTTCTGATCAAGCTTACTTCCAAGCTAAAGTTTCGGGTTTTGGGTTTAAAACTGTTTCGTCTAGAAGCTCTTCGCCTAACCGCAATGATATAGCCCCTTTCATTTGGCATGCCCCTGAAGTTTTGACTGACCAAGAAATGAAGTATTCTGAGAAAGCTGATGTTTATAGCTTTGGGATGCTTTGTTTTGAGCTTTTAACTGGGAAGCTCTCCTTTCAAGATGGTCATCTTCAGGGAGATCAAATGAGTAGAAATATTAAGGCAGGCGAACGCCCTTTATTCCCCTTTGCTTTACCTAAGTATCTTGCTACTCTCATCAAAAAATGCTGGCAAACTCACCCTACACAAAGACCGTCTTTTTCTTCCATTTCTAGGATACTTCGCTATGTCAAGAGGTTGATTTTGATCAACCCTCATCTTGCACAACCCGAAATTCCATCTATCCTTCAACTTGATCTTTGTGATTTAGAATCCGGGTTTTTGAATAAATTCCCATCACACCCCTCTTCTGTTTCACAGATTCCGTTTCAGTTGTTCTCCTACAGATTAGCCGAGAAACATAAGAAGCTTTGTGGTCGAGATAAGGATTGGGAGACACATAGTGAGGTTCTTATTTCATCTCCTATGGATGACATGGTTAATGTATTAGATGGGTCGTTTTCACCCGTTCATGGCACTAAGTCGGTTTGCCTAGACATTACCGATCAGAAGAGATACTCGGTTTTCAGGAGGGTTACTGGAAAAGCGAAGGACGATCAGTTTTTGCAAGCACAGGACACATTGTCTGTGTCTTCTGAAATTTCGGAGAAAAAAGGTCCGATTCTAAGGAAATCAAATAGTGTAGCGGAAGGGAACTCGTCTTCACTAAGGAACCAAGCAAAATCGGTCTGCATAGAGATTCCTGAGCAGAAATCGGCATCTTTGAAGAAATGCAACACTCTTCCTTTTATGAAAAGACTCGATGAATCGAGATCACCGAGTAGTGATGTCCCTGCAAAGAAGGTTTTAGATAAGAAGGTTCCGCCTCTAAGGAAATCGAATAGCACCAGGACGAGTAGAGATTCAGGTCAGCACCCTATAACATTGTCTGCAATCTGCATAGCTTGTGTTGTGTCTATAGTCGTAGGGGAATCTAGGCTCGGGCCATGACCTGGGTCATTTCATGATTTTAAATCCTATTAATCATGATTTTAACATTTAAAAACACTGGAAAATGACAGTTGAATTGATTCCGTACACATGTAGAGATGCTTGTTCGACCCACCCTATACCAGTATTCTGGATTCGCCCTTATATAGTGCAATAAAATGTCATTTTGGAAGGGAAAAAAAAAAGAAACCTATAGACTTTTAGAGCTTGCTTTTGTGGCTTTATGTCGGAAAATTTTTAGAAGCAATAAATTTGGATAAGAAACTCCCTCCGTCTTTACAAGTTTAGCCCATCGACCAACAAAATGTGAGACTTTTTAGTCAATGTAGGGAAAGGGATAATTTCGTATAAGTTTAGGTTTATTCAATCCAACTGTCAGAGCCTTAATTTCAAAAGATTAGCGGGATTCAGGTGAGTAGAACGCACCAACGTAGAATCCATCTTTAGCAAAACTCCCTAGTGAATCAATTGTAATTACTTAGGCATTGTACTGTATGATCAAAGTTTTGCCTAAACAGCCACACTAAACCATGTACATTCTGCAGGAAAACTGAAAGAGAGACCATCATTTTTCGTTCCAAGGGGTTCAACGATTACAGCAGAGAAGCACCAACAACAATCGGGGCCTCAAAAACCGAGTAGAACGAAACACAAACATACCGGTCTTTCTCCTGATAACTCGAGTTAGTTAATCTGCAAGAAAATTTACTTTCAAACTCGCAAAAACTTTGTTCGATGTTGGTAATCGTCGCTCTCCCTGGTTGCGGGTTTTAGGTTCACAAAAATCGTTTGATGCGAGTTTTAGGCTTTGTTAGCAACACATTTTGTGCAAGAATGGTGTTAGATCAGTATAGTCTTTTGGTCTCAACAGGAGGAATGAATTTTGTATGCTGTTAGATTATAGCAAGCATTGTATTCTTTGCACTTGAGATGACAAAAAATTGTTTGTAAATTTTCCTTCTATATGTTTCAATCAGTGTAACATAATGCGCTAGCTTAATTCGCCTTTTGAATTTATGATTTGTTCAAATTTGCTCGAGAAAAGCCCAAAACTGAACATAATTCGCTTTTTTCGATTTGCGAGGAAGCGAATCATATGACGTTGGTTTCAATTGTGATTCTTATGGAGTAATAGCGTAAGATCGAGACAATAGACGACGAACTTGTTTGATTTCTATTATATAATTGATGTAACTCACGACTTGATACATATTCTTATGATTGAAATAGCATGCTAAATTCTGTTTATTTGCTATTTCACATAGATCTTAAATGTCAAGAACGACAACACTCAAAATAAGAAAACTCGAAAGAAAAGCATTGTGAAATCATTTCCAATGCCATGCTAATCTCCATCGCTACAAAATTCGATCCAACTAAAATACTTAACATATTCTGCATCGACCTCAATTACGGCAACATAATTTCTGATCTTCAAATACGGTTTATACGGTGTAAAATTAACTTAGCACCAAATTGAGGGCGCAGAGTACCCTGACCGATTGTAGGAGCATGAGCGTAGGACGGTGACAACTCAAATGAAAAGTGCGGCAAAATCAAAGCTAATGCCATTTTAGCCTCAAGTAATGCAAAATTAGAGCCAATACATATACGTGGGCCCCATCCGAATGCAAAGAAACACATATTTCCTCCTGTGGCTTTCAAAAATCCTTGTGAAAATCTATTCGGGTTAAACTCTTTTGCATCTTTACCCCATAGTTTTTCACTGTGGTGAATAAAAATAGTTGGAATTTTAACTTGCACACCGGCTGGTAAATCCATATCTCCAACCTTTATGTCATGAGAAACTTTTCGACCTAAGGTTACTACCGGTGGATATAACCTTAGAACCTCTTGAAGTATCATGCTTACCTACATAATTTAAACAAATTACGTGTTAAATCAATGAAATTTTATGTACTATTATTAATAACAATAAATCAATAAAGATGTTAGAGCTTTAATATGTCGTATTATGATAATAATAAAAATAACTTAGGAAAACAAGTATGGTTTATTCGCATCTTTCAGGAAAAAAAAACACCCCACCAGATCTCTACCTTTTGCAAAATACTGAAAATTTCCTTTACCTTTTCCTTTATTTCCGGTGAAAGCCTAACAAATATTCATCACTAGCTTCTTAATTGTCCTTAACAATAAAAACTACTCCCTCTCCTTCCAAGGCATGAATCCTAATTTTTCAACAAATCACAACGGAAGAGAATTCTTTATAGGTAAAGGAGCGGAGAAATTCATCTTTCATAAGACGGTGAAAATCAAACCCTTATCACATAGGTGAAAGAAAAAGCTTCAGCCATTTTAGGCAACTATTCTTAATTTGTAAGTTAAAATACACTCAAATGAGATCTTATTCTGAAGACCTTCCTCGAGTCGGAAAACTTTCAACCCTTTCCTGCTTTACTGGTATGGGTTGTCGCCTTCTTTCCCTCCCTAGACTTTGATCTTAGTTCTTATGGACAAAATACACTATGTACAACTATGATGACTGTTACTCTGTTAGAGTATATAACATATCTTAGGGCCTCAACCATCAGCTTAAACTTTTAGTTGAGATGGTTCCTTGACATGGTATCAGAAGCCACTGTGACAAGAGGTCACAGGTTCGAATCTCAGCCACCCCTCATTTAAAAGTGGAATATTTAGCACCAAGTATGAGGAGAGTCTGTGTTGCATCCACACTTCTAGCCCAAAGGGCACTCGTGTGAGGGGGCGTGTTAGAGTATATAACATATCTTGGGGCCTCAACCATCAGCTTAAGCTTTTGGTTGAGATGGTTCCTTGACATGGCATCAGAAGCCAGTGTGACAAGAGGTCACAAGTTCGAATCTCAGCCACCCCTCATTTAAAAGTGAAATATTTAGCACCAGGTATGAGGAGGGCCTGTGTTGCATCCACACTTCTAGCCCAAAGGGCTCTCGTGTGAGGGGGCGTGTTAGAGTATATAACATATCTTAGGGCCTAACCCATCAGCTTAACCTTTTGGTTGAGATGGTTCCTTGACAATGACAATAAAAGATCGTAAGAATTGAATCAGCGTATTAGATAGTGATCATACCTTCTTCAATTGGTTTAAGCCCTCATCATTAGGGATAGTATCCCCAAATGTGGCTAGAATCTCTTCTCTTGCTTGGTGTTGCCAATTTTGGTGCTTACTTAACAAAATAAGTGTCCATGTCAACAAAGAAGAAGTGGTTTCTTGTCCAGCTATGTAAAACATTTTGCATTCTTCAATTATTTCTTTCATACCCAATTTAACATATTCTTTGTTATTTCCATCTTTTACATGATTATCTTCTATGCTTGATGTCAATAATAAATCCAATAAGTCATCCTTATGCCCATTTTCTCCATTTTTTATAGCATTTTGCCTTCTTTGGATCATAGCTTTGAGTAGTGATTCCATTTCTTTGATTATTTTTGCCTCCCTTCTATTGGTTTTGGTTGGAAGGAACCTAAATATATAGCATTGTGTTACATTGCTTGTTATTAACAAAAACCTAAATAGAAAAAAAGTGAATTGTAGTCGATTTTAGGGCAAATTTTAGTGAATCACGAATTCAAAAAGAAAATTAGCTAGCGAATTATGTTATATTGCTTGTTATTAACAAAACCTAAATCGAGATGATTCAATTTAGCTTTTTTCGTTTCTTTATACTTACTGCAACGCACCATTTAGGTACATATTTTAAGAAAGAGCTTAAATATGTAAAATGGACAAATTAACCAAAATAAACTTGATCAAAATAACGTAACATCTTTTTCTAATTAATTACTGATAGAGTGTATAAAATATAATAGGGAATCAACCATAAATTTAAGTTTCTGGTTGAGTTAGGGGTGCCCTTTACATGGTACATGACAATGTGATATAAGGTCATGAGTTTAAATCTCATCAACTTCTCATTTCTAATAGAACATTCAGCATCATGCATAAAGAGATTCCGTATTACATCCACACTAAACTTCTAGCCAAAAGACTCTTATTTAGTCATGTGCTAAAGTATAATATATATAAATAATAACATGGGGCTTAATATAACTATGTTTATATCATATGTTTAGTCTTTATTCTCTATCTTAAATTGTGCGTCATGACTAAAAGTGTTCAATGGGCTTTGTAAGGGCCGGGCCGAAAACAAGCTATATTATATTTAAAATGAAGCGGGCTATAAAATGGCTCAATAAGGACTGAAAACGGGTCTTTGTAAATAGTATAATTAATGCATAATTTAAATATAATAAATGACAATGTCAATGAAATTATTAATATTTTTTTATTCTAAGATTATAAATTGATAAATGAGGATAAAATATTTTTTTTAGTAAAAATGGGCCGGTTTGGGCCGGACCGGGCTTTGAAAGCCCGGCCCATTTAAAAGCCATATTAATTTAAAGGGCCCTTATCCGGCTCAGCCCAATTACTTAAGCCTGACCTCGGCCCTTATCCAGCCCATTGAACACCCCTAGTCATGACTATAAAGGTCGAGCAACAAGTATAAAGAAACGGAAAAAAATCCAAAAAATTTAAAGAAAATAATTAAAAAAATAATTAAAAAAAAAACCTGGATCCAGGAATATAGACAGATTGCAAAGCTTGTACAGTAATAGAAGTATGTTCTCTTAGAAGTTCAAAAACCCTTTGGCCTTCTTGAAAACTACTTCCAAATGCTGCTCTAGAAATTGCATCTGCTGACATATTATGTAAATATGACCACATTTCTACCTCCCCACTTCCTGTTTTTGATATTATTTTCTCCCATTCTTTTGTCATTTCTTTACAACTTGCATGAAATGCTGGTATCATATGCTGCAACAATTACAAAATAGTACCATTTAAACTTTTCGTGTTCGAGATTGCTGTTGATAGTAATATGTTATATATGTGGGAAAATATTGTTTTTCCTAGATTAATCTAATCTATTTGTGATTTTCCTACAATAATTCCATCTATTAATTAACCATGAATAATATCAACTTTGAGGGGTATTTTCCTAGAGTAAACCCGGTTACCAGATGATTTGCTATAGCAAGTTTTTTTAAAAAAAAGCTAAAATAAAATGTCGAAAAAAATGTTCGAAAAAATTATGATTTTTTTATTATTAAGAATCTTTTATGTAAATTTTCAAAAATTTTCTCTAATTTCAAATTAATTTTCAGTTTACTTTTTTGGTGATGATCGGATTTTCCAAGTTTATCCAAGTTGAGATTATTCAAGGTTAATTAATAGGTGAGATTATTGTAGGAAAATCAGGAATAGGTCGAATTATTCTAGGTAAATTTTCCTATAATATATTATGGGGCCTTTACCTTATGTTTAAGTTTTTAGTTAAGTTGGTTCCTTGATATGTATCAGAAGCCAACGTGATAGGAAGGTCACGAATACGAATCTCAATCACCCCTCATCTAAAGTGCAATATTCAACGTAAGGTATGAGGAGAACATGTGATGCATCTACACTTATAGTCCTAAGGGCTATCGTGTAAGGGAGTGCATTAAAGTATATAATATATATCTTGTGGCATCAACCATTAGCTTAACCTTTTGGTTGAGTTGGTTCCTTGACATTAGGAGTATGATCATATATGTTAAGCTTGATCATAGATTCAGAGTAGTATTAAACGATAAATTTTTGCCATTGGATTTGTACACAATTAGACCCGCATTTTTTCTGCATGTAAACCCCGATGATGTTCCATCATAAAATTAATTAGTATAATAAATAAATAAATAAATAATTAAGAATAAGAACCTTTAATTTCTCCATATGGAAGGCAGGATTAAGAAGCTTTCTTTCTTTGGCCCATTTGGTCCCTTCCAACCTTACTAGCCCATTAGTGAGCCTCTTCATAAGTGGAGTTGGCACTATTTTCTTAAAATCATAAATTTTCATTAATATTTCTCTTATTTCTTCTGGATTTGTTATCATTATTGATGGGATTGGACCATCCCATACAAATGATTTTTCACCTGCATTTGTAAATTATATATCCACTTAATATTAATTATTTGTCTTAATCAATAATTACAATTAGTATTAGAAAAAGAAATATAAAAATTCTTATTCTGCATAATAATATAAGTAGTGTAACACTATAATGAAATCTATGTGAACGTGGGTTCTAATTTTTTGGGAATAAAACTCTAATATTGTTATTGTAACACTATACATCGAATGCGATGCTTATCATAACCAGACTTAGTGTATATTAATTTATTGTACACCCACTCTGACCGGTCTAGTGACTCATATTTCTTATTCTCAACTTAAACAATTCTCAACTCTAATATTGTTATTGTAACACTATATAATGAATGCGATGCTTATTATAGCTAGACTTAGTGTATAAATAATTGAGTGGTCAAATTATCTAATGCTAGAAATTAATTAGTTTAAACAGCTTGTTAGAAATTAAGCGACTCATAAAAAGATGTTCCTAATGAAATCAGTTAATCAAATCAACTCTTCGCTTCTATTAACACCCACTTTAGTTAGTTACTATTAGCTATTAGTTATCAATATGATAGGAGTAGTTAATTATATGATCTTATCATAATTGATAAACTTGTCCTACTATTTTTAAAAAGTGCTCTCTTGAGAGACTGTCTTTTGTAAAGACGACTCTTAAAAGTCCAGCCCAAATCTATATTTAGAGTTGTAATAATATATATTAAGAATTGGACCGGACTTTTAAGAGCCGTCTTTACAATAGATGATCTCAAGTAAGAATCTGTGATTTTTAAATGGTATCAAGTGAGAAGTATGAAGTATGATATTATATTCTTATCAACTTTGATGACTTGAAGTACAAGTATTTACAAAAAATCCTATCAACTTGTGTGTCAGTTTCTAAGACGCTATTAAAATTTGATTTTGCAACTATAGAACTACAAGTCTAGAACGTGGTAATATTAATGATAAGTCGACAATATTAATGCTTGTTTTATTTGAAAATGACTTTTTTAATATTAATAATTATATTAACTAATTTTTTTCTTGGACTTTGCTTGTCATATACTCCACATTTTTCTCTTAAAAACGCGTACATAAATTTACATAATATTATAATCTCGTAATATTACAATCTCATCTCAATGACATAAAGGAACACAGAAACATTATTTATTTAAAATTAATTAAATATATGAATAGCAAAGATCATAAAACCACATCATCAAACCTCGACATAAAATTAAAAAAAATAATGAAATAATTAGTTCAGAAAATTTTTTAGTTTAATTTGGTGATTGACGGCTTTTTTTTTGAGACATGAGTTCGATTTACATTTCTTATTATTAACATAAAGGATTATATTTCTCTCTCTTCTGTAATAATTCTGGCTAATCTCTAATTAAAAAATTATCTTATTTTCAGGGCTGACCCTAGATATTTTGGGGCTCTGGGTGAAATAGTACTTTAGGGGCCTTTTTCTTTGCAATTTATAACCTATATATGGACCTTCTGGCTTCTACAACTATTAATTTCGCTTTTTTGACATAGGACTCTGGGCGACGGCCCCTCTTACCCACCCTTAGAGCCGAACCTGTTTATTTCCACTCTACTAATTTTGGTGGATCAAGATGACGTAAGTGTATCGTTTGACTTAATCTATCACTTGTTAAACATTTAATAATTGTTGGACCATAGTGTTTTTCTATCTAAGTATTTTTAAGGAGCACAATACATTGTACCTATAAAGTCAATGCTAGTACTAGTAAAGTTTAATTTTTTATTTAAGAAGTGGCCCAATTAATTTCCACTTTTTAAATGAAAATTTTGTCACACGTAAACAAAATAATTTTTTATTTGAAATATCATTTCATTTGAATAGCCAATTAAAAAAATCCTATTAAACAATATGTGTTTTTTTTAAAATAACAAAGTTATATATACACAATCTAAACATAAAATAAATTATTAAATATAAACAATACTATAAATTAGCTATATCATAAATTTTGTATTTGTAAATAAGAAATTATTTTTGATATCTATATAAAACCATTTACAAATGAATAAAACCCTTTAAAAAATTTAAATTCCAAAATCAATAACAAAGCAATATATTTTCGGATAAGGTATCTAATATTCATTAAATACTTCTACAGATAATTAATGTAAGGATATACTTCTGCTGTACGTGGTACGTGGTAATGTATGTTGCTAGCACTATTGTATTGGCTTGTTTTGGCCACGCCCTTCTCGTATGCACAAGAACAGTGGGCCGACGAAACCCTTTATAACAGGGGGGTCTTAGTTCCACACTGATACAAATAAATTGGGCTGAGTTTCTTTTACTTATAGTATTTGGTTTTTCTGATAAATGTTAAAAAAATTTATTTGCCAAAAAAAAAAAAATAATTTTCGTTTTAAGTAACTATATTAATTTAAGGCTCTCACAATCAAGAAAAATTGCAGCTATAAAAAAATTAGAGATGGTAATATAATATCAATAATATGCTAGACCATGATCAACTTTATACTTTTTCCGTTCCATATTAGTTGCAACATTGTGAAAAATGACACTTGCTATTTATTCATAACTCTTAATTTGTGATTAGTTTTTAATCTATAAGTCAAAACATAGTCAAGCGAGATCTCATTTAATTTGTCTCACTGCAAAGATTATAAATTTCAAATTTTTATAATTTTTTATTTGTATAATTTGAGATATTAAGGATTAAATTAGTACATTGGATCGTGTGGAAAAAAAAAGTCGCAAGTAATTTGGAACGGAGAAAGTATATACCAAAAGACTTCTTACTCACGTAACTACCAAATTTAGATGGTAATAAATAAATTATAGAAATGGACATAGGAGTACAAAGCTTAGCTTTGCATGTATCTATAAAATTAAGATATTGAAGTTTATATATTTTTAAATATATTATATGGTTTCCTTGTTGAATAATAAATATATTATATGTATAATTTTTTAAAAGTTAATTGATTTTCCAATTAATTTTCACAAATTTAAATTACCTAATGAAAATACTCTTTTTTTTTTGAATAAATGAAAATACTCTTATAAAATTGGGAATTCTTTTTTAGCTTCATAAAATTCATGTTTAAAACCTTTTGCAAAGTAACTATAAATACTCAACGATGCCTCTACTTAGATTTAGATTTATGTTTTAGACTTAAAACAAAACCACTTGATCGAATAAATAAGAGTCGATCTCAAAACCTATTAATCATATATTAGATCGAAAGATATATTTATCTGTCTCTTTAATTTTGCTACATTATTCAAGTCAAAACGAAAGATCTTTAGATGAATTGTAACAATTTCAAAAGAAAACTCATGTTTAAAACCTTTTGCAAAGTCACTATAGATACTCAAAGATGCCTCTACTTAGAATTATGTTTTAGACTTAAAAAAACACTTGATGGAATTAATAAGACTCGATCTCGAAACCTATTAATCAGATATTGATCAAAGATACCGATCTGTCTTTTTAATTTTGCTACATTATTCAAATCAAAACGAAAGATTTTAAGATGAATTGTAACAATTTCAAAGAGACGGGATAAAGTATACTCTAATCAACTAAGTTAGATATACTCATCATTCATCACTCTAAATTCGAGATGCTATGAAATTAATTCATCAAATCATAGCCAGTGAATCCCACTCATAGACTGACTATGGTCAGGATCTAAAGAGGAAAGACAGACGACAACTCAAATCCATTAGGAGAGTGCAGTCACAGAGTCCCCCGCTATAAGAAATTAATTAAATTGCAAAAAGGATATTTAAATGTAAAACAACATACCATAGTTTTTGATAATTTGATGATGAAATGGGAAGACCCTAGGGATATAATCATTTGAAAAATGATCCATGGGTTTAGATGTAGTTTCTTTCACCATGGTAGCTATTTCTTTAGTATCTCCATACAAAACCCTATAAGAATTTCCTTGAAACCCTTGTTTTCTTATGCATTTTTGAATCTTTATTGGCTTCAACCATACCCAATTTACAACCTTCCATAACAAAGGTACTAAAAAAATACATACCAAAGAAATTACCAAAATACAAAAATTACTAATAATTTCCATTAATGGGTAATATTATGTTTTTTTTTTGTGGGTGTTTATTTAATGGTGAGGGTATTGAGAAATGAGAAAGGTTTATATATATATATATATATATATATATATATATATATATATATATATATATATATATATATAGTATAGTATATTATATATTATAATAATTAATATTATGTTGTTTGAAAATGAACAAAGGATTAAGATTTTTTATTAGAATTTATAACCTAAAGGTTTGACTTTTGAGGCCAATAACATGCATGGTCCATGAAATTGATGTTAATACTAAAGAAGTGTATTAAAAGAACAACTCATCTTATATAAAGGGGAAGGGTCCCCTAAATTAAGAATTGGTCATATGGATAGAGTCATGATCATGACATCAAGTACAAATTAAATAATTATATGTTATTATATAATAATAAAGAAATCATAGAGAACCGCTAAATATATCTATAATATTTATTATTTAATTTGAAAATTACGTTTGCAACAATTTTCCTTATGCCTAACCTACAATATACAAAGATGTACATAGTAAGATGAATCATCATCATTAAATTTAATCCAATATTATTCCGCTCGAAAACAGAATCTGGGTGAGGAAAGGTGACGGACAATTCATATTCGTACTCCCTTGAGAGGGAAACTAGAGGAAAGCGGTCAATTTTATCCCTAGAAGGTGAGAGCCCTGCATAGAGAGGAATGTGATTAGCGTTGTTGCTTGGAGATTAAAAACTACCTACAGATAAGCCACAATCGCCAAAACAAAGGTTGGGATGAAATAATTCAATTTTTTGCTCGTTCGCTGTAAATAATTCATTTTTAGATTATTTTTAATTATCTAACATTTGCTCTTAGTTTGCAGTGAATAATCCAACCTTTGTCTTAATTTGTTAGCAGCATCCCTTATTATTACCTACGATTAATAATATATAGTATTTGTGTAATGATTTGATTTTTGATAATAACATGTCAACTTATCATTAAAATTTTTTTTTTCTTTTGGTCTACTTAAATTAAGATTATTTTGTCAATTTGAGTAAAATTGTAAAGCTAAAGAGAATCGTGTATAAGTTTTAATAATAGAAAAACAATAGATAAAAGTTGATGAAACTAAATTTAATGTGTAGAAAAATAGATTCTATTTTTACCTACTCATTATATATGGTATTACTAGGTATAAAGATTCTATGCTTGAAAGTAATGTAGAAAAATATAAGTGTTTAAATTTTAATTGATTTTATTTTAGTCAATTCCTTTTAAGTTTATGAAAATAATATATAGTTATTACTATACAAAAGTCAGGAAAAATTCAATGAAAATACACTAATCTCAAAATGTAAACACTATATAAAGCATGTTCTTATGTAATTTTGGCTAAGTTTTTTAATGATAATTAAAAAGTATAATTAGCTATTAATAAACAAGCAAAAATAGAAATATACAATCTAAATTTCAAAGTTTGACCAATCATTTTAAAGGGGATAAATTGAAAATTAAACTCAGATTTTTGTCTGAAAAAGTGAATTTTGGAGTTTAAATTTTTTTTAGACTAAGATTATTAATTATTAGAAAATTGAGAGAAATTTGTGAATGAAGAGAGATTAATTTTAGATGATTTGATTTTAATTATGATAAAAAGATTTAAGGAGAAAATGAAGTATATGTTTAAAATCAAAAAAATGATGTTCAAAACTTTTAGGATTGTAGAGATAGATATTACTCCATTAAATAAAAAGCATACTTTGATGATCATGATCATGAGCTAAATTTATTGTCATTTTAAATATAATAATTTTATTTTTATTTTCTATTTTTTTGACAAAAACTTGAATAAGATAGTGGAGCCCTATGTAGGGCACAATTTACCGCTTCCTCGATTTCTGTTTATTATCGGTGCTGTAATCTGTAAGTGGCGTGAATAGAGCGTGAGAGAGAAAGAAATTTATTGATTGCTATAGTCACATGAAGTTATATATCACATTGTCTTATTAGAGTATGATATATAAGATTAATAATATAGCGAAAACACCTTTTGATACTTCCAAAACAATCATATTCGATGTAAGTTTCTTATTTCATATTTCTTGCAAATACTCTAATTTGTCCTAGAAAAACCATCTACTTACAAAATCTTTAAATGTATGATAATAGATGATATTATTATCATGATATATTTATGAATAATTTGGAAATCAATGTTTAAATTAACGTTTAGACTTTTTGCAAATTAAGCATTAATTTTTTTTTCGACTTACAGCCACCAAATTACATGCAAATCAAAACACAAGATTTCGACCATTTAATCTAAATTAACAAAATTTGGTCAGAATGTTGTGATTTGGCTTGAACGCTTTGATAGCTATAATTCGCACTAAAAAGTAGTGAGGTTGTACATCACAAATCACAAATGACTAAAATTTAAAATTGTAATTTGGTATTTTAGTTTAACTTTGTTTTGAGACTATAGTTTATAATAAATGTGACACATAGACTAAGTTAGGTTTGTGAGAGCAAATTTTCCTTATAATCTTTTGTAGCTTTAAAACTACTATTATTACAACAATAATATCGAGTATAATAGGAAAATTATGAGTTAATTCAGTGATTAAGAGTTTTTCTTTTTGACTTTTTAACAGAATTTTTATCCATCAGTACCTAAATGAATGATAAACATCCTCTTCCCCTGTCATGCATATATAATTGGGTGTGTGCGCTAATGTTTTTCTTTATTTTTGTATTTTATTATTACAGAGAAAACTAAAAAAAGAAAAGATTATATAAGAATTAAATTTATAACCTTTTCTAAAAAATTGATAATCGCTCTTTAACTGAGACAACACGTCATTTCCATGTCATATCTCTTATCTTTCTATTTACGTATACTAATACAACTTCTAATAGCTAACTATCATCACCATTAAGAAATACGAATGAGTCAACTATTTTTAAAGAAAATGTGATTAAATTAGAAATCTTAAAATTAAGAAAAGAGCATTTTATTTAAATTAGTTGAAATTATCATATTAAATATTTTGTTTTTTCTTAACATTTAATTAAGTTATTTTCATTTGTTGACAATGTAATATATATGTTATCTTCATGTTTGAGAACTTCACATTTTATTTTCTAACTAAGTTTTCTAACAAAATTTTTGAATTAGCTTCAAATTTTATTTTTTGGGTGGAAACGACGAAATCATATATAATTTATTTCTACAATTAATTTTTTAAAAAATCTCTAAACTTAAAACCCGGGAATATTCATTATTTCTCGATCTCATTAATTTCAACTCACTTTTATTTTATCTAAATTTTTTTCTTAATTAAAA
Source organism: Amaranthus palmeri (assembly GCA_019776075.1). NCBI lineage: Eukaryota > Viridiplantae > Streptophyta > Magnoliopsida > Caryophyllales > Amaranthaceae > Amaranthus > Amaranthus palmeri. The sequence goes on from JAAKBH010000300.1 coordinate 932,531, forward strand.
AAATAGCAATAATATTCTAAACTCAAAATAACAAATAAATTAATCCGCAGTAAATAAATAGAATAATATTTTTACAAGATAGTTTGAGAGAATAATCAAAACAAGAATTATGTGAAAATTAAATTTAGGATCTTATTTGAAAAAAGTGTACTTCTACAAACTAAAACATAATTAATTCATGAATATTATTTACTTAAGTGCATTTAATTGAAAATATCAATTGAATGACGTCATTGCTTTCGTTAGTGTAGACTAAAGCAACTTATAGGTTAAGTGTTGACAAGAATTGAAAATAAAAAGGTTTTAATTTTTTTTAATAATATTAGGTATATTGCTAAATGTAACGATTTTTTTTTCTGATTTTGTGATAAGGATTATCTCCTACATACGGGAAAGGATTAAAACGTATTGATTAAACTGTAAGCGGTGAGATTTTAATTCTTATCCGCTATCAGGATGATGGAAGAAAAAACTCTAGCTAAACTCTAAAAGATTATGCCGATGGTACATTTGAAGTCTAAAATATGTTATACACTCTATCACGCATCCTGATCACACTTAACCAATTTTGATTTAGAAAAACTTAAAGGGTAATAAATGATATAATACTCTATTTGTTTATATTGTCGATATTTAAACTAGTCAATTAAAAAACACAAATGACTTATATTACATATCAGAAAACTTAGATTATATCTAAAATTAAATCAAAAAATGCAAAATAAACTCTTCTAGTAAATGACGCTTAATATTTTTGAAATAAAAAAGGGATGAAATTTAAATGATACTTGTTCAAGGTATATTCTCATGATTCATTTTTATTGTTATCATTATACTCCTATTAAAATAAACAGAAACCCCAGTGTCATTGCGTGGACTTGGTTTCCACTAAAATAGTATGGACCAAGTTTTATCACTTCTATTCCTACTCTCTTTATTCTTTACACTTTTTATTACATAGCTCTAAAGTATCTGAAAAAAAACTTTTTGAAAAAATTAATTTAATATAATTTTTTAAAGTTAAATTTTCATTTAAATTTTTAATTTTAATTTTTAATTTTTAAATTTTAATTTAATTTTTTTAATTTTTAAATTAAAATTTAAAAATTTAAAAACTTTTATTTTTAAGTTTTTTTATTTTTAATTTTTTTAATTTAATTTTTAAAAAATTAGTTAAGATTTGAGTGGAATAGAGTGTAAGAGTATAAGAGTAGAGTAAAATAGAGTGGAGTGGGTGAAACTCAAGAGTATCAGAGTGGAATTGGGGGAGTGTAAATATTGGTCCACCCTAATATACCTTAATATTAGTGTGGACTAAGTCCATATTAAACTTTTTCTAAAATATAAAGGATCACTCAAAATTTTATTCTATATTCTCATAAAAATTTATTTTATGATATAGTAATTTTCTCTAAATATTCTAATAAAATCTAAGATGTATTTAATATTTGATAATACAATTATCGGTGTGTTCAAATATTGGTCTTCTGTTGTTCACTAATTCAATTGGCTTGTTTGACATATGTTTGTAAAAGGTAAAAATAAAGGTAAAGGTCACTCCCAGTATCCCGCACAAGGCAGGGTCCAGGTGAAGAGTTTTTTTTTCCTGAAAGATGCGGATAAATTATACCTTTTTCCCCAAGGAGGCAGTAAAGAGAGATGCACGCAGTCAAGAAATCTCCCAACTGATATCTGTGTCCAAAAGGACTAAATCAAACTTTCTACTTCACATGCAGATGCTCTATCCATCAAGCCGTAAACGATTTTGGTATGATACTTAAAGTATCAAAATACTAAATTTAGACTCTTTAAGACTATCCTTTTGGGCCATAACTAAAGCTAGATGAAATCCACTAGTAAAGTCTAAAAACTATGGTTATCCTATTATGTTTATCTCCACACTTGTACTAAGGTGTTCAAAATCGGATACCGGGTCGACCTGGATCCGGAAATCCGGATACCCGCTTTTTCGGGTACTTAAAATTGTGATTCGGTTCCGACCCGGTTTAGACCGGATACCCGGTTTAAACCGGGTCGGAGACCGGATACCTAGTTTTATTAGAATGTTTTTTTTGTCGTTCAACCATACGTTTTTTATCTCTATTTTCACTTAAAATATTTTTTTATATAAAATTCATACAAACTCCCTAAAAATCTTTAACTTAATTAGTCATTAAAGATTAATTAAGAAAATAAAAGAATAATATTATAGTACATGGGTTAAGAAAAAACAATTATAAAATTCAAATAGTAACTCTTAAAAAATATTCAATCCAAGGTTAGCTTAAGAGATATCATGATTATTTTATTTACGAAAAAAAAAAATAAAATAAAGAAATCCGGATACCGAATACCCGGTTTTCAAAAATTCTTGGATCCGGTTTTAAAACCGGGTACCCGACCCGGATTATCCGGTTTGCGAAAACGGGTAAACCGGATACCGGATAATTCGGGTCGGAATTTCCGGATCGGGTTATTATGAACACCCCTACTTGTACCTTCATAAAAATATAATGTTTTTTTTAGTATAAAGTGAGTTTATTGAGGATAAAGCGTATAATTAAGATTTTATATGAATCTGAATAATAAAAAAAATTTAAAAAAAGTAAATGAAAATTTAATAGAAAATACTACAAATTAAGAATTTTTGCATATTCACCACTAAGCTACTTATAATATCGCCTTTGTCCCTCTTATTTTTTACCAATTTTCATTTAAGTTGTTCAACTAATTTTGCACTCTTTTCTTTTTTGACAACAATCTCACTCTCATTCTTTTATTCTTATCTACAAACTTACAATTGGTTTTTTTTATTCTCCAACAATCTAATTTTCTTTTCCACTAATTTGTAACTGGTACGAAATAAAAGGGACAATAGAGTTATTTTTTCTACATTTTGCTTGTTCACTCCCAATTTACCTTGGTAAATGAACACAACACTTAACAATATGGACATCAACTATTGGGATAATTTAAAGTAATTGCACAAAGGTTTTAAATTGAACATAAGTAATTGCATAAAGATAATTTACATTTATATAGAGCTTGAAAATAATACTACATGATAAAGAAATTCTGAAACAATGGAGGATTCCATTTATCAGTGACAACCCACGAAGGTAGCGGTCTAGCTAACCGAGTCGACAAGCAAATAGTTATGAAATCCACAAGGTCGATTGAACGGTTTTAGAGGGTTAAAATATGTACAAATCGGAGAATGAATGGCAATCAACCATTGACGTTTCATGCAATTAGACATCATCAGAATCGCTCTCACCAATACGAGCTTCACGAGCGACCCAATAGTTGCTACCATCGGGGCCAAACACCTTGCACCTGCTTAACCAAAAAGGCGTAAGTATCGCAAGTCATAATTTTTCTATGACACACACAATACTGGTTGTTCGGTTCACATATAAGAACATAAGATGTTAAACATACGGGTTAAGAAGCAAAAACATGCAGTCGTTTGGCTCGTAACAACACAAGAAGTACAACCTCTGATCCACGGAAATTCTGACCAGAATTTCCGAGGATCAGAAGTTATACTTTTACGTCAAGCCAAGTGACTAATAGAAATGAAATTTTTTCGTGTATAATGAACAAATTACTGACCGTTCAAGGACAGATTTTCCTTCTTTGTACTTCTGACTCTTTTCATGGGCACTTTCCTGGAAGACGACATCCCACACGAGTAACTAACGGTAAAGAATTTGAGAAATAACGCTCAATAGAATTTCAGCCCGTAAAGCTTACATATTTCCAACCCACAATGGATCCACATCCGACACAGAAAATATCAGCCACAGTATGCATCCCGGTCATCATAAGTCTATCTTCAGTCTCTCCAAGGGTGGTATTGACACTGTAAAAAACTCGACAAATCTCAGAGGTTTTTTCTGAAAGGCTCGAGGGCTAGAGACATTCTAGGAAAGCATCAACATTGACATGTTGTTGATACAATCATAACCATAGCAATGTCGATCTCAACACTATTTTTAATTTTTTTTTACGAATTAAAAAAACGAGAACATTTCATGTCCGTGCATGTCAAATGAGACACAATTGATTCCATGGTGTATATATGATGCTCATGCTATTGAACAAGAATAAAAAAATATTATACTCCCTACTCCTTCTGTTCACTTAAATTTGCTACATTTTTCATTTTTGTCCGTCTCACTTGATTTACTACGTACGACATTTCACTATTCAGAGAGTCGAATATTGTGAGCATGAGAAACAAATCGAGATACTTCAGGAAACTTACACTTTGTTGAAGAGATAAGCCTTCCCATGCCTGCTGTGAAAAGACTAAATCAACAAACACAAGTAAAAATGCAGTCAGATAATGAACAAGATCAAAACTTCCCTTTACCAATGCAACCATCTAAATGATCATCGCGTTAATTTCAAAACCGGATGATCATTTGAACTCCAATAATGGTGTTTATTCGTTTGTTTATCGCCCTCGTATAAAGCACATTCAAACAAAGGCATCTCTATTTCCTCTCATGTATATATCAATAAGCATATACAGACATTGCTGCTCGTTCAATTCGATTATATCACATCACCACAGGTCCACAACGGTGTCTAAATGATCATCCAATGGTATTCCGGTATAATCTCAATCCCAAATCGAGAATGCGCAAGCCCATTTTTTCTAATAACTCATTGTCTCCCTAAACAACAATCAAAGTCTTAGGTAGCATATCACATATCAGTATAGAGGACAAAGATAGTCAAATAAAGCCATCCCATGCCAAAACTAGATAGTTTCCCACAAAATGATTAAGATATAGTATATAACATATCACCAGGTAACCACCATAAGCTTAAGCTTTTGGGGCCGAGGCGTTTTCTTGAAAATCGATATGATGAAAGTCAACGGGAAATAAAAGATCATGGGTTCAAATCTCTTACACCCCTAAATTCAAGTGGAATATTTAGCACCAGGTAAGGACAGCCTATGTGAGGGGACGTAATAGATTATAATATTACATAAAATATCTTGGAGCTTCAATCATAAGCTTAAGCTTTTGGTTGAGTCGGTTTCTTGCATAATTAAGTCATAGCTTTAGGCATGATTTCTCAAAAGCAATGATGCATATTTCCTTGTTGTAAATTCCTACCCACTCAAAGAATATCCCAAAGAATACGACACAAATTCATCGAGCAAAAGCAGTCTTGTGCACATTACACACACAAAGAAACAAAAACACAACTATTTCAACAAACAAAACCAATAACTACAAGGACACAAAAGAGTTCCTATTAAACCAAAAAGATCAGCACTTTAGAGTACTTCATCAAACCAATTCCTTCATATAAGGTGTCATTCAAACAACAACCTGTTTGTTAACACAAAGAACGGTAAGTTGCATATATTCAACCCCAACAAACCACGCTTAGATAAGACCCACTTAATGGCATCAGGGTATGAAGTTTTGATGTTGTAAGGCATTGCTTATTCCTCAAATGTCTCCAACCTTAATCCTTACTAGCAATTTCTAAAAACTCCATTGATAACAATTTGTTGACTCTAACAATGGTAAAGTTGCATACATTCAACCCCTCCAAACCACGCTTAGCTGGGACTTACTTAATGGCATCAAGGTATGACATTTTGATGTTGTAAGGCATTGCTTAAACCTCAAATGTCTCCAACATTAAATCCTTACTAGCACTTTCTAAAAACTCCATAGATAACTCTTTGTCAACACTAACAACGATAAAGTTGCATATGTTCAACCCTTTTAAACCACGCTTAGCTAGGAGCCACTTAATGAAATCAGGGTACAAAATTTTGTTGTTGTAAGGCATTGCTTATTCCTCAAATGTCTCTAACATTGAATCCCTACTAGCAATTTCTAAACACCTCATTGATGAAAACTACACAAGATTGCTTTAAAAATAGGTACAATGAAAAAGAAATAAAAAAAAGCTACAAACAAATCAATCTCATTTAGCTATATGCATCAATCATCATCAAACATTAACCGTAGAGTCAGAGTCATCACTCCAGTATCCCACACATGTCATGATTCAGGGGAGAAGGATAGCAGACAGATCATACACGCGCCCCGGTAATCCCAAAAAAAGCTTTTTCCCTTTTTACATCCTCTCTTTTTCAAATCATCAAATTGTTTTTACCATCAATAGTAGAAGAAGTCATACAAATATTTCATACATGAATTTCTACATAATTAACACATGATTGATGATACATATACGGATATACCCACAAAAATTGATCAAAATCCACCATTAAGGTAACAACAATCAAATCAAAACAAACCCAATAAATAACATTTAAATCTAAGAAAACCCAATTCAAAAATCAGCTGAAAAATTAAAAAATTATACTCTATCTACCCAAAAAAATGTAAAAAGTACAAGATGAGACCTTAGAAACAATATCTTCAGTGAGAGCAAGATGGGTCCTACAGTACTTGCAACTATAGATCTTCCCTTCCAAATTCACCACAAAAAGCCTTCCCATCTCAGAAAATTTGAATTCAATCCAAATTTAAGGACCAGAAAATGTCTCCAAAAATTCAGGAAATACCCTGATAAATGAAATAACAAAATCGATTATTATAGAATTACTGAAGGGGGGAAATTTTCAATTTTGACAAAGATTAATGGAATGATTCTAGAAGTATACGCAAAGAATTTGAACAAAAATGATGTAAGGATAGAATAAAGTAAAGAAAAAAGATGGGAAATGAAACGTGCAAAAGAGAGAAAAGAGGTGATTAAAATTAGTAATTATTAATACCTTTGAGCAGTGAATCAGCAAGAAAAACAAGAAAAATGGGGGAAGAAAGACCAAAAATTTGCATTATTAATTAACTTGCGAAAATTTAAATTTTTGGTAAGACCATCTCAAAATAAGAAATATGCTAATAAATGTATTAATTGGATAAATTTAGTACGTTACATGTATAAAGAGTGTCTCACGAGATTACAGTCCCTCACATGAATTTGTGAAAAACTATTGTTAATATAATACTTTTTTTTGGCAATTAAAAAACTTTTCATTTATCAGAAAAACCAATAATACATCAAGGCAACAAAACTCAAAATCCTTATTTGTATCAGCGTGGAAATGAGACCCACCTTTTAGGAAGGGTTGCCTCGTCCCACTCTTTTTTATCATTGATATTTCAAGTATTTTGTAAAAAAACTATATACCTCATATTATTTTTTGAAGAAATATACCTCATATTATTACTTAGCAAATAATGTAAATTACATAAATTAAATTCAAGTGAATAGCAACATTGTATTAAATAAATTTCTTGGACCCTGAAAAAAATTAGAATCTTGGGGATAGCTGGCTTTGCCTTGCTAATTGAAATATGAGAAGAATATTGATTCACCACTTATTGATTGGTCTATATGCGTTATATTTATCTCTCACGTGGCAGGAACGTATCTTAATCTTTCTTGAGTCGGGTAACTCTCTTGGACCGCGCTCTCCTTTATGGGTATGAGTTGCCGCCGTCCTTCCCTCCCAGACCCTGTTTATAGTTTTCTATAGCGAGATTCTTTTTTGTCTATACAAAAACTCAAATTGATCAACTTAGATTTCAATGTATAAAAAGAGTATATTGATTTGTCATTCACATTCAAGTTATCTAATTCTTTCATTTGTGGCCCGGCCCAAGATCCGGTCCGTATCCCTCAGTAAACAGTAAGTCTCATGAGAGACGGTCTATTTTATAGACGGAATCCATGAAGCCCAGCCCAAAATATAACATAATATATTTGGGGTTATAATAAATTATTTGGGGTTATAATAACTTATATTTGGGGTTATAGAATAGTATATTCGAAGTTATAATACCTTACATTTAGGATTATAACATAATATAATTGATATTATAATAAAAAAAATCAGTTAAGAGAAATGGGCTGGCCCAATTTTGTGATCTATCCTATAGACCGTCTCTTGTGAGATTTTGTGCTCAGTAAAATGGGCTGTTTATTTGACTTGATAACTGGGCCGGTTAATGAACTGCAACTTAAAAATAGGCTTAATGGAGGCAACATAAAGTTTTACATTTCACACATCCAAACCGTATAACCATTTTTATTGGGTTAGCCCAATAGGTATTTACTATCTTAAAATAATACAGTAATTATATGAATTCGTTTAATAGTAGGATGTTCTAATATAAGATTTATTGTTTGTAATTTAGTCTGATTCGTCAACAGTAAACTTGGAGCACAACCTTTCAATAAGTCTTGTATGATACAGTCTCACTTTGAGGCAAACTCATACATCAACCCAATGATCACTATAAGTCTATTAAAATTTTTCACGTTTTAATTGTAAGTGATCACTTTATGCTTATAATTAGTTCCTTTAAGAATATAAGTTGTCATCATCATCATCCTACCCAGTGTATCCCGCTCATAGAAAACTATGGACAGGGTCTGGGAGGGAAGGACGGCAGGCAGCAACTCATACCCATAAAGGAGAGCACGACCAAAAGGAGTCCCCTGGCTCGAGAAAGATAAAGATTTAGATTATAAGTGATCACTTTAAGACTGTAGATGTATATTTGACCAGCGAAACCGTCTCATTTAAAAATTTGTGAAACTCATATGAACCCATCTCATTTTGAAACATATCCATATAAAAAGCCCTCAAAACAAAAAATGAGATAATACAAAATTTTAACCAGAATCAGAAACAAAAATAATTTTATGGAAAAAACAAAATAAATTATATACGTACGTAGTAAATTCAAAGTAACAGAAGGGTAAAGGTGACACTAAACGACTACACAAACTCTAATTGTACGTTTGTTTGTTAATGATGATTAGACTCATAATTAAATCCATAATAATGGCATTAGACATCCATTTTTGAGACAATAAACTATTGGTAGTGTCAAACCAAGACTTACTTTAACCATTATTATGTCTACATGTCGTTGTGATTCTTGCATCTTACTACACTTTTTCTTTTTTTTAATTACTGCCTCGTGCTATTTAATTTGCAGTATTTTTTATTTTAGTCTGTTCCACTTGATTTGCATTAAAACTATTTTTGGATTATGGTCCATCACTTTCTTTTAATCTCATCCATACATTTTAACTCTTTTTTGATTTTAACCAGACAATTCATTCTCTTTCTTCCTTTATTACCATTATCTACCTTTTTCGTATAAAACAATAATTTTCTCTTTGCTTCAAACTATATGGGACGGAGGGAGTAGTATATAAATTACTACTTTCTCCGTTTCAGTTTGTTAGTCAGTACATTATGATTGAAATTATAAATTTTTTATCGAAATGTAATATAAACAAACAAAAACAAAAAGATTAATAAACATACACAAATTATTGTGAGAGATGCATTAGCCCAATTAATAGAAATTAAAGAGAAAATAAGAATTTGAGCTTCTTATATTAAAGTCGTCTTTTTGAGATATGGTCTCTCACGAGAATTGTTAATAAACATATATTCATAAGAACTCAAATAAGAAGGATACATATAATAAAAAGGATAAAAAAAGTTATACAAAAAAAGGCCAAGTGATGATTATTTTTAGGAAAATGCGCGAAAATAGATTGAGATGATATGGACAAGTGCAGAGGAAGACTTTCGACGTCCCTGTGAGGAGGGTCGAAAGCATTATATTAGAGGACAAGAGGAGTAGTTGGAGGCGTTTTACCCATATTTTAGACTTCTGATTTCCTTTTAGAGTACCTTCTGGGGTTCTTGTGCCCTTGTTTTTCCTTGTTTCTTTTATTATTAGTAGTTATCTTTTACCTTTTTAGTTCTATATCTTGTTTTCACGTCTTTCTTTTTTTTGACGCAGGAACCTCTTTTTATGTTTCTGGAGCTGGAGAACTCTTTCTGGTTGTGCTCTCATTTATGGGTATGAGTTGTCATAGTCTTATATAAGCGGGATATACTGGGTAGGATGATGATGATGATGATATACGAAAAAAGGATATTATGTTATAAACTAAGGATACAATTAGACACGTTGTACATGGGCAAAATCACACATACTAGCAAATAATCTCTAGTTTAGATAATAAAAAAACAAAAATTATACTGTTAGGTTATAACAATAGGATGAATAGGTTAAATATATAGTAATAGTAAAAATAAACCACGTTGAAATCAAGCAATCAATGTCTTGCTTTATTCTAGCATCTAAGATGCAACAACTATTATTACTCAATATTTATTTATTCCTTTTTTATTTAATTAATTTATTAAATTAATTTATTAATACATTAATGTAGGCACAAATAATTGAAAGATTGTAAAGTCCTCAAGTTAGTAGATTAAGTCAATTATATTGACTTAATTATAATCATTTTTTTATTGTTTTAGAAATATAAAATCACCGACTATTTAAATTAAGTTTTTGGAATTTGAAATTTTAGATTTAAATGTACTTTTGTCGAAACATAAATACGTGAAAACCTGAATTTTAGCTGATAATAATTTTTGGTTCGAATTTCGATTGTACGATTATATTGGACTTATGTTGGTGTAAGGTAGTAGTGTGGTGGTTGTTAGGTCTAAATAGTTGCGCAATGCTAACTATCGTTGTACAAGTTTAGCTGATAATAATTTTTGGTGTCTAATTATTATTTGTGTAAATTACTATTTTTTGATAAAAATAAGTGTTGTAGTAGCTATTAAAATATGTATACTTTAATATTCTAGAAACAGTCATAAATACTACTTAAATTGATACTTTATCAATATTGGTAGTAACTTTTGGTTACTACCTCTAAATATTAGTATTATAAACAACTAGTATATAAACTCGTGCATTGCACGAAGTTTGCTAGTATAGAAATACCTATAATAAAATTTTTTGAGAAAGATGCAATTGCATATTATACTGAATATGGTTTGAATATCCCACAATCACATTTTAACTGTATGAATGATTTCAGTTGGTAAAGTCATGTAAAATTGTCTTTTGCAATTTTTTTATTCTTTTATAATATTGTATTTTTGTATGATTATATCCAATAAAATCTTTTTGAAACTTACCTTTAATACTTAAATCATAATTGATGCAAAACTCTGTAAACTTGCCATGTGGAATTTTACGATTCTCTTATAATACTTTTATAATATTGTATGATGTATGATTTATTGATAACTTTAATAAAATACATAATTGAAGAACTTACATGCAAATAATATAATGGTGCTATATTAGTCATATAATGGAAAATGACAATACGTACTTTTATATATTTTACAATTTACACCATTTTAGTAGATATGATGATAGCCTTTAAATCATTTTCTTGCTATTTGCTTCTATTCCTCAAGAGTGTAGGAGCAAAACAAGACACATAAATAAGTATTATTAATCACATTTATTTTTCGTCACTATTCACTAATTACTTTAATTTTAGCTTGGAATCTGTAACTAACATAGTCAGGTTAGATAATCTCAATTGTTCGTCTAAATTTAAATTTTTTACTAACATCAGTTTCTTTATATAATTCTTAACCAAACGCAGTTAGAAATATTTATATCTAAAATAGTTTATTGGTAAGTGTGTAAAATTAAATGGAACAATCGATTAAATAATGGTGGGAGAATGATTTAGTAGGTTGGTTGATCAACATTAATTTTTTAATTTAGCACTAATTAACCACTCTCAAATAAATAAAATTGAAGAAAATGGAAAAGATATATGTTGAGGTGTATCATTAGATTTGATTCTAGAATATACTACCATACAAAGATACATATATGATGCATGCAATATCATAATCTTTAATCCATAGTCATTCATGACGTAGGTTAATATAACAATGTTTATTAAATTACTTAAACCCCAATAATTTTGTAATTACTTAATTTTAATGGGATGAATGGGAGTAGAATTTAAATGAAGTATCCCATGAATGGAATAAATCATTATCAATCCAACATCCCGTTCGAAAACAAGGATTGGGTATAAAAAAAAAAGTAAAAAGATCACCCCCCAATATCCCGCACAAGGCAGGGTCCAAGTGAAAAGTTTTTTCTTTTTCTTGAAAGATGTAAACAAACACTACTACATAACTTGCTTTTAGTGAGATATATTTAGCGTCAAATTTCTTATAGTGTATATAGAGGATTTAGTGACATTTGGTAGACTCTTTAACAGCATATTAAAAAGTCACACTAAAACTTTTAACGACATAGGATCTAGTGGCATTTCTCACAAATGCCACTATAGACTATAGTGACAATTGCATATGTCACTAAAGACCAAGTTTATTGTAGCTAAATCACTTTATGGTGGAATTTAAAATAAAAATCAATAATTATTACACTAAAAATATGAATCAGTGACATTCTATTAATGCCGCTAAAGCCAATGTCACAAAAAGCTAAATTTGTTATAGTGATATCATACCCGTTAACCCAAGGAGGGACTAAAGAGAGATGCGTGTAGTCAAGAAACCCCCCAAATGATACCTGCGCTCAGAAGAAGTCGAACCCAATTAACCTTTTGTTTCACATGCAGATGCTCTATTTATTGAGCCACAAGCGCTTTTTGTAGTCTGGGTATAAATGGAATAAATATATTATTTAAACCCCAATAATTTTCTAATTACTTAATTTAATACTCAATTTTCTTAAATAACTTTCTTCATTGTTAAAATTTAATTTGTTGGTTAATCAAGAATGATTTAATCTTTAATATTCTGTTTGGATAGAAGAAAATAAATGGATAATTTAGAGCTACTATTATGAATACTACTTATGCTTTTCATGTCTATTAAGATGTAAAACCAAGATAATACTTTCTATTCCTATTAAATTGTTACGCTTTTTATTTTTCGTATTATTTTTCGTATGCCAGTTTAACTTTGTATATTTCCTTATTTTTCATCTAAATATTTTTCTCTCATTTTCTCTTTTATTTATATTGTTCTAATAATTTTAATGTCCCTATAACTTTTGTATTTTTGTGTCATTTGCATGTGTAGCTAACTTTATGGAGATTGATAGTATTGTTAGAGGAACCAATCATACAACAAAATTAAGGACAACCAATAGGGATATTAGAACCAAACAAAAGATAAATCAACAAACATTACCCAAAACAACTAAAATACTTAAAATTAATGATAACACATTTAGCAAGTGACCTAATTTATTTGATTAACTAATGATGCCAAACTTGTAATCAATGACACAAACTAAATTAATTCTTGATTCTTTTTTTACAAGCTATGCTAAGAGAATAGAATAGTTAAAAAAAAAGATCGAGAATGAAATTCAAAAATTTTCTGAGAAAAATGATACATACTTCCAGTGATGTTTTTAATATTTTATGGAATCTAGGCAAAATAAAAAAAGGCTTTTTTTTATTGAGGGTTGATTCTGATTTTTAATGGGTACTTGGCAAAATAAAAAGGACAAACTCTATGTATTACAATTCTATAGAGTTTACTTTAATTCTTGTCCTTATTTTACCGATTTTCGATCCTACCCCCTCAACGATCCTACGTAGAATTCCGATCCTAACAACCTTGGTTGAGATATTAGACTATAGTAAAGATTGAATTTTACAAACGACGTTTTACATCCTATACGTGACATCGTTGCTGAGTTGAGATATTAGGCCTTATTATAGCTCTGAGCCCTAGGCAAATTTTTAGGCAGTGACAATTCATCACATAATCTCACTGTGGCCCACTCGTAGGGATAAGGGACACCCGTGGGCTCGAGCCCACAAACCCACGGGTCAAGAGCGTTGACTTGCACATACACTAGGTGAGGTTCATTGTTTCCCAAAACCATATGGCAATTGGAGGATTAGCTCACCAAGTATATATGCAAGTCCACAACTCACTTTTTTATCGATGTGGGATCTTGTCTCACATGTGAAGTATTTCCAACACAAATGCCTACCTTATCTAAGGTTAAAAATAACCTTACATACTCCGTCTGAGACAAGATCTGATTCAGAGTTGAAAAAGTGATATAAATAGCCTAACATGTAATTATATTTGGAAGTATGCTATATATAATGTTGGATGGGATTGATTGTATTAGCCTAATATGGTCGATCTCCGATGTGAAACTAAATTTGTTTTCCATTTCTATGTTTATATGCACGTTGAAGATAAGAAGATGTATCTAGATAACAAATCATTATAATGATCATAATTCTTATCATTATTTCATGTATATTGACTTAAATCCGACAAAATTATTATAATGTTTTACTTTAATTCTTGTCCTTATTTTACATTTTGAACTTCATAGCAATTCATGCCATGTTACTTGCTCCAATTTACTATTCTGTTTCTTTGTGTTTGTATTCTTTACTATTTTTTATTAAAAAAAGGTCGGTAAAATTAATGGGATAAATTTTAAGAAATCGAGAGAATATTTTGTTATGAATGAAAATGTATTGGTGAGTCGTAAAGTAAAGCTTTATGAAGTTGGCTGGTCGAATCAAAATAAGATGAGGGCAATGTCTCGTGATGCTCTCTATAATTCCTCGATTAGGTAACTAATAGTTTTTTAGGTACACTTTCTTGCATTGTGTAATACTCATATTGTCGGAGGTATGTAGTTCTGAAAGGTAACTCTCTGCAAATTAACGTTTGTTATTTGTGCAATTATTAAAGGTGGTCTTATTTGAATAATTGTCGAGAAAAATCTCATAATTTAAAGTGATGGACAAATGATATTTTAACCCATTACTTTTTTATTAAATTAATTAATATTAAGTTAAAAAAAAGTTATTTAAATAAAAACATAAGCTAATACTTAAAACTCAACATTATTCTACTCTATAGAAGTATAAGTCAACACTTGAATTTGATCATGGGAGTACATTTTTGGGACTTTCAATTCATAATTAGTTAAATTGGTCCTTTCTAAAGGGTATTATCAATATTTCAATGTGATGTGATATGAATGATTTTGAATTTGAATTGATTTCTTAATCATACAAATATTAATGATTTGCACTCTAAAAACAACAAACATTAATTATAAAAATACTATTATCACTATTCTAATGACGATGATTATCTCCATTTTAATTTGACGTTTTCAGTTCTCATAATAAATATTTAAATTAAGAAGAAAAAAATTTATACATATAACTTTAACATATTTTCATGTGACATTTTTTGATATTTATATCGAGGTATTGATTTTTATTACAATTTTTTTAGGAATACATTAATAAAGATGTTAAGTATCAACTTCATACTTTAAAATAAAACTGTATAAAAAGTAAAGGGAAAATTCAAATAAGTACACTAAGGACTACTATTAATGAAATTTGGATTACTTTAGCATAGTTTGCATGAAGTATTAAATAAGTTGGTCCTACACAATTTAATTCTTTTTAAACCCGTGATAATTATAATGATAGTTAAAGACTATAAAATAAGTTGTATATTCTAACAAATTATAAAGACGAATTTAATAAAATTTAATTTGAGTACATTTTATTGCTACATCAAATAAACATCATCATTAATATACCTGGAATTAAATTGAATGCGGTCCTACACAAAAATTCATACCCATAAAGATGAATACGGTCTGACCGAAGAAACACCTTCAAAGGAGCACATACGTCTTTCCATTCGTGCAAGACTGCAAGTAGCAATAGACAGAGTTTGGCAGAGCTTAGCTTGACCCTCCATTGACTCTTTGTTACCTTGGTCAATGCGCGTTATCACTTTTTGATCTGCGGAAAACAGAGAATTAATTCAACTAAAAGATTAAATTTATTATTTAGCCCTTAAAATATGTTACGCTATTATATTCCTTTTATGTGAATTTTTAATATTAGAAGTGCAGATGTAATAAAATTTTCATATTTTTCTATATTTGTTCCCTATTTTAATTTTCTTTTGATTTACGTTATCACTTGTTAATTTATTATTTCAATCTTCAAATTTTTAACTTCTCTTGGTAAAAACTTTTAAGTAGTTGATGTTAATAATACTTACCTTGAGATTAATTAAACAAATCGATCCTACTTGAGTATCTTTTTATTTAGGGAAAATTACATTAAAAACTCCCAACTATTCGCGTTTTAAATATAAAACTCCCAAAAATTGATTATTATTTAAAACTCCCAACTTTAAGTCCATTTTATTTTTAAAGTCCAAGATGACTTATAACTTGATAATTTGGTTATAGTTGAGAAGCAGCGAGACCAAATTGTATTTATTAATCACGTCACCCTTTTAACCTTAAATGACCCTTCAAGTATCCTCCCATTTCAACATGGTAACCGGTTAAACAGGTTATAAAATTGTATCGGTGCTTTAAATTTAAAATGAGCCTAAAGTTGGGAGTTTTGAATAATAATCAATAGTTGGGAGTTTTGTATTTAAACCGCGAAGTTGAGAGCTTTTAAAATAATTTTCCCTTTTATTTATACAGATTGAATATAAAATATAGAAATTAAAAACGATTAATCGATAAATACAGCCAAAATCAAATTAATGAGACATTTATTCAGAATCAAAGAGATTATTTAATATAAATCAAATTCATATAAAAAATAAATTAAATAAGGGTATGGATAAAAATTATGTGGAGTGTTGTTGACGGTGTTAAGAGATGGAATATCTTGTGTGTACAAACATGCTTCGTTTTGCCTCAAATTACTCTGAATCCTCAGGTCTGATATTATTAACACTGGCAATATCAGCCCACACGTGTGCTTCAGTCCTCGTGTTTCGTGCACGTGAGCTGACCATGTCAGTTTGACTTTATTCTATTTCACCGTCCATTTAATTTGCTCCATTTCCATATACTTATTCTTGCTACTGAGTCTGACATATTACATGGAAAAATATCACTATCGGTAGCAAATATTATGAAACGAAGAAAGTATTATAATTTCTTCATTCAAAATTACTTGCAACATTTCAATAGTATCAACTTATGCATGCCTTTATCAACAATTTATTCTACGTAATTATTTATGCTTAGGAAATAATATAGTCATATGAGATCTTATTTAATTCGGTTTAATGTGTAGCTTTAAATATATAAGCTTCAAAATTTTTTAGCGAGCAAAAATGAAAATATTTAGTATCAACTTATGGTCATCGTGTAAGTTGCAGGTTTTTTGGGTAATTGTAGGTTCTCACGTTCTTTGAAAATTTATTTGGGCCGAGAAATTCTTTGACCGCACTTTAATGGAGTTAATTGTTGTCTTCCATCCTCAGAACATGATTATAGTTTTCTTATTAGCGGAATACAATGGGTACTATGATGATGATAAAGTTGTGCCTTGAATAAGAAGTAATATTGCATGTAATTTGGAACGAAAGAATCATGATAATTTTATTTAGTCTAATAGAGAAAAATGTGAAGGATTAAGGGATATATTAATCTAGATTTCTAAGAATACTCTACTTTAAAGTATTTTACCGAGATAGAGTATGAAATTACTTCCTTCGTCTTTTTTATTTTGCACCAAAATTTTTAAAAACTTATAAATTATATGGTATAAATTTAAATAGACTGATAAACTTTATTTTTTATTATAATGGATATTGCATTTGTAATCCGTATCAGTTCAAAGCCATCATGAACAATATATATTAAGAGTGATGGGTGAAACAGGTGTGTAAGGTGTCAACCGTATAAGAAAGTAAAGTTAACTTGTTTTAAATTATTGCAAAACATTAATTACAATTAATTGATTTTTTAGGCCATAAATTTGCAAAAAAAAAATATATAAATAGGGTTTTAAAATTTATCGTTAACTTGTGTAAGGTGTCAACCGTATAGGGTTTTAAATATACATTATACGTCAATTTTTATAAAATTTTTTATACATAACTGTTATGACCATTTACATTAAATTTTGTCTTTTTTTTACTCCTCAAAATGAAACATATTACATTCGCTCTAATGGTAATATAATATTTTGATTAGCCAATAAAAATAAGAATTTTATCGAAAAAAATTTAAAATATAAACGATAAAACACTACTACATGATTAAATGTTTCAAATTGCACGTAATGGATTATGGAATAAGCTATTATCTCATAAACCATTCAAAAATTGCTTTTTTTGCTACCTCACAAGAAGTTCAATCAAAAGGGTATATAAAACCATGAATTATACGATCCTAATTTGGTTTAGCGATAAATATTTTCATCTTATTCATAAACCTTCAACATTTAGTTGCTACATTTTTAAATTTTACGCTATTTAATGCATTGAGAACGATTATTAACACAAAAAATTGCGAGTATTGTTTAATGTTGATCCACAAGCATTGATTGATCAGCATTATATGATATATTCGTTCGTTTTTCGCCTGATTTCTCACAAATTTGTTGTGACTATCCCCAGATCTTGTTTAGGCGGGACCTTTTAAGATGATGATTAAAAATTTTAGATTTCAAAATAATAGATTAAGACGAATCAAACAATTGTGGTGTTTGGAATTTGGCTTTTGGCTTAGCTTTTTGGTTGGCTTTTGGCTTTTGGCTTATTAGGTGGTCAAACAACCAAAAAAAGTGTTAGGTAAATGGCTTTTGAAGCAGCTGAAAAGCTAGCTTTTAAGCCAAAATGAAAAAGCTGCTCCAGCTAGCTTTTTGGGTTGACTTTTAACTTGTTGGCCTACTTTTTCTCTAATAAACAGCCAACAGCAAATATTCAAATCTACCAAACATCTCTACAAACAGCTAGCTTAAAAGCCAACAAAAACAGTCAACATTTCCGACTGGTCAAACAAGCCAACTAAAAAAGTCAACCGCCAACAGCCAACAGCCAATTGCCAATTCGAGCACCTTATGATTGTACAAAAGATTAAGCTTTTATGAAGGACAGCTTCAAAGCAATAAGAGAAGAGAAATGAGAAAAGACAAGTTGAGAATAATAATAAGAGTAAAAGTAAGGTTGCAAATTGGATTTGAAACATGCATTATGTCGGCAAATTACATAATATGCATGAGGTTTACAATTTTTAAGGCCCTACCCATCCATATCAACAAATTTGCCCCCCTCGTGTAATGGTTTTATCCCATTATTATTATTATTATTATAATTCAATTCATCATGGGAAGATGAGCTTTCTATTCATTCATAAATAAATAATAAATGCAATTTTATTCTATTTATAATTATAATAAATAATAATTTGCCACTTTTATTGTGTATATATTTGCATATATGAGAAAGATTGTGAATTTTGATTGATGGGGTTAGTATTGGCTATAGTTTGGTCCCATATTGATTTTATCATTTATGAATGTTAATAACTAATCTTGGCCTAGCTAGGTCATGCATTCAATGAATTGGCTAGGGTACTCTCTACTTTTACTTTACAATCTAACATCATGTAACTAGATTCATACTAATTTTTGTTTGGGTAGACCAATACAATTAGGTAAGTTCTGTTAGAGTATATAACATATTATGGGATCTTAATTATTAGCTTAAGCTTTTGGTTGACTTGGTTCCTTGACATGGTATCAGAAGCCAACGTGAAAAAAGGTCACAGTTTTGAATCTCAACCATCCCTAATTTAAGTGGAATATTTAGCATCAGGTATGAGGAGAGTCTGTGTTGCATCCACACTTCTAGCACAAAGGGCTCTCGTGTGAGGGGTAGAGTGCTAGAGCATATAACATATTATGGGCCTCAACCATTAGCTTAAGCTTTTGGTTGAGTTGGTTCCTTGACATGGTATCAGAAGTCTGTGTTGCATCCACACTTAAGAGGTCACGGGTTCGAATTTATACCACCCCTAGTTTAAGTGGAATATTTAGCACCGGGTATAAGAAGAGTCTGTGTTGCATCCACACTTAAATTAGCATGAAGAAAATATATCATTGTACATAAAAGTTCATCACGTAGTTGATTGATGCACATAGCAATCAGCATTAATCTTATCATCGAAAATAGATCAATATCTTTCAATACATACACGTAGAGCTAACCCTTTAAGTAGGGATGCAACACAGGCTCTCCTGACTCCTCGATTATATCTGGTGTTAAATATTCCACTTAAATGAGGAGTGGTTGAGATTCGAACCCATAACCTCTTATCACGTTGGCTTCTGATACCATGTCAAGGAACCAACTCAACCAAAAGCTTAAGCTGATGGTTGAAGCCCCAGAATTTGTTATATATTCTAACAAGTTTTAACCATATATAATATTCAGATTTTTTTTAGAAAAAATAATTAATATAATTAGTTCCAGACCTTTCCTATCAGCCTGTTATTTCAATACTCGTAATTGTACCTTAATATAATCAAAGAAAAAGTAAGAAACGCCAAAAAAAATAATGCATGTATCTGTGTCTGAAAACAGGCTTAAGGCTATTTAAGTAATCATTAATTTTTCTATTTGATTTTGCTACATTACAGAAATTGTTAAAAAGTCAAAAGAATAGATGGGTATTGTATTGCTAGCTAAAAATAAGGTCTAATTAAAGTAATAGGCCGGGTTAAGGTTAAAATTTTAAATTTAAAATAAATTTAGATAACTCATTTAATTAAATAATTTAATTTCAAAATAAAAAATTTTAAACTGATTGAGTGGGCCAAAATCAATGCAAGTCAACTGAATTTGTTGCTGATCAGATTAGAGTTGTAATTTTTGACCCAGTTATCTAAACGGGCTAGATTTAGATCAAAAGATTTTTAACCTATATATTTATAACACAAATTTAAACCTGAACCCGACCTAACCTGTCAAGCCTATAAAAAACACACTACAAAACTAGCTAGCCTTCACAGAGATTTGCCCAAATCCCAGAAATCATGGACTACATTGTCTCAAAATTTTGTAACCTAGCTATTGCCTAATTATTATATTTGTATATATTATATGTTAAGATACTATTAGCATAATCTACAACTAGAACTTCATTAGTGGATTATATTTTTCATATTAAACAAATACTTCCTCACGTTACATAATACTTGCTACATTAACTTTTTTACGTAATCTAATGTACTATTTTGTTCAATTATATGTCGAATTATACATATTTAAAAATTAAAAAATAGTTTATATTATGAAAGTATGCGATTAGAAGATTCAAACAAGATCCCACTTGACTATATTATTACTTCCATGTCGGTCTTGCCTGTAGGTCGTGATGTGCCTTGAGATGGCCGTCTTCTGTCCTCTGCCGGTGGGGAATCTGCCCCCGGGTCGTCGCTTTGCTGCGTCTAGCCCGTATTAGCCGCAATATATAAAATAAGCTTAAACGATGAATAGTGCCTAAAAACAAAATGTAGCAAGTCAGAACGGAGGAAGTATTATAGGAATATATATTAAAAATAATTTATATTTTTTTTAATAAAAAAAGGGTTGAAAGCTTGATTCAACTCCACTATGTACAGGAATTAAGAATGTTTGATACAGTAATAATGTGTTTTTTAGAGCTTAAGTTAGCTATAAACAATATAGATTAGTGGGAGGGACTAGGGGGATTCATTGTTTGATACTCTACATTATCACAAGCACATGGATAAAGTATCTAGCTAGGAATTATATAGTCTTATCAACCTAAATAGAAATTAAATAGTAGATATCATATACTATTCATTAATTAAAAAAAATTATAAAATATTAACTCATCATCAAAACTATATATAAAATGAATTTAATAACAATTACTTCCTCCGTTCTATACTACTCGCTACATTTCTATGGTAGCACTATTCATTTTCGATATTATTTCGGTAATTTTGACTCATGCATAAAAAATAATATATTCATATGGAATCTTGTTTTATTAAAATTACAATATACCAAAATCATATCGAGAATATATATATATATATATATATATATATATATATATATATATATATATATATATATATATATATATATATATATATATATATATATATATATATATATATATATATATATTCCGCTTATACAAGTACTATGGTCAGGGTCTAGGAAGGGAAGAAGTGCGGTAACCAGTGTCGTTCCTGGCAATGTATGGGCCCTAAGCAAACTGTAAGAATAAGGCCCTCTGATGGAAAAATAATAAAGATGGCCCTATATATTATAAATAGCATTGAAATTGTAGACGTATCATATAATTCTTAAATGATAAAAGAACTATTCATAAATTGCAAATTTTCAAATGTGTACTTTTATTAACTAGCATTTTCTAAATAAGGCCCTTTCTGACTCTGGGCCCTAGGCAAGTGCCTACTTTGCCTATGGTTAGGAACGGCCCTGGCGGTAACCCATACCCATAAAGGAGGATGTGGACAAAGAGTCCTCTGACTCGAGATTGATCCACAGAATGATAGGTTCCTGCAACAAATTAGAGAAGGGTTAGTGAAACTTAAACTGTCAGCTTGTATCTTACTATAAAAGTTTGGCCCTGAAACATAATACATTGAAATTCTATAGATTGAGATGAATTAACAAGATCCTATTTGTTTAAGCGTTGTTTTTTAAAATTAATATTTTAATATAGAAAATTTTTTAGAAATAGAGTATGTATTATGGATTATGGATACGTAGAAAAGTGCATATAAGAAGCCCAATATATTTTCCACGATTTATATATGAGTCTTAGCATTTTCTGTGGGCGGTAATAGTGACACTTATTAAGTTTCCTTTGCCCTTAGGAAAGGGGCAAATTAATCAAACTTTACTAGTTAGTACTTAGTATACCTAATTGTGTACATCTAAATATGGAGTTTTTAAGTTTGATAGGTACTTTAAATATTATGAATTGATTCTAATACAAATATCATCTTAAAGTGTATTTGATTAAACTCACCACTACTTTACTTTAGAGTAAGTTTAAGGAAATATTGTCCAAAAAAAATCCAGTCACAACACCTCTTTTCAGATTTTAACCGGCTACTATAGGTACCTACTAGTCGGTACACTTACTTTTTACCCCTATTGCTTTTTTGTACTCCTCTTTGGTGGTAGATATCTATTGTCAGAGTATATAACATATTCTGGGGCCTCAACCATCAGCTTAAGCTTTTGGTTGAGTTGGTTCCTTGACATCTATAGCAGTTAAAATGTGAAAAGAGATCATGTTGTCAGCAAATAATATACAAAGGTTACATTATTTAGAAATAATCAATAATATGGATTATTCACAGTAGATGGACAATAGGTGAGATTATTGTGGACAATTTTTCCTAAATTCAATTATTTTTGCAGCACCAATCTTTAATTACTTAAAATAAATTCAGGGTTTAATTTAATAAAGAGTCACTTATATTCGAAAAAAGCATACATGATTTTTTAATTACAAAAATAAAATGTCAAACCATAAGTTGCATTAATCACATGAAAATAGTTTTATTTGTAATAAAATACACTTTCTTTATATCATCTCAAAAAAAACACACCTATTCTTTATAATTTTTATGAGCCTTTATTTAGTGTATTTATGATTTCAATGAGTTAGGTACACAACATACCCAAAATCTACTTTTTGTAAAGAAAAATGCATGAATTATCAAATAAATTTATACATTAAGTTGAGTTCTTGTAAAGCTTTATAAAAAAGAAAAACATCATATATACTTAATGAAAAGGAAAAAAAAAAAAAATCATAGTTAATGGGTAAAAAATGATGGTGTACAATACTTTTGATGTATGATGAAGTCCATGCTTAAGTATCATGTTACTTGCCATTCAAAGAAAACTAAAATCACATTAAAGTGTGAGCCAAATTAATGATGATGAAGCAATGAGGATGCTTTCATGTGATAGGGTGAAAAAAAAAAGGAAAAGGAAATTAAAAACAAACACTTGTGAGATTCATATTTATGCTTACACATGTTGAACTAGGCTCAAGAACTAATCACATGGTTTAATTATTTCTCATCTTTTTATTAATCAAATTAAAATGGTCTATTTTTATTATTTATTTATACTTATTAGGGATGCTTATATTTTTATAGGTAGGAATGGAAATTGGATATGATGGGACAAATTAAAAGATAAAAAGATGCTCTTCTCCACTTTAGAAAATCCTAAACAATAACAGTTATTTGCAAATAATCATAAAAAGACAAAATATATAATATTATATAATAAACAATATAAGAAAAAATTAAAATAAAATCCCAAAAGACCTTCTATAGAATGGGGACACATATAGATAATTTACTACTTTCATAAATAATTGTTATTTACATATATATATATATATATATATATATATATATATATATATATATATATATATATATATATATATATATATATATATATATATATATATATATATATATATATATATATATATATATATATATATATATATATATATATATATATATATATATATATATATATATATATATATATATATATATCTTTTTTTAAATTTACTTTTTTGATTTATATGGAAGTCTTTTCAAAAATATCATATCAAATCCATAGTTATTGCTTTAAGGGGCATATGACACCATGAATGCAATCAAGGCATACTACTAGAAGGCCCCATGTCATCGTGATATTAAAAGAGTGAAACACTTTGAATGAAAATAAAATTATTATTATTATATTTGAGAGTATTGATGAATTAAATAGTAAATTAATTAGATATTTGAGAGCATAAAAATGATTTAAAGCAAATTATAAAGACAAAAATCAACACTTATGGTTAAAAGCGTCAAAATGGGGAATTAAATGGAAATTGACAAGATTTTAACGAAAAATGCTACGACAGTTTGATAAGGCATAACTGGATCTGGATGTTATCATGTGGAATTTTTTTATTTAAAAAGTAAATAATTGAGGATAAATGAAAAGGATAATTAATTGCGTGGATGAAATTAAGAGATAGTTAAATACAAATAGTATAGATTACTGTCCTAAGCTTTAAATGATACAAAATGAATTGAAAGACTGAAATCAAATGATGCTAAAAAAATGGATCATAAGGAGAGTGAATGAGAAAAATTAACTATTGAGCTTATATAAATCTTAAAAGACGATTCAAATTCTCTCAGTTAAAGAGCAATTATCACTTATCAGTGTTCAAAGACAAATCCTATAAAAAATTGAAAAAAAGGCTTTTAAAGAAATCAAAAGATCATAGCATTTAAAGTTGAATCGTCCTTTGCCTTTTACCACCCAAATTGTATCTTTGGCTACTCTTTCACATGTTGGGTCGAATCCTTTCACGTAAAATTTCTAGGTTTTGAATCAACTCAAAAATTTGCTCTAATTTAAGTTGGTTTTCATATTCTAATTTGTGATTAATAACATATTATGAGGCTTCAACCATCAGTTTAATCTTTTGGTTGAGTTGATTCCTTAACATGGTATCAGAAGCCAATGTAACAAGAGGTCATGGGTTCAAATCTCAACCATCCCTCATTTAAGTGGAATATTTAGCACCAGGTATGAGGAGAGCCGGTGTTGTATCCACACTTCTAGCCCAAATGGCTCTCGTGTGAGGGGGCGTGTTAGAGTATATGACATAGTTCTTTGAACAATAAGACCAAAATTTAAATTGTATATATAAAAATAGTTAAAAAATGTGTAGATGGGAATATGTTTAAATATTACACGAAGTTCCCACAAGTAAAATTCACGAGAATCAAGAAAAATATAATTTTTTTAGATAGTGAATATATTATTTTATTAAATAATAAATTTGATGGAGAAAAAGTGGATGCAATAAACATTAAAAAAATATTAAAAGAAAGTTAATAGAAAAAATATGGAGACCACAACAAATTAAAAAATGTGATTATAAAGTTAGTGAAAAACATATGAGAACCATAAGGAATATAAAATGTTAAATAAATTTAGTGGAAGATAGTGGGTACCATAAGCACTATAAAAATATTAAAATGAGTATGAACAACGTTATTTGTCTAAAATTTTTGATATAAATAGAAAAATTCCTTATGGAACAATAACAAAATTTTAGATATGATAATCCAAAATAAGAAATATATACAAAATCAAAAAGATAATAAACTATAATAAGAGCATATACAAAATCAAAGAGATACGAATCTATAATAAGATATATATACAAAATCAAAAGTGATAATAATCTTAATTCATATATACAAAATCAAAGAAAATAAATATAAAATAAAAAATGGTTTTTCTAACTAAGTGCATAGGTTTAGATTTAAAAAATTGATAAATATAAGTTATTGAAATCTAATACTTCATGTAATATTTTTTGTTATGCAATAAATTTTTTAATAAAATTTAAATTAAATTACTTATTTTGTAATTTAAACCTTCATATTAGGCACATAGATTAGAGATCAAATAAGAAATATATAAAAAAAAAGAAATAATATCCTGAAATAAGAAATATATATACATAATCAAAGAATAATATTTTTCAAAAATAAGGGGAATCATGAATTGGTCTAATCATTAAAGATTTTTCTTCTCATCCTTATAATACCAGTTTGCTTATCACTACTTATAAAAATGATTAATTTCCTCACATTCCTTATTTGTAATCAATATTCAACCTTGCATCAATCAAAAATCATAATCTAAAATTTTAAAAAATACACACAAAATTGAATTTTAGTATAGTAAAATTCATCTGCTTGATTAAACTTGCTACACTTTTCTTTTTTAACCGTTCTAAATTACTTGTTAAATTACTATTTTTGCAAATATAACAATATTATTAATATCTATCTTACCTCTATTTTTTTTCTACTTCATACATCATTATCTTTACATATATCTCTTTAAGGGGCTATTATGATCTTTTAATCACAAAAACATCAATTTCTTAATGCTATGTTGGGAAAATATGATTTTATTTGAAAAGTTGAAATTGGCTTAAATTTATTGTTTGACAAATTAAATATTTTCAAATTTAATTTGGATCAAATTCCACCATTGTTTTTAAAGTAGTTAAAGTTGAGAATTTGAGAATAACCACTCAAACCTTTTCATTCTCAAATTCTTCTTTTATGATTTCATAATTGAAATCCATAATTTGAAATAAAATATTTGTTCTCAAACACTACATAAGGGGGTTTTTGGTAAAATAGCTTGTTATGAAATTTTAGCTTATCTTAATCTAAACATATATTCTTACTTTAGACCATCTATACAATAGACATCTCAAGTTTTGGGGTTGACCCAATTTATAAATTAAAAAAAAGCTAATTTGTGGTTTTTTAAGTTAAAAGGAAGATATGGGTTGGAATCTTGAGAGACGTCTATACTATAGACGGTCTCTTAAGAGAGGACCTGTAATCTAAATAGAAGGTTTGCTAGTCAGAAATCCAATGCTAGTTGGTAAATTAGCTGATTGAAACAACTTATATTATGAATAAACTGTTTTTGAACAAACTAAGCAGCTAGTCAAACAAATCAATAAATCAGCTAATTAAATCAATCAATGTAACCAGCTACCAAAAATCAGCTATCAGTTTTTCACCAAACAACCTCTAATTCTTTACATAACCCTCATACAACGAGTAAAACATAACTGAAAAAAAGTGAAGTATTTCCTCCGTTCCATAATACTTTCTACCGGTGCTAACACTTTCCCACACAATATATCACACTCAGTAGTAAGTATTATGGAACAGAGAAATTATAATTTTCTCTCTCATCTATAAATGACATAGAGTGGACCCACCCTAATCCATTTAATTTCACCAACACATTAACTCAGCCACCCGTGTGCTCACACTCCCCCATTCCCCACCTCTATTCCCTTCACTCCATCCCCTTTATATTCTTCCTCCTTTTTTAACACTCCCCCTTAATCTTTCCCCTTTTCCATTCCTTCCCATTCCTTTCCATTCCAATCAAAAATGGACATCTTCCTAATCACCCTTACCCTTTCCTTAACCCTCCTATCCCTCCTCCTCCGCCGTATCCGCCGCCCCAACTCCCTCCCACCGGGCCAAACGGGCCTTCCCTTAATAGGTGAAACTCTACAACTAATATCCGCCTACAAAACCGAAAACCCGGAACCGTTTATCGACGAACGGGTCAGGAAATTCGGACCCGTATTTATGACCCATGTATTTGGGGAAGCAACCATATTTAGTGTGGATCCGGATGTGAATAGATTTATATTACAAAATGAAGGGAAATTATTTGAGTGTAGTTACCCGGGTTCGATCTCGAATCTATTGGGAAAATACTCTTTACTTTTAATGAAAGGAAATTTACATAAAAAAATGCATTCTCTTACTATGAGTTTTGCTAATTCCGCTATTATTCGTGATCATCTTTTGCTTCATATTGATCGTTTGATAAGGTTTTATATGGATTCTTGGTCTTCTAAAGTTTTGCTTATGGAAGAGGCTAAAAAGGTAATTTTTTATCTTTAATTTTTTTTCATTGATTTCGTCTAGTGGTTCAAGGTTCGAGTAATCACAAATTCTTATGAGAGACTGTCTCTTTGAAAGACTATTTTTAATTGGGTTGGCCCATTAGAGTAGACAATAAGCTTTAATGGATTGGGCCTGAGAGACGTCTTTATTTTATAGTGATTAGAGTTTGATTTTCATTAATTAATTAATTAATTAATTATGGATTAGCAAATTCTTAGATGAGACGGGTTGATGGTGAAATTATCTCTATTGGGCTGATTTATAAATATTTAGTGTTTAAAATGATCACTTTATTTGAGTGATGAATTAGAAAATTGAGTTTAATGTGTATAAGTTCGTCTTATGGTGGGACTGTTTCATATAAAAGGAGTTGAAAGAATTTTTTTCCCTAGATTTTATAGATTACCATGATTGAGCTTTGGAAGTATTAAGTTTTAATTTTTTTAAAGAGTTTTGTTTTTGTTATTTAAATAAATAAATATGGGTTTTTTTTTTATTTGTTAATAAATGTTTTGTAGGTAATTAAGTATATTATAAGAATTAATCATTATTGTATGAAGAATTGAGATGTAAGTGAGATTAAAAGATTAACTTACAAGAGAAATGATTAATTTTTATTCAATTTTTTTGAAATGATTTTTATTCATTTTTAAGTATTTCTTTTGGGTCTTAATTCTTAGACTTTAAGTTTGACTTAAAAATAAGTTTGACCTTTTTTGTGGGGTGATTAGTTAAAGTTAGGGACAAGAACTAAGGAATAGTCATAGTAATCAATGACAAAAAAGTTGAAAATAGTAAAGATTTTTTTTATTATAGGGTAGGCTGAGAAAAAGAAAACGATAAGTATTTGAAAAAAGATTAATTCTCATTTGCGATATTTAACTCTTAAAAAGAGAATTAAAATAAAAATTCACTAATATTTGTTTTATAACTTTTAAAACTATTAAAGTGGGGACTTTTCACTCGTGAAAAGAAACATGACTTGATTAGAAAACTCTTAATTATTTTTTAAATTTTATTTTCTTTATCATGTTTTAATATTTGTAGTAATTTGTCCTTTTTTTTTACTATTTTTATTACATGAAAAAGATTAATAAACTAAGTACTATTCAATTGTAATGGTATGGGACTACCAATTTTACAAGTACGTTGCAATAAATTGGACCACATATTAAAATATGACTGTCCCTCTCGTTCGAGCCATTTTAATTTAACTTATACGACTGACTTAACATCATTATATTATCTATTTAAAAAATAAATAACATGATATTATTTTTTAATTTTTTCAATTCAAAAATTATTATTCACGGATATTTTTCGATTACACAAAACTTGTAAATGTGGTTAATATGATGAAGTAGAAAATCTCGTAGATAATTAGGTCATGATCACGTAATTAACAAGATAAAATTAAAATAATTTTTTAGTGAGTATAATGAATTTTAAATATAGTAGAGTACATTTAAAAAAAGTAAAAGGAAGAAAAATCATTGTGATTTCCGGCAACAATAAGTAGAGGCACATTTTTGATGATCTGTATATTCTCTCCATCTTTCTTTTTAGCTTAAGTATTTTCTATGTATTTAAATGTATATATAATATTAATAATATTTTAGCTCTTTACATTATTTATTATGTTGCAATAAAGTTAAGTATATAAAAGTTGGTTCGCTAATTAAAATATTTCCTCATGTTTTTTCCCATTTGAATCTAAACACCTTTTTACCGTTCAATACGTTTGTCGAATTTTTATATTTAGAGTTGTCAAAGACAAAAAATTATAAAAGTTTGATATAATGAAAATATGCAATGGAATGAATTAAACAAGATTATACATGACAATATTTTTTTTCTCGTATAATAGCTACAATATAAAAAATACCATAAATAACAAACAGGGTAAAAGTTGGTTTGGGTACAAGTATAAAACGAAGGTTGTATATATGTATATATATAGCATAAATAGTTAACTCAACCAAATGATGTCGATAATTTTAAAAAATATACGTATGATTCAACTGAGTCGATATTATCACATATCAAAGCTTATACCAACTTGACCAACATATATATTAGCGTTTTTACTTTTTAGCTATATGGATGTATTTGTCAGTTGATATCATTGACTGAATATAGATTCGTCCCTGATCGTATAAATGTATTTAATCGAGAGTCATGTGTTATCCTACTGATTGAGGTTCGATTCTCACTATCTACAGTTAACGTGGAGTCAAATAAAAAAAATGTATTTAATTTAAGTATTTTATTTAGAAGAAAAAGTAAAAATTGTGATAAATGTGAATGCAGATAACATTTGCATTAACAATGAAGCAGCTATTGAGCTTTGATCCTTGTGAATGGACAGAGAGTCTTAGAAAAGAATATTTACTCGTTATTGATGGCTTCTTTAGTATTCCTCTGCCTTTCTTCTCAACTACATATACTCGGGCTATTAAGGTAATTTCACTTTTTTATTTTTATTTTCTTAATCACTTCGTTAATTCGTATTTTGATGTCGCTTTTTGAATTTGCTACACTATATCGTAAAAAGTTTTGATTTGATTTGATTATTTGTGTAATGTGGCAAAACCAAAGGGACATAAAAGTAGCATTTTTTTCCTTTAAGGGTATTTTCTCTCGTATTTATGTACTAAATCAAATAGTGATTAAAGATCTTTCTTATATAAATTGAAAAATATAGGGAGATTTCACGTGTTAACCCTGAATTAAGATTTTTTCATGTGGTAGAAATATCTTTTTTTTAATTCGCTTGGTGATCTCGAGTTTTCAACTTTTCCATGTGATAGATAAAATGTTCATTTTTTTCTAAATTAAGTACTTATTTCAAACAATTTCTAAAAAAACGTGCTCCAAAAAGGTATTACAATTTGCAACTTTTATTATATAAAAAAAATCGATTATAATGGATAATAGTAATGTAAATTTAACAAAAACCAACCTTTTGCTTATCAAGTTAAAAAAACTTAAAAGATTATGCAAAAACATACATATTATTGTTTTGTTTATAAAAATATAAACTAAGTCCATCAATCATTTTATTTACAAAAAAGCAAAAAATTAAATTTTTGATGATTTTTAGACTTATCTTTTTAGTTATTAGGAAATGATAGTCCTAGTAGTGGAGGAAGCAAAATGATAATATTAGAAACATAGAGAGGAAACATATTGGACATAGAAAGGAACATGAATGGGGCCTATCTCATGTATGGATCACCATCTTCCTATTTAGACTATTTGGGGAAAAGTGACCCAACTTTCCTATGAACATGTATTTTGTGAATACAAACAACTTTTTCTTTACTCATCTTCCTATTTCATTATTGCATTCAGTGTTACATGATTCACTGTATTCTCGGGAATCGTAAAAAGTAGAATATGATCGATTTTGAGATATTTTTGTGCTGTTTTGAGCGAATCGCAAAATGAAAAGGCGAAGGCGAATTGTCAAGGAACCAACTCAACCAGAAGTTTAAGCTGATGGTTGAGGTCCTAGAATATGTTATATACTCTAACACGCCTCTTCACACGAGAGCCCTTTGAGCTAGAAGTGTGGATGCAACACAGACTCTCATCATACCTGGTGCTAAATATTCCACTTAAATGATGGGTGGTGGAGATTCGAACCCGTGACCTCTTGTCACGTTGGCTTCTGATACCATGTCAAGGAACCAACTCAACCAAAAGCTTAAGCTGATAGTTTAGGTCCTAGAATATGTTATATACTCTAACACGAATAAACTAGCGAATTATGTAAACATTGGTTGCACCTTGTTACATACATCAATATTTTGCCATTACTCCTTCGTCTATTATATTGAATTTGTCTAATTTCTATTTATAAACATAACTTACTCTAGGAAGCTTTTTGTTTAAGTTGATTATATTATATATAGTTGGAATTAAGTCCGTGAATTTTTTTTTCTTATTAATCGAGTTTTCTATTCGAAATTTTTGGGTTTTATTTGATGATGATCGAACTTTTTTGTTAATGTTCTTAATCATAAAAAAATGTAATTTTTAATAGAAAAATAATTTCGTGTAGTATTTGAAATTTTATTTTTTTATTTGTTCAAGGCTAGGACGAAAGTAGCGGAGGCATTAGGGTTGGTGGTTAGGGAGAGGAGGGAAGCGAAGGGGCTAGGAGAGACAAAGGATGACATGCTAGGGGCAATGCTTGAAGAGGAAGCCGGTGGCGGACTTTCCGATGAGATGATAGTGGATTTTCTAGTGTCCTTACTGGTGGCCGGCTATGAAACCACCTCCACGACGATGACTTTGGCAGTCAAGTACTTAACCGAGACTCCTCTTGCTCTTGCTCAACTAAAGGTAACGTCTTTCTCTTTTACCTATTTTAAAACAATTCAAATTCTTAATCTTATCAGATTAGATTAATTTATTCGAATTGAATACTCATAGTATTCAAAACAAATTATTGATTTTCGAAGCTTGAATATAGACCATATAAACCTAGTCATCATTTGATTCTTTCCAATAAAACCTTAATTATATACTTAAATTAACTAAATCAATTAAACAATTAAAAGTAAGCAAACTCCTCATTTTGTTATGATAATCCACTAATTGCTTAATTAATTTAAGAATATTGAAGCATAATCCTAGTGAATCATGTTAAGGCACATGTAACACAATTAGAAAAGCAAAGATTAGCTTACTTGTATTGCATAATGTCAAGTCTCATCAATCATTATTCATACACAAGCAAACTTTGCAGTCTAATTGGCTCCACTCTTTACGTCTTAACAGATTGCAATGCTAATAATTAAACAAATTATAAAAAATCACTAAGAATTACTAAATTGTGTGGATAAGAACTAAAGAAAATAGTAATACTTTAAAAATAAATATTACAAATTAAATAAACAAATTAAAATAAAAAGTGTGACAACTTTACATAGACAAAAGAATTGATTTCTAATAATACTTGACAATCTTTGTATCCTACTTTAGTTTCTAGGGACATACATAATGGCCCATGCTCAACAACTAACATGTGTCATTATTACATGATTTTCTCTAGAAAGCGATCATTTTTTAACTGTCTTTTTAAAATTGCTACATAACAAGAAATATTAATTCTACATAAACTTTCAGAATACAATTAATATAAGAGTTCTCTTGGCTACTTTGTAAGCTCATTTTTTATGACTCAGCTTTAGCGATCTCCCTTTTACACTACCTTTGGATAACATATTAGAAGAGAAAGGAAAAGAAGGAAAGGAAAAGGAAGGAAAGGAATCGGCTAAAAAGGGAGAGTGCACCTTTTTCGTTTAGTAGAGAACTGGAGGGAAAAGGAAGGAACCAAAATTTGTCCATATTCTTCCTCAAAACTGCTTCTCTTAAAATTTCTCTCATTCATTTTTGTTATCCAAACAAGGAGTCTGAATTCCATCCTTTGAAATTCTTTCCTATTCTTTCCCTATATTTTTCTCTATACAAACACATTGTTATTCTCAAAATGTTTTCTTGTATCTTATCAACATTTTTATAATAAAAGTATTCATTTAATTAAGAAAAAAAATTATTGAAGGAATAGTGAATTAGACTTGAAGAAGTCACTTGCATGAGCTTTTAACTAAGAATTATAGGTCAATCTCATATTTAATTTGTAAATTAATCTCTTAAGACTACATTGTCATTATTCATTAATATTGAAGTTATTGTTCATGAGAGGATTTTGCTTTATGATATTCATATTAGTACTTTGATAAATTCTTATATTTATATTGAAATATTTGGCTAATGACTTTTTTTGTCTTTAAGATAATATTTGGCTTCTATTTTTATAACTCTTAAATAATTTATACTCTAGCTAAAAAATTGAGTTTTAAGCCAAAACAAAAAAATTAATCTCATAATTTTTATTGACTTTTAACGTTTATCAAATCAACCAACAAATACAGCCAACAAATCTTAGTCAAAAGTAATTTGTGCATTTCAACATTAATTAAGTAAGAAAAAGAGGCTTGGGACTTGGCTAGATATAGTAACCTCTTTATACTTAAGGTATTGCCACATTTTCTGTTTTAGTCCATCTTTTTTTATTTTGTTGTATTTTATCTCAGTGAAAATATCTAATAATTTTTCATTTTCATTTACATTTTTTACTCTCATTTAATTTTATCTATACAATTAAAATAATTTCACCATTTTTTATTCATTTTAAAATATATAATAAGTGTGACGATTTCTTAAGGACAGACGGAGTATTAGGTAGGAGTTGTCGTTTAGCTAAATAGGAATGAATACTTGTGGTCTACTAGATACCCACCCACCCACGTGTGGAAGGGCAGTAGTTTGGTACAGATTGCATAGCATTGGGACCAGAATACCATGGCTACTACATTACCTACTCTACTCTCTAGGATTAGTATGTAATACATGAAGATTTTTTTTGGTAATAGAGCTACAAGATCTTGATTTTAAATTTTTTTTAATTTTTATTTTATTTTATTTTACATATTTCAGTTTATTATGTGATTTTTTTTTCGCTGAAATGATGCAAATTGAGTGAAGCGGAAGAATTATTAGAGTCAGAAAATCTTAATAATGACAAAAAACAGATGTATATAGAAACAGCTTTTTTTAGTGAACTTACTTGACTTGGAACGAAGAAGGGTGTGTTAGCCTAATGTTTATGTTGCTTGGACTTTTCTTTTTACGTAAGTATTGGTGTCGATTTTATTGGACCAAAAATATACTCCCTCCGAGTCATTTTAGATGTCCTATTTCCTTATTTGGCAAATTCATATCAATTGTCCCATTTCCTTCTTTTGTCTATCTTATTACCTAAATACCCCCATTATTTTTACTACTCCCAATACCCAACTATCACCCATACCCCATTTTTCCAATTCCCAATACCCCAACTACCACCTTTACAATTAATTTAATCAATTAAGATACCCAACTATTACCTTTTTAATGGACCCCACATCTAAAATAATTCGGAGGGAGTACTTCCTTTCATTCCACTATACTTGCTACATTAGACTTTTTACGCAATATAATATGTTATCATTTATATACTAAATATACACATTTAAAGTATGCGATTAGACGATTCAAACAAGATCTCTATTGATTATATTTTTTTCCTTACACATTAGTCACTTTAAATAAAATAAATTTAAACGATGAATAGTGTTAAAAAGCTTAATATAGCGAATATTTCAGAACAGACAAATTACTTGTTTGTTTGGAATATGGGTTTACAAGTCAAATTAGCATACTAGTTGTTTATTGTTGTTATAGTCCATGTTGATGGTTCAAAGATTCTTGGCCACTTACTAGTCAATTGCAAAGAGGACAAATGCACTCCTAGAGTCCTAGGAGTATAATTTACTATACCTATTTTTCTATTGATTTTTTTCCTTTTTCTTTTGAAACTTTTCATAATTTTCCATATCTAATTTTTATAATTGTCTTAATATAATTAATTAAGCTTATTAAAAATGTTTTAGTAGAGGAGTGTTTAGTAACTACTAATTGATTTTTTTATTGCATTTTATTGCATTTTATTTGGCATTAAACAATGCTTTTTTTTATCGATTAAACAGTCAAATAAAGAGTTTGGTAAATGACTTTCCAGGCAAAATAAAAAAACCACTTTTAATAACTTTTTTCTATTATCTTTTAATCTGTTTAGCATTAGGAGTGTTAAGCAATTGACTTTTTCACGTATTTTATTTGACTTTTAGATTTTGGCATCTTTTATTGATCAAACACTCAAAGAAAGTGTTTAGTAAAAGTATTTTAAATCAAAATAAAAAAAAACTAATCATAATAACTTATTTCCATTATCTTTTAATCTGCTATTTTATCTAAATAAACAGTCAACAATCGAGAGCATTTTATGAAACATCTTTACAATATTTGGCTTATCAACCATATTTAATTAGTCAAATAAACAAACAACTCAACTTAAAAGTTATTTGTCGAACACACCCAAATCCAATATCATTACTTCAATTTGTTGAATACTACTACTCCGATATTTTTGCTAGAGGTGTTCAAAATAGACCCGATACCCGACAGACATCCGAATTTATAACCAAATCCAATTTGACCCGACTTAAAAATGGATCTAC
Organism: Amaranthus palmeri; assembly: GCA_019776075.1. Taxonomy (NCBI): domain Eukaryota; kingdom Viridiplantae; phylum Streptophyta; class Magnoliopsida; order Caryophyllales; family Amaranthaceae; genus Amaranthus; species Amaranthus palmeri. The sequence goes on from JAAKBH010000300.1 coordinate 968,983, forward strand.
AATTATGCAAAAACCAATGTGAACACAAAATCTGATTTTGAACCGACCCGAAATCAACCTAATACCTCAAATGAACGCCTCTAATTTTTTTTTTTTGATTTTTGGTAAAGTACATATTTAAAGTCAAAAATAGGGGTAGGTGTGTAGACTACACAATGAGTATAAATGTAAATGTGGAGTAGTCTTAAAGGATGAATGAATAAAAATGGGAGACAAAAATACAAAAGTGAATGGATTAATTAATGTGTCAACAATGTCAGAATTGAGGTTACACTCATGCAGACTATACTTTGACTCTGTTTTTTTCACTTTGAATCCTTTGCCACTTTTCATAAAGTAAATCTACTTCTTACATTACCTCTTTCTTCCATTTGTTTTGTACACAACCCTACCCTTTTGCTTCTCTATGTGTTACTATGATCATGGGCTTTCTTTGTGTGAAATACGTATCAGAGGTGTTTATTCGGGTTATTGAGTCGATTTCAAATTAAGTGTTTTGGATTGATTTAAAGTTGGGTCTTGTGTTTATATTGATTTTTGTATAATTTTAAATTTGTTTTGAAGTTGGGTAGAGTCGAATTCGGTTATAAGGTTGGGTAAATATGGGGTTGTCAAGTCTTTTTTGAACAATGTTATTAATAGGTGTTGATCATTACATTTTGAATCTTAGTATGTGATAGAGGTGTTCATTCAGGTCATCGGGTTGATTTCGGGTCAGGTGTTTCGGGTCGGTACACATTCGGATTTTGTGTTCACATTGGTTTTTACATAATTGTAGATACATTTTTAAGTCAGGTCAAATCGGATTCGGTAATAAAGTCAGGTGTCTATCGGGTCAGTTTTAAATGCCTCGAGTAAGTCAATATTTTTTGTTGCCTTTTGGTTCATCAACCATCTTTTACCATGAATGAATAGCTAATTAACAACTAATAAACCAAACGTCTTCATTTAAAACGTTGGTATTCATGGACAATCATCGTGATTTATAAATGACCATAAAAACAAAAAATATACAAATAAAATAAGCAAAACACAATAAGGTAAATTACAATTTCCGAAATGTCACTCCATCAAATTGTTTCACATAAGTGTGATTTATTAAGTTGACAAATAACGGTTATCAACCTAGAGTTGCTGGTAAAAAAAACACTTTACTTATGTTGATAGTAAAAAGTGTCAGGAATTGAAAGGCATCTTTTAGGAATTAGCTGTGGTGTTTTTAACCATGGTGATTGTAATTTGTAACTCTGCAATACTGGAACCAATTCTGAATGTCTAGTTACAGCCTAGATGCTACCCTATGCCTATACTCATCTATTCCTTTTTGATACTAGTAAAAAAATTGAATTATTTTTTAAAAAATATATAAATATTTAATACTCCATTCAAACCAATTTAGTTGTTCTATTTGCTGTTGCACGGTTATTAAGGGTGGTGTGGGGTCTATTTAAAAGGTGGTAGTTGGGTTTTTAATTGATTAAATTGATTGTAAATGTGGAAGTTGGTTATTTTAATTGATTAAATTAATTGTAAAGGCGGTAGTTGGATTATTGTAAGTAGTAAACGTATGGGTATTTTGGTCATTATTTGTGTGAACATGAGGTATTGAGGTAAAAAAAATTGATAAAAAAGAAAATTGGGCAATTGATATTAATTTTCCAAACAAGGAAATGAGACAACTAAATTGATTTGAAAGGAGTAACAAATAAAAAAAAGAGAATGAACAATGTCGATAGATTCTGTAAAATCGAAATTAAAAATAAAAATAATGTAAAATAAAAGAGACAACTCGATATCAAAAACGATGTTAAATTTAAAGGATGGAAGAGTATTTCTTGTGCCTTATGGAATTTATTTCGCTTTTTTCGCTTTTCTATCTTATCAGTCATATTAAATTTGTCTTATTTTTAATTTTATAATTATTCACTTTTACTTTATTATACTCATATTTGCTCCTTTGTCTTCTTTTGTCTTCTTCTACATAGTGCATATACTCTCATTTATGACTACCAAATGCTAGGTTATGACTTTTGAGTAAACAATTTCTTTTTGTTACATCAATATTAATAGTGATCCTTTTCTTTTATTTGATGTTATTCAATATTCAATTTAAGATTTTATGGACATTTAATTCATTAAAAATATTATTTAATTCATCCCATCATATAACTTTTTTATATATTTTATAGTCTTTTACTAAATCTATTAATAATTATTAAACTTTAAATAAATGATTAGAAAATAAAAACACAAAAAATGGCTTAATCTTAAAAAAGGACACAATTTGAACCCAAAAATGTTAAAAGTGTTCCAACTAACATTTTGAATTTAAGACTAATTTTAAACTATTTACGATTTTTTTTTTTGATAATGGTGTGACTCTCATTTCTTAACCACTTATTTCTACTTCTTTTTATTTGTTTTTGTCTTATTGTTTGATCTAATTTCTCTCATAAATTTTATCGATAAAATCAATTAGTGCTAAATGATAGAAACAGAAAGAGTATTTCTCCAATTTTTTAATATATATCAAGATTAATTTTGCACATACTTCTATTTTAAGAAATCTTAGTGATAATGGCATATTATATTTATATTTTTTTTTTGTATGTCAAACAGGAAGAACAAGAAAAGATAAGAGCTCAAAAGGGTGAAGATGAGCCGTTGCTATGGACTGATTACAAATCAATGCCATTCACTCAATGTGTATGTCCCTTTATTTTTATATTCATTTTTCACCCAATATTATTATATTCACGAAAATTGAAATGAGACAGCTCTCACGGTGAGACCATATCTATTGCACTGCCCAATATACACTTATTATCTTAAAGTGATCACTTATAAACTTAGAAGTATTCTCCTGAGATACCGTCTTTTTGAGAGACGTCTCCTAGGCCCAATCTATTAAAGCTTACACAAATTCTTACTTGATACCGTCTATACAATAGACGTCTCAAATTTGGGCTTGCCCAATTTATAAATTTAAAAAAAAATCCTAAATAGTGGTTTTGCAAGTTAAAAAGGAGATATGGGCTGGGCTCTTGAGAGGCGTCTATACTATAGACAGTCTCTTAAGAGAGGACCTGCAAAGCTTATTGCCTACATTTACTCTATATTTTTCCTAATGGGCCAACCCAATTAGAGACGGTCTCAAAAGAATTTGTGATGAACTTAAAATGAACGCTAACAGCTTTAAAGTGATCACTCTTTATAGTCTTAAAGTGATAACTTATAAACTTAAAAATGATCACTTACAATCTTAAAGTGATCAATACGAGAAAAAAACTAACTACAAACATGTTTCAAAATGAAACGGTCTCATGAAGATATAATTGTGTTATATTTTGCTACCCTTATTTGTTCCAAACTCATGGTAGAATTTTTGTACAATGTTTATTTACAGGTTGTCAATGAGACATTAAGAGTGGCCAATATTATAGGAGGCATATTTAGACGTACTATTTCAGATGTCCATGTTAATGGTACGTAATTCTCCATCTCAAAATAATTCCTCATTTTTTTTAAAGACTACACTTAAATAAGGAAAATGATATATACAGTCCTAAGGGCTGTATATAAGATGGAATTTTGTATTTTATTTATGTATTTTAATAATATATTCTTTTTGAAAACATAAGAAATTAACTACACTTTGTTAATTTTGCATTTATTTTTTCTTGGGAAGGTAAAATAATTATATAAAATATTAATTATTTTACAATTTTGAGATTAGATTCTTTTGAAAAGTCATATTTATGAGTTGTTGATTCTTATGTATATCATTACCCCTTAAATAATACTAATTGTATATTTTCATTATAAAATTTATTTTAAAATGTTTATTCTATATATTTGAAGATATTATTTAATGTTATGATAACGCAAAGACTAAAAATGTAGTCATTAAAAAAATAATAAGTAGACTGATCTGGTTATTAATTGGGCCAATGATAAGTTAGAAAGCTTTTAAATTTCCTCATATAAGACAGGTCAAGTCTTTTTAACGTAAAACTTAAATATGATCAACTTTCTAACTAGTAAACTTTGGTTTTTCTATATGTCTATGTGAATAGGCTATACAATACCAAAAGGATGGAAAGTTTTCGCGGCGTTTAGAGGTGTACATATGAATGACGAATACTTCAAGGACGCTCGGTCATTCAATCCGTGGAGATGGCAGGTGATTTACTTTCTCAGTCTCTTTAAATTTGCCTTATAAAAAATATGTTTTCGACGTAAATATTTTGTATTGTACATCTAATGGGGGTTTTGTTCTACAGAGTGATACGGTAGTATGCCCTCCTAGTGCATTCACTCCATTTGGTGGAGGTCCAAGGTTGTGCCCTGGCTATGAACTTTCAAGAGTATCAATATCGGTATTCCTACATCATCTTGTAACCAAATATAGGTACAAGCCTTTTTCTTCATTAACGATGTTATTGTTAGACTATATAACATATCCTGAGGCGGCCTTAATCATCAACTTAAGTCTTGGTTGAGTTAGATCATTGAAATGGTATCAGAGCTAACATGACAAGAGGCAATGTGTTTGAATCTCAATCAGTACCCCTCTTTTAAAGTAGTTTGAGGAGAGCATGTGCTGCATCCACACTTCTAACCCAAAGGGCTCTCGTGTGAGATAGGTGTTAGAGTATTGACCATATCATAGGGCCTCAAACATCAACTTTAGTTGTTGGTTGAGTTGGTTCCTTGACAATCAGTAATAGACTTACAATTTTAACAATGTAGGGGGCCTTGACGTTTTTTACTTACGGTAATCAATTCGTATTTTACTGCAGTTGGGAGCCCGCGGAAAAGGATAAGTTGGTGTTCTTTCCGACAACTCGAACGCAAAAACGATATCCAATTTTCGTGCACCGTCGAAATCGAGCCGTGTAAAGAGTTCAAAGGGAGACGAGACGGGAGACGAGAGACGAGTTTAGTATAGGAGCGTTGTAAAAATGATGAAAAAAGATATAAGGAATCGTACATGATCTATTCAAATAAGGCGAAGAAAACAACAAAAGAAATTGTGGTAAAATAGTAAAGAAGAGTTAAAATTGGTTGATTATATCTTTGAGGGTTAAGTTGCTCTTAATTCTTTTGGTAACTATGTCATTAATCATTATAGTAAACAATGTAACTTGCATCATTGTAAATGTTGTATTACCAATTGCTATTAGTTAGGTTTAATCTATTTCTTTTGGTTACTTTTGAGTTATTCTTGTTGGGTCTTTTTACTTTTACCCTCCTCTATTAACCCCACTCTCTTTTGGAAGGTTACTAAATTAGTCTCAATCAAAATGATGAAATCCACTCAGGGTCGGCCCTAGATTTTTAGGGACCTGAGGCGAAAGATGATTTATAAGCTTCTAAAATAGGTTATACATCAAAAGTTCGATTCTTAGCACTAATTGAAAAATAATTTTGGGGGCCCTTGGCGTAGACACGCAAATCACAAATTTGTGCAAGAAATGAGAAACATGAAAAGATGAACCATATATAAAGAAACTCAAAGAGAGAACAGAGGACTCATATATTTATCAAACTCGCTATATTTTATGAGTGGATGTAGCTTAGTTAATAATGTGTTTTCATATGATATTGTTGGTTAAGAGTTTGAAATTTACTGATTTTAAATTTTAGTCCTTATTAATTTATTTATGTATTTTTACTAGTTTAGAAATACATATTTTTCTTATTTATAGGAAATTATTTAGAGTTCTTATCTTTTAATTTGTTAACTAAAAATGTTTTTGAATTAGCTAGAATTCTCTACTGTATATTGATCATATACAGAATACATATTCATCAAATATTGATCATATACAGAAAGTCAGAAAACACAAATAATAAAAAGATAATTTCTAGAAATTTATTTTCTCTCTTTAACACCCTAAATCTTTAATGAACTAAAACATCGAAAACCCCAAAGTTTTGGCATTTGATTATCTCAAATTTAATTAAATTTTAATTGTTGTGAGATACGGTCTTTTTGAGACACAAATTAGATATATGAGTTAAATAGACCAACTAATACAAATTATAGAGAAAATAAAAACATAGGCTTCTTATATTGAGGTCATCTATTTGAAAGACGATCTCACAAGAGTAACTGTGTTTTCTTACTTGATACACAAAGTAATATTGAGGCCCATATTTTAAGTGTTAAAAGGGAAATGTTTGGGACTTATTTGTGTTATTTGTGAAGTATTGGATTTATAAGGTTGGGCCAATACTTGAGTACTTGAGTCCTTGACCCATCTCAACGAGCCCACTTATCTTTTTAATTCATGCCACTATGACTTGACGAAAATGTAAGATTTTATTTGGCCCGTCTTATGTGACACCGTCTCACGGTGACACTAACTTAAAACAGTAAGTCTCATGGGAGACGGTCTATTCTATAGACGGAATTCATGAAGCCCAGTCCAAAATATAACATAGTATATTTGGGGTTATAATAAATTATTTGGGGTTATAATAACTTATATTTGGGGTTATAGAATAGTATATTCGAGGTTATAATACCTTACATTTAGGATTATAACATAATATAATTGATATTATAATAAAAAAAAATCAATTAAGGGAAATGGGTTGGCCCAATTTTGTATAGACCGTCTCTTGTGAGATTTTGTGAACTTAAAATAAGAAGTCCACAAGTTGAAAATTTTTATTATTGGGCTATTTAACTTAAGTATAAGACATGTCTCACAATGAGATCGTTTCATACAACGATTTGTGAATTTTAATTGATTACAAGGTAAATTGAATTAGGAAAAAAGTGATTTAGAATCGAATTTAAAACTTTTTCTTGTAAATTGATACTTGCCCTCAAATAGAAATAAAATTCGATTCTCGGAAAGTGTAATATTAATCTCACAAGCACTTAATTCCAATATATTATTATTGGATGAATATAGTGAAGAGTGAAGACATGAATACGATGACAACAAAGAACTCTTAACATCATACACAACTACTCCAATAATTTAAATTTATCCAAAAATTAGTTAAATGAGTCAAGTCAAGCTGGCTAATGGGTATGGCACCAAACCAACCCGTTTTTGTTAATATCCCCAAACCGTTACACAACTCTAAAAATTTTAAATAAATATTTTTTATGATCATAATTTCATACCATAAAAATTAAATAATAATGATAAATTTCATAGAAAATTTACGATACAAATCATTTTTATTGCTATCATCAAGTACTAACTCCAAAATCCATATCTTCATAGGTTTTAGCCTAATGAAAGATTTTATTATGTACTTTAATTATTATTATGTACTTTAATTATTATTATTATGTACAATAACACAAGCAACATGAAATGTTTACAAACATGCAACAATTACACCCCTTTAGAGGGCCAACAAAATTGATTGAGTAAGCTAGCCTTTGGCATGCCTACTCATATTACATGGAGTATAATATAATACATAATAATTCTCATCCTTAACCATAATATAACCTAAAAGGCTAAAACCCATCCCACCCATAAAAAAAAAAGAAATAAAAAACTATACATGTTTTGGGATAATCTCATCTCCTTAGTGATAAGATTGCTACCTTATGAATAGTTTGTGACGTCGTCTTTAAGCATTATATACGATTTTAGCAGCAATATTTCATTTACCCAATGTCGTTAGAGGTGTCGATAAGATTTGAAAACGAAAATATCTATCTTTATCTTCATACTTGATTCTCCTATGTTGTTATGGATATGTTTCATACGAGATCAACTTGGAGCTTCCTGCCATTAGGAAATTAAAATATATAGGTCAGCTATACTTAAATAAATAGTAGGTACATTGAATTATCTTGCAATTGGATTGGTAAAGAGACAAAACAAGGTGACATGGCATGTTTCAAATAGGAAAGATCTCACTGTAAGACACCTTAATATGGATTAAATAGTCTAATTAATACAAATAATGAGAATGATTTAGGTTATCAGATCGATTATGGATCAACAGGTCGATTTCGAATTATATTTATAATCACTTTAAAATTGAATCTTGTGTCCATGTTGATTTTTACATAATTGTTAGTCTATTTTTCATGTCAAATCAAGCCGATTTCGGTTATATAGTCAGGTAACTGTCGGATCATCTAGTTTGTTTTGAACAATTCTACATGAGAATGAATTCCCACTTTGAAATCGTTGACGGTCTCTCCATAAGTAGTAGTATAATAAATGATCTATTAGAGCTTGAAAAAAAATATTACCTGTAAAATTTGTAAGATCCATATTTTTTATGAATTTTGTGCATAAAAATCTTCTCTAATGTTTCAAGTTTGTGCATGTTTTCCTTTCTTCTTGTATTATCTTATCATATCTTGAAAATCCCTTCTTATAGGCTGAATGAACCTACATAATACACAATTTAATAATTAGATATAATAATTAGAACTCAATTAAAAAAAATTTAAAAACATGAGTGATATACTAAAACACTATATAAATAAAAATAATTTAATTAAATTAATTGTAGGTGATGTAGAATTGTAGATCCTTAGGGTGGAAGGAAAAAAGTTTTGATAAGTATGGCAATTTAGATCGTCAACATGCTTATTTGTCTTCTTAGTAAAATCCCTCTATCGACAATGATAAATACACAATTCACACATAAAAAACTCAAAGAAATACAGAAAGTATCATTTAGATTTTTTATCATATTCTAGCATGTCATACACGGAAAATGCATAATTTGAAAGTCTCAATTCAAATACGACCCACAATTACATATGTGAGTATGGTGTTAGACATATGCTAAATTGTCAACACAACTCGTTATCATCTCTATAAATAGCGACTTAAAATTCAAATCTACAACTTCAACCATAACCATGGAATTAAACCCATTTCCTCCTAAAGTTATTGAACTATTCAAGGGACCCAAAGTCTCAATCCAAATACGACCCACAATTACATATGTGTGTATAGTGTTAGACATATGCTAAATTGTCAACACAACTCATTATCATCTCTATAAATAGAGACTTAAAATTCAAATCTAAAACTTCAACCATAACTATGGAATTAAACCCATTTCCACCTAAAGTTTGTATTTCAATTGAACTATTCAAGGGACCCAAAACAAGTTGGAAAGTTCTATAAAATAAAGAAATACTCAACTAATTATCTAGTCATAGAAGCAAGGGTGTCATTTGTCAATTATAGATGATGATGATTGCGACTAAGAAAGGATTCATATGCCTGATTAAAGGAGAACCTAATAGAAAATTTGGCCTTTATTCATTGTCGAAAGGACATCACATCACTTTATACAACTCACCCAACAATCTTCCTCTAATCTATCATCATTCAATCGTCACTTAAGTGTAATAGCTTTATCTTAATAATGCATATACATCTGTATCATCTTTTCTTTTTCTTGGGCTAAGGTAGGCTGAAGAGAGCGGAAGAATAAAGAGGGAGTGGCGAAAATCGAACTCAAGTCGGCTTCTAAAAAAGTGGTATGGAGATGAGCAACGAGAATCACACTCAGATTTCTTCTGGAAAAGTGATAATTGCATCAATTAAGACAAGACCCATTTTTAATTTCTTTTATTATAGGATAATTTGAGCATCACTTGCACAATAAAAAAAATCATTGAGTGTTTCAAACCATACAAGAGTTATACATACTTCTTAATTTTACTTATTTTCATAGATTGCCATTTAAAGAGTTCTAAGGCTTAAAAAGTTGATGCATCAAAACAAGTGGGACAAAAAAAGCAAGTGGTAGTTGCTTTTTTTTTTCCATATACATATATCTACTTATATATAAAGTCAATTTTCTCATATTTTTTACAAAGTTTTGGCGTATATAACATATCTTAGACTTTAATAACAGTTTAATCGAAAAGTATATTACTCACAAAGTGAAACAATCACTTATAAATTTTAAACAGAATAAGTATACAGATTTTTGCTACTTTCTTTTTCCCTTAGTACTATTTTCTAGCTCGTTTTCAATATGAACCAACTTTTTTTTTCAACCCCTCTAGTATGAGAGCGTCTCACCGTAAGACGAGTTCAAGCAAAAAGCCCATTGTGCTAAAAGTTTCTATTATTGGTCTTTTTAACCCAAGTACGAGGCACGTCTGATGGTGAGACCGTCTCATACAAGAATTATGTTTTTATTTTAATTTGTCTATTAATTTTACACTTTTTTCTTTTTTGGCAATAGTCTGGGCTCATTATTCTTCTTTAATACTATTTACATATTTATCTTTTCTAATCTTAACCACTTGTTCCTTTTATTTTCTTATTTTTGTCTTAATTTTGCTTCTCAATTTTCATTTCTCCTAATCTTACTCAAAATAAAATTAGTACTATTCTAACTTCTAAGAGGGACAATGTTTACAGGTGGGATCCAAGACAAAGCTTACTCAAATATCCTACTATTATGTCTTCATCAATGGATAAGTTGGCCCTACACTTTGCATATTCTGTAGACCATAGAGGTTTCTTGCTTTTTTATCTTGATTTACAATAATATACTATTTGATGTGGATATCAACGAACCAAATCCAACCAATTCCTAAAGTTTTATTGATCTTGTTACACATCATATTTAGGTTGATGTTGTCACACTTTGGATTGATGATGACCATTCCATAAGAAAATTATGAAATTAGCAAATCATTTTAATCTAGAACTATCTAATTTAGATTATATTTTTCTCTCATTTTGTCTTAAAGTATTTGGTCTATATCACATTTTATTTAGAAAACACGTATTGTGAATTTGAATTAAACTTATTATTTAGATAAAGATATTTTCTAAATTTTATCGTATCTATAATTTATTCCTATTAAATAAGTTGCAACTTGGGCTATTTTAAATAAGAAAAAAATGTTTATGTAAGTACTTTTGAGTCTAGCTAGTGCTTGAGTACTTGCGCAAGTGTCCTTAGTTTACTACTCCCAATTAAGGACCATCATTCTAATCACTACACAAGTGACTCCACACTCAAAAGTCTAGGAGGGAAGGGACCATAACACAACAAATGTAATTAACTAAAGTGAATGTGAATAAAACATTTTATAATTAAAAAAATCATATTATAAGCAAAAAAAAATTCATCATTTTATCTTTATATGTGTACATGACCAAGTCAACAATCACTTATTATTTTTTTCTATAATATTATATAATTTAATATTAATAAAATTTTTAATCAAATAACTCAGACTACACTAATCTAAACATGTCAGAGTCTAAATTTCAGTTTGAAAATGTTTTGGACCAAAAGGCATTAATATTGAGTCATGGACTCATGGTAGACTGGTAGATTTTGACTGTATTATATTGTTGAATTTCTCTGCTCTTTCCTGTAAAGAGTTGTCAATTTAAAGGTAAGACTTCTTCCTGTCGCTTATTGGCTACTGCCAAAATTAGTGGATCTTTGCCACAATTAAAGAATTACTCTACACAGAGATTAATAAATTAAATACTCCTATAATCAGTTAAAGACTAAAGTATTAAAATATTTAAAAATAATTAAAATAGAATATAGAAATTGAAGTGAAACGGTTATATTCAAACATTTTGGATATACTAATATGAAAAATGGAGCAAATTCAATAGAATTTAAAATTACTCAACAAATTGAGCAGCCATTCTTGTCCGTAAAGAAAATATCAGCAATCCTGATTTGATTTTATTTAAATAATTATTAAAATATTGAGTATGAATTTGTTAATTAATTAATTAATTAATCAATCAATCTTGGGTGTATAAATAATTTTCGTCAACTTTGAACAACATGCAATATAATATACTCCTACTCTACCAAGTTAGAGATAATCCATTAATCATGCTTAAGGAATCTCATTGATTGACTAATAGCTTTTGTCATGGCTTAGGTTTGTTTGTAACTCTTCAACCATCCTCCTATGATCTTTAGCATTATTAGGCTCTATAGACATATCGTTACACATGATATTTACTGTTAATAGTCGATCAAAAACAACATCATTTTTAAGTGTTATGATTAACAAGGATAAACATTAGTTCATGTGTACATCCAATTCCTCAAATCTCACCCTAAGTGACAGTCACTTAATGACATTAGGGTAATAAAATATTGTTGTATTATAAAAATAAATTTTAAACAAATTAGATCTTATTCAATTGGAGCATTTATCAACGTCCAAATAGGATCTTAAATTCCTCAAATTTCACTAGCTTTTTTTTTTCCTTAACCTACACTGTACTACAATCTTTAGTCTTCTTAGAAGGATAGTCTAACATACCCTCAGTGTTTTCAAATAGGTTTCTGAATTTGATTTTTGATGAAACTAATTTTATAAAGAAATACAGCAAGTGTAGGAACAAAAGGCTAGCTTTAAGTATTACCTTTGAAAAAAGATTCATGTTCACATCTACAATTTTATACTTCGATATAGCAAATCATTCTGCACTTGCGTCTTAAATATATGCTCTATTCTCAGATACTTGCTATATTTCTTTATAAAAGAAATTATACAAAACAAGTATTCAAAAATAATTTTATATTGAAGTATAAATTGTAGATATGAACATGAATCATATTTCAAAAGTAGTACTTAAAAGCTAATTTTGTGTTCCTACACTTTTTTTTCTAAAATTAAACAAGATCATAAATTCCATTCCATTTCATGACTTTGTGAGACTATTATAACTTGTGTAGTATCCCATCTAATTAATGGGTACCTTTGGCTTTGATTCTTTTTACTCTTTCTTTACATACAAAGGCAAGCAACTATAGAGAATAGTGTAAATAGCATATCTTTAGACTCTAATGATTTAGTAACAACTCAAGCCACCTAGCAAATAGAAGCCTAAACCTCACTTTTTAGCTGCCATTTTGAGTTTATCAATATAAAATCCCATGCTAATCCTCTCATCATGTACCAACCAAATAATTATTCTTGTCAATTTTTATAATTTATCTCTAATTTGTTTTCAATAAGACAACTATAAGAATATATCAACGCATCGTAGACTCATGGGTTGATTTAGTGGTTAAAAACTTTGTTGAATAATTCTCTACAGGAAGAATTGAAATCTTCGAATAAAAGATATACTTCTCCGTTCTAAAATGCTTGCTACATTATACTTATTGACACTATTTATCGTATAAGCTCATTATATATATTGCGGTTAACGTGTGAGAAAAGATTATAGTCGAGTGAGATCTTATTTGAATCGTCTAATCGCATACTTTTATAATATTAATATTTTATTATTGAATTACCTAAAAAGTCATATATATATAGCAAGTATAATAAAACAAAAAAGTATAACTATTCAAATTTTGTTATTTCTACTCCCTGTTAGGCTGTTACTCAATATAGAATTCATAAACTCATATGTCCCATGACCTGCCCATGACCCGCTAACTTATAATGTGACCTGCAATCGACTCGACTCACCAATTAAGTTAAAAGACGGAGGGAGTACTTACAGCTTCGATGTCGATCTTGTAAACGAGGAGCTTTTTACGTTCACGACAACTGATCCTATAAGCAACGAACACGTGTCCAACAGCCAAGATGTAAGAACAAACAAAGAGTGCAACTTCAGTGCCTTTACTATATCCTCCTAATCCTTTCTCACCACCATTAGAAGCACCAAACACAAAGGGAGCCTTTAATGAAACAAACACCAATGAAAGGATTGAGCAAATTGTTGCTACCCATAAGTATGGCCCACGTGACAACTTCGGCCCATCACAACAACTGTATACACCTGTACATTTCAACACCAATTTTTGAATTAAAAGTTAAAAAAACTATGATTTTTTATTTAGTTAAGCATCATTATAGAATTAATCATAGTAATTAACTAAAATAAAAATAATCTCTATTTAACCATTTTATTAGTACTATACTAAATTTCAATTTAGGTAAATTCAGCTCTAGTAACCATTTTCCTAATTAGAAAAAAAAGTACTTAAGTAAAAATTAGTTTACAAAATTAGAAATGATTATGGACAAACAATATGAAATTGTTTGTTTAGTAACGTAGACAAACTTTTAAATAATGACACCTTCTAATATCTAAGCAAAAGTGATTAGCTCATATATTTTCCAGTCAATTTGCTCTCATTTTTCATTTTTGTTACGTGTTTAAAGATATTACCACAGTTCCAAAATACTTAAACAATACTATATAATTGTTGATACTATTTATCGTTTAAGCATATAATTTTATATATCACAGCTAATGTATAAGAAAAAATATAATGAAGTAGAATGTTATTATTTGAAACGTAGCAAATATTTTTATAATATTAACTTTTATAATTTTTAATTATGTATAATTTAATACATAAACAATCAAAATAACACCTAAAATTATATAAAAGTCAAATATAATAAGTATAATAGAAAATTATTTATCACAATTTTTGAAATTACAAAAATCTTCCAAAAATTTGTGTTTGCTATGTCATTGGCCGGAGCAGAGGTATGATAACAAAGAGTCATAGGTTCAAAATTTGTCCTCTCTCAAATTTATAATGAAATTTATTCCAATTTATTTTTGGCTCAACTTTGAAGAACCATATCAAAAAATAAAATAATCTAGCAAGTACTAAAAGCAAAAACAATCAGTGAAAAAAATAAATAATCAAGAAAAATAACAAAAAAAAATTTAAAAAAACTTACAGATGATAAGTAGAGAACGAAGGATGGAGATTAACGGAATATCAACAAGAGAATAACGAAAATCGTAATTAGAAAACTGAAAAGAGAGAGATTGAGGAGATAAAAACGGCGAAGAAGCAGATAACAAAGCAGAAGGAAGAATAGTATCAGCAACAGCAAGAAGAACAGGAGCACAGAAGAATAAAAATGAGATTAACATCGTAATTAAGAAGAATATTGTCTTGATTACTCTAATTATTCTTTGTGATTTCTCTTCTTTGATTATTCCCATTTTTTCTGGGTTTTGATTTCTGGGTTTTTTGGGGGGTTTTTTTGGGGATTGGGGTTTATGTACAGAGGAAAAGGAAATTAAATTATAGTGAGAGAATTAGAGGAGAGGAAATAAAAAGAAGAGAGAGGGAGGAATTTAATAGAAGACAAATTTCAGGAAATTTACTTACGCGGACGTTACTCGTCAAACAAACCTCACTTTTAAATTTAAAAGTGGTCTCCTAATGGATCGTCGATGGCAAAGACGATTTTCCTAACAATTCAGCCAAATAATTTTAAATTTAAAAATAAGACTGATGATTAATCAGTTACTTATGTTGCAAAATGTGTTGGCTCATATTTACCCGTCTATACTATAGATGTTTTATAGCAAGAATTTGTGTAACTTTAAAGTTTATCGGGTATTTGGTAAATAGTTGGTAGCTGATAATACTGGTTAGTTTGACCAAATGATCTTATTATCATGTTTGATCATTCGATTTTGAATCAACTTCGTGAGCAGATTGTTCGAAAACAGCTTATTTATAACAATAAATTGTTTCAACCAGCTAATTTACCTACCCAACACTAGTATATATTGGATGGTTGCACCAATACACCACCCAACCCACGATTTATGTCAAAATTAAAATAAGATAAATTTGCTAAATAAACTATTTTGTCAAACACTCTTAATTCTACTTGTATCTAGTCTTGTTTCAATCGTGGAACAACTATTATTTTTGTAAGAAAATATTTGGATTCGATTTTCATTTATACATCTTCCTCCGGCCTACTTGATAAAAGAGCATTCAAAATGAATATATATTCGAATAAAATGTTAGAGAATTTTTTATAATTTAAAACACAGATTTAATATTTTTATAAGTGATTTCATTAAAAAAACTATGATTCTCCATTTCTTTCGATTTAAGTTTGATATAGAATTATATTTTACTTCAATCTTCTTGGCTATTTGCCATTTTAAAATTCCATATTACTTCACTCATATTTATTCTCTTTTTATTATGGAGATACTACCCGACTTAAAAATGGATCTACAATTATGTAAAAACCAATGTGAACACAAAACCCGATGTTGAACCAACCCGAAACACCTGACCCGAAATCAACTTGATGACCCGAATGAACACCTCTACTACCACGTAACTTTGCTACCAAATTACAATGTTTTTCAGCTATAAATAATAATTACTCCTTTTTCATGGTAATACGAAGATTAAAGAGTTGTGTATAATTATTTAAAATGGATAGGTTATATATAAACATATGAGCAAGAACAAATGGAGAAAAAATAAAAATAATTATTCAATATAAAAAAGGGTCAAAATAACTAAGATAAATTAAATTAAAAAATATATTAAATAATTATATGAATTTATCTCACCGTAAAATATATCTTATACATAGTCGGGTCTATGACAAATAGTAGTTGAAGAAACACAACGTAAGGATTGGGATTGTCATTCCTGGCCCATATTTGTATCCCTCACACAAGGCACTACATTTTCCGACCCTTTTCCTTCTCAATTATTTATAGAGGTCGTCTTATTGTGAGACGAGTTTAATTGAGTTAGTTCAAATTAAATTTTTTAAAAATTATTTCTTGTACAAGTGTAAATTTAAGTTTCATTATTTTTTTATTTTTTTACTAATATGCTTTTTGTACATACTCATCTCACGTTAAGACGGTTTCAGAGAACATTTGTTATTTGAATTTCCTTCATGCCTAGTAACGTTAACGACTTCCTTGCTTGTTACTAGTCTAAATAAATACTCATAGCCGTTAGCCAAGTTGACAAAGTCATCATCCTTTCTTTTGGTTCACTATTTCATTTTCATGTGTTTGTTTTTCTATATAGTGGAAATTTCAAACAATTTTCTCATTCTCTTCCTATCAACTTTACTCTTTTATTTCTGTCATCCCACATCGACAAATTGAAAATGGTGTGCACACTTTATAAGCTATTGGAGACATTCTTCCCATTGCCATATGGTTTTGGGAAACAATGAACCTCACCGAGTGTATATGCAAGTCAACGCTCGTAACCCGTGGGTTTGTGGGCCCGAGCCCGCGGGTGTCCCGTGTCCCGTGTCCCCACGAGTGGGCCACGGTGAGATTATGTGACGAATTGTCACGGCCTAATAATTTCAATGGGAGTTAGAGATCCTCAAAATTGATCTGATGGTCTGATATTCACTAGACATTATTATAAATGAAAATTTATAATCATGTAAAAACTAATGTAGAGACAAAATTTGATTTTGAATCGATTCGAAACACCTGACTTGTAATTAATCAATGACTTGAATGAGCACCGCTAGTTGGAGCAAATACGCTTTTATTAGGCATGGTCTTAGAATCTAATCTCACCTAACTCTTCTTTTCCCTCGGTCTACTTTATAATAAAAAAAATTTTTAAAAAACTTTACGCCTATATATTATTGGATCAAGTTTTATCTTCGATTGAAATTTAAAGTCTTATTAATTAAGGAATGTCTTATAAGTTATATGTATTTAATATCCCTTTTTTTTTTTTGAGATAAATTTAATATCCCATTATTATTAATATATGTATTCTATTATAGAAGTACATACTTAGCACGATAATATTGCAACAAATAGAAGTTTTTATTTGAATTTAGAGAAGTTAAATATATTGACTTTCTCATAATTGGGGAAGACCTAATACAAACGTGCTTTACTAAATAAAAACGTGACAATGGAGAGTTAATTCAACACAAAAATATTGAAAAAATTGTTACCAAGTACCAACCAACAACTTTTAATGCATTAATTTACTCATCGATTATCTTATAGGTTTTAAATTTTGATTACGATTTATGTCGAACATTGAATATGATGATGATGTAGTTCGAGGGCAGAGATTTACTTGATAAATATCAAATACAAAATTTTTCTAGAAATTGTAATAGTGGTGAAAAATTCAGTAGGACAGAAGATACTCTCTTAATTCTTGTGTTTGCGCTATATATTACTCAACAGACGGAGGGAGTAATATATTACATGATGTTTACTAGACATGAATTTGATAAAATACATCTGATGATCTAACACTACTCGACCTTGTACGTTATCGAATCTGACTAAGACCTGACTTTAAAAAGATCAAAGACCACATAAACTCCAATTTCAAGCCAAATCAGTAAAACGCATAATCCAAAATCAATCTAATAATCAGAATTAACGCCATTATTCTTACCAATAAAGACTCATTAATTCAAGGAAGGACAACATGGAATGCCAATTTAGACCGTGAGAGTAGGAAGTAACTAACCGTCCCCATGAGATCATGTGATCACATGTAAAATCATTTGACCATTATTTGATATTTGAATACTACTAATCTATTACTCCCCCGTTACATATAAATTGCAATATTGGTAAAATTGATATTATTTATTCATCACTCTTAATTTGTGATTAATTTTCAATTTATAGATTAATTAAAATATATTCAAGTGAAATTTTATTTGATTCGTCTCATTGCAAAGATTATTAATATCAAAAATTTATAATTTTTTATTATGCATAATTAGAGATAATTTTTCTCTTCATATTCTTTTTGTTCGTTCTTTGGTGGTTTGCTGTGTGGGTTTTTTTGGTATGGTTAGGTCTTGGTGTGTTTGGTGTAGTGGTTTTGTGATTTGTATGGTGTGTCGGGTGTTCTTTGTTTTTCCTTTTTGACGTATGGTCCATCCCCATGCTGTTTTGGGTGGCCCGGATCTTGTTTTCCTCTTGTCCAATGGCTTTTTCCCCTCGCGGGGTTTTTTATGCCGGCGGTCTTGTGGTTTCAAGATTCGGTGTTTCTTCTTTTTTTCTGTTCTAATATACATATTCCTACTTTCCGAAAAAAAAAATAATTAGAGATACTAAATATTTCCTCCTATTTATCCTACTTGTCTCATTTACTTTTTTCACACATGCTAAGGCAACATTTTAACCTTTAATATATTTAGTTGTGCACGATTAAAAATTATATAAATATGATATTAATAATCTTTGCGTTGAGACGAATAAAATAAGAGGCCACATGACTATATTTTAACTTATAGATCAAGAACAAAATACAAATTAAGAGTAATTAGTAAATAGTAACCAAAAATTGGACAAATATGTTGAATAGAAAGGAGTATTAAATTAGTGCATTGGACTGCATGAAAAAAAAATACAAATATTACAAATAAAATGAAACGGAGAAATCATAGTATGGTCTACTAATTAAACAATATTATTTATTCATATTATTGTTTTTTGATACATTTCGGTGGGACACAATATTCTAAGTTGCTACGTTCAATTAACCAGATGTTAGGATAACTATACCTATTTTATTTATCTTTGCTTGGTTATTAAACTATAAATAAAATATGTGTATTGTATTTATATTGTTTTTGTTTGGAGTAGACAAAGAAATAAAAGTCCTTTTATTCGAGTATATAGCTTGATTTCAAAAGTCAAATGCAGAAATTTCTTAAGTGGAAATTAAATTTTGACCAAACGTGATATTTAATTGTTTATCTCCTTGTCACGTTGACTGCTGCTACTAAAAAATGAAAATTAAAATAATTCGTATAATATATTTTTACGAAATATATCATACTATTATTTTCACGGTGATGTAACTTAGCTTTGATTATAAAACTAATTTTGTTCACGATTATCTCACTAAATTTACACCTAATTTTTTTCTCGATAGTTACTTGGAATCATTTCCTCTTTTAACATTCGCCTCATAAATGCTTTTTTAATCTCACCCTCAAATTGATTCACTCTTTTAATGTCATCCACTCATTTTTATGACCCTACTTAATATAACTCATTCAAATTAATATTTTATGATACCTCTTTAAAAGAAAAACATATCAAATGGGCATGTGCCAAATTCAAAGTTTTTGTTAGCTTGGTTCATTGATATAGTATCAGAATTCAACATGACGAAAAGTCCTAAGTTAGTTTGAGTCTCAACCATTGTTTAGCCCAATATATAAAGAGGATATGTGCCAAATTTACATTTCTAATCTGAAATACTCTCATATAATACGAGGGTATGATAGAATATACTTTAGCTTTTAGTTCAGTTGAATCTATAACATATATTATATATAATTTTTTAATTATTCTAGTGCTAAATATCCTATTTTTCTTAAAAAATTTATAATACTTACTCCTCATTGAAAAAAATGCATATTGCCCAATATTATGTATTTTTTTTTTTTTAATTCTCGAGTGGGTGTTTATTTGCACTCCACAATGCTGAAAGATACTGATAACCAGCAGCATGGGTACACAAACATTTTCCAGGCTGCTTTCTTCTAAAGGTCTTACAACATTTGTTATACTTTATATAGTATGTTTATGTGGAAATAAGAAAGGGAAAGAAAAGGAAAGGACCTTTCCGGTATCCCGCATAAGGCAGGGTCCGAGTGGGGTTTTTCTTTTCCTTGAAAGATGCGGACAAATCATACCCTTACCCCCAAGAAGAGAGTAAAGAGAGATGCGCGCAGTCAAAAAACCCCCAATCAGTACACGCTAAAATTTTGTGGACGGAATGCGTACAACATTTTCTCTTACATAAAAGCTCAATTTTTTGTTATTGTCCACCATATGTAACATATTTAGATTGTCCTAAACTCCTAAACTATCTTAATCAAATTTATGACGTGGTTTTTGTAAACACAAATTCTTACAATTCTAAATATAGATTTAGACTGGATTTTTGAGAGTCGTCTTTGCAAAAGACGGTCTCTTAAGAGAACACCTATTTAATAAATATATAAATGTGTTTTACATTTTATTTAGAATATTCACAACAACCAATTTAAGAAAAATGCCACTGATTCATATTTTTAGTGTAATAATTATTGATTTTTATTTTAAATTCCACCATAAAGTGATTTAGCGACACTTAATTTGATCATTAGTGGCATATATGTAATTATCAATATAGTCTATAATGGCATTTGTGAGAAAGGCCACTAGATCCTATGTCGCTAAAAGTATTAATGTGACTTTTTAATATGCTGCTAAAGGGTCTAATAAATGACACTAAATCCTCTATATACATTATAAGAAATTTGAAATAGCGACATTTAAATTAAACGTCGTTAAATATATCCCACTAAAAGAAAATTATCTTGTAGTGCCTCTAGATGAAAAAAATATATATATTTTGTGTTGCATGAATTATACATCATTGAGGAAATTAAATTATAAATCACTAACAATAATAATGGACTATATAATATTTATATGATTGATATAAAACAATACATTAATATAAAAACCAATTATATACTAGATAAGTATTGCCTAATGCAATAAAAAAAATACATTATTAGAGTATATATGTCATTGCTTTTGTCAAAAATTGCAACAATACAAGAAATAAAATCATGGGTAGCTATCAATGATTAATTTGAAAATGTAGAGTAATAGAAATTCTAGAAGGTAGGATTGACCTAGGAAAATACTTCTAGAATCTTAGCCAACGGACTAAAGCCGCCATTTACATGAGTTTTTCCTTCCTAATTTGGGTCTTCAAAGTCAAAAACATCACCTAATCTTCACATTTTTCATCAAGTTTATATGCAGAGTTACAGTCATCTGTCAAATACAGCAGGATTATTGATCCTTTAATAGTAAAGTTTTTTATTTCTGAAAAAGATTATTGTAGTTTCATAGTGATAATATGCAAGTACACAATAATTTACAAGTTATATTTCACATAAAAAAAATTCATTCTACAAAACTTCGTGCGATGCACGGGTTTTATACTAGTACAATATAATTTGCTTTTAGT
Organism: Amaranthus palmeri; assembly: GCA_019776075.1. Taxonomy (NCBI): domain Eukaryota; kingdom Viridiplantae; phylum Streptophyta; class Magnoliopsida; order Caryophyllales; family Amaranthaceae; genus Amaranthus; species Amaranthus palmeri. The sequence continues at coordinate 990,754 of JAAKBH010000300.1, forward strand.
GAGATATACTCCCTCCGAATCAGTTTAGATGTTCCATTTGGAATTTCACGGATTTTAAGGGTTGAGTGGAGTCCATTAAAAAGGTGGTAGTTGGGTATTTTAATTGATTAAATTAATTATAAAGGTGGTAGTTGGGTATTGGAAATTGGAAAAGTAGGGGTATTTTGGTAAAAAATAATAGACAAAAAAGAAAATGGGACAATTGGTATGGTTTTGCCAAATAAGAAAATGGAACATTTAAACTGATTCGGAGGGAGTATTTAGTAATATTTAATTTAAATGTCGTTATTTCATATTTCGTAGGTATATATAGAGAATTTAGTGATATTTATTACGACCTTTAGCGACATAGGATCTAGTGACATTTCTCACAAATGCCACTATAGACTATAGTTACAATTATATATGCCACTAAAAACCAAATAAAGTGTTGCTAAATCACTTTATAGTGAAAGTTAAAATAAAAATTAATAAATCAGTGGCATTTTTTTAATACCATTAAATCCAATGTCGCAAAAAGTTAAATTTGTTATAGTGCTGCTTTTGTGAGATATCATCACTTGGTGAAACGATTTTAAAGAAAAAGTTTAAGTTCTTATAAAATGTATTAGATAAGTTATTTAACTCTTGTATAAGACGTATCTATCGATGATTCAATCTCATACAACAATTATGTATAAAGGTTATTTCCTTTTAAAATACACCTGTTGCATTTTGGGTAAAATTTATTAGAAAGGAGAATTTGGTTCGAGAATAAGAAAAAAAAAACAAATGAATGATAAAAATAAATGGTTAAGATGAGGAGAAAAATATATTTGTGAGATTAAAAGAATTAAAATGTAACTGTTATTAAAAAGGAAATTGTGCAAAATCAATAAGAAATACTCCTTCCGTTCTCTAATTTTTTTCTCATTTGGAATATTCCACCCTAAAGAGAGAAATTTGATTAATGTTTTTTGACACATATTTAAAAGATAAAATATGTCCATGTGAGATTTCGTTAAAATCGTCTTAATGTATACTTTTTTATTATAAATTTTTCATTTTTTATTGTATATATTTAGAGATATTGAGGTTTAAAATTTGGAAGAATAAAAAGAAAGGGAGGGATTACTAGAATCAAAATAGAGAAAGAGATTGGATATGAACAAAGATGAGTTTTATGCATGTTGTCATGGTCATTTTGGTTTTTTTTAATTGGATGGTGGCTTAGATACAAAGTTGTTGAGATGTAGATTTTATTTGGAATTGTTTAGTGGGGTAATTTCAACTACAATGTCATGCTAGTCAATGAGGTAATTTAATCACTAATATATATACTCCCTCCGAATCAGTTTAGATGTCCCATTTGAAATTTCACGGATTTTAAGGTTGAGTGGGATTCATAAAAAGGTGATAATTGAGTATTTTAATTGATTAAATTAATTGTAAAAGTGGGAGTTGGGTATTGGAAATTGGAAAAGTGGGGGTATCTAAGTAAAAAAAGAATAGACAAAAAAGGTTATGGGCTTTATCTATATGTAGATTGCGTCTTTGACTCTTATGAAGGATTCTGAACGACTAGATCTGCTCAAAGAAATTGGAGGTACTCGGGTTTATGAGGAGAGGCGACGTGAGAGTTTGAAGATTATGCAAGAAACTGGTAAGTTTTTGTTTATCGTACTACCTTAAACTTGCTTTTCACAGTGTATGAAAAAGATTTGCCTATGAATGCCCAAGTTAATGACAATTGATGATTTCCTCATCAATGTGATCATGAATGGTGATGAATGTCCAAGGCTCCTCTTGTGTATAAATAGAGGTGCTTGGCTCATGTGTTTCTTGCACCTTTTTCCTGATTTCTTAAGCTTTCTCTCATTTGTCTAGTGCATACAAAAGAGTATTAACTTTTGTTTGTGCATTGTATACTCATAATTTCCAAACACATTGTTCTTAAGTAATATACCTTGAGTACTAGAGGTATATTGTTGTTGATTGTATCTCGTTGTGAATTTCCAAACATCAAACTCAAGTACCTTTGTGGGGGAAATATCACAAAAGGATAGTGAGCACACGCCTTCAACACGTATCAAGTTTCCGGGTAACGGTTGTCGTTACACAATAATCTTCATTAGTTTATTGCTTTTATAATCATCTTGTAATCTTATTTTTGTCATCACACAAAGGGGTTTGTACAATTTCCTATTGGTATGTTTGGGAATGATGATTTCATTTGCAAATATGGATTTGAGTTAAAGTTAGTGTTTGGCAATAACAATAATTCAAATTTGGATTTGAGCCAAATCCACCAATGTTATAAAAGTAGTTAATTAAAATGAGGATTTGAGAATGACACCCCAACCCTTGTCATTTCAAATTCTTCATTATGATTTCATAATTGAAATCCACAATTTGAAATGAAATGTGTGTTTTCAAACGCATCCTATTGTAATTTGTATTACATTATATAGTTCCCAATAAAGGAAGAAGACGAAAGGAGATTTTAAAAAGGAGTTGGTTGGGTAGTTAATGGGGTGGGTTAAAAGCTTAACCAGCCTTGGTTAGTAACTGGGAAGAAGGAGAGGTCAACGGTAAAAATAGTGGTTAACGGTCACTTGGTCGTAATGGTGGTCACTTTAAAAAGTTGGAGGCTGTAATTCATAAAAAAAACTTTGTGGCTGTAATTCATAAAAAGAGTAAACTTTGAGGCTGTATTTCATAAAAAACCCAATATTTTAATTTTTTTTAATTTTTTTTAATTACACAATACACAACAACAAATTTTCAATCACATAATACACAAACAACATAAAGAAAATAACAAACAACAAGTGTATTTAAGGCTCCCGCGGAATGACCAATACAAATTTTTTAATTTTTCGAATTTTTTTTATTTTTTTAAAAAAGTTTCAATTACAACATATTCATTTTACGAAAGGACCTGCGAAAGGACCTATACCTATTTCTATTCTCAGTTTCAATCGAATTTCACCAAAATATTATTTTACTTATTTATTTTAAATTCCCGAATTAATTTCTCGAATCTTACCATCATAACAAAAATCTGAGAAAATAAACACAAAATCTAAGGGATAAAAATGCAAAATAAAACCATAAATCAAATAAAACGCAAAATTAGTTTTAAAAAAATCGAAAAAAATCATTAAAAAACTTAAAATTACAACCATAAATCGAAAAACTTAAAAAACTCTAACAATTCACCCAACAAAAACTCTCAGAAATAGGTCTATATTCAATTTAAAACACAAAATAAACCATAAATCAAACAAAAAACATCGAAAAAAAATTACAACCATATTCCAAAATCTAAACAACTCAAGAACTAAATCAATAAACAATAGAAAATGTTAAAAAATGTATTTTAAATGAGAAGAACATAAAGATGAATTCTTGATTCAAAAATGGTGGATGACGACTTATACTAGGGTTTGATCACATTCTAGAACCTCGATTGGGGGTGTTCAAGCGACATTTAGGTTATATTGTTTGAATAGAAAAATCAAACTTTTAGTGATCTGACTTTGAAGGAGAAAGGGTTGCAAAAATAAGCACAAATTTAAAAAATGCTACTCCCTCTGATTTTCTAGTTCTCTCTTTATTCTAATTTGGGTAGTTCAATTTTATTATACCGTTCCTGCTTTTAAGATATACTCCCTCTGTTCTGATTTACTCGCTACTATTGTATGGGCACAAAGATTAAGAAGCTACTGTTCAATGAGACTAGTAGGGGGAAGGTTGGTTTGTTGCCAAAAAATCTTAAATTCCTAGGAATTATAAAATCCAAGGGAAGTTAATTTCTATGAGACATAGAAATTAGGTTACCATATACCCCTTAGTCATTAACAATTCCCATGAATTATTTTTAAGGAAATGAAAATACCTATTGTCAACTCTTCCATAACCCTTTATTCTAATTTTAAGTTCCTAGGAAATGGTATTATTCTAATTTGTTTCGTTGCCAAAAAAATCTTAAATTCCTAGGAATCATAAAATCCAATGGAAATTAATTTCTATGAGACATAGGAATTAGGTTACCATATACCCCTTAGTCATTAATAATTCCCATGAATTACTTCCAATGAATTAAATTGCAATGAATTACAACTTCCCATAGGAATTAAATTTCTACGTCAACCAAACTACTCCGAAATGTACATTCAATCACTCTAATAAAAATTGTCTCACCATAACTATATCATTTAGAATGGGCTAAATGAAGTATGGAAAACTTGGGCCATCATATAATAGACCCAATGAAAACCTTACTTATTCTCGTCTTCAGTCTATTTGGGATAACTCAATCAAATCAATTCCAAAAAAAAAAAAAAAACTCAATCAAATCTTCATCTGGTTTTCGACATTAGAGTACAGACACAGGTTTGGCAAAAACCCTAACCCTTTTTCTCTCTCTCACTCTCTAAATTTCTTATTCTATTGTTTTGTCTTTTAATTTGATTATAATCGGTTAGGGATAACTCAATCAAATCTTCATCTCTAAATTTCTTATTCTATTGTTTTGTCTTTTAATTTGATTCTAATCGGTTAGGGTTAATTGAAACCAATTTCTTTGACTCTCTTTTCTCTCTCTAAATTTCTAATTCTATGGTTTTGTCTTTTAATTTGATTCTAATCGGTTAATTGAAACCAATTTCTTTTAAAAACAACAAAATCAGTTAAGATTTTCAATGTTTTATAATCTGATCTAAAGATTGAAATTTTTGAAGATATTTTTGAAGAAGAAGTACTCTTTGCCTTATTGATCCAGAAAATCATATGTAAGTTCACTTTTATCTTTTTGTTTTTTGGTTGCTAAAAAATAAAAATTGTTTATCATTGTTAATACTCAAAAAACAAATAAAAATTGTTTATCATTGTTTTATGCTAATGAAGTGTGTTTGGTTACTGTGTTTTTGATAGTCATATGAGTTATGTTAATATATAGAAATTTAAGAATAAGAGATTTAATTAATACTCAAAAGTTTGAAAACATCTAATTCAAATATGAGATTTAATTAATACACAATGATGAAAAAAAAGCATGATTTTGGTCAGGTAAGATGATTTATTTGTGGGCAATTGTAATAATTGTAATATAGCAAGAAACTTATTTACGGGCCATTGTAATAATTTGTGTAGTAATTGTAATATGACAATAAACATATTTGAAGGCAATTGTAATAATTGTGATAAATGCGATTGTAATAATTGTGATAAATGCGCTGAATAAGTTTTTAGAGAAGTCCTTTCGGCGGAAAACGAATCATTGTGGTAGTGACACGTGTCACATTAACATCTTGTTTGAGTATAGTTTATGATGATGAATATTTATCTGATCATAAGCTTTAAGTAAAAAGCTTCAATTTTTTTTAGTGTTTTTCAATATTTGTATTGTGCTTTGTGCTTGTTGTATTAATTCGTTTTTCAAGAACTAACATTGATTTTTTAAAAATTGATTTGGTTATATTTAACAAGATACATATTGGCATGTATCAACGACAATGATAAAGTCTTAATAATTAAAGATTATTCGACTATATGAAGTTATGAAACAATCGTTCCATCATAATCATTGTTCATATGAGTTCTTCTTTGCTTGTGACTTGTGAGTATTTTGTGCTCATTGCCTGTCCCAAGCCCGGATAAAGGAGGAGGGAGAGCTGTAGCACGTACTTAGTTGCATTAATATCACGAATCACTTGAATGCTGACTATAATTTCTCATTAGGGGGAGTTGAAATATAGATATCGTTTCTGAGAACAACAATGGGGAGAAGACAGAAACCGAAACCTAAATCAGAATTCTCCGATGATGAAGCGATCCCCAAAATTAACAATAGCAATTTCTTCCATTTTAGTGGTAGTGACGATGAAGAGGCTAATGAAGATTTGAGCCTTAAAATCGTTGAGAAAGCAATGACGCGCAATTCTTTCGCTACAAATTTGAATGATGCATATAGTGAGGATTTTGTTACCACTGAATTCGTGGCGTCGGAGGTTGTGAAAAAACAGAAGAAGAAAAAGAAGAAAACGAAGGCTAAGAATGCTGAAACTGAAATTTCGATGGTAAAGTTTTTGCATTATTGCTAGTACCCGATTAATTGATATTTTTTTGCCAATAATTAGTGAAAATTAGTTGTGTTGTTGATCATGATGATGAATATTTATCTGATCATAAGCTTTAACTAAAAAGCTTCAATTTTTTTAGTGTTTTTCAATATTTGTATTGTGCTTTGTGCTTGTTGTATTAATTCGTTTTTCAAGAACTAATATTGATTTTTTAAAAATTGATTTGGTTATATTTAACAAAATACATATTGACATGTATCAACAACAATGATAAAGTCTTAATAATTAAAGATTAGTCGGCTATATGAAGTTATGAAACAATCGTTCCATCATAATCATTGTTCATATGAGTTGTGACTTGCGAGTATTTGGTGCTCATTGCCTGTCCCAAGCCCGGATAAAGGAGGGAGAGCTGTAGCACGTACTAAGTTGCATCAATATCACGAATCACTTGAATGCTGACTATAATTTCTCATTAGGGGTAGTTGAAATAGAGATATCGTTAGGAGGAGGGAGCTTATATATCTAGGCACATGAATACTAATCAACTTAATAGGTTTAGGAATAATAAGCTATGTATCTTGATATTGATTTCTAAACATTAAATGTTATCAAGTGAATCTTTTCCACTTTTAAGTTGATGGTTTTTGTTCTTAATTGGTGAAAATTTTGACGGTATACTTTTATATTCTTATATTCTTTTTACCAAATGCTTGTTTATAACCCTTTGATTTAGGAAGGAGATTAAATGGAGTGACTATTAGTGCTCTGCTAAAAAATAAAGCTATTTCAGTTTTGGTTGGGCAGAGTAAACCGGTATTTTGAGTTAAATGAAGCTGATAATACATGTAAACTCTTGCTTTCAAATAATGGTGTAGAGAAAATGCTGAAATCGGAGGGATTTATAATATAAACATTAAATTAATTGAAATGTGTGTAGATAATGATTTAGTAAAGTGTTTACTGAAAGGATATACCGGGTAGTATAGGAAGTTTATATGGAAATGTAAATCTATTGTATGATGATTATTTCAATTCTTCTTATTGTTTTTATAGGTTATGCCAACGAAGGAAGAAGAAAAAGAGAATGAAGCAAATGATGTTGAGGTCATTAACTTAGTGGAACCAAATGCCGTCGATAATTCCAATTCTGATAACACTGTTTTGCGAAATCTTCTTGTAAGTGATTACTATCAGTGAATGCCCTTTTGTTAGTACATTTTACAGTAAAAAGTTTAGTTTTGTACATCTTTATTTATCCCCTCAGCGTGGCCCAAGATACTTTGACCCTCCTGATAAGAGCTGGGGAGCATGCTTTAATTGTGGGGAGGAAGGTCATACAACAGTTAATTGTACGTCTGCTAGGAGAAAGAAACCATGCTTCATCTGTGGGAGTCTAGAGCACGAGGTGAAACATTGCCAAAAGGTCAGTTTGTAGGATAAATCTGTTTTATATTATGTTGGTCTGATAGTGGCTGGCTGTATGGTTACCTTGTGCTTCTTCTTTTGTAATGTAACCTAAGTGATTGCCTAAACTTCTCTCAATTTCCCATCAACCCTGTTTATGCTAGGAGGGATATGGGTGGAATAAAAAAGAAAGGAAATGCATTAAATGCCTTTTCTTTGGCTTAAACAAGTAAATGAGATTTAGCAGGTTGAGAAAGGATATGAAAGGGAAAGAAACATGTTAAATCTCTACTTCAAGTTTCCTCTCAAATTGATATTGGGATGAAAGACACATTATTAACTGTAAAACATTTTTCCCATTATCTTCACTTGACTACTAGTTAATGAACCATTTGATTCTTATGGATACTCCGATTAAGCTAAACCTTATAAATATAATTAGGTTCTTTTCCATTGTGTTTCCTTCTTTTTCCGGTCAATTCATTTTCTGATTCCTCAATTAAAAAACAGCTAGCAAGTTGGAAAAAATTGTTGAAACTTCATTTTTATGCCTCCCTTTCAATTGCAGGATGCTATTTCTATATTTTGTGTCTATATTCTGATTATGTGATTTTTTTGCAGTTCCTTATGTCATAAGTTTTGTCAAACCATTGATTTATTTGATAAGTTAATTTGATGTAGTTTTTCTTTTTTTCAGAAGTTTTTATTGGGTGTAAGTACACTTGAGAAGTTAAAGTACTAAAGAAATTGATACAATATCTTGTTTGGCATGATCGATGGAGCATGAACTTTGCAATCGATTTCCACTATGACATGTCAAGTTGCTTTAATTAGAATGTTCACCGGTTTTCCCACTTCCCTTGTCCCTTATATACAATAATTCTTTACAAATTGACATAACTTCTTTGCAATTGATGGCAAGTTGGTAAATTTATTTGCTGAATGCCTCTAGAATTCACGTCACTTGATAATGCTTGTGTTTTCAGCTTACTGATTTAAGTGGTCATAGAAATACTTATTAATTCCTATATGCAGTTACCCATCATTACTCAACTTTCTCTTTTATGGGTCAACTGTGTCCTAATATGATGTGTTATGGACTCATGGTAAGCTGGACTAATTTGAAGTTTACACGGTTGTGATTTGAGTATTTGTTTTCTTTTATTCAGGGACGTGATTGCTTCATATGCAAGGTAGCTGGTCACCGTGCCAAAGATTGTCCCAAAAAGTTTAAATTTGGTTCTACGGCCTCAGAATTCTGTTTAAAATGTGGTGCTTCTGCACATGCCATGTTCTCATGTAACAGTGATTACTCGCCTGATGATCTCAAGGTCTTTTCCCATATCTAGATGTTTGATTTCATTTATTTATTTATTTATTTATTTTGTGGATAAATCTATCAAAAAGATGGTTATTTTGATTTTAAATATAGAATTAGATGGGTTGACACAAGTCCTCAAGAAGCTTAATGTCTGTTTCACCTAGCCTTTCTCCATGCGGTTGTTTGTGAAGGATTTGAAAAGCTTGTAAATGTTTGACCTACCATTTGATGTGGAAATATTGTAAATGAAAGAATTATTTTGCTAATGTCTTTATAAAGATCTAACTAATGTCTTTCTGACTGTCAACATTTACACCCTAAACACCTACTCACGCCGCACTTTTGAGGTTGAAGCACTTCAAAAATCGATGTGAGGGCTTTTTGAGATAAGTTTGTCAAACTCAAAGGGATTGATTGAGCATCTATTATGGAAATGACAACCTCAAATGAATTTATATTTTCTGATCATTGGTGATGTTAACTCATATGAAGTATTTCACTGTTTTACATGCTATCCTTATCAATTTGTTCCTTTGTCTTGAATGTAACCAGGAAATTCAATGTTATGTTTGCAAAAGATTTGGGCATCTCTGCTGTGTGGACTATTTTGACGATCTTCCAAGTCAAACATCATGCTATAAATGTGGCTTGTCTGGACATAATGGACAGGTTTTGTTTCTATTCATTGTTTGTGTAAATTGTAATGCTTTATGAAGTTCTTTTAGCCCAACTGATGGATCGGAGGCGCAATAATATGTGTTAAGAGACTCATTACCCTGTTGTAACATGTTTTGTCAATTGTTGGTAATGTGGAATAGTGTGGAATGTGGACTCTGTGGTAATGTTTCTGGTCTATTAATGGAGACAATAATGCTTCCGGAGTCGATTTTCTTGTCGTTCTTAATTTTATTTTTCTGGTTTGCTTGAGATCTTGTTTTGATGTTGCTCAATAACCTTGACTTTGGTTTAGTCGTTCTGAATTCTCCTCGTACATTTTGTTGATGATTTTTGATAGAAAATCATCATCATCATCATATCCAGTGTATCCCGATTATTGAAAACTATGATCAGGGTCTGGGGAATTTGTGATAGCAAATACCCAATACAATTGTGGCCATTACATCCGTGACTCTTGTTGTAGTACAATATTGACTTTTTTATTTTTTAGTTGCTTGTGGTTTCTAAAATGTTTGCTCTGCAGGAATGTAGAGGATCACATGGACAGACATCTGCTGCAGGGACACCCGCATCATGTTATAAGTGTGGTGAAGAAGGGCACTTCGCTCGTGAATGCACAATTTCTTTCAAGGTATCCATGAACTTAAGTTTAGTCCTTATGAATTCTTGTACATTTTATTGGTGATTGTGATAGAAAAATGCCATAGATATATATGTGTCCATTAGATCCACGGCTTTTGTTATAGTACAATTTGACGAATTTATTTCCTAGCTGCTTATGGTTTCTGAAATATTTGCTCTGCAGGAATGTAATGGATCACATAGAGCGACATCTGCTGCAGGGACGCCCTCATCATGTTATAAGTGCGGTGAAGAAGGGCACTTCGCTCGTGAATGTATAATTTCTTCCAAGGTAACCCTGAATTTGGGTTTAATTCCTTATAATTTTTCTCATACATTTTGTTAGTGATTTGTGATAGATAAATGTGGTCATTACATTCACGACTTTTGTTATGGTACAATTTCAACTTCTTTATTTCCTAGCTGCTTGTGGTATCTAAAATGTTTGCTATGTTATGCATTTTTTTTATTATAACTGTTAAAATTATGTTTACAGTCTTTGTATCATTTTGACCTTTTCTCAAAGGGTTTCTGTTCTATTGTGTGTCCATAGTCCAAAAGAACTCGTGATCTATCGACTCCAATTAGGAAACACTCCAAAGATACCAAGTCCATCAAGGGATATAAATCTGCACCTCAGAACTTTGGCAAGACTCATAAGAAGAGAATACAGTTTGAAAATGAAAGTCCCAACTGGTCAAGTAGATCTAAACGGAGGGCCAACTTGAATCCAGATGACTTCAGTGATTACTCTCGTTCAAATGGCTTCAACACTCCCGTCATGCAAAACAAGAAGCATAAGATTTATGGTTTGGCTGCAGGCGGTCAAGGTTCAAGCTCACGCTCTTCAATGAGACGGAGTAATTTCAGTTCCTTTGCTTCAAACTCACAAGGTTATTCAAATGATAGGAAAAGAAGAGATTACGATAATAGATTTTCCGCTTCAAGGTTTGGTAAGTTAAGTAGTGATGGGTTGAAGAGAAATTACGATCATTGGTAGGAAGCTGTATTGGATTTGATTTTTGACTCAAAAGCGCGAGCTTGTAGTTTATGTATTTTTTTTTTTTTTTGAGGAATTGTAGTTTATGTATTTTATTTTGAGGTTTTCTTGATTAGTTAGCTGAGGGAGCCTGGTGACAGAAGTAAAGAAATCACTGTCTTTGCATGACGAGATCCCTATTGTTTACATGCTCCTTTTTTATGGGTCCATCATGCTTCTCTTTTCACTTTCCGGTTTAAATACTCCATTTCATGATTATTGTATAATTTGGCTAATTTATTAATGATACCCCTAAAGTTTTTGCACTTTATTTAAGTACCCCTAGGTTTTCGCTCTTTATCAATGGTATTCTAAGTTTTTTCGATTATTAATGATACCTTCATGTTATTGAGCGTTTTACAATCGTAATCTTTTCTAATTTTCTCGGTCTAAAACCGTTAATATTTTTTCTTTTATTTTTCAATTAAAACATTAAAAAATTATTTTCTACCCCCACCTCTACTCCTAGTCTCCTACCACCATCACCACCAACCCACATGGTTTTATCCTTAAACAGAAGATGGCATGATAGTTTCTACACAAGACTTAACTTCCCCTCATCAGTACTTTCCTAACTCTACTTACCCTTCATCATCATCGTCATCCTCATTAATCATAAGAAAGCCTCCTCCTCATCAGTTCCTGCAACCTAGGAGATTGGACGGTAATGATCTATTCCTTAATGTAGTTCCTTCCATCAAGGTCGTGCTCAAGGGTCGTTCGATTTGTAACCGGATTAACCTTCAACATCGACCTAATTACCAAAGATAAACTATGGTTCTTAGACGCTTGTTTATGGAAATGGTGATCAACAAATTGATGAAAATGAGTTATCTTCAAAAAAAAAATTGATGAAAATGAGCATGACAATAACAATAACAATACAATTGATTTATCAAAGGGAAATTATCAATGGTGCCCCTGTGTTTTGGAGTTTTATCAATAGTCTACAATCTTTTTTTTTTCCAATAGCACCCCTGAGGTTCAGTCAAAGTGACAACCGTGACACTTTTGGTATTTTTTCTGTTATGTTGACGTTAAGTATAATTTTTAACTCAACCATGGTTAATGTATCATGTTTATATATCATATGTTTGCTTCTTCTTCATTTGCATTTCAGAAAAACGATAATCATCCTTCTTCTCTCTTAGCTTCTTCTTTCTCCTTCCATCCATGGCTACCCCATCCAAGAACTCTTCTTTTTGCGGCAAGGTCTACTCCGGTACTTCCAAAAGACACCAGGCCATCCCTAGGGTCGAAGCTGGTGATAGCTGGGTACGGTTGAAGAAATGCGACTGTGATCCCTCCAAATTTTATGATGTTAGGGTTTCGGGTTCAGTGACAAATCTTGGAAGAATCTACTACAAATGCATTTCTTGTCAAGCATTTGAATGGGGATATTCTTATGATTTGAAGGAAAACCTTCATGAAGCTACACTTGCAGATGCTCAAGGTCCTGCTCCTGATGCCATGATTATGGAAGAATTAAGGGAACTGAAAGCTACTGTTTTAGGGTTGTCTGATAAGGTTGATGGATTAGTTAGGGTTGCTGATTTCATGAAGTATGTTGTAATTATTTTGTTGTTATTGTTGGTTGTGGCTGTTATTAAGCCCTAAATTATGTATCTTTTTCAATTAGGGCTATTATTAAGCCCTAAATTAAGTAATGTTGTATGAATTATTAAGCAATGAAATGAAATGGGATTTTAGTAAACACATGTCTTCATAAATATTACTTCTTATGTAATTACAAAAGTTTAAGTTCCAAAGTAAAATAATTTGCCTACAATGTTTAAGTTCATACAAAAGTTAGATAATTTTCATACATAAGTTTAAGTTCCAAAAGCATAAGTAATTACATAGTAGTATTCAACTGTGGACTTTGTCCTTGCCCTTCTGTGAGGCCTTCGATTTTGGCACTGTTTTCTTCTTATTCACCTTCGATGTTGATGCTTCATCAGGCTGTTTTTGTAGCCTTTGCTTCTTAGTTGCCCCTCCTTTGCAAGTGGACTTGTTGTGTCCAAATTCTCCACATTTTCCACATGTCACTGTCTTGCTACGTTTGCCCTTCCTTTCTTCATCCTCAGCTCGCCTTCTGTTTCTACAAGGCCTTTCAACCCCTCTTTTAATGATTGGTAGCAGTATGGAAGGAGAATCTGAAGCTGGCCACTTGTCTTGATCAGGAATAGGCTTAATACTTTCACCATAAGCCATCTTGTATCTTTCAACAGAATAACATTCATGGACAAAGGAATGGGGATCTAGACCCTCATGTAGTATAGCACGCATTGCATGCTTACAAGGTATACCTGTGAGTTGCCACACATTGCAAAGGCATGTGTGGTTGTTCAAAGAAACTGCAAGAGCGGATTTTCCCTCCATTACTTCATATTCACCTACACTTGACATGAAAGCCCTACATGACCTACTATCATTACACAATTGTTGCACTCTCTTCACAATGTTTGGACACAATTTTTCCCAAGCATTACATTTTTGCCTCTTAGTTGCCAACCTAACCATTGTTACCCTCCTAATCCCCTCTAACAAAGTTAGCACTGGCTTGCACCTATCAGTTCCTAGGGTTGCATTAAAAGATTCAACAAAATTAGTTTTGTTTATATCACACTTCAAGTTTGTATCAAATTTATGCTTTGTCCACCTATCTTGTGGACCCAACTCAGCTAGCCATCTCCTTGCTGCTTTGTTTTCCTTGTCAAGCTCCTTCATTGCCTTTCCAAAGGTGAATGTGGAGAAAGCCTTACATGCCAACCAGAAGAGCTGTCACAACTTTGGACCAGGAAACACCTTCTTCCAATTGGCACTAAGGTGCTTGCAACAATACCTCCTTTGCACCTTAGGCCATAAATCAGTTATGGCTTTATCAATGCCCTGTATTTGCACAATCAGTTGTGTTAGTAAAAAAAACAAACAAAAACAATAAAATTGATTGGAAAAGTAATCAATACCTTTTGCCTGTCTGAGATGATGCACCAGTTGTCTCCTCTTTGACTTGGTTCAAGAGCATGTTTGAGATGCCATATGAAAAACTTCCAACTTTCTTCATCCTCACTTGATACAATAGCCCATGCTATTGGAAATATTTCATTATTGCCATCTAGGGCAATTGCAGATAACAAGACTCCTCCATAATTCCCCTTTAGATGACACCCATCAACCCCTATCAAACTCCTACAGCCAGCAAAAAGGCCATCCAATGATGCCTTAAAAGAAATGAAGATGCCCTTAAAAACCAAGGGATACTCAGGATGAGTATTAGGATACCAAGCACAGTTGGCATGAGAACCTTCATTAGTTGCCTTGATGATTTCACAATAAGATGGCAGAAAACTATATGATGTATCATGTCCCCCATTGATGATATTCAAAGCCATGTTCCTAACTCTGTACAACCCAGCTTGAGCCATCTCAACACCATATCTGGACCACAACAACTCATTCAAGGCTTTACCTGGGATGTCATTGTTAGCCCTGATATCTTCAAGTAATGCATTACATGCCCATTTAACAGTGACCATACTGTTTTTTGTTTCTAGTCCCAAACATGTATGCTCAGAATTTGTAATTTTTTTGATTGCCCAAGTAATACCATTAGGGAGAATAGATGCATGTAACCTCCAATCACAATTAGCATCACTACATCTAGCTGTATACCTACGCTTATCAGACTTATCAATCACTAAAGAAAACCCAGACTGAATGCAATAATTCCTAATTGTATCTTTCATGTGTTGCCTGTCAGTAAACAGTTGTCACTCTCTAATTTGTATGTTGCCAAATGTGCTATCTTCAAACAATTGTCCATTCCTATACAACTTATTCAAATAACTATCAAATGTATAACAATGATCATCCCACACTGGACCATCATAAGGGTCAAATGAATCATCAACAACATCAATATCCTCAACTTCAATCTCCTCATGACTGTCAATCAGTGACACACTCTCACTGTCACTGTCACTTGTGTGCACTGATGGAATAAAGGATTCATCCTCACTTTCTGAAGGTATGTGTCCTGAAGTAGATGCAACACCTTCTTTTTCTTTAATCAATTCAACTAGCCTTGGAGACCTTCTAGTAACCACTTGCTTTATACCCTTCCTCCTCAAAGTACTCTTAGGAATTCTTTTGGTTATAGTTGTCTTTGGTGTTTTGGTTGGGGTTTCTTTAGGTTTACCTTTCACTGTTTTTTTGGCTGATTTTATGAGGGTTTTAACTGGGGTTCTTTTGGTTGATTTCTTGGGGGTTTTCTTGGGTGATTTAATTGGGGTTGTTTTGGTTGGGGTTGTGTCAATGTTACCCTCCTCATTCTCCTCATGTACTTCTTTATTCATCTCATTCAAGAACTCCACGTTTTAAAGAATGACATCATTGATGTCACCAGGAGATGGTGGACTCTCCAACACAATGGTCTCCACTGGTTTCTTCCTAGGTCTTAGGACAGGCAGTTTGGGTCTCCAGTAACCCTTCTTTTTGTTTGGTGTCTTAGGCTTCACAATCTGTAAAGGGGTTGGAATGGGATCAACATCATCAGGCTGTGTTGGGGTTGGAAGGGGGTCAGGTTCAGCATCAACTAAAGGGGTTGGAATGGGATCAACATCATCAGGCAGTAAAGGGGTTGGAATGGGATCAGGTTCAGCAGGCAGTGTTGGGGTTGGAATGGGATTTATATCATCAAGATGCTCATCAACTATAACATCATCAAGTACCACATCATCAACAGCCATATCATCAACTACAACATCATCAACAGCCATATCATCAAGTACCACATCATCAACAGCCATATCATCAACATGCTCATCAATATCATCAACTACCATTTCATCAACTTGCACACCAACATGCTCATCAACATGTTCATCAACAGCAGTGAGGTTTATATCATCATCAACATTTACATTCAACTTCTCTTGGGGTAGACTAGGGGTTGGAATTATCATCACAACATCATCATCATCCCCATCATCAGATGACACAGGTTTATTCCTAGCAATTTCAGCCTCCAACTCTTTCTTCCTTGCATTTTCCTTTAGGGTTTCCCTAAGTCTCCTAGCATTATCTAACAATACACTAGGTTTTGAGTCTCCAACTTTGATGACAATACTTTCAACTCCTCTATTCCTACTAAACATCTCAACCAGTGTCTTGTCATCAACAATATGAACGTTTTTCTTCTTATACACATAAGTGAAACTAGGATGCTTAGGCATCAAATGACCCATGGACTCTGCTTTGTCCCAATAGTCTATGATCATGTCAAGCAAGTTCACTAAGTCTACATCCTCAACAAAAACTTCAGTCTCAGTACCCTTATATACAAACTTCAACAACACACAGTCATCCATTTACAATCTATCAACAAAAAAACCAAAAAAAAACCATCAACATTCATAAATTGCACCCAACTTTCAAAATTCAAAAAAGCCCTAATTTCTAGGGTTTACTGTTACACATAAACAACCAGAACATCAACAAAAACCATAATTCAACAAAAAAAACCCTAAAACTACCACATTTAACGAACAAAATAACCAAATTATTCTACCATTACAGTCGACATTTAGGGCACAAAACAACAAAGAACATGTAGTTGCATGTACAGAAAGAAAAGTTAGGGCAAATCGAGTACTTACCAGCGTCAAATCAAGCAGCACAACTGAAGAAATTCGACAAAAATGGCGTCAAGCAAGGAGATGAAGATGATGAAGAAGACCAGAGAGAATTTTCGAGGAGGGAAAAACAGGAGCCAAACTCATTGAGTTAAACATATACAAACCATGGTTTGTTTTTTAAAAAACTTAACGGCAACTTAACGGAAAATCGTTAAAAGTGTCACGACGTGAATTAACGTCAAACCTCAGGGGTGCTATTGGAAAAAAAAAAAAAAGATTGTAGACCATTGATAAAAGGCCAAAACACAGGGGCACCATTGATAATTTCCCTTAAAATTATTATTTCCCAATAAATTTGATAATTTTTTATTCATTAAAAGACATGTATCATATAATTTTAAACATCAGAAAATTTTAAAAACAGAAAATCACAATACTACTACTGAACAATCCATCAATTTTAACGAACATTACTCAAAAATTCGCCTCAAAACATAGCCGAGCTCAAACTTAAAATCACCCCAAATCATCTCAAACGGAGTAGGTTTTTCCATTAATTCAAAATCTCATAGTTAATTTCTTAATCTTTTCTTTCTCTTCTCTTTGTAACCCACTTCTACTATAGTAAATACTCTTTTAATTTATATATCTACCTTCAATTCTTTGTAATTTACTTCCAAATTTACTTAAACATTGGTAAATTATCTAAAATTTTATCTATATTTCACAAAAAAATGGATCTAAACAAGAGGTCTATCAGAATATCTCCTTGTCAAATGAAGAAAATTCAATTGTGATCAATTTTTGATTATTAAGCCGGTTTTTAGTTCAATTACCAATCTGGTGAGTATCTAAGACTTTTGATTATGTTCTTGATTGTTCAACTCCGCTTATGAATGGTGTATTTATTATCAAATCTCATACTGAATAAAATTGAAAAATTGTGGTGGTTTAGTAATAATAATCGTAAAACACTATCACATCTTGGCAGTCAATTCAATATTATTTTTAAAGAATTTTTTTTGCTCATTAATCAAAAAGAGTTAGATTCTTTCTTACCAATACAATCAAATATTATTTTATCTTTGCACAATTATTAAAATTTATGTGTTATACACTTATACATGAATGCTTCATGATTATATGATATTTCCATGCAATTTGAAAGTCTATGCTTTTTTTATATGATGAATGTTTTATAATGAGAACACTAGCCCATGATCATGAGAGGACCTTATAGTTATAGCTAGCCCATATAGAGAACAAATTTGAGCCTTTACTCATCACCTAAAGTGAGTTTTTTTTTTTAATTTTTTTGAATTTTTTTTTATTTTACTAAAAAGGGTTGAAAAAAACCTTTTATGTTGCTCTTTTGATGTTTTTTTTGGTTTTTGCACAATTTTGAAGCATGTGTTTTATCTACAAATTCATTAAATGAAAAATAATAAAAATTACATAATAAAATTCTATATATTGAGATGAATCTAATAAGATAATATTGTTAGACTATATAACATATCTCAGGGTCTCAACTAGACCTGGGAAAATTTGATCCGACCCGAAAATGGACCCGGGACCCGACCCGTAAAAACCCGAACCCGACCGATCCGAAAGAGACTTAACCCGAAACATGACCGACCCGATAATTACCCGACCGAAAATGACCCGACCGACAACCGACCCAACCGACCCGTTTTGACAGGTCTAATGTCAATTTTTAGAGTAATCTCAATGTTAGAATTCATTTCAAATAAAATTTTTGTTTTCAACTTATCTAAACATATTGACTATATCATTTTAACCTTAAAACTCATTAATAATCTTAAAAAATACACAATTAACATCTTTTTATCCATCGTAATTATTATTGTTTAAAAAAAGGACGTTATAATCATCTTAATTGAATACATATATCTTGTTAAATCAGTCAAATGAGTTTTTTGTTCTTCTACATTTCAGTAAGCAAATCGATATAATTTATAAGAACGTTTTGCACATTTAAATCAGTCAAATGAGTTTTGCAAATCGATATATCTTGTTAAATCAGTCAAAGGACGTTTTGCACTATACATAGAGATTTAAAGTTTAGACAACGAGCATCGTTATTACTGATTTCTTATAACTTGAATTCAATCACATATAAGGCTTTAATTCCGTGTTAATTGATATGTGGATTAATGTCATAGGGATGAGAAATAGTTTTTTTTATTAAAAAAGCTTCATAAATAATAAAATATGAGAAAATCATTTTTTTAATTTCATAAGTCATAACCCGTTGGGTCAACCCGACCAACCCGGAACCGAGAGTGACCCGATCCGAAAATGACCCGATCCGAGAATGACCCGACCCGAAAATGACCCGACCGAAAGTGACCCGACCCGTAACCCGACCGACCGACCGTTTTCCCAGGTCTAGTCTCAACCATCAACTTAAACTTTTGGTTGAGTTGATTCCTTGACATGGTATCAGAAGCCAACGTGAAAAGAGGTCACGGGTTCAAATTTCAACCACCTCTCATTTAAAGTGGAATATTCAGCACATATGTCCATCCACACTTTTAGCCCAATGGGCTCTCGTGTGAAGGGGGCGTGTTAGAGTATATAACATATCCTGGGGCCTCAACCATCAGCTTAAACTTTTGGTTGAGTTGGTTCCGTGACAAATATAAATGTATGCTCTATTTTTTTTATCACAAAATCTCACAAGAGACGGTCTATAGGATAGACCACAAAATTGGGCCAGCCCATTTCCCTTAATTGATTTTTTTTATTATAATATCAATTATATTATGTTATAATCCTAAATGTAAGGTATTATAACCTCGAATATACTATTCTATAACCCCAAATATAAGTTATTATAACCCCAAATAATTTATTATAACCCCAAATATACTATGTTATATTTTGGGCTGGGCTTCATGGATTGCGTCTATAGAATAGACCGTCTCCCATGAGACTTACTGTTTTTTTATAATTATTATAATTACATCTTTCAATTTGGTGAAATTTTCATACACCTTAAAAACCTATTCACTTAGAGTTGGGTATATATATTCAAGCCCATCCATCAAGGTTATGCCCATCTTATAATTGTTTTATATTCACTCAATTTTCACGTTATGTGTACCTCATATCATCATCATTCTTTATAAATACTATATTTATATTTTAATTTTTATCAAAAAATGAAATGTTAATATGATAAAAATAAAATTTAACACATAAACTATTTTTAACTAGGTTATTATTTTTAAGTTTTGCCAATCTAAATATACAACATAAAAAGTATTTCTAGATATAGTTTATTGTGAATATGGAACGAGTGAGCATGAAGTTGGGTGGGTGGATATAAAGCAGATAAGAGCTCATACCCACCACCTACTCTTTACACATGATAAGTATTTTTTTATAACCATATCCACTACTTGTGATACCCCAGATTTAGTTTGAAAGGGGATTGATAGACTACTCATATCAACAAGATGCATCTTTTTTTCATGGGAGCCCATTTGCTAAGAACTCCACAGTTAAGCGTGCTTGGAGGGGAGCAATCTTAGGATGGGTGACCTCCTGGAAAGTTTTCCTGGGTGGGCACGAGTGAGGCCAAAGTGCGCTGGAAAGACTTGTGTTGGTCTGTGGGGTCAGTCTACAATCTCCATAAGTAGTCACCAGTAGTCCGTTGGGCCAGAGTGCTATACACTACTACCCTCCAAATTTATACATGTATCTACTCCAATTGAAACTAACGCGGTGCCAAATTCATAAAATTTTACCCACTATCTCTACTCATGTGATGATAATTTAGTGAAAGTTTAATAAGTTAGTTAAATAATTTAAGCTAAACCAAGAAAAATATAAATCATATAGAAAAACTCTTATTTTCTTTAATATAGGCTAGTGATTGATAAATTAGTCTTTTAACTTTTCCCTACTCATGTGATGATAATTTATTGAAAGTTTAATAACTTAGGTTAAATAATTTAAGCTAAATCAAGAAATTAAAATAAATCATAAAGACAAACTCTTATTTTTTTTTAATAGATACGGAGAATTATTCGTTGACCAAATCAAAATGTTTTTTCTCTACATACAATTTCATGCTTATATTCAGAGGCGGATCTTTATTGAGGCTCAAAAGGATCTAAAGACCCCTAAAATTGTTTTGAAAAAACATATAAAATCAAAATGGTGTTTATTACTTGTACATATAAATTTAGGCTAATGATTAATAAATTAGTCTTTAAACTAATAGGTTTAGGGTTCAAATCACATTCAGTCATTCACCTTATTTTTTTTCTATTAATTATTTTGACATCGCTAATTTATGGGCAAAGATATGCCATTATTGCATTAGAGTTCGATTCTTAACACCTATGAAAATGATCAATTTCACCTTCCACCTTATAAATTAAAACACGATAGTTCTAGACAATGTATGTACTACTCTTGTGAGAGACCAAAACTCTGTGAAATGACCTCAAAAGAAGAAGTTCATATGCTAATAATTTATAGGGATATTCCACGTGGTAACTCTTAGGTTTTGGGTTTTCCACGTGGTAACCAAAACTTTTAAAAAAAATCCACGTGGTAACCCTCATCATCATACCCAGTGTTTCCCGCACATAAATAAATCTATGGTCAGGGTCTGGGGAAGGACGATCGACAGCGTCTCATACCCATAAGGAGAGGGCGTTCAAAATAGTCCTTAAAGGTTAAAACACTAACTCTGCCATCTTTGGATTTAAGGGAAAAAAATACTACCTCCTATTCAGCAAGATTGTCCCATTTGACTTTTGGCACTATTCATTCATCACTCTTAATTTGTATTTTACTCTTAATCTATAAGTTAAAACATAGTCATGTGGGATCTTGTTTGATTCGTCTCAATACAACGATTACTAATATCAAATTTTTATAATTTTTAATTAACAATAATTGGAGATATTAAGGGTTAAAATGTTGCCTCGGCATGTGTGAAAAGTCAAATGGGACAATCTTGGTGAATAGGAGGGAGTATGATTTTGATGAAAGATGGTAGATTTGGAGTTTATGTTTTGGGAGAAAAGGTTAAAACTAAAGGCATTTGAAATGGTGAATGACATAAATAGGCATACAACAACCTTAAAGGTTTAAAATTAATGTTTGTTAACGTTTTTATGTGCAAAAAAGTCATGTAGAACAATAACGTAAACCTCATCAGGGTTACTGTGTAGATATTTTAAAAATTTTAGTTACCACGTGAAAAACCCAAAACCTCAAAGTTATCACGTGTACTCTTCCAAAAAAGTAACTCACTCCATGCAAATGAAAATGTTGCCACATTTATGTTTGTAACGCATGCACGTATAAAATGCTTAAAAGACAAAAAGAGATGGTTGAAAAACATGGCCGCTTCCTTATAAATTGGCAAAAGTTTTGAATTGGTAGTTTTAGATGAAGGAAATCGTGACACCTTTTTTTTCAACAATTATGTGTAACAAGACAATTTATTTATTTAATTTTACAATATGAATTTGCTTGATACTAATTTTTAGTAAAAATCTATTGTTAGGTTTTTGCTTTTGTTCATAAATTACCCATTCATTTGTTTATTGTTACATTTGAAATCTAATACTCCAATAAATTTGTTTTGAAATTAAATTAAGTAAAAGGTTAAGCTGATAGTTGAGGAACCATAATATGTTATATACTCTAACATGCTTTATGGCCTTATCATAATTTTTTATAGGTGATGATTTATTCCACATCGACCAACTGAATATGGTGTACACACATTATAAGTTATTGGAGTCCGTCTTACATTGCCATATGGTTTTGAGATCTCCTAGGCTTATAAAGTGCGTGCACCTCGTATCTCCCTGTTAATGTGTTGGCATTCACAATCAATCCAGCCTAATTCAAAATAGGCAGGCAGTGTCGTTCCTAATAATTTTTAGGCCCTAGGCGAAAAATAGAAAAAAGACCTTTATATAAGTAAAGTTTTGGTTCGTTTTTCTATGTAGTTCAGCGGTTATGTGCTTAATCAAGAAACTCAATGTTATAAGTTCGATCCATGTTAGAAGCTATTAATAGAAATATAACTTTTAATACTCCCTCTTATTCATCACAAGTGTCCCATTTACTTTATACATTCTATCCAATGCACTTATTCAATCCTTAATATCTCTAATTGTGCATAATTATAAATTATGGAAAGTTGATATAAATAATCCTTACATTGAGATGAAGCAAACAAAATCTCACTTGACTATATTTTAACTTATAGATTAATAATAAAATGCAAATTAAGAGTAAGCGATGAACAGTGCCCAAAAAGCAAATAGGACACATGTAGAGAATAGGAGAGAGTAATAAGGATTAACTCAATTTGGGCCTCTTTATAAACTGGACCCTAGACAATAGCACCTCAAAACTGTCAAGGAACCATCTCAACCAAAGCTTAAGCTGATGGTTGAAGCCCCAAGATATGTTATATACTCTAACACGCCCCCTCACACGAGAGCCCTTTGGGCTAGAAGTCTGGATACAACACATGCTCTTTTCATACCTGGTGCTAAAAATTCCACTTTTAAATGAGGATTGGCTGAGATTCGAACCTGTGACCTCTTGTCACACTGGCTTCTGATACCATGTCAAGGAACCATCTCAACCAAAAGCTTAAGCTGATGGTTGAGGCCCCAAGATATGTTATATACTCTAACAAAAACTACCCTTATGAACGGCCATATAAGCAGAATACATTAAATATGATAATGACGATATTAGCCATTGAAAGCTTGTCGATGTTTTTAGTCGGAAATGGGGACGCATAAGATTTAGAGTCCTATTTTGTGCGCAAGGTGGTAATTAGTTGCGCAAAATGACACGGAATAGGCGGGAGGCAAAGTAATGGAGTTTTTAAGCCAATTCTTGGCAGTTGGCAATCTTATCTGTAAGTAACCATATTACTAAACGTCTTCTTTTTCTAAGGCCTTGTGCATGTGTTTAATCATTAATGCTTTTACTTTCTGTCTCTTAATCAATTGCACTAATATTAGGGCAAGTAGTTTCACTAATTCTTATATAAGACAGTTTTATCATTAGTAGAAGGTCTCATGAGAGACCGTATATAGCATAGACGACTCTCTCAATAGCCCAACCCAATATAACTATTTAGTTACTCATTTAACAAATGGGTTGACCCACGTTTATCCGTCTATGCTATAGACAGTCTATAGCAATGCAAGAATTGGTGTATCATCAGACATGCTTTATAGTTGGGTTGAATAGCTCAATAATAGAAACTTTTAACTTAAAGGCTTTTTATTTTAAAGTCGTTTTTATCGTGAGATGATCTCATGCAAAATGAGCTGAAGTAGTTTTACTTTTCAATGCAAATTCGTTATTTAAATTGCACTAATATTAGGGCAAGTATTCAGAAATTCTTATATAAGACGGTTTAATCATTAGTAGAAGGTCTCATGAGAGATTGTATATGGCATAGACGACTCTCTCAATAACTCAGCCCAATGGCTAATATAACTATTCAGTTATTTATATAATAAATAGGCTGATTCATGTTCACCCGTCTATGCTATAGATGGTCTATATAGCAAGAATTTGTGTATCATCAGACATGCTTTATAGTTTGGTTGAATAAAATAAAAAATTTTAGCTTAAGGGCTTTTTATTTTAAGGTTGTTTCATCGTGAAATGGTTTCATGCAAAATGAGCTGAAGTAGTTTTACTTTTCAATGCAAATTTATGGACTTTTGTTATTTAAATTATGAAAAATTGCTTTTAATAATTTAACATTTTACTGATTTTTCTATGATAATTTTAACTTTTGATTAACCATTAATAATTTCAATTATAAGGGATGTTTGCTAAGAATACACCAAGATAACCTCAACTAATACAATGAGTTATTTTGCATAAAAAAAAATATAAAAAGTAAATACAAAATTGAAATATTAAAAATCAAAAAAAAATTTAAAATTAAAAAGGAATCGAGTAAGTTTAGTTTTTTATTTAAGCTTTAACTTTTAGTATTTTTGAACTTTTTTTATTTTTCTTTTTTTGTGTGGACATTAACCTACAAAAATCGGTGATCATTTGGACAAAGTGTTCATGGGCAAGTGAAGCCAAAATTCAAATTATTTATGATTAATTAAAAGTTGGGATTATTATATTGTAGGAAAATCAAAAAAAAATGTTGGATTATTGTACTCCCTCCTTTTCTTTTTTCCACTTTAACAAAGAGATATTTAAATTAGATTTTTAAAGTTATATAAAGATAAAATATATTCATGTAAGATTTGTTAGATTTGTCTTGATGTAAAGTCTTTAGTCTATAATTTTTATAATTTTTAAGACTTAAAATTTGCCAAAAATGCCTGCAAAAGGTAAAGTGTACAAACAAAAAGAAACGGAAAAAGTAGGTAAATTTTCATTTGATTTTTATTACATTTGCTTCTTATGAATAAACTAATTTTATCTAATTATCGTACCAGGGGCGAAGCCAGGATTTTGAATTACGGGGGGCCAAACTATCGATGTAGTAGAATTTTTTTTACTGTATAAAAACTAGAGGTGTTAGAAACAGACACGATGACTCGAAATTTACACGACATTGTAATCGAATCCGATTTGATTCGACTTTAAAAATTTACAATTATGTAAAAACAATATGGACACAAAATCCGATTTCAAGCCCACTTGGAAAACTTAACCCGAAATCAACGACGACCTGAACGAAAACCATTAAACACTAGTTAAACTATGAAAATATTAAAATCATATAGACCGAAATAAATTCTAATCATGATTGCAAAAATTATATTTAACAATAAAGTTGAAGCTTCCCTATAATTAGTATTTTTGAATAAATTAAGTGTTTTTAGCTCTATATATTTACCTAATAATTCTCCAAAAAACAATATTAAGATTAAGATAAAAAAAATATAAACACACGCTAAAAAAGATGAATGTTAGATCATGTAAGATAAATAGTAATGACATTATAGTATAAAACTATAAATCTATTAGTCTATTAAAAAATAATTGTTTAAGTGAGAATTCGATCCCTTAACCTTGGATAACATATGTGTTACTCTAACCAATAAGCTATAGTAATTTTTGCTATATTTTTACACTCTTTGAACTATATATCATATTAGTAAGGGGGGCCAAAACCAAAATTACAAAGACTCGCATTTTCGGCAAAGGGGGCCGGGCCTCCGCCGGCCCCCCATGTGGCTTCGCCCCTGTATCGTACCATATATATATATATATATATATATATATATATATATATATATATAGGGGAGGGATCCAATGAGAATGGGGTTGAAAATGAGAAGGGTGAGAAGGATTCTAGACCCTTGATTTCACTAAAATAAAAAAAGCTACGGTCACGATTAGAACAAAAACACATAATTGTAAAAGTAACTATGTTACACAGAAGAGTAACTATGACATAACTTTTAGAATGTTCTGAATTTACAACATAGTATCCTTTTTTGTATATATAGTAACCAAACAAATGAAACAAAAATCCTTCTCATCCTTCTCATTTTAAAATCCTTCTCATTTGATCCTAAATATATATATATATATATATATATATATATATATATATATATATATATATATATATATATATATATATATATATATATATATATATATATATATATATATATATATATATATGAAAAACTAGTTTGAAAAATATATAGTAACTATTGAGATATTTATGAATAAAATTCGTATTTTGCAATAATATTTAAAAATCTCAATTAGTGTTAATTCATTTGTATTTAAAAGACTCATTAGTGTTTTTCGGATATTAGACATGGTAGGAAACAACTTTGACAAAACGCGAGATATAAGTAATAATTAATCAAGTAATAATTCAATCTCAAGTGCAACTCATCAATTATTGGTTGGTTGGCTTATATATGGTGGCTGATTTCTCATACGAGAAAATTTGTATGACCCCTTTTTCCGATTGTCTCCGTATTTTGACTGAGCTCAATTAATTTGACCTAGTTTCAATCAATAGGTTTACTATATAAAGTTACTATGTATATAGATTAGGATGCTTTGTGGAGTAATACTTAGATGTCCAACTATGTGTTGAGTAAGACACAAAATTATTTAAGAATGGATCAAATTGATGATGAATTGATTGATAATGGTAATTATTAACAAGATTAAATTAATTTTGAGAGGATAACTTATAGATTTTAGAAGATTAATAAGGCTATGACTAGTGACATTAATCCTATATAAGCTTATTCAAAACTCTATCCTAAATGATCTTTTAGTTTTTTTAGGAAATTATCAATAATAAATTAATATTTATTGGACTCAGTGAAAATAAATTCACCTATTGTTTATTTTTAAATAAATCTATCTATTATGTATATTTGATAAAAATAAACTCATCTATTATTAACAACGATCAGATGACTATCAAATTGTCTTGTCGCTATTTTTACTAAGTAATATGAGAGTTTTTAGTGCTTTTTTATAAAATAATTTAAATTAGATATGAGAGTTTTTTTATTCGTTACGCCTTATGTTTTTATTGACCTTTTTAATCTTTTGCTCATGGAACCAAAAGTGAATGAGACAGTCCTGTTAATCAAGTTATATTACTTTCATCTTGAAATAATAATGTATAACGTATAAAAAATTAATTTAAACAATATAAGTTTAATTCAATAGTTGTAAAACAAAAATATAAAAGATAAGTAAAAATAAGTTTCTTTGAGCAAAATTAAGACGAAGAAAAAGAAGTCATATACTTCATATGGCCTACTTAGAGGCGGCCCATAATACTTTTTGTAAGCCCTAGTAACAAAAATAAATTTATTAATATAACTTTAATTTCTTTTTACAAATTTTTAATATAAAAAATTCATTTTAATAACTAGTATAGAAACTTGTGCAATGCACGAATTTAAGAATATAAAAAATATAAAAAGATAAATTCAAAAATTGATGCAAGGATATATCATCAGGATTAAATTTATCGAATATATGATTTTTTGAAAGTAAAATTAAATACTGATTTTTTTAAAATTATTTATTGAATACATCACTTTTTTCATTCAATTAAATATATTAAATTTTAGGGGAGTTATATAGAAATGCTATAATAAATTATACTCCTTACTATACCTAATTTTAGCTCTAAATTTAACGAGGGCGAGTTAGACATTGTAATTAAACGAAGTGAATAGTATATATATATATATATATATATATATATATATATATATATATATATATATATATATATATATATATATATATATATATATATATATATATATATATATATATATATATATATATATATATATATATATATATATATATATATATATATATATATATATATATATATATATATATATATATATATATATATATATATATATATATATATATATATATATATATATATATATATATATATATATATATGTAAAAGCAATAATCAAATAAGGAAAATAAAGATATCATAAAACATTTAGGAAAAATTACCTAGAATAATCCCAACTATTCACGATTTTCCTACAATAATCCCAACTATTGATTAACCATGAATAATCCCAACTTTGAGGGGCATTTTCCTAGAGTAAACCCGGTGACCGGATGACTTGCTATAGTAAGTTTTATTTTTTTAAAAAAAAGATAAATTTAAAAAAATGTCAAAAAAAATGTTAAAAAATGTTCATAAAAAATTTATGATTTTTTTTATTATTTAGAATTTTTTATGTAAATTTTCAAAAATATTTTCTAATTTTAAATTAATATTTAATTTAATTTTTTTGGTGAATTACCTACTATAGCAGGTCATCGGGTTACCCAAGTTTACTCTAGGAAAATACCCCTCAAAGTTGGGATTATTCATGGTTAATCAGTAGTTGGGATTATTGTAGGAAAATCATGAATAGTTTGGATTATTCTAGGTAATTTTTCCAAACATTTATAGTGTTCAAAGAAATACAATAATAAGATTTCCTACCGTACAGATGTACTTATAGAATTAATCCTACTAATTTAAAATAAACTATTTAAGGAAGATAATCAAAGTGGATACATTGATTAATTATGTACTTAATTTCTTACTTTATATGTATAAAAGATTACTCCAAAATAATACTCTTTCCGTCTCATTTAAAATGTTATATTTTCCTTTAGTAGAAATTTTAAAATAATTTTTACGTCTCTAATTATTTACATAGTATAAAAAATATTTAAATATGATAATATATATATATATATATATATATATATATATATATATATATATATATATATATATATATATATATATATATATATATGAACATTACACGATTGATATTATTTTAATTTATCATTTTAAAATTTCACACTTTTCATTTCGGAATAAAGATATCTTTATTAATTTAATTTTTCTACATAAATTGTTAAAAATTAAACTTTTTATAACTTAAATATATTATATATACATACAACACTTGAAATGACATTAAATCGAAAACCGATTAATTACTTAGGTTGAGTATATTTTCAGCAGACACATATAATAGTCAGAACATTTTAAAAATAATCAAAAGCGCGAATTTTATTTTCGACAAACAATACATTAAATAATCAACCCACAAATTTGATTTTTTTTTAAAAATATAAAATCTAGATTTTTATCTATAAATACCCCTATAGAATCACAATCTTAGTGCATTCATCAACCCAAACTTTCATTATCAAACCCCAAAAATTTGATTTTATTTTGTGCCACCCTTTTATTAATTTTCTCATTTCCCCACAAATTTTTTTTTTGAAATTTTTTTTTTTTGAAAAAAAATTTCCCAAAAAATGGAAGAAACAATAGTCCTAATAGTAGGGGCAGGTCCTTCAGGATTAGGGATTGCTGCTTGCTTAACAAAAAAATCAATTCCATACATTATTCTAGAAAAAGAAGATTGTTGTGCATCACTTTGGAAAAAAAGAGCTTATGATAGATGTAATCTTCATTTAGCCAAACAATTTTGTTCATTACCCTTTAAACCCCATGCAAATCATGTTAAAAGGTTTATGAATAAATGTGATTTTATTAATTACATTGATGATTATGTTAATTATTTTAACATTAATCCGTACTATTTTCATCGTGTTGAATCTGCTACATTTGATGAAAACAAGGGGAAATGGCTAGTTGAAGCGAATGATCTTCGATTAAATGTCACAAAAAGTTTTGTTAGTAAGTTTTTGATTGTCGCTACTGGGGAAAATAGTAAGAGTTACGTCCCAAATGTTCCTGGGCTTGAGGAATTTGGAAATGTTGTTATTCATTCTAGTGAGTACAAGTCTGGCGATGAATTTAAAGATAAAAATGTTTTGGTTGTTGGGTGTGGAAATTCAGGCATGGAGATTTGTTATGATTTGTGTAATTCTGGTGCCAATACTTCAATTGTTGTAAGAAGTCCGGTAAGATTTTTCTATTCTTTGTTATTTGAATTCTCCGTTATTTTTCGGGTTAGGCGTTTTGAGTCGGGAGAAAATCAGACTATTGATTTGTTTTCAGGGCAGGTGTTTCGAGTTGGTTTAAAATCAAATTTTGTCTTCACATTGATTTTAATATAAATTTAATTCATTTTGTAATCAGGTCAAATCGAATTAGATTATTGAATTTGTTTTGAACACCTTTATTTTTAATAGTCGGTGAAAAGTCTCATCTGAAAAAAGAAGTGCAACTATTAAAAATGAAGTGAACAATAGTATGTGTTGAATAAGATTATTGTGACATTTATTATATATATCTCTATAAATTTTAATTTATTTAACGTCATAACTTTATAGAGGTATATATAACAATCATCACAATTCACAAACGTCACTAATTATTTGTTATAGCACTCCCTTTCTCCTAAAAGAATTAGTCTCATTTTAATTCTTTTTATTAAATTTATTTTATTTTAGTTTTGGCGCTACGTTAATTTTTAAATTTTCATCCACATATTTAACTTATACTTTTATCTCATCTATTTATTTCTCATTTTTTCATAAAATATATATTTTACTTATTTTTCTTGATTTTCACATTTGTACATACATGTCCTCTCTTGAGAGGTCGTCTATAGTATAGACATCTTTGAAGAGCCTAGCCCATATCTCCTTTTTATCTTACAAAACCACCAATCAGTTTGTTTTTCACAAATTCTTACTTGAGACCGTCTTTACAAAAGACGTCTCAAGATTGGGCCAACCCAATGTTTAAATTTAGAAAAAAAATAATTGTATTTACTAAAAATAGAAAGTGGGTTGGGCTTTTGAAAGCCATCTCTAGAAAAGATGGTCTCTCAAGAGAGTAACTGTTTTCAGCCCCAAAACTTGAGACGTACATTATATAGACAGTCTCAAGTAAGAATTTGTGTTGTACATAACGATATTTTGTTAGGACAAAGGAAGTATATATGTTGTTTATAATTATATCTCTATAAATTTAAATTTTGTTAACACAATTAATTTAATTTATTGTGCATTAAATTTATTTATTTTTATATGAATGTAGGTTCATGTGTTTACAAAAGAGGTTATATTTATTGCAATGATATTATTGAAATATTTGAGCATTCAAATGGTTGATAAATTAGCCATTTTTGCTGGTCAAATTATTTATGGAGATTTATCAAAATATGGAATTTATCGCCCAAAAAAAGGTCCTTTTTTTCTTAAGGCTACTACAGGAAGGAGTCCAGTTATTGATGTGGGTACTATAGCAAAAATCAAATCGGGAAAAATTAAGGTAATTTTTTTTAAAATATTTCAATTTCTATGAACAAATTAAATCCTTTAGATATGTTATAATATTATTCCTAAATGAAAAAATTAAATTTTAGGCAATTTTTTATCACTATAAAAAATTTAGTTTTCTGCGACATTGGATTTAGTGGTATTAAAAAAATGTCACTGATTCATGTTTTTAGTGTAATAATTATTGGTTTTGATTTTTAGTTCCACCTTAAACACTACAACATAGTTTGCTTTTAGTGGGATATATTTAGCGACATTTAATTTAAATGTCGTTATTTCAAATTTCTTGTGGTGTATATTGAGGATTTAGTGACATTTATTAGAACCTTTAGCAACATATTAAAAAGTGACATTAAAGCTTTTAGCGACATAGGATATAGTGACATTTCTTACAAATGTCACTATAGATTATAGTGACTAATTACATATATATGTCACTAAAGACCAAATTAATTGTCGCTAAATCATTTTATGGTGAAACTTAAAATAAAAACCAACAATTATTACATTAAAAATATGAATTAGTGGCATTTTTTTAACGCCACTAAATCTAATATTGCAAAAAGTTAAATTTGTTGTAGTGAAAGTGATTTAGCGATATTTAATTTGGTCTTTAGTGACATATGAAATTGTCACAATAGTCTATAGTGACATTTGTCAGAAGTGTCACAAGATTCTATATCGCTAAAAGTTTTAGTGTTACTTTTTAATATGCTACTAAAGGGTCTAATAAATGTCACTAAATCATCTATCTATATAAACTATAAGAAATTTGAAATAACGATATTTAAATTAAATGTCGCTAAATATATCTCACTAAAAGCAAATTATATTGTAGTGTATTTTGTTTCAAATTATTAGAAGAAAATTATTCAAAAATGTTATATTTATATATGTAAATAAATCAAAGTAATAAGATATGAGCATATCAGAAACGGTTCTTGTTTTTAATTAAAGAAAAAATATTATTTTTTAAAAAAGATCATAAATATGATTTTTAATTATTTCTTTCAGTTCCTCAGCTTATATGTAATAATCAAATTAATACTATATGAGAATCTGAATAGGACATTATTTAGTTCCTTAAGTAGGAGTATATCACAAAATTATATCTACCCAATAATAAGTGATAGTTTACCAAAAAAGGCAACAAAAAAGAAAAAAATTTGAAAAATATTATTAAATGGGTTCGTAAAATTTGGAAATTAAGGTTTATAAGCATGTTCAACTTAGTAATTTAAGTAGCCGTTAGTGGTTCAACGAGATAGAAATGTCACATATAAAAATATCTTTGTTTCATATATAGTAGTAGTTTAAGTAGAGTTTAGCAGTGCAAATAGTTATTTTGAGGACGTTCAGTTACTAATAGCATTCAAAAATCAATATAAAATTTGTTATACATAATTCTCAATAAATTATACATTTCAACTGCTATCATGACCTTTATTTTTATCAAACAGTATAATTTACACAATTATTAGACGACTAAATATCTAACAACTATAATTGTAGAGCTCCAGTCACCACCCACAACTATATAGTTACAACGACAGCTAAGAGCTATCTACACAGCTACCATGCACCGAATGGATCCATAACGGTTTTTTTTCTTGACCTTTTTTCTTGATAGAACGGTTTTTTTTCTTGACCTTTTTTCTTGATAGAACATACTTGACATTGTTGTAACTTGTGACTTGTGATTAGTGATTTAACATTATTGTTAGTGAAAGAATTTAGAAAATCGGTATGGGCAATCCAAATAAAGAGGAGAAGAAATAGTCCATTCATAAACCCAAAGAAGGTTCACTACTAAAACCAATTGGTGATAGTATGAGTTACTCCTTGAGTTTATAAAGTGATGCATATTCTTTTCTTTCTCCGATGTGGGACAACTCACATGTGGGTAACACATGGGCACTTCAACAGTTAGTTTGAAAACAACTTGTACAATTAAAACTCAAAATTCTTTTTTCGAAAAAATAATTTTATTAATTATTTAATTTTTTATTTGTAAAATAATTTAGGTTGTGCCTTCTATTACGAGCATTAGCAAGGATAAAGTGACGTTCGAAAATGGCATTGAATCGCAATTTGATGCAATTATATTTGCGACTGGGTATAAAAGTGCAGCATGCGACTGGCTTAAGGTAAGATTTTTATGTCCTTTTTTTTTAAAAAAAAAATAAAATTGGAAATATAATAAAATGAAGAAAGAAACCGAAACACTGTGGCTTGGGAGCCCCATCACTGCCGGCATAAAAAACCCCGCGAGGGGATAATTCACTTAAATTTTACTGATTATAATAATTATTTAAAACAAATTTTTTATATTTATTTTTTATATTTAGTTCTGTGGGAATATTCAGAGTATATTTTAGATTATATCTCGTGCTATTTTAGTCTAGCATATATTTAGGCTGATTTTATTTTATTCCTTTGTATATTTTGTTTCCTGTTTTAGTCTCTAGCTTTGTATATTTAAGGGCCATGTAATTATTCATTAATCAATACAATTATAACCTTAAACCCTACTTTATTTTTCCGCTTATTCTAATCTTCATGGTATCAGAGCCGACGGTGTTTTCCGGGACCGGCAGCACCTCGGTTATCATCATTTACCCTTAAACCAACCAAACTAAACCAAACCTGTAAACACAAACAAACATGGCCGAAAATACAAACCAGCAAATCGTCACTTTAGAACAAATGGAACATATGTTCAACCTCTTTAAACAAATGCATCAACCACAAAATCCCACCGAAACTGTCTCACCTGATTTAAAGGTAGCTGAAAAACTTAATCATGAAAACTATACCAGTTGGTGCAAAATGATGCACATTGCTCTTGACTGTAGGGGTCGTCTCAGCCATATCATTGACGAGCCCCTAAGTCCCACAGATCCAGCCTACAAAACTTGGAAACAGAAGGATTCGATTGTCCTATCTTGGATAATTTCGAATATAGAGAAGGGACTCGTTAATCAATTTCTTGATTATTCCATTGCTAGGGATTTATGGAAAGGTATTGAGGTTCTCTTTAACAGTGGTAAAGATGAACTTCAAGTTTTTGATTTAACTTGTCAAGCCAATAATTTAAAGCAAAACAGAGACACTCTTGAAGACTACTATGGTAGACTCACGACATTATGGACGGAAATTGACCGCCGGCAACCAAATCCGATGGTCCATGATGAGGACATCACTATATTTAACACCTTTATGCAAAAACAGAAACTTTTTCAATTTTTGGGTGGTATAAATGAATCCTTTGACAAAGAAAAGAGAGATCTACTGAATATGGATCCTCTACCTACTGTTGAGGTGGCCTATGCCACGGTTCGCCGGGAAATCTCACGGCGTGGGATAATGACCCACGCTTCATCATCGGGAAAGATTCCCTCAGAAGTTGGGAGTGGGTTGGCTGTCAAGCATCACCGGTCGGAATTTGTACCCTCATTCCGGCGAGACACTGAAGATAAAACTCACCTGAAATGTACACATTGTGGAGGAAGCCGGCACACCAAAGATGGGTGTTTTAAACTCATCGGATTCCCAGAATGGTGGGAGGAACATCGGCAAAGAAAAGCCGCCACCAAGGTTCAAGGTGGTCGAACCGGCGGCAAGGCTCACTTGGCAACCGGAGGTCCTCACACTGATGACAGCCAAGACCCACTCATGGTGGTCGAAAAAACCGAAGGTTACATGACCGTTAATGGAGGAACAGGTGAACCAGAGAAGAGAGAAGGAGGAGGTAACGGACCAGTAGAGAGAGAAACTCCACAAGAGGCAAATGAAAAATTGCCTTTTTTAGCTTTAAATACTACTCCATCACCTAACCCTAATCCTCTCCATAAACCCTCAAACACACGGCCCATTTCTAACAACACACGGCCCATTTATAACCCTTCAACCAACCAACTCTATTTACCCACAAAACACCCACGGCCCAGTACTACTTTTGGACTGGTCTGTCAAGCACCCTCAAACCAATGGATATTTGATTGCGGGGCTACGGACACAATGACGTTTGATCCCCGTGATCTTATATCTACCACACAAAAAACCCGAAACTACATACAAACCGCAAATGGAGAATGTATTAGTGTCGATAAAACTGGTTCCGTTAATATCTCCTCGTCTCTCAAACTTAAAAATTGTCTTTTAATTCCGAGTTTATCTCATAAATTGCTCTCTATTAGTCAGCTAACTCGTGAATTAAATTGCACTGTTCTTATGACCTCTTCTGATTGTGTTGTGCAGGATGCTCGGACGGGGAGGATTATTGGGCATGGTACTGAACGAGATGGGCTTTACTATGTGGATGAGGCGAGTCAACAGGGTCACACTTCACTTGCTCACGGGTCTTCTGATCATCAGTTATGGACTTGGCATCGACGTCTTGGACATCCGTCATTAGGGTATCTAAAACGTCTATTTCCATCTCTTAGTCACACTAATGTATCTTTAGATTGTGAAGCTTGTGTTTTAGCTAAGAGTCACAAACATTCTTATTATCCTAGTAGTAGTCGTAGTAGTGAACCTTTTATTTTGATACATTCTGATGTGTGGGGCCCAGCTCCGGAGTGTAATAAACAGCAGTTTTCTTATTTTGTCTCCTTTATTGATGATTGTACTCGGATGTGTTGGGTATATTTTTTGAGACATAAATCTGATGTTGTGGATGTGTTTATCAAGTTCTATAATATGATTGTTAACCAATTTAAGACCACACCTAAAATTCTTCGATCTGATAACGGGGGGGAATATGTAAACCATCATATGAATGAATTTTTTACCACTCATGGCCTTATCCACCAAACTTCTTGTCCTCATACACCGCAGCAAAATGGGGTCGCAGAACGAAAGAATCGTACTCTTCTTGAAATCTGTCGAGCCCTAATGTTTGAAGCCCATGTTCCTTCATACTATTGGCCCGAAGCCCTAGCCTCTGCTACATACCTCACAAATCGCCTTCCCTCAAAAACCCTAAACTACAAAACACCTCTTGAAACCCTTCAAACCTTCTTTCCCATACCCAGTACTCATTCCTTACCCCCCCGGATATTTGGCTGTGTGGTCTATGTTCATCTTCCCAAACCTGTCAGACACAAACTTGAACCCCGGGCTGTTAAGTGTATTTTTTTGGGTTATGGGATAAACCAAAAGGGATATCGATGCTTTGATCCCTCCGAAAACAAACTCTACACTACTCTAGATTGTGACTTCTTTGAGACTTCTTATTTCTACTCCCAGCTTCGTCCTCAGGGGGAGACTACTAGTGATGACTTAAGCTGGCTTGATTATTCTGTTTCTGATAGAGATGACCCCCAAGAGCAAGTTGACAATCCCACAGACATTGCCTCTGAAAACATAGTGATTCCTTCTTCTCAGACTGTGCCTACTCCTCTGTCTGAAGCATCCACTGGTGATGAGGTGTTGCCTGAACCTCAAGAGGTACTATCTGAACAAACTGTTGTTGATGAGCTTTCTAGTGCTACTGATGATGTATGCAGGTATGAGTTACCCCCAAGGAGAACTAGAGGGGTTCCTCCAAGGAGGTATGATCCAGAGTTTGAATCGCTGAGATCGAGATATCCCATTTTGAGAGATGGGAACAGTAACTTGGCTCGTGTGGCAAAGGCTTTCCAAGCTAGTCTATATTCTAGCTCCATTCCGAGAAATACAGAAGAAGCACTCAGTGATCCTAAGTGGTACAAAGCAATGGAGGATGAGATTCTGGCTCTTAAGAAGAACAATACATGGGATGTTTGTGTTTTGCCTAAGGGTAAGAGAACTGTAGGATGCAAATGGGTGTTCACTATAAAGTACCATGCTGACGGTACTATTGAAAGATATAAGGCTCGGTTAGTGGCTAAAGGGTACACCCAAACCTACGGCATTGATTATTCTGAGACCTTTTCTCCTGTGGCAAAGATTGATACTATAAGGGTCTTATTCTCTATAGCTGCAAACAAGGATTGGCCGCTTTACCAGTTTGATGTGAAGAATGCCTTTCTTCATGGGGAAATTGAAGAAGAGGTCTACATGGAGGCTCCTCCTGGTTTCTCAAAAGAATTTGCTCAAGGGGAAGGATGCAGACTTAGACGTGCTTTGTATGGGCTGAAACAATCTCCTAGAGCTTGGTTTGGAAGGTTCACAATGGCAATGAGGAAATTTGGTTACAAACAGAGTCATTCTGATCACACTCTGTTTCTGAAGAAAGTTAATGGTAAGATGACTTGTCTTATCATTTATGTTGATGACATGGTGATAACTGGAGAAGATGAGAATGAAATCAGGAATCTGAAGGAGAAACTGTTTAAGGAGTTTGAGATGAAAGACTTGGGTAACTTGAAATATTTTCTGGGTATAGAAGTTCTCAGGTCAAGGAAAGGGATCTTTATAAACCAGAAAAAGTATATCTTGGACCTTCTTGCTGAAGTAGGTATGCTTGACTGTAAACCAGCTGATACACCGATTGTTATGAACCACAGGCTACAAACTGATCCAGATGGAGAACCGACTAACAGAGAGCATTATCAGAAACTAGTTGGGAAACTCATTTATCTCTCTCATACTAGGCCAGACATTGCCTATGCTGTAGGGGTTGTGAGTAGATTTATGCATCGTCCTCAAGCACCACATCTTGAAGCTGTTTTGAGGATATTGAGATACTTGAAAGGAACCAGTGAAAGAGGAGTATTCTATGGGAAGAATGGCCATCTAAATCTGATTGCTTATACTGATGCTGATTGGGCTGGAGATCGTGACAGTAGGAAGTCTACATCAGGCTACTTTACTCTCATCGGAGGAAACTTGGTTACTTGGAGAAGCAAGAAACAGAATGTGGTTGCATTGTCTAGTGCAGAGGCAGAATTCAGAGGGGTTGCAAAAGGAATAACAGAAGTTCTGTGGCTTAAGAAACTTCTTTGGGAGCTAAATGTCCCAACTGCAGAAACTTGCACCTTGTACTGTGATAACAAATCAGCTATTGATATTTCAGAGAATCCGGTTCAACATGATAGAACCAAACATGTGGAGATTGATAGACATTTCATCAAAGAGAAGCTAGAGAACAAAATCATTCGCATTCCTCATGTAAAATCAGCAGATCAGCTAGCAGATATTCTTACCAAAGCCGTTTCAACTGAAGCCTTTGAGGCTGCATTATCCAAGTTAGGAATTGGACAACCCATTACCTAACTTGAGGGGGAGTGTGGGAATATTCAGAGTATATTTTAGATTATATCTCGTGCTATTTTAGTCTAGCATATATTTAGGCTGATTTTATTTTATTCCTTTGTATATTTTGTTTCCTGTTTTAGTCTCTAGCTTTGTATATTTAAGGGCCATGTAATTATTCATTAATCAATACAATTATAACCTTAAACCCTACTTTATTTTTCCGCTTATTCTAATCTTCAAGTTCCAATAGAATTGGTAGAATGATTTGATATAGAAATACCAATATTCACTATTTTTTATTTGGAAAAGATTATAAATACAATTACAAAAGATATTACATTATATTTACACAATAATCTAATATTCTACGAGATAATGTTATAAACAATAATATGTGATTTCATATTTATTAAGTTCCAATTAATACCTCTGATAAAGTGTTGTACATATTGTGCACCAACGATAAATTAATTTGATTTTTCCTAATTTATTGTTTCATTTTTACAAATTGTTTCAAAAAAAAATTATTATATTTTTAGTTATCATAGGCCGAGTATCAATTTAATTTGTAATTTTGACACCCTTTCTCATCGAAATCTATCAAGTTCTCTATAATTATTATTTTTAAATATCTCCTTTGAATTGCAAACTAAATGGTTATCTTATTTGAATAATCTTTACAAAATAATGTATACTAACATTATTATCAGCTAGTTATATGAGAGACCGTCTGTTTGAGAGACATATCTCAAGTCCAACCCATTAAAGATTAATACTCACTTATCGTATTTTTAATGCTTACTTACATTATCCTTAATACATACGTATAATATCCTTAATGTTTACTTTCAGTATCTTAAATGTCTACTTCCATAATGCGTACTAACAATATTTTAAAAAATATATAATTGGTCAACCTAATTAGAGATGGTCTCTCAAAGAGACCGTCAAAGATAATCAAATCAAAAAATTTATTTTAAAAAACTTTTTGAGTTCCTTAATTAATTAATTACATAGCATAATAGTGTATTTTAAAAAATATATATAGCATAATAGTAAGTATCAAAGTTGAATTTGTTGTAGTGGTAGAGTACTGTTTGTAATTTTAACTTAACTTTATTCCAATATCTCAACTTAGCATGCATTTTTTATTAGGTTAGATATTATCTTTTCATTTAACAAGTATATTAACACGTCAATATTTAAATGACAATTATAATATATATCGAGATCTATCTTTGTTATTTTGTCAATCACCCAAAAAAATCAGAATCAACCCTCAAAAAGAGGGTATTTTTCATTCATAAAACCCATAAAACATTAGAAACGACACTGATCCTTCGATTTGATCCACATTCTAATATAACACTAATGATTTTTTTTTTTTTTTTTTTTTTGTAGGATTATGATTTTGTCCTAAATGAAAATGGATTTCCAAAGAAGCGTTACCCAAACCATTGGAAGGGCAAAAATGGAGTGTATTGTGCAGGACTTGCAAGAATGGGACTTCAAGGAGCATCTAAAGATGCCATAGCTATTGCTAATGATATTGAGCTTGCTCTACAAAATACGGTCGCTTTCGAGGAACTTTAAATTATTTCGCTAGTTTTTTTATCGGGGTAAGGCTGGTAAATCCTCTATAGGCAAAAGGAAACAAGAATAGTCTTGCCAATATATAGTCTATAAATATGTATTAGTTATAAGTTTATTAGGAGTTTTTATTAGGAGTTTAAGTTATTTCTTTTTTAATTACTATGTTTTGGCTTAGATTAATTAGTGACTATAGTAATAGTAATTTGCGGCCAAATTAATTTAGTTAATTATGTGCTGTATAATTACCCTTTTTGTGTTCCATAAATATTAGTACTATGTTTAATGAAATATAGGAGTGAATATTCCTAAAGTTTTGGATAAGATTTGTTATTGTCCAATTTTTATGTATATTCTAAATTACAATGGAGATATCGGTTAATTTTATATATGAAAGACATGAAATAACAAAAAAAATGCATACATTATAAAATCTTTTAAAACTACATAACTCATAATCATAAGTTTGACATAATAGTTGAGAGTTTTCTCTGTTAAACCAGGCGAGATTTATTGTTAATATTAGCATATTAATTCATTGTCTGGGATAAGCCATCCCAACATCGTTCCCGTCATCACTTGTGAACCCTCGTCAATTAGGGTATATACATCATTCTTTTTAGGACCTATATTTTTAATTATTAATCAAACTATCGACTCTAATACTATTAATTAGAATTGACTTATTATCAATACCCACATATTAATTCATCGATATAGGACAAAAACATCTTAACATTCTCATCCATATATGTGGTAAGATTTCAATTCTCATCCATAGATGATCAATTCTCCTTCTAGGACCTATAGGGTGTTGGAAATACTTCACATGTGAGACAAGATCCCACATCGATAAAAAAGTGGGTTGTGGACTTGCATATATACTTGGTGAGCTAATCCTCCTATAGCCATATGGTTTTAGGAAACAATAAACCTCACCGAGTGTATGTGCAAGTCAACGCTCTTGACCCCTGGGTTTGTGGGCCCGAACCCACGGGCAATTCGTCACATAATCTCACCGTGGCCCACTCGTGGGGACACGGGACACCCGTGGGCTCGGGCCCACAAACCCACGGGTCAAGAGCGTTGACTTGCACATACACTCGGTGAGGTTTATTGTTTCCTAAAACCATATGGCTATAGGAGGATTAGCTCACCAAGTATATATGCAAGTCCACAACCCACTTTTTTATCGATGTGGGATCTTGTCTCACATGTGAAGTATTTCCAACACTCCCCCTCACATGTGAGCCACATCATACCAGGAACCGCCTTCGGCTCTTGATACCATATTAGGCCGTGACAATTTGTCACATAATCTCACCGTGGCCCACTCGTGGGGACACGGGACACCCGTGGGCTCGGGCCCACAAACCCACGGGTCAAGAGCGTTGACTTGCACATACACTCGGTGAGGTTCATTGTTTCCCAAAACCATATGGCTATGGGAAGATTAATTCACCCACTATATATGCAAGTCAACAACCCACTATTTTATCGATGTGGGATCTTGTCTCACATGTGAAGTATTTTCAACACTCCCCCTCACATGTGAAGTATTTCCAACACTCCCCCTCACATGTGAAGTATTTTCCAACATAGGGTATTCACCTTATACCTTAACCTAAAAATACAATTAAAAGTTTATAGAGCTCTTACCTTCTTAATAAATTTATTATTTTGTTAAAATCATTATTGTCTTTATAATTTTTTTATTAAATTTTTATAATTTTTATATAAGTGTAGTTTAAGATATTAATTATCAAAATTGTGCATTAAATTGCGTAAAAAGTGAAATGTAGCAAGTATTATAGAACGGAGAAAGTACTTTTTTACACAAAAAATTTCTACTCAAATAAAGTTATTCACTACTTTCTCTGTCTCTCTGAATTAGCACCATTTAACTTAAAAAACTCTCATATTTTTTAGTTAAATAGAGACGAAATATTATGATAGCTCATAATTTTGTGAAGTGTTGAGTGTTGACTCACATTATATTAAGAGCAAAAATTGATTGCGGAGTTATACAAAACATTAGACGAGAGTAGTGGGTTATGTTTTGTTGTTGTCTTAACTAAATATCGCGGTCAAAAAATGGCCATGCGATTTCTATGGAAAACAACAGCCACTTTAATGGCGGCAACTACCGCCGTCGTAGGAGGAACTGCCGGTGCAACAATCATAACTTCCGACGATCCGGCCTCCACTTATAAGCTATGGACTAATGTTCCTGTTCGCCTCTTTCGCGATTCTCTCACCGCCGCTAGTATCGCTTTTGGTACTCCTCCCTTTTATTTAAATTATCATGATTTTGTGGTTTGTTTATGATTATTGTTTCCAGTTAGGGTTTGCATTAATGATTAATTTTTTGTAATTTGCTTTAATTTTAGTAATTCACGAGCTTAATGCTGCTTGTGATTGTTTGATTGGTTGGAAATTGATTGTTGTAGATGATGTATTTGATTTTTGGTTGTGATTTGTGGATTTAGTTTTTATGATATTGTGTAATGATAATTTCGACTATTTCTGTTGTAGTAGATGCTATTTAGATCAAAATTGTGTGATGAAGGAGGGGAGAATTTATAGGAATTTGATTGTTGGATGCAATTAGTTTGCTCCTCTTGTCGGACGTTTTTGTCCCATCATGTTTTTTGTAGACAGTAGTAAACCGAAGCTATTCAGGTTTTCATGGTGTTAATGAGCCAATGACTAATGAATGATTGAACACTATTTGATTGGATTTTTGCTATTTTGGAATGTTAAAAATTTATGTTAATGTTTTGAGCATATCAACTTAAATTCAAAAGGTTAGGGTAGTGACTAGTGAGTAGTTGTTGATCTGTACAGGATGGCAATTTGGTGAAAGTGTTTAAACCGTTAGTTTGACCAGATGGGGCTACGTGAATGGGTGTTACTTAGAATGGAGCGAGTTTTAGTATAGATTACAGGCTGTTTGAATCGTGACATAGTGATTTGTTTATGGTTGGAGTCAAAGGGGAGTCGTGAGGGGAGTCGCTACTTGCTACATGTTCTTTGCCAAATATGGAAGGGTAATACCGTAATAGAGTGTAATATGATGGCATTTTGGCTTGTAGCCTTCATCAGCTGGGGGTTTATATTCAAGGAGAACTGTAGAATTTATGTTCATTTGCTCAAAGTGCTTTATAATAGTTGCTGTCGCCATTCTTAAATTCGCTCACATGGCTATGGATATTACTGTTTTATTGAATATTGTTAGGATTTGACAAAACAAATTAGTATTATTTTCTATGCTAGTTCGTTCGTACAAATCATTACATGATGCCTTGCTATTGAGAGTGTTATATATGTATGTTTGTCAAGTTTAAATTATAAAAATGTTTTTATTCTATTATGTATTTGTCTGATATCCTTTGGCACGAACCAGATTATGAATACTCACTGCAGGGATTAACCGAAGGAAGCAGCGAATATACAAAAGTGAAACATGAAGTTCATCTTAGAAGTGCACAAAAGCTTCAAGATCTATGTTTCAGAAATGGAGGAATATATATTAAGCTTGGTCAACATATTAGTCAATTGGTATGAACTATACTTTCTAGCAATTATTAGCAAAAAGAAATCTGAATATGCCTTCTGTGGAAGATTGCTAACTTTTCTTGAGTATGTCAAATTGATTTGTAGTATTTCTGTTTGAATATTATCTTGTTATTTCATTTCTGATGTTGTTTGCTTTAATATCTCTGTATCAGGAGTATTTAGTGCCTGAAGAGTATGTTAAAACAATGAGGGAGTCTATGTTGAATAGGTGTCCAGTTTCTTCATATGATCAAGTGTGTGATGTCATTAAGAAGGAGCTTGGAGGGGCGCCAGATGAAGTATGCAAATATTGTCCCTTTTCTCCCTCACACTTTAATAACGCACAAATTGTTGTATATCTCCTTTCTTGAGTTCATGTGCTGCTTCTTTACTCTTAGTCCTGTAAGGAAACGCTCATGTGACCACCACCCCCCCCCCCCCCCCCCCCACACA
Organism: Amaranthus palmeri; assembly: GCA_019776075.1. Lineage (NCBI taxonomy): Eukaryota > Viridiplantae > Streptophyta > Magnoliopsida > Caryophyllales > Amaranthaceae > Amaranthus > Amaranthus palmeri. The sequence goes on from JAAKBH010000300.1 coordinate 1,035,109, forward strand.
CACACACACACACACACAAAAATTACGTCTGAACCTTGGTATTACGTGTGTTTGATAAATAAATAGTGTTATAGCATTTGCCACTAATTCTGCCCTGTCATGTGCAGATTTTCTCCAAATTTGATCCTGTTCCCATAGCAAGTGCTTCCCTTGCACAAGTTCATGTTGCACATTTGCGTGACGGCCAAAAAGTTGCTGTGAAGGTTACTTACCACCACTATACTGATAAAAAAAAATTACCATTATGAATTTTATGTGATTTAGATCTGAGCACTATTTCTATCTTATTACTTATATTTTATTTTCATTTCTGTGTCACTTCTCTGATATCTAGGTGCAACACACTCACATGACCGATACTGCTGCTGCAGATTATGCAACTGTGGAGTTGATTGTAAACACTCTGCATCGGCTGTTTCCCACCTTTGATTATAGGTGTTGTGAATTATAAAACTGATTTACTCTTGCTTGCTGGCTATTTAAACATCAATATGCTTGAATCTGTATCTAATAAAGCCTTTGTTATGTATCTAATATGCATGAATCTGTATCTAATAAAACTGCTCATGTGCGCCTTATATGCGTGATTATTATTTCATCGTTATGAATTGGTAAAATGCAGTCTAACATGTGGATTGATTTATGTATACAGGTGGTTGATTGCTGAGGTCCGTGAGAGTTTGCCTAAGGTACACTATAGATCTTTTTTAGTTCAAGACTTGAGAAGCAGCGGCTAGAAATGTGATCTTTTCTTGTTTGAATATCCTCGGGTTTTTATACATTTATGTTGCTATTGCTGAAGTGATGCTACATAGTTTTTACTCTCTATACTTCACTATTTGCTGTTCTAGGGTTCATGTATATGATTTTTCATGCTGATACGTTTGTTTCAAAACTGTTTCCTTGTTTGTTATGTGTATTAATTCATAGTTGACGCAAAACTTGGTATCTGGCGACCAAAAAGGCTGACTAAATTCCCTGCTAAGTCCATTGTTTTGATGATAGATAAATGGCTGTAGTAAAATAGGAAGAGAGCAGGGCATAACAAGACCGCTATAATTTCATATACAGCATGAAACAAAAGGATACCATGAAATGTTCAGATTGGAAAAAACATTAGCTAGGATTATGTGGCTATTATAATTTAAATCTTCCGATTTTGCTGCCCTTAAACTTTAGAGGATGTCTTCAGTCTATTACACCATGTGCACTTCATTCATTTTCTAGTAACTGGTGTTAATTCATTTTTTTCTTCATCTGCAAAATTTGATTCAGATGAGTCTTTTTGTGGCTATCAGGAACTGGACTTCTTGGTGGAGGCGCAGAATAGCCAAAAATGTTTGCATAATTTCTGTAAACTATCACCACATATAGCAGAAAATATACACGTTCCATTGGTATACTGGAACTTGAGCACCTCCAAATTGTTAACTATGGAATTCATGGATGGTGTGCAAGTTAATGACGTGAAGGGCATTCAGAAGATGGGAATTCAACCATCTGATGTTTCTAGACTGGTAACTTTTCAACCTTGCAAGACCTGATTTGCATGGTGACCTCTTTTGGGAATTAGCATGAAGCATGCATGATCACTAGTGGCTTGGCTTCTGTTATATGGATTAGTATGCTTTGGATCTGGCTGTCCAGAGTTCTTTCATTTTTCTTACCCTTTAAAATTACAAACCTTTTCCTTTCTGTATCAAGTTGGGAGTTGAAGAAATAATTTAATGATGTTGCTTAATTTGGCATGTTTTGTAGATCCTCACTCTACATTTTTTTATAGAACTTCTTTTGCTGAAATCTGTGCTAACCCCGAGTATAATCTGATGAGAATGGATGAATCATGATTGATTGCAGCTTAGTGAAGCATTTGCGGAGATGATTTACAAACATGGATTTGTGCACTGTGATCCACATGCAGCTAATTTGCTGGTGCGTCCATTGCCATCAAGCAAAAGAAATATTTTGGGTTAGATAATTCTCTTTCCAAATCCAGTCTTTGTTTATTTTGTAATTATGCATTGATCTCTGAATTTTCTTTGCTTAGAAATTTATTTCGATATTTCATATGCAAATACTGTTTTCTGACTTTCCTTAAATATAACAGGGACAAGAAAACCGCAGTTGGTACTTTTGGACCATGGTCTATACAAAGAACTTGATTTCGATACCAGAATCAACTATGCTGCATTATGGAAGGTTTGAAATTTGTTCTTCATACACATCTAGCAAATTGTTTTCAAGTGTATGTATATAGATAAGCATTTGAGACATAGTTTTCACGATGTGTTATGTAGGGGTTGGTCTTTTCTGATGCAAAGGCTATTAAAGAATATAGCGCAAAGCTGGGAGCTGGGGATGATCTTTATGCGCTATTTGCTGGTATTCTAACAATGAGGCCTTGGAATAGGGTCATAGATACTTCAGTTGATCATTTGGTGGTAAAAGGAACAGAAGATGATCGATCTGAACTCCGGGTAAATTCATTTATTTGTATTAAAACATCACTATAATGCTCTTCCTACTGCTACAGTATGATTGCTGCAGATCAACTCACTGAATCGGATTAATGTTTTGTTTAATTGATTGTTGCATAAATAACATTGTGTAGTTGCTTTCAGATGTATGCATCTCTGTACTTCCCTCAAATTTCAGAACTTTTAAGGCGGTTGCCTCGTGTGATCTTGCTAATGCTGAAGACCAATGATTGCTTACGTGCGGTCAATAATGATTTGGTATTACATTCGAACTTAAAACTTCAACTATATGTCGATTTTTCTTTTTGTTTTCCTCGTTAGGCTGTTTTGAGTTTTCAAAATTATTTGTCATCCTTTCAAGTTTCAAGACTTACTGTTCTTTGACCTACTAAATTTATATTTAGAATTTGTCCTTAATAAGTTTCATTTGTGTGATATATCCGACTACATTACTAGATTTTTTCTTATTATGCTTTTGTTTGATCAGTTGCAAGGATCGTCTTTGGATACATTCTTAATCATAGGTAGAGTTTCATCAGAAGCCGTCATTCAGGCAAAGTTATCAAAAAGTAGATCTTTACTAGCACGGCTAACTGCTTGGCTAGAGGAGATCATTTTACGAGCTCGACTACTGGGAATGCACATAGGCATATGGTTACTGCACATACAAAAGTTGCTGCTGCATGTAAAGGCTTTGAGCTACTAAATACAGCTTTCATAGTCATACTCTGTAAGCATTCTATTTTTTGGTCCCAGTCATACAATCATACTCCATTCTTTTGTGGCTCTAGCCACTGGCACATTATTTTGTCGTCGAAAACTCAAACTGCCGGAGCAAACTGGTTCGGACAATTGTTGGACTAAATTTCCCAACCAATGGTTTTTTCTATTCGGGATATTATTGAAGAATCACCTACGGGCAAGGAGAAAAGGAAATAAGTCCTTTCTATAGGTGGTGAGGATTTAACTTTTCGCGATCAGTTGTATTCGAGCATATAACAATATCATTCATTTTTTTGACAATTATGAACAGATTCCTTTTATCATTTCGTCTTGTATGAGATTGTCACCGTCTCACGGTGTCACCGTCTCACGGTGAGACGACCTCAAAACAAAAAGCCCATAAGCTTAACGTTTCTGTAATTGGGCTATTTAACTCAAGTATGAGGTAAGTATGAGGCATGTCTCACGGTGAGACCGTCTTGTTCGTTTATATTTGGAAAGATGGCTTCTTACATTGTAATAGTGTAATAGACATTGACATTGTTGTCATAAGTAGAAAGCACATGTACCAACTTTTAGCTACCATTGCTATAAAAGTTGGGCCTATAAGTTTGGTGTGATATTGATAGATATCTGCCCAAGATTTATTTCCTGACAAATTATGGGTGAATACTACATTCAATATGCTTTCTCAAATAAACCTCTAATAGCTTGTAAAACATGGAATTTGCTAAAGGTAGTTAATTATAGCCACAACTATTTTGTTGCAAAAATACTTCTATTAGGTTTATTTAAGATAAATTTAATTCAAAAACATAAAATAATAAGATGAATTTAATTTAGTATTAATCAATTTACTTTAAGGCTTAAGCATATTCAATTTTGATGGCTACATCTCAAAGCTTATAGGTACTTGTCTTTCAACTCTTGATGAACTCTTTTAGGGCATTCTTTAACTAAGGCTAAATTAATTTTGAATATATATTAATTGAATTAATTATATTATATTTTCTGTCATTTTGAGTTTGTACCCTAAAATTTAAAAAGATTTAACATATTTGAGTTTATCTTCAAAAAAAAACATATTTGAGTTTTAAGGTGCAAACTCAAAGAAACTGAGAAAGTATAACACAACACTGCATTTGGAATTCAATCCCAATTCATGTATTTAACTATGTTATATTATTTATATCTTCTATTTTGCTTATAGTCTATTCTTTAAAATAGATTACTACTCTCATTGTTGAATTGTTTCAGAGTATTTAGTAGCTTTTGGTTAATAAAATTATATCAAAGTGATAAAACATACCTAATATTTGAACATACCAAAACTTTCCATTTCTTTCTCAAAATTATTTTTAGAATTTAGACAACTAGCTTTTGTAGTTTTAGTGTTGTGTAGTACTACACTACTACTAAGTCTAGAAATTGAGAAAACTTTCCATCAAACATTAACCAAAAGAAAAACAAAAGGTCTTCTTAGAGACCGTCTATGATAAAGATGGCTCTCCCAACAGCCCAACCCAATAATTTTAAATTTAAAAATAAGGTTGATGACTAATCAGTTACTTATTTTGCAAAATGGACTGACTCATATTTATCCGTCTATGCTAATACTATGGACGATCTATAGCAAGAATTTGAAAAAACATACCAAAATGCAATGGAGCATTAAATTCTCCACCAAATTTTGTATCCTCTTTAGTATCATATTCTCGTCTTCCTAACTAATATTGTTCCCTTCCAATGAATCTATACTTATTGTTTTATTTATGGGAATTTTTTGTGGTATTCTTGAACTGTCTGCTTTTTCACGTAGTAAACAAAAAGTTTTTTGGTTTAACTTTATTCTATTTTACCCAACGTAATGTTTTTAAAAAACCAAACGTCATGATCATTCTAATTGACCATACAGTTCTATGCTCAATCGAAATAAGTACTAAATTTAACCAAAAACATAACATTTTGTCAACTACATGGAAAAATTGGAAGTTCAAGGTCACCTCGTTAATTTAAAAAACTTTTAGTAAAGCAAAAATGCGGAATACTACATGGAATTTTCCTTATTTTTTATTAAAATAAAGAGATGAGAAAATGAGAAAATCGAATTCTTATCAGTACATAAAAGAAAATTTTTTTAACCACTAATACAACCCAAAATTCTATATTTATTTTATTTTAAATTATTTTCTTTCTTGTTTTTTTTATTTCCTATATTGAATATATGGTTTTAAAAGCTTACTACACGAATCTTTTAATAATCCTATCAGTTCCACTAACTTCTTAATTTAGTAAATAATACTCCAACTAAAGTTATTAGTATAAAATAATAACTCTACTATATTCTACTAAAATTATTATTTTATAAAATAATAAATCTACTTACTTTATAAATAATTTAATTATCTTAAATCCTTTTTAATTTTTTTTTTAATCTTTGTCTTGGACTTTTATCCACTTATTTTTCGTCTATAATTTTAAATGAGACTAACATATAATAATGAACACGACAGTATTCATCAAGAAATATTTTCTTACATTTTATTTTTTATACAAAAAAAAACTATAGTTAAATGAACTCTTTTTGATTCGTCCATATGAATATCTTCATGATATTAACTTTTAAAATTTTGTATATATACATAATAATTAACAAAGATATTACAAATCAAAATAATGCATAAAAATAAATAACAACTATTAGCATTTGATAGAATGTAATTACAAAAAGATTATAAATACTAATATTTACCGTATCCTTAATGTCTACTTTCAATATTTTAAATGTCTACTTACATCATTCTTAATGCCTACTAACAATTATAAAAAATATACAATAGACCGACTCATTTAGAGATGGTCTCTCAAAAAGAATCTCTCACAAGAATTTATGGTCTGATATTGTATTAGACCAAAAACATTTGTCCTTATACTAAATCTGGTCGATTTCGAGTCATGTACTTAGAATTGGTTCAAAATAGGGTCTTAGGTAAGTATCCATATTGGTTTTCACATAATTTAATTTAACTTTAAAGTCGAATTAAGTCAAATTGAGTTACAAAATCAGGTAAATATCAAATCATCGGGTCTATTCGATTTGGATGACTTAAATGAAGGCTTAAAGTACAAGAACTATTGAAATGGGGAGAAAGTAGTTACAAAGAGGCAATAAATACAACTCCATAACTTACTAGACGGAGGAACTACTCAAAAAACTGGTACGTTGCTCCATTCTTTCAATTTCAATTATTGCATTTCTTTAAATTTTGCTCTTACAAACTTCAAAAACATTCAATTTTCGAATACCCATCATCTTCTTCACTCTTTTTGATACAGGAAAAATGGTGGGTCCTACTAGACCTCAGTTTGTTCTGTTTGGATCATCGATTGTTCAATACAGCTTTAGCAATGGTGGTTGGGGTGCCATTCTCACTGATGTTTATGCTCGCAAGGTTTAATTCTAAACTTTATGATTATTGTCTTTTTTTTTGTGGTAATTTTGATGCAGAAATTCTTATATTTGGTTTTGAAATTTGAAAATTTGGGTGTTGATGAACGAATGGTGTTGTTTGATTGTTTAATTGACAATGATGATTGATTAATTGGTTTTTTAATTGATTTTTGTTTATGTGTGGAATTTAAATGGGTCTGGATCCGTGTGGTTTAGGAGTATGAGTATACTTGAATTATTTTGTTGGGGTTGTGTTGTTGTGTTGTTGTGATAGTTATTAGAGGTTTCAAGTTCGAATGCTATCGAGTTGAGTGGTTCTCTTTGATTGCAACCTCTTTGTGGCGAGGGTATTTGTCTGCCTTCATTCCTACACTCCCCAGACCATGCCTTAGGCGGGACTTATTGGGATGATGATGATAATGAAGTTTGAACCTTGGAAATGTAAATAAAAATTTTGTAAAGACTAGAGAGGTTTCTTCTCCTCCTTATCGTTTAATTGTCGACGGAGCTAAGGATTTATAGTTTTTGAGATTAAATTACGTGCACTTCTTATCTTTGTGAAAAGTGATTGTTATCAATGGTCATCATAAACGTCTTTGTTTTTACTAATAAGGGTAAGGTTGCTTTTATTTGACACCGCAAACCTTGTCTAGGTGGGAGTACTAAATAGAATTGGGGTAATAGAATATTGTATGTGCGAAGCGATTTATGAAACTATAAAGCAAATCTGTGATTCCATATCTGTGGTTAATTTGAAATTTTGTAATACATAGTTGAATAGTCTAGGAGGCATTCCTTATATAGATGGGACAAAAAATCTAGTTTTCTTGATTTTGGATTATGATGGACTAAAGTGAACGGCTTAATTTGTCATGTGCACTTATTTATGTGAAATTGTAGATGGTGTTTGCTACCAAGAGTCAATCGGAAGCAACCTCTTTGTTATCACTAACCAGGGTATAACAAGGGCAAGGATGCGTACATCCGACCCCCAAACGCCACCAAAGATGGGTGCCACTTAATGGCGTTGTGGAATGTTGTTGTCGTTGTATTTGAATAGTCTTGGAGCTTATTTTTCTAACCTAAGTTGGCTAGCGTGGTACTAGTTTGGATTTTCATGCATTATCTTGAAGCTTTACTCACTTACCCGGACTATAAGCATGTTTTAAGAAGGTTCTATTAGCAATAAAGGATTTTTTTTTACCAAAGATCCAAATGATCAATTCTTGAGCTGCAAGCTCCTCTTTTTGTAGGCTATTTAGTGCTTTTTAACACCAATGCCAATGCCTTGGTGCTTTTGTTGGTTTGAATGTTTTGTCTGTTGAAAAGAAAAGTTATTCATGTTTCATAATTGCTCTTATGTATTTATGATTTGTTGTTTGTTATCTTTAAAGGAAAGGAAGAGAAACATAAATTCTTAAAAAGAAGATTTTGGATTTTGCTTGAAATTTTGTTTTAACCTTTAGAAGTAAAATGAAGCAACTATGAAGATTTTAGCATTAGAACTCTTTCTTTTGTGAAGAACAGTCATCATAACACGGCTTTCAACTCCTTCGGCCATTATTTTAATTTTCGGTTGTTCAATGAAATTATGTTTTTAATTGTTTATCTAAATATCGGATCACAATCTCTTTGTTATTATTAACAAGTGTGTAACAAGAGTAACTGAGTAAGGTTTCATACATCCGACCCCCACTTAATGGCATTGGGGCAATGTGATCGTTTATCTAAATATCTGCGGAAAACTTGGTTTAGACTTGCTTTAATCTTGAATACTTTAAACACACCCCCCCCCCCCCCCCCCACCCCCCCTCTTTCACCTTCAAGTGTTAATGAAAAGGAAAATCACTTTATGGAATGGTGGGTATTCGGATGGAAGCTGCCTTGTGGAGATATTGCTACGGATAACCAATTTAACTCAAAGTACTTTGCTACTGCATTGGTTCTTAATTCATCAGAATTTCTTAAGAAATGTTGTAAAAAATGTAAAATGTAATAGGTAAAAAAAATGTTAGGCCCCCTCCAATATTTTTTTTGTCTAATTATTATGATTATTTCGAAGATCCCCATAGTTATAATCCTTGGTCCGCCACTGCCTCCCTTCCACTTCCACCGCGTATCAAAAAAGTAGGTCTTCAATAACCTTGCCTTTTGATATGTGCAGGCAGACATTTTTGTGAGAGGATATAGTTGCTGGAACTCTCGTCGCGCGTTGGAGGTTCTCGATCAAGTCTTTCCAAAGGTAACCCGCTCAGTGTTGCTAATTTTCATTTCTCAAGTGCAATGAAAAACCTTCAAACTAGCTCCCTTTGTTATATTGAATTAGTTAGAAATTGAATGATAAAATATCATAACCAGTAGAAAATGTTTTGTTTTTGTCGGGCGTTTTATTTTTGCCTCTGCATCCTCCATTTTTTTCCTCGTCTCACTATCTGTCTGTGGCGAGATGATAAAAAGATAAGAATTACGGCTTCTTCAATAGATTTTTTTTCCGTTCTCTGAAAAGGGTATGTTATATGGACGCGTTAAGTTATATTTATCCGGTTATCTGTATTAGAATTATACATTGGAAAAATTATATACTGCAAGTACCCTGGATATTTTTGTCTTGCTTAGCTTTAATAGACGATGATCGAACATTTCTCTTGATTTCAGGATGCTACCACACATCCTTCATTGGTGATCGTGTACTTTGGAGGCAACGATTCAATGGGTGACCACTCGTCAGGTCTTGGCCCTCATGTGCCTCTTCCAGAATACGTCGAGAATATGCGAAAGATCGCCACTCACATAAAGGTATTGTTTCTTTGCTTTTCGAGATCTTAGCTCATAAATCTGTGTTTGCTATCTGATTTTAACTTTGTAGAAGTAAAAATCAGATATTTGACACCGTAACATTGCCAGATTCATCATCTTTTTCTCGTCTCAACTTGCGCCTTTCAAGCCTAATGAGGTTTATCTATGGAGAACCAAAAATCTTATTCCTTAACTAAAGAAGCGACTATACGAAATAGCAAATGTTTCAACTATATATCTACACATCACGATTCACGACTATATGCCATAAGCCCATAGTTGTATCTCAACTGAAAAAACTAATTTATATACGACCACCATAATGTTTCAACAATTATGCAAATCTATCGGTTTCATGGACTTGTTTGCGCAACATGCATCATACGTTTTGTCTAGATATTGTTTGAAGTCGGAGTCTAAATCTAACCCAAGTGATTGAAATGTAGGGACTTTCAGATAAAACGCGTATTATTTTCCTGAGCACGCCTCCGGTGAATGAAGCTAAAATTCAGGAATTCAAAAGGTTCTATAAGATCTCTACTCTTTGTAAATTCGTTTGCTTCGCATGATACTAATTTTCAACTGTTGGTACTGCGAAATCAGTAAGTATGTATTGGAGGTTGTTCGAACAAATGAACTATGTCGGAGATATTCGGAAGCTCTCATAGAGCTATGCAGGGAAATGGATATTAAAGTCGTTGATCTTTGGACCGCAATCCAGAAGAGGGATGATTGGTTGGATGCTTGTTTTACGTAAGTTTATTTCCTTATTTACGTGAAGTTGCACATGATGTTTGCTATTAAGGATCAATCAGACAACCTTTTTATTAGTTTTATCATGAACAAGGTTGCGTACATCCAACCCTTCTAAATCTCACCCTAAACGGAAGTCACTTAATGACATTGAGATAATAGAATGTTCCAATAATCTTCATTTTCCATTGGCTGTAAATGATATATTTTCGTAGATAGTTACGATTTATGAACTGCTCGATACAAGTGATGGGAAGAGAATTGAACACTTCAATTTTTTTCCTTGGAAAATAATTTTTTCGAATAATATAGTGATGGGTCTTTTAATAAACTTATGGGTATGTTTGGTAAAGGGTTTTTTGCTTGGCTTATTTGTTGGTTAAAGAGCCAAAAAAGTGCTTTTAAATGACTTTAACGGCCCGTTTGGTAGGTGGTCATAAACGATGGTAATGGGAATGAAAAATTAGTGTAATTTTAATTGAAAAATCTCTTGTCTACCTTGATGACCATGCTTGTCCAACTCCAATCATCTCATTTTCTTCACAAAATTCATTCCAATGCATTACCATTGGGAGAGGTGGTATTAGGTGGTAATGAAAATTTGGATACAAAAAAAATTTTTTGTGATCAAAGATTCATTACCATGGGAATAATATGGATCTTCTAATGAAATTTTACATTATAAATAATTCCCATTACCTTTATTTAGTACCACTAACCAAATGGGCCGTTAAAGCTTTTAAGCTAGTTTCACCTCGTTTTTAAGAGAAAACCAACCGGTAGATGTTAGTTTTTACCGAACATCTCCAAAACAACCGGCTTAAACAATTGGCTTATCAGCCAATACTTTCAAGCTTCGGATGGTCCAACCCTTTATCAAGGAAATTAATTGTAAAATATGACATATAGAAGTATGTATCTTGTACCAATGAAGACCTAGCCTTATTTGGAAATTCTTATATGTATGTACATTATCAAAATGAAAGATGTACAAGTTGGAAGTTCAACTTACTATATATAGAAAGTGGTCTAATATATTAGCAATAACAAGAAACATTTAGGCATGTTCAAAATTGATGTTGAAAGTGTATTTGGCAGAGATGGGATCCATTTCTCAGCTGAAGGAAGCAAGATTGTGGTAGAAGAGTTACTAAAGGTGATCAAAGAAGCGAATTGGGAGCCGAGTTTGCATTGGAAATCCATGCCAACCGAATTCGCTGAAGACTCACCATACTACGTTATCTCGATCGATGGGAAATCAACGTTAAACGCTTCCGATTGGACGTTTCACCGTGAAATTCAATGGGACTAGTCGGGTTCGATTTTTTTTGTTCTGAGAAATACCCTGTTTGGGTGTACAGCTTGTTGTTACTTATAGAAGAATTATCTGGGAGACTAGTACTTGTCACTTGAACCTTTTTCTTATAGCATCCTATGGTAGTTCTTTCAAGTATTCGAAAATCGACTTATTTATTGGTTGATCGAGTTCGACACACTTGGACATAAATGAGTATCTTGCACAATGTCGAAAATATGTATCATAGTATTGCGTATTGTTTCTAGTTTAGGTATAATGTGTCGATCTATTAATTCAACTAAAACTTTAAGTAAATAATTGAGTTTTCAAGATTTTACAGATAAAGATCAAATTTATTTGAATCAGACCATTCGCTAGTTTCGTTAAGTTCAAATTTAAATAATTAAGGGCGGAAATAGTAATGTCAATGCACTAACAGCTCATTTGATTGTTGGTATCAAACTATATTACGATAGTAATAAAAATAATTTATAGAATAAATTTTTCATAAAATACGATGTTATTTTATATGATAATAAAACTAGCATAATTATTTTTCACAATTTCTATTACCATTGAATAAACATTTTCAAGATAAAATTTTGACATGAAAATAAAGATCACTGCAATTGAACAAGCATGAACATTTAACTTAACAAATTCCTACTAAAATTACGGTAATTTTTCATTATTACTCTCGTCATTTAATACCTACTATCGAACATGCTAAGAAATGAATCATGTTGATTCATCAACGACAACGCTAATGAGACCCTTGTCTAACAAATCGTAAAACTCCTTGGTTCGGCGCTGATTGTTCCAATGGTGCATCTTCCATAGTAGTCCAGAAGCGATGCCGAGGCTGATTCCGTACACGATCTCCTTCAGCACGCTTGGATTGTTGGACGCTACATGTGCAATCTTGTGACCAGTCATCTTTCAGTCTGCAATTTACACTAAAATAAATTATGATATAATTTGAACATAAATATTTGAAAAAAGATTAAAAGATGCGAAATACAATACAAGCATAAAAACCAGAACTTGCAACAAATTCTCATATTAAAATTACCTATTCTGTATTTGTGCGAGTATCAGCCCAGATGAGCTTAAAGAAAAATCTTGATGGAGAAGGATTAAAGGAGAAAACTAAATTATCAGGATGTAAAGTGGAACTTATGTCATGTTGTTCAATGTTTGCATGCATTTTCTTTTTTACCTGCACACGTGTTGGCTCCTCAATCCTCTTTATGCCACACGTTTTACCCACAAACACACACTACTCCATTATTCATTTGGAGTATTTCTTTAACATATTAATCCTACGTATTGAATTTTTCATGTGGTAGACAAACATAAAAAAACGTTAGCAACCGTTAAGCATGAAAGAATAAGAATCCCCAACTGAAGAGAGTAAAAATTTCTCTTTCCATTGTTGCTCAATAATTGAAGCCACGGAATGAGAACATGCACTTGAATACAGGAAATGAATCAGAGGAATGAGAAGATGCTCTTGAATCCGAGAAACGAATTGACATTCTTCTTTTTGCCTGCGGTTTCAAGTGAACAGCTTCCTCTATTTGCTTCCTTCAGATGATTCTGAAAATTGCTGCTTTCAGGCTCTTTATTAGAGTGTCCTGGAGGCTCGAACTGGATTTCTTTTCTTGACGATGAGAAGTTGAGAGATGAGTTAGCAGAAATTGTTCTGTTGGGTTGATCGCTAAAGTCTTCAAACGGAAGATCCAACGATCTGTTTGACATTGCAGAAACACGGCTCATATCCTTGCGAGTTTTTGCACACGAATTGAACTCGATCTCTATTCTTTCAGGACTTAAATTGATCACGGATTTGTCTGAGTAATTTTCTTTTTGTTTGACAACATTTTTATGACTTGGAGTTTCGTCCTTGTCAGGAAAGTGACATTGCACACCTGGGAAAAATCCTTCCGTGTATTGTTTGTTGATAACTGGTGAATTTTTAGACCTTTTCCTTACATGATTGAGTATTGTCTCAAATCTTCGACCTTTCTTTCCGGTCACTTCGATTTGAGGATGAGATATGCCTGATTCAAAAAAGAGACAATGGACAAAATGAATTCATTTGATTCAGGAATCAGGATCAGAATGTATACACCGAAATGCCAGATTATACCTGTACAATTCAGATCATTACTAGTCTCTGGATTATTTATCATTGCATCTCCAATGTTAAGATCGTGCAATGGTTGTAGTTCTGAAATAATCGTTTCTCGTTTATCAGTACTTCGCTCAGCTTCTGCAGACATTTCGAATATGCCTGGAGAAGCATGCTGTTCTACACAATTTTGCTCTATAGACAAGTTTGAGGCCTCTGATGTGGGAAAGCGAATGGAACCGGACTTGGGTATAACAGGGAAATCCTTGGCCTTTTTACGAATGTGGTCAAAGATTGTATTCCCAGATATGATCATGCAGTCATCCTCAGCAGTATCATCGATAAATCCTTCAAAAACACACCATGAGATCGTCTCAGTATCTCTCCAACTGAAAACATGAGTTTCCAAGAACAGCTATTCTTGTGAGAGACTGTCTCTCAAAAAGACGACCTCAAAACAAGAAGCCCACAATCTTATTTTCTCTTTAATTTGTATCAGTTGGGCTATTTAGCCCATAATGCGTCTCTCGGAGAAACCATCTCTCACAATAATTTGTGTTCAAGATTACACATGCACTTAAACATACCTTCTAGCTCTTCAGCATCAAAGAGATTAAAAGAGGGCCTGTATATTCAGAAAATTCACGCGTTAGAAACAGCTAATTGCCAGTTTAGTTACATGATGTGTTGGAGGAGAAGGTAAAATGTCAGGCTAGAACGTGGACACATTTTAGATGAAAGTGGACTAACATGTCATCAGCTTTTTTATTGGCTTTGTTTAAGATAGATTTTGCCTTCGTTAGTTTGGTACTTCCTGTAGCTCCTTTGACTGGAGCAACTCCTGCAGAAGGTAAAGAGGAAGATTTATTGGTTCCCCGTTTGACAGTCACGTCTGATTTGGTTTCCTCCACCAGTTCAAGCTTATGGTGTATATCAATACCAACTGCAAGTAGTAACATCAGAATGTAAAATTTCAGAGCGTCCAGACACTACGTAATAAACCCACATATTAAGCTACTTCCTCCACATTTTTTTGGTCAGAAAATGAAGGACAACACTATTTAGAAAATTGTCAATGCCAATTTTACACTTTTTAAACAATAGCTAGCCTTAATTGAACGAAAAGTGTCTGAAAAATGAGAATCTGACTTGTCCAGCTCACTTTGGGAGACTCCTAAACACAGCTTCATCAGTTCATGTGAAAGGTTCTGAGGAAAGGATGATTATTTATCTGGAAATTGGAAATTCTAACAGGGTTTAACAAGTAAACGAAGCAGGACCAGAGGAGTTGCATGTAAACATATTAATTAGGAGAAAGATCAGGAGTCTTACTAAATTCTTCAAAAATCAGATCAGCCTTGACAGTCAACTTTCCTTGATGATTTGGCAAAACCACTGTCGTATGGTATGGGCTGTAAGCAAAACAAATTATATACAGTGATCCAAACTAGTAGCAAAATTTTGCAAATCAGCACTCTAATAGGAATATAAAGGCTCATTTGAGACCACATCAAAAAGAAATCTTTAGATATAACATCATACTCTTTGATTCACCCATATATTGACGTTAATCTATAGATAAAAAGAATTTCAAGGAAAAACTTGAAATTCAGCAAAGGACGATAATGCAAAAAACTGTTCAAGCTGATGCTTCCAATACATCTATTAGAAAACAAGTTAGTTACATCTGAAAAGAATGAGTTTGTTCATTTGTACACTTCCGAAAGAAAGTTGGGGATTAAATCATATGATTGGCAAATTGCTTTAGCCACACCATCGACAAATGACGAGTCATGTGAACCTTGTTGAAGTATATTGCAACTAGACATGTACAACAGAACGGGTAGGGAGGGGCAGTGCAGCTTTTTAATGAGCTGGGTCGAGTCAGGTTAGGCAAGAGTCTTTTAGGGTTGGGCTAGTTCAGTAGCCTATTTGGCCCAATCCTACCCGTTAACTACTTTTTGTTTGAAAAACCATATATAGAAGTTTTCATGACATGCATACCATAGAGATTAAACATACATGATGACATATGGAGGATTCAAAAAAGAAACCTCTAAATAGATAGAGTCGACATGTCAAGGGCCCATAATGCCAGAAGACGCACCCCGTTTTAAGAGTAAAATATCAAGCATGTTTTAACGGGCTGGGTCACAAGATTTTGATGGGCCTCACCCCGTTGAGCATCAAAATGCATCTAAATAATACGCAGGATGCACTTACGCAGATCAAAAGAATGAAAGTCGATCATTATTACCTGAGAAAGTCGTCTACCCTGCAACAATTTATGAAAAACATGAAAAAAAAATAGATAAGTAACATGCACGTTTGATGAGAACTCATGAGAAAAATAGACAAGTAACACGCACATTTGATGAGAATTGACAACTCAAATGTAAATAATTTTAGAAAGTCTGGTGTCAGTAAGAAACAGCTTAATGTTGAGTCAAGCCCCAAATCTTACCTTGATGGAGGTGAGTTCGATCACCTCGTTGCTTACTCTTTGGCTTGCACATTTTAGAACGAAGTTGTGAAAGCAAAGAAGAATGGAAGCTTATGCTTTGGGTCAATCAATGAAGTGATTGATGGTGATGATTTGGGGTGTCTTAATGAAGCCAAGACACGAAGATTTGAAGACAGTGAAGCACGCTCGACCAGTCGAGCATAGCGGCTTCGTCGAGCAAAAGTGCAGCAAGCATACAGTGGATTCTGGTCAGGCGCTCAACCAGTTGAGCGTGAGGTGCTCGATCGAGTGATGCACAGCACGGGTCAGCAGTAACTTTCTGTTTCGTATGCGGTTTTTTGTGGGCTTTAAGCCCTTTTGTCCTAGGTTATACTAATATGTTTTAGGGATATATAAAGCAGTCTTAGAACATCATTAAGGTATTGGGAGAGGCATATACAAGATTGAAAAGCTAGGGTTCACTACAGTTCTTCATCCTTATTTATGCATATTGTGTGAGATTGAGTTAAAGGTTCAATCTTTGCTTTGAGAGGTTGTTCTTAAAGCTTGGAAAGATGAGTCATTTATGTATTGTTGATTATATTAATGATAAGATACTTATTTTGAGGGGTGGGGGGGGGGGGGGCATCCCTAGATATCTCATATATTGTGTGTTTTGCTTCTTCCATTGTGGTGCTATGTTTTTGGTGTTTCCTTTTGCATATGTTTTGTGTTTGTTTCTTCAACATTGACATAGCCCATTCACAACACTTAAGAAGCCTAAATTTTTCCAAAAAAAAAAAGACGGAATAACTTCAACTGAAAAGAGAACAAAGTGACTAATTCACCTGATTTTCTCGTGGTAGATAATCAAATTTTCTTCTTCCAGACCAACAACCTACAAAATTAGGATATTCCAGCCATTACAGTTGTAAAGCAACGTATATCTGTTTCTAAAACAAAAAGAAGACCATCTCGAGATCCTGATGATTTACCATGTCCGCGTAATGTAGTTTACTGAATCTACCCTCTGTTAGCCTAGTCAATGTTAGTGCCAGCTTAGGTTTCCCTTGCCTTTGGCCTTCAGTTACCTCGATTTTCATCTCAACTTTTGGAGGTAATGCCATTAGAGATTCCTTAATATGGTCTCCGAACGGGAATTTCCGAC
This sequence comes from Amaranthus palmeri, assembly GCA_019776075.1. Taxonomy (NCBI): domain Eukaryota; kingdom Viridiplantae; phylum Streptophyta; class Magnoliopsida; order Caryophyllales; family Amaranthaceae; genus Amaranthus; species Amaranthus palmeri. The sequence goes on from JAAKBH010000300.1 coordinate 1,052,351, forward strand.
TGGCAACAATTTCTATTCTCCTCGGATCAGCATCAGCAAGTGTCTCGAATGAAGTTATTCCCATGGAATGTAATGCCTGAAAATAGAAACATTCAGTCTTTTCCCTAGGAGTAATCTCAGTCAGAATCTCAGAAAACATGGTGTTTAGTTACCTTTGCCGTCACCATTCCAATGCCAGGTAATTGCTTCAACAAGTAAAGACTATCATCCCACAGCTTATGGTGCATAGATTTTGCAAGAGCAACCGAGTTCAATGCTCCCTTGTAGTTCTTTTTAAAGAAAAAGTACTCCTTCATGCACTTGGCAATTCTACATCCATTTAAGCATATTGAATTTGCATCCTGTATTCACATGAATAAGAGCATGCTAGCTTATATGCTGAAATCTCTTCATTCATGAATTGAAATGATAAGGGTAGACCTGACTCAGGGATAGATCATGGACCAGAGGATCGCCAGTCAAGTAATCATTAACTAAAACAAATATCTTCTCTTGTCTTGTCTGGATACGCTTTTTCTTTTTTCCCTTGTCTCCAAGGATGTGAAAACGAAGCCGACCATCTTTATCAGCATTGATATCATTAAGAAGCTTTTTCTCGTTGCGTCTCAATTGTATCCCTTCAATCATCAACACATGAAGTCAATTACTGCTCCATTTATTTGAATATTAAGTATAAGGAACACATACAAGCCAACTCCTCCGCTCGGCAAACAATATGAAGTGCATCTTCTAGTCTGCAGTTCGTTTGGGACTGTATGATGTATTTCATTGTGTCGAATTTCAAATAGTACTTTGTCATCAATCTTCCAGGTTCTGAAAGTTTGTTCAATTAGCTGGTGAGTTTACTAGCATGTTCTCTCACCCTCTCCCTCTCTTAATTCTCAAGAGTCAAGAGTGTAAACATGTGAGACAAAAAGAATTTATACCAAGGGGCTTCAAGAGGAAACCGTCTTCATCAGTCCAGATCATCTGGTGCCTTGACAATTCATTTACTTTCTTGACACAAATATCTATGAACACAGGTATTAGAATTAGAATAAGTATTAACAAACTACGAAATAAGACTAATAAATTTTGAAGCAAATGGAATATACAATACTCCCCCCGTTCCCTATGAAGTTCCCAAAATGAATGTTCACAGGAATTAAGAAAAATACAATATTTTAGATAGTGGGATATGTTATTTAATTGAATAATAAATTTAATTGGAGAAAAATATGACCACAAGCATTAGAAAAAAATATTATAAAAAAGTAAGTGGAAAAAATATGGGGACCACAACTCATAAAAACTTAGTTTTATAAAGTTAGTGGAAAACATGTGGGGACCATAAGGAATATTAAAATATTAAACTGAAGTTAGTGGAGGATACGTGGGGTATATAAGTAATACAAAAATATTAAAGTGATTATGAATAAGTTTATTTTTGTCCAAAATTTGTGACATAAATGGAAAGATTCACTATGGGAACAACAAACGAAATACCCAAAAATGGCAAATGAGAACTTCTTTAAGGAACGGAGGGAGCAGTAAACAGTTGAAAAAAAAAAGTAAAATTAGCACCTTGCATATGCCTCTCTATTCGGTCAACAGAGAACCCTTTCTGGACAGCATAATTCTCTGGGTTCTGAAGGAGCTAAAAGACTTAGCTATAAAAACTGTTAAATAGTGACTGAAGGTATATGTTTCAAATACATGCCTTTTTCATTCTAACATACAAGTATGAACACTTCATCCATTCAATAGCCCGTGTAATGTCAGGAACAGTCAGTTGTACTATTTCTGCAGTCAGATGCTCCGTAATGCAAGAAAGTAACCTAACAGTGGAGTAGGCAAGTCACAAAAAAGTTTAGCAATATGCACGACCCGAAAGGTACAAATAAATGAAGATACGAAGATAATAATAAAATTATGCGAATTGATAAAAAGGATTCATACATACTGTGATTCTACAACTTCACATCCATTCAAAAGATTTTCATATAAATGTACCTAAAAAGTGATGAGCATAGTTTGCAAATCAGATTGAGGTTCAACGATGTTAAAAATATACTCCTAGGAAGTTACACAAAAACAGGGATACAGAGGTTACAACTTACTGTCTCCCTTCTTGTCATGATGATAACCAGTCCTGTATCATCAAAAGGTGGACGGCCAGCCCTACCACACATCTGCATAACTACCAACTAATGTTAATATGATATAAACATAAGCTACACCTAATGATAGCAAAGGGTCAAAACAAGAATTTTCCTTGATATTCTTTAAATAGAAATCTGAATCAATAATTCTTATTTCTCATTTGATGAATGCTGAACATGAGTATGAAACACTTGAGTTCCCTAATCAAGCTGTAAAGACTGTACAAGAGCCCTGTTCCCTAAACTAGAATCCTGAAACACATTGAGTTCCTTCATCTTAAAAAGTTTTACTTAGGAGCATTTGAAACTTTGATCAGCAGGTGCAAGTTTTTAGGATTTCTAAGTTACAATATCTCTTCACATTCGTTCAAGTTTCATAGCTTACGTTCCATAAAGTGTTCACAACACGGCTACATTTTCTGCTCGGAAATGGTCAGGTTCAAATTATGATGTGTTTTTCACGAAATTTGTTTTTACAATTCAAGAATTCAAATCCCAATAAGAAAACATTATGCAGCTAGCCTACGTAATCTTGGTAACGCATGAAATCCATCATTCCAATTTAGAATTCAAATCCCAATGAAAAGCATTATGCAGCCTATTTCAACGTAATCTTAGTTATGTGGATGAGCCCAAAATAGAAGAATGGATCATAGAGACAACATTGAAATAGAACTTCTAGACTTCTAGTAATAATATACCTGTAGAACTGTGGATCTGTCATACTCCATGTAGGTGCCTTTTTCCTTGTTGCTAAAACACATTTTACCCAACTATCAGTAACAAAGAGCCATATGCAACTTTTCAAAATATAGTATTCACAACGTGAACCTACTAGTGTTGTGTAGACTTGATCACCACTGTATGTGCCGGTAGATTGATTCCATGAGCTAGTGTGTTTGTTGTGCATAGAACTTGAATATCACCGTTAAGGAAAAGATTTTCGACAACGTTTCTATCCTTCATGCAAAGTCCACCATTGTGATAACCAACTGTAAATATGCAACAGGTTTCATGAACAAGAAAGACATCCAAACATGTTTGAAATAGTTTCTCGATATCACATACAATAGTTCCTCGTTATATACCACCATAGAGAATAAATGATTGCAATTGTTTATCACTGCAAGACATTGAGGCATCTCTTAATCTTTCTTGCTGCTCAGTTGTCTTGATGAATGGATTTGAATAGCCAAAGGTCATGGCGGTCTGGGAGATCTTCTGTGCTGCCTCTTGTGCTCCCTTTCTGGTTGAACAGAAAACTAAAGCAGCTTTGCCTCTAGAAAATTGCATCAAAATATCTGCAACGATATTAACATGAAACTTAATAAGATGTATATAAGTCAAAGAGTTAATCAACTCTGATCCAAGTTATTACGACCCCCACTTACCAAAGATGTAGTTCTGGAGGCGCTGGATGAGGACAACAAAACATAAATCAGCAAACTAAATAATAGAAACTGGAACTTAAATGATCATCTAGGGAATTAGCATGTAAATGAAACAGTATTCCGTGACCAAAGCTGTGAAGTAGTTTCTGAAGTACATCAGTTCGCTTTCAGTAAACTAAAAACACCTGCCTTTTCAAATAGAAAATCATTCTTGGCTGCTGCATATCCTATAAGAGACATAAATTAATATAAGACCTATATCAAACTTTAAAGAAGAATAAAGGGAAAGGCCAGAGCAGATGCTTGAAGAGAAGAGGCAACGGAAAAGCATATAAAATTGACAAATGAGTTAACCAATAGATAGCATCAATTTCAGACACTCGTTTATCGATTACTTTCACGATGTGAATTTTAAAATCAGGCGCGATTTATGCACATACCGAGAACTTTGGTGGTCAGCTTTACAGGTCTCATTTCTTCACCAAATCTGAATAAAGTGACAAGACGAGATAGATATTATTTAATAGTGAATAAAATATCACCAGTCAAACTTGATGATCACAAAAAGAACCTTTTCATTCCTTGAGGAGGAACCACTAGCCACTCAGCTGAAGAAAGGAAAATATATCCATAATCAGAACAGAAAGACATTCACAGCAGTGTTCAAGCCTTACAGAATAGTTTTATTCAAGGCATACCCAGATCCTCCAGATTTGGGATTGTTGCTGAAACAGCTATGAACCGTACATGGGCCAGAGGGCTTGATTTCATTTCAGGTCTACAAGAAAGCATTTTAAACCTGCTCACTATTGCTTCCAAAGCAGCGCCACGTGGATCATTCAATAAATGAACTTCATCAATGAGTAGAAGCCCTATATCACTGAAAAAGCTCAAGCCACCATCTTTTATTTTATAGCGAGTCACAGCATCAAACTTCTACAGAAGGCATGGGCACAACTATCACTTACTCAGCAAATGTGCGTTTTATGAAACATTTCATGGAATGTACTTCCTCCGTTCTTATTTACTTGCAACATAGTTGACTTCGATACTATTCATTTAGCAAATTGACTTTTATATTGTCGGTAATCTATAAGTTAAAACATAGTCATATGAGATCTTGTTTGAATCGTCTGGATTCAAAGTTTATTAATTTTGAGTTTTCATAATTTTTCGATATGTATAATTAGAGATATTAACGATTGAATTCGTGCATTGGGGAATGTGAAAGCAAATGGTGCAAGTAAATAAGAACGGAGGTAGTATTTATCAAGCATAACCTTACAGTAAACATCTATTAAAATTACTGGGAAATATATCATTTGTACCTCTGGAGTAGTCAGAATTATATCTGCTTCTTGAATGTTCTTATTATTGTAAGAATCATTGTCCCCAGTCATCTCAAGGCAATTTATGCCCCAAGCATTTAGCTTTTGATTCCAATCCCTAAGCTTCTCTTGCACCAAAGCCTTGGAAGGTGCTACATAGATCTGTGAAAAAAATATATATTAGTTCTATTTGAGGCAACAAAGGAAGAAAATGAAGGAAAGATTAAAATGATGCTCAATTCGAAACTACTTGAATCTCATTTAAATGCTTTTTCCAAAAAAGAGTGGATGCTATTATTGAAATGTAAAACAACTTGCAACTGAATCAATGAAGAAAAAATCACTTCGGATAAGAGCTGAATATAAGAAACAACGATCTTCAGTCTAACTATATGAATCCTATTCAAAGTTGTCCAAGAAGTTCAAGCCATTAATAGAAAGAAGTTTTTTGCCATTTTGTATTAACCTAAAAGAATTGTGTAAGCTCAATAAAACAATGATAATTTACCGTTTTCAAAGTGCCTTTTGCATGGATGAATCTTCCGTCTGCGGAAAGGGACCTTGACAGAAGCCTTAAAATGCACAGCTCGAACAACACTGTTTTGCCACTTCCAGTTGGTGCAGAAATGACCATATTTACATCGGAGAAGAAACAGCTAGGAAAGCATTCACTTTGCAGAGAATTAAAATATCTATGACAATGCAAAATCTCAGTGTACTTCAATATAACCAGAAAAATAAAAAGGCCGAAGATATAAGCACAGAAATTGCAGTCAAATCAGACCATGAAATATCAAATTCCAAAAAAATAACATAGAAGGCTACAAAAAGATGATACAACAAAGTGTCATCTTTGTTACCAACTATCTCGTGTTTATTTGTTCTAGTTCATATAGTTGAACCACATATGTGGAGATTAAGGCTTTGGCATTGTTGTGCACAAAGCAAAAAAAAAACAAATAAAACATACAAAATCAGGTAAAAAAAAAGTTCCACAACAAGATTGTTAGAGCAAATTATTAATCATTAGGATTAAAACATTGAGTGAGAGATAGAAGTTGAATATAATATAAAGAAAAGTTAGGAGGGGGGAAATTTTTTTGAGCTAATCCACTTAAATACTATAGAGTATAGATACACCCTAACAAAGGGAAGATAATTGTGATGACGACTGGTAATGTTACAAGACATTTCAAAACAACAAGCTCTCACTAATTCCCCACAAAAAATGTACAAGATATTCTCAGGAGAAAAATCACAATAGCCCTAGCTTTTGTGGGCCTCCAATAACTCTAAAATATGTCTCACACTAACGTTGAACCAATGCTGGTTTACATAAGCCCCAAGAAATAACCTTGGTTTACTTCTCTCTTCGTGTAGAACAGGAAAGCCGTGCTTGTTTAAGCACAAGGAGTGCTGGTTTGAGCACTTAGAATCGAATGATACATAAAGTCTATTAGCTAGGCGCTCAAACGAACAAGACACATCACCTTAGAGCAAGGCTGCTCGATCTAGCATCACTAATCACAACTGCTCATTCAAGTAATAGCAGTGCACTATCCGGCAGCTTCACTTTGTGGTTGCTCACTCCCCACGCACCCTACACTCCTCCATAGAGCTTCCTAATAACCCAATACATGCTCAGATTTGAATATCAACATAAGAGCATGAAGAAATTATTGAGTCATCAACTCAATAATTCTCCACCTAAACGGAATAAGCAACACTAAAATGTAAGAACACCATGTGCAAACCACGAATGAAGCATATGTAACTACCTAAACAAGAGAGATAACCCATCTCAATAAGATGTAACTACCTAAACAAAGCACAATCACTCTAGCAAGGGCGTCCCAATCTTTCTAAAAGAACTTACATAGTACCAATAAGATGTCTCCACCTCAACAATTTGAAAAGCAACAACAAAGCACCATCCAACTTCCCTTCATGGCTGCTTGTTCGAGTTGCTAGCTTGCTTGTTCAAGAGTAGGGCATCAGTAGCACTTCCCTCACACCCTACACTCCTCCTATCCTTCATACGTCTTCTTCAATCACAGAATACAGGCTCAAGCTTAAATCCTTTATTAGATTTAGGGGGGAACACCAACTCGGCTTTTTGTGTGTTTCAGTGGTTTCTTCGGTTATTTGAGCCGGTTTTCGTGTTGTTGTTAACCTAAATTCTTCGAACGAGTGGGTTAACATATAAACTCCTTTCTAATTAGATTTAGGGTTACGCATGTTACAGAAGTGAGAGAGAAAAAAAATTGCAATCCTCTAGCATGTAAGTTTAATAAATTGATATTTAACATTGATTCAAATGCATAAATAATAGAATTTTCTTTTTTATACTTCAGATAAAAAAAGGTATGTAAATCAAAACAGAAAGGCGATATACACATAATTGCAGAATAGGTTGAGTATTTAGAGTGAGCAGAACTTTTCTACTTGCTGATGCAATAATATCACCAACAACGAAAATGATGACGATCAAGATAGCAAACAAAAATTGCAATCTTCATAATGTAATTCTTGTTATAAATTTCAACTTCAATTGACACGAACGATTCAAAAAAATTAAGAGTAACATACAAATTGTGCAGGATACAACTAGACAAACAGATGAAAAAAAAATCCTAATTGATACCTGAAATTGAACGTTGATTGAAAAGGAGTTGGCAACTCCAAAACTGATCTTAGGTTGTACGACTCCATACTTTCACGTAACAAAACCCTAGATCATAAATTCAATCAAAAAACAGCAGTTTCACTCCTTGAAATTCAGTACAGTACGATTCTGCATACTTTATCAAAGAACGTAACATCTATCGAGTATGATTTGCAAAATGTGAAACAATTCATACGTTCTTCACATCAAAAACAGGCGCGTTTACTGGAAAATCCATATACTGAAACCGAATTAAAATTTTCAATTTAATGATGAGGATATGCAAATAAGCATAGTATCAGCGTGAAATCAATTAATTCAAAATAATTAAATCAAAAAGTGATGAGAATGTGTAGATTTTTACATGAATATAGGTTAATACAGAGAGAGAGAAAGAAAAACTTACTGAATAACTTGAGTAGCACAGAAATGGCGAATTGGATTGAAGAATCGGCGGAGAACGGAAGCAAAGATGATAGCTTATGGCGCCAAAGTTTCATATGAAGTACTTCCTGTTTTTACTCTTTCTAGACAGTGCGTTATTTATACGTGTCAAAATAGAAATAAGTCGGTGTGGCAATTTGTGTCGAAAATATTGTGTAAGATTTTTTATTTTTTTTTTTGAAATGAAAATATTGTGTAAGATTAGAAATTTCTTTTAAGCTTATTTTCCAAAACAATTGGAATAACAGGTGTCTCCCCAAACTATTTTGGAAAATAAGCTTCTCCTTGCAAACTGTTACTTAAAGTAGCGATTTTATCATACTGAATAATCGAATTTTTTCTAAGGTATATAGTATAACCGCTACTTGGAGTAGCGGTTTTGTCCACATAAATTTATTTATTTATTTATATATTTTGTTTCTAATAAATCGCTAAATGGAGTAGCGGTTTTACCTGCTATATTTTTTTTCCAAGTACTAGAAAACAAAAAAAAAAGAAAAAAAAATTAATGGTGAAACCGCTACATGAAGTAGGGGTTTGGTGCAAATCGGTAACTCGCTACTTCATGTAGCGGTTTGCTTGAGAGTGTAAAAAAAAATCATTTATTCCTAGGACAAAAACGCTACTTCAAATAGCGATTTACAAGGAGAAGCTTATTTTCCAAAATAGTTTGGGGAGGCACTTATTATTCCAATTATTTTACAAAATAAGCTTAAAAAAAAAGTTAATAAGATTAACTATATGAAAAGTGAATATAATTAAATAAGATCTTGATGGGCTATATATTCAAAAAAAAAAATAAAAGTGGGTTAAATAACCCAATTAATACAAATCAAAGAGAGAATAAAAATGTGGGCTTTCTTCCAATATATAGAAAATGGGACATTTACTTTTTGACACTATTTACTTATTATTTTTACAGCCCATTTGATTTGTAGTATTAACGGCCCGTTTGGCTAGTGGTACTAAATGGTGGTAATGGAAATGATTTATAGTGTAAAATTTAATCAAAACTTTCATGTCACTCCCATGGTAATGAAACTTTGATCATAAAAAAGTTTTTTTGTTCACAAATTTCCATTACCACCTAATACCACCTCTCACATTGGTAATGCATTGGAATGAATTTTATGAACAAAATGAGATGATTGAAGGTTGTCAAGCATGGCCATCAAGGAAGCAAAGAAATTTTTCAACCAAAATTACACTAACTTTTCATTCCCATTACCGCGATTTATTACCATCTACCAAACGGGCCATAAATGATGGTAATGGGAATGAAGAATGATTTATAATGTAAAATTTCATCAAAAGTTTCGTATCATTCCCACGATAATGAAACTTTGATCAAAAAAATTTTTTATCTACAAATTTTCATTACCACCTAATACCACATCTCCCAATATTAATGCATTGAAATGAACTTTATGAAGGAAATGAGATGATTAAAGTTGAACAATCATGACTATCAAGGTAACCAAGAGATTTTTCAACCAAAATTATACTAGTTTTTCATTCCCATTACTACCGTTTATTACCACCTACTAAACAGGCCCTTAATTTATATTTAATTCTTAATCTATAAATCAAAACATAAATAAATGAGTTCTTGTTTGACTTAGCTTGTCTCAATGCAAAGATTATTAATATTCATTTTTTATAATAATATTTCGTTATGTATTAATAAGAGATATTAAGCATTGCATAAGTGCATTGGATAATGTGAAAAATTAAATATTCCATTTCCATGAATTGGAGGGGTATGTATTAGCAATAAAATCATCATCATCATCATCGAATTCAGCTATGATAGAATCTCATAAATACTCAACTGTACCCTTATTAAGGACAAACCAACCAAAAGAGTGTTTTCAATTGAGCAATTTATCTTCACATACTCTAGGAAAATAAAATAGGACGGACAATCTAATTCCGTCCAAAGCAGGGTCTCTGTCTTTCAGCTATGATAGAATCTCAGAAATACTCAAGTGTACCCTTATTAAGGACAAACCGACCAAAAGAGTGTTTTCAATTGAGCAATTTATCTTCGCATACTCTAGGAAAATAAAATAGGACGGACAATCTAATTGTACGAGTATTCATTTTTCTTTTTTGATTTCTATATTTTTTATTCATCTTCTTTTATTTATTTTATTTGTTTAATATTTTTAACCACTGTAAGAAAATTACATCATTAACATTATCATTCTTGCAGATTCATGTAAATCTTGTAAATCAACAAACAAAAATTTATTAATACTATCATAAAATAGTCAGAGTCATGAACTGCAATAGCAATTTTTTAGAACCTTGTTATTTTAAGGGTATAATTTTTTTAATATATGTACTTTTAAAATTATTTACTAAAAATATACCTTTTATTTTATTTATAAGAGAAACATAGTATAGTTTTTATATATAATAGCTAGTTATTCATTAGCTTATTAATGGCTACATGGTGTTGTTTTCTATTTTCCAATTGTAGTATATTTTTAGATTAATGGTTACTCACAACTGTTTGGGATTTTTTTAAGGAAAAAAACATTAAATTTTGCGAGCTAAGTATGCACATTATTGTTAAATTGTTGTATTTTTTTGGTTAAATAGACAAAATTACATTATCTTGTTTATAAAAATTAATACTCTTTCGAAAAAAATAAAACATAGGTGTTCTTTTAAAAAGTAAAGATTGTAAATATCTAAAGACAAAACTGTAAATAGCATAAAAATTGTAAGGAATTTCAACTTTAAAATGTAGAAAATCAAAAGTCACATAGTATATGCTGTACATAATGAGATGAAAGGACAAATACCGTATATAATGATAAATCTTTTTAAAAAGAACTTGTTTTGTATCTATCATAACGAGAAGTAGTATGTTGCACTTTTGCACTTTTTTTATTCCACTAATTATGTTGTTCTTTTGCACTTTTTTTATTCTACTAAATATTCTCAATGGTTCCATGCCATTTGAATTAGTAACTTTGAAATTGTTTTATGAGGCAGTTTCATTATATAAGATGCGTCATATACATAAGTTTGATAGATCAATTATTTAAAAACATGGTAAAGACTTAAAGTTCTTAACTAATCATTAGACTAATTACGAAAATTATTTCAAAATAAAAAACTATGAAAAATATTAAGTCAAACCAAAACCTAGAAAAACGAAAACAGTCCAACTTTACTCGAAAATTACCATGATAAAAACTTTCCCGACTCAAAATATAAATCACTAACCATTTTGATAAGTCTACTTATTTTACTCCTTCCTATTCACCTGTCTTGTTTTCTTATTAGGTCAATCATCCTAAATGTATCAATTCTATTTTGGATATAATAACTTTATAAATTTATTTACTTTTTTTGAAGATTTATAAATTTACTTACTAAACTTAACTTTTTCACACTTTTATACTTTTTTTTTGGCAAGGTAAATTTTATAAAATGCCAGAAAAAATAGCCGAAGCTTACATAAAGTTCAAAAGACTGAAATGAGAACCCCTACATAGCATCTGAGGGACACACTTTTATACTTACTTTACTAGTTACTAATAAAACCTTACCCATATTATAATTTTAAAAAGAGTACATTTTTTCCTTTTGTATATGGTTTCATTTGACCACCTAAAAATCGTGAAAAATCAAATAAGACGCATTGGGTGGATAGGAATGAGTATTATTTAATACTTCCGCCGTTCCATAATACTTGCTACCGAGTAGGCGAGTATGACATACTTCCTCCGTTTCAATTTAGTTGCACCACACCTTCTTGGCACAAGAATTAAGGGCTGTCATATCAGGTCTGATGATATATGATTGATGGTGATATGTGTGGTAGGAATAAAGTGATAATAAAATAATTGAAATAAAAAATTAATTAATGGAAGGTAGGTATTGGTTGTGGGTATATTAAATGATTAATGAGATGATATATGATTGATGGTGATATGTGGGGTAGGAATAAAGTGATAATAAAATAAGATTATTCTTTGCCAAATATAGTAATGGTGCAAGTATTGTGAAACAGCCAAATAAGGTAAGTGTTGCAAGTATTTTGGAACGGAGGAAGTATTATATGAAAAAATGTCACTATCGGTAGCAAGTATTATAAAACGGAGGAAGTAGACATCAAAAAACTCATTAAACGACCTCGTATTTTCCACATCACCCGCATCTTACGTGGCAGAATCACTCTTGTTCAATGCTCTTTTTTGCACTTTTCTCTGCCAAAATATCTCCATTCTTAGATATTTCATCTCAAACCTCCCCCACTCTCAACTTAGCGCGTGGAAATCAAATTCCAATTTAATTCTTTTTATTCTAAACCATTTCTCAATTCTTAGACGCCTCATTCTCATTTCTCACCTCTTTACAAACCCTATTTTCCTTTCTACTTTCTCGATTCAAATTCCCAAAAATCCTCCATTGTCAAGTCAAAGACTAGAAAATAAATCCAATCCGAAAACACAGATCTTAATTTTCACGTCGTTCACAGGAGCAGAGTCGAGTATGGCCGACGGAGATCGCCGGAAGAACGGTTCCGGCGGTGTCGCCGGTAACCTTCATCGTCGAGTGAGAGAATACGGCGGCGATGGTTGCGACGATGACGAGGCATGGAACGCTTTCGCAGATAGTTTCAGCAGAGTACAAAATGTTTTAGATCGGAACAGAGAATTGATCCAACAAGCGAATGAGAATCATCAATCGAGAATTCCGGATAATATGGTGAAGAATGTAGCGATTATTCAGGAATTGAACGGAAATATTTCGAAAGTGGCTTCGATTTATTCCGATTTGTCGACGAATTATACAGGGAAGGTTAGGCAACAGCGGCAGAAGGGAGGGAATAGTAATGGGAGAAGGAATGGAGATGATTGAAAATTCATTCCAGAGTAAAGAAAATCGTGTTAGTGTACTAATAATCTGTCAACTGTCATAAATTAATTTATGTAAGGTTAAGCAAATATTATTAAGTTATCTTATGTATCATGATTCATGTATGGAGTTTGGAGCGTTTGTCCATTATTGAAAGATTAAAGTGTTGAAAACGAACAACAATTTGTCATTTTTTGGTTTTACCTTTTCATGATGAATACTTACCCATAGAATCATTATCATCATACCCATCGATATGCTCAGGGTCTGGGGAAGGAAGAACGACCGTAATTTATACACATAAAAGAGAGTGCGATTAAAGAGTCCTCCGAATCGAGAAAGGCCTTCCAATCGGGGACTCTTTGATTGCACTCTCCTTTATAGGTATGAGTTGTCATTGTCCTTTCCTTATATAACTTCACAAAAAAAAACTGTTGATTGGTATCAAAATGATGTATAAATTGATTTTTACCTACTCCTGTGAGAGACTGTCTTTTAAAGAGACGACCTTTAAATAAGGAGACTTGTTCTTATTTTCTCTTTAATTTTTATTAGTTGGGCTACTTAGCCCATATATACTTTATACGTCTTTTAGAAAGACTTTTATCTTAGAACAATTTGTGATTTTTTTAAAGCTATGAAACCTTATTAAATAAGGTTGAGATTTGTTTATAATATTATTAAATCAAAAGAAAACAACATTTTTCTTTTAGTAATTAAAATTACATGCATGTGTGGTACACTGGTACTTCTCTCCTTCTAAATTACTTTCAATGTTTTTTTTTTTTTTTTGTACCAAAATTCAACGCTATTTCAATTCTAAAGTTAAGAAGACTATGGTTTTTTTAAGAGAAAAAAGGAGAGAGAAAACAAGAAGGATTGAATTAGTCTATCTGCTTTGTTGTACAAAACTTCGTTAATTGGTTATCATGATATGTAAGTAATAGAGTGTATTTCATATTATCAGAACAATTAGCTTAAACTTTTAATTGTGTTAGTTTTCTACATGATATTAGAGCCAACATGATAGAACATTAGCATTTCAAATCTCATCCATCATTTAAATTCAGTTTGAATATTTAGCACCATATATAAAGAGATCAGTTGCATCGACACTAACTTTAAATTCAATTAAATTATTTTATGTTAAATGAGTGGGACAGAAGAGTATTATCATTAGTATTCCACATTCTGGTCCCATAAACTCCTACTATTATTCTTTCAACCTTATCGTATAATTTTTCCTTTTTTGCCTTTATTCATTATATGAAAATTACATCAACGATACCTTATCATATAATATAAGTAGCTCTAACATTTTTATTAAAATAAAAATTGGTTAAAAATTTTTTTTAAAAAAAATAGAAATTTTTTAGTTACATGATAAACTGAAGGAGAGATAAATTCAATTTTAAATCATATTTGGTAAATGTAGTATTTTCTTTAACTGAAATAAGACTCAATCTAGAAAAAGTGAAAATAGAAAGAAGTGTGAGGTGTTATAGAAAAGGAGATTAGAGGACAAATGCCATTTATAATGGGAAAGACCTAGAAAGAACCATTTATGGAATCTACCATAACGAAATTATGTATAAGTTGCTCTTTTTGCTCTTTAGTTTTTTATTCTACAAAAATATCATTCTAAGCATTAATTAATTCAGAAAAATAATACTCCCTTCGTTCCTTTTTATTTGTCTATTTTATCTTTTGCACGCATTTTTTAGCAAATTTTAAGCTTTAATATTGCTAAGTAGTAAGTACGCATCATAAAAAATTATAAAAATTACATATTAAAAAACTTTACATCAAGACAAATCTAACAAGATCTCACATGAATATATTTTATCATCAATATATACTTCAAAAATCTAATTTAAATTTCTCTCTCTAAAAGTGGACAAACTTAAAGTGGACAAACAAAAAAGAACGGAGGGAGTATATGCTTCAATTTAAATATGACTCGATTCTTATTATAAAGGATTTTCTCTTTATTTATTAATTTCACTTTTCTTATTTACTCGCTTCAATTTTTTCATTTAACAATTTAACAGCTCTCTATTAGTACGTAATACTCCCTCCTATTCAGCCTAAATGTCCCATTTTGTTTTTCACACTTGCCGAGGTAACATTTTAACCCTTAATATCTCAAATTATTCTTAATTAAAAATTATAAAAATTTGATATTAATAATTCTTGTATTGAGACGAATCAAACAAGATCTCATGACATGACTATATTTTAACTTATAGATTAGGAGTAAAATACAAATCAAGAGTGATGAGTGAATAGTGCCAAAAAAAATATGGGACATTTAGGCTGAATAGGAGGTAGTACCATTTTCTTGATTTTAAAAAATTAATTCATTGCATACTTTATTTATTTTGCCTATTATTTAACTGATCTTAAACAATAGTTATGGTAATTAAAAAATTTTCCACTATGAAGTCATTAATATTTTTTGTTTTTTATTTTTTTTCTTCTGATTCAGGATTAGTTAGAGAGTCTATAAATGTAAGAGGTGAGGAAAGATATATGATAAAAAGAATTGAATGTAATTTCTATATAATTTCTTTCAAGATAATTAATTTATTTTACGATAAACCTCATTACATTTGCGTGCAAGTCAAATTTCTTCTCGATAAACAAATTTTTTAGTGAAATATCCCATTTTTTACATCTATATATGTTAAGTAGTATTGATAAACTTTAAATGGAAACATGAATATTGCAATTTGCAAGACTTTTTTTTGTCTCTTATAAATTGCCAAGTAATCACTCTGTTTTTTTTATGTTTGTCCACTTCTACTATAACGGGTAGTTTCAAATATTTGTCTACTTTAAAATACTTTTCATTCTTGGAAATGTTTTTTTTCCAAATATACTCTCATAATCCCTCTCGATTTCCACAAATATACTCTCTCTATATTAACAACAATGATAATTTCCTTTTTTCTTTATTTTATCTTTAATTTAAATGTTTTTCTTTCTCATAATACAAATACAATCATTATTTTACACTACTATTTAATTAAAATAATACCCACCTAATAAAAAAATTCTAGTTTTCTTAATTTGTCTGAAAAACCCATAATAAACAATCTTTTAAGAACGGAGAGAGTTCTAAATTAAAAATATCTTTAACTTCTATTATATCTTAATTTTTTAAAAAACTCTATTGATGATAAAGAAAAGCTACTCCTATTACATTCAAAATTCTCACATCAAAATCAACTAAAAATAGCTCAAATGAGAACTTTGTCGATTGGATTTTCCCAAAGGACACTTCTTAATCTTTCCAAATTTTCATTTTCAATTTTTTCCCATTTTTGTACTTTCATATATTCATTTATATTTTCAATTTTTTCCCATTAAAAATAAGGGTATTTTGGTAAACATGAAAATGATATAAGGATTAGTTGGTCCAAAAAATATGTACCAAAATGAAATTGAGACAATTGAACTGAATTGTCCAATTAAAAAATGAGACAATTGAATTGAGTTGGAAGGAGTATATATTTTTATAAAGATACAAAATTATTAGAAAAATATAATAATTTTTTAACTTTTGTTCCGCCCCTGAATAGTACAAAACATGACAAAGTGGAAGCTAGCTTCAATTTGCTTTAGTATGAAGATGCAATGGCCAATGGAGTCTATCTTTTATGTTGCCGTCCTTCCCTCCTCAGATCCTATCCATAACTTTCTACACGCGGAATAAACCGAGTAGGATGACGATTATGATTTTTAATCCATTTCTCACAATGATATGTAAAAAATAAAAATTGTGTTTTTGACAAGTGTCCATTGACAGCAAAGATTCACTATACGTCGTCGTATTCCACCACATCACCCCAATCTTACATGGCAGAATCACTTTTGCTCTTTTTTGCACTTTTCTCTGCCAAAATATCTCAACCCTAGATATTTTATCTTAAACCGCCCCCACTCTCACTTAAAGCGCGTTTAAATACCCAATTTAACCCTCTTTCTAACCATTTCTCACGCGCCTCTTCTCAATTCTCACTTCTATATAAACCCTCATCTACCTCTCCAATCTCCTCAAATTCAAACCTTCAAATTTCATCCATTGTTAGATTCAAACAATCGAAAAAAAACATTCAGAAATCAAAAAAAATAATCGATCATGTCATACTCTGGAGCAGAATCGAGTATGGAAGACGTCGTTCGTCGGCAGAACGGATCGGTAGGTGGCGCCGGGAACCGCCGTCACCGGATGAAAGAATACGGCGGTGATAGTTGCGGCGATCCCGAGGCGTGGAACGATTTTGCCGATAGTTTCAGCAGAGTTCAAACGGTGTTAGATCGGAACAGAGAGTTGATTCAGCAAGCGAATGAGAATCATCAATCGAGAATTCCGGATAATATGGTGAAGAATGTGGCGATTATTCAGGAATTGAACGGAAATATTTCGAAAGTGGCGTCGATTTACTCGGATTTGTCGACGAATTTTACAGGTAGGGTTAGGCAGCAGCGGCAGAAGGGAGGGAATAGTAATGGGAGAAGGAATGGAGATGAGTGACGGAGGAAGAAAAGTCAAATTTTAAAATTAAAATAAAAATAAAATAAAATTAAAAATAGTTCCTCTGTTTTTTTTTTTTGTTTTTTTTTTGTGCTATTGTACTAAAAATTGGTAATTAATAATTACTAATTAGTAATAAATCTGTGATAAAATAACGATGAGTATGAGTAATTAGAGCTAAGGAACAAAAAAAAGAGGGGATTTGAGATTGACTCCTTTTGATTTTTATTAACAAATTGTAATATTATATGCTACTAATGTATGGATAACCATTAATTGGTAATGAATTGGCTTGAATTTTTCTAGGTTTTATTTTATTTTATTTTTTTTGTGTATTTTTAGAAAATTTGATTAGGAATTAGGATTAAAATGAATTAAATTGATGAAGATTAAGAGTTTCAATATAATTAAATTTAATTGATAGAAGTATTTAAGAGTTTCAATGCAAAAAAGACATGAAAATGAAATTTGTATATGAATGTCACGTCATCACGTGACACAAAATTTCCTGGATTATAATATGTATACGATATATGATGATGATTGTAACTCCACCGTAATTGGGATCGTTGGTTCCGTTGTTCGTCTACATGTAATTATTTTTTGTTTTAGTTGAAGGGGTATTTAAATAATTAAGAATAGTTATTCTATAATTAAATGTATCATTTGATAATGCATTGGGTTTCAGAAAATGAGAGAGGGACCAGATATTTAAAAGCATGTTTTATATTAAAAGTATACTTCATAATTCGAGGTGAACCTAACAAGATTACTTATAAATATATGAAAAAATCATATACTTCATCCGTTCTGAAATACTCGCTACTTTAGACTTAGTAGTTAGTGGTACTATTTATCTTTCAAGTTCATTTTATATATAGCGGTAAAGTGTAAGAAAAATATAATTAAATGAGATCTTGTTTGAATTGTTTAATTGCATGATTTCATAATATCAAATTTTTAAATAAACATAGTTTAAGATATAAGTAGTTAAAATTACGCATTAATTTGTGTAAAAAATTTAAATATAATAAGTATAATAACATGAGAAATTATATTTCTCTTTTCTCGTGAGAATATTAAATGAAAATAGAAGAAATAGATGAAAAAGAGGATAATAAAATAAAATACTCCAATAGGCATGGAATTGTGAATTTATGATGCCTAGTCAATGGAGGAAAAAAAGAGTGATATCAGCATAAGTAGAGCATTTTCATGTCCTTTAGCCTTTATGGAGAAAGGCATTTAGTTTTAACTTTACAACATATTTTAATTTTTAAATGTCTACCTTTTATCATCATCATTCTATTCAGTGTATCCCGCTGCACATAGAAAACTATAGATAGGGTTTGGAGAATGAAGGACGATGGTAACTCATACTTGTCTCAAACATGGAAAATCTACGTCGATTTTTAGTTTGTATATTCTATTTTTTTATGTATTTTTAAATCTTTGTAAATACGCATCATGAATAACTATAAACAAAATACTTTTTTTCGTTTTCAAACGTTCTTTCTATTTACTTTTTTTTTGCAGATTTCAATGCAAATCTTAAAATAAAATAATTTCAATTGTGAGTTTTTAAAAATTCTAAAAAGTTGATATTTAAAAAGTATTATTGAATCGAATTTAACAAGAACCCACATGCTTATCTTTTTTCTATAGATTACTAAAAAATCATAGTAAGTTTGATATTAAAATTCGTAAATTCTATTTGAGAAAAAACATATGAAACAAAGGGAGTATATAGTTAAAAGCTATATGTTAAAATGAATTCAATTGGATTACAAGTATATTTTATCTTTAATATATCAATAAAAACTAAACTAATAATATTTTTCTCTTAAAATGGAAAAATCTAAAATAAAAAAAAAAAGCATAATTAGTTGTATAGAATTTGAATGTGCTCTTTCCATATTCCATAGATATTGGAGTATATTTGATTTATCAAGTTTATTATTTTATATTATTCTATCACTATTTGCAAATTTTATTGATGTAAACTATCAAAAAAGCCACTAATTATGAAACGTTGATGATTATAATTGGTTGTGACTTGCAACCATTTGAATAGGATATCACAAAGTTATAATCATAGTACTCTTAGATTAGGTGATTAAGGATAATATATTTTATTTTATCACATTATGGTTATTTTATTCATTAATGGTTTCTTAATTATGGGGAGAATTAATCTTTATTCAAGGACTAAATTTAGATTTTCAATGCATGATGGTAGATTTATGATTGTATTTTTATTACCATAGATCAAACTTAGAATAATCATATTAACAAAGTGCATTATTAAGAACTACTATCTCCAATTCAATTCAGTTATCCCATTTACTTTTTCACACTTGCCGAGGCAACATTTTAATCCTTAATATCTCTAACTATTCTTAATCAAAAATTATAAAAATTGATATTAATAATCCTTGTATTGAGACGAATCAAACAAGATCCCACATGACCATATTTTAACTTATAGATTAAGAGTATAATACAAATTAAGAGTGATACGTGAATAGTGCCAAAAACAAATGAGACAATTGGTTTGAGTTGGAGGGGAGCATTAAAGTATCTCTCTGAAGCTTTTTAGTTGTCTCATTTCCTTATTTGGTAAATTCATATCAATTGTCTCATTTCCTTTTTTGTCTATCTTTCTTTTTACCTAAATACCTCCACTTTTACTACTCCCAATACCCAACTACTATCTTTACAATTAATTTAATCAATTAAAATACCCAAATATCACCTTTTTAATGGACCCCATCGTCCCCCCTTAATAACCGTGAAAACCCAAATGAAACATATAAAATGATTCAGAGAGAATATAATATATTATGGGGTCTTAACTATCAACTTAAACTTTTCGTAGCTATCATAAGTTTTGGATCAATTTAGATACGAAATTTAATTTCATGAATAGTCCACTCAAGACACTAGATTCTTAACCAAAAAGGTTCATGGTGTGCAAATATGGAAGTTAGTGTTTGTGTTATTGTGTATATGCATGTGAGGCAAGAAGGAAGTATCCACGTTTGTAAGGCCACACAATCTTGAATATCTTTTTATCGGTTATCAGTTATCAGCTAGTTTAGATAAAATTTGTTTATACCTTATGTATATTTGGTAAATAGTTTTTTAGTTGGTTTTTGACTTATGGATTGGTCAAAAGCCATGAAAAAAATGTTTGGTAAATGGTTTTTCAGTCAGCTAAAAGATTGACTTTTTAAGCGAAGATAAAAAAAGTTAGTTTGATTAGCTTTTTTCATTGACTTTTGACTAGTTGAATCACTTTTTTTCTTATAAATTGCCAACAATTGATATTTAATTTTACCACACATCTTACTAAAATCTAACTTATTTAATTAGTTTAAAAGCCAATAAAAACAACCAACACTCATATATCGTCAAATAAATTGCTACAATTTTTTATATGTATAAAAGATTAATTGTTAAGTTAATTCAATTGTCTCAAGTAGATGGCAACATTATAATTAGCACACAATGTGTTGTAGGGAATGCAAATTACAATTACACATACAAATAATACTCCTTCCGTTCTTTTTTATTTGTCCACTTTAACTTTTGCACGCATTTTTTATCAAATTTTAAGCCTTAATATCGCTAAGTACGCTTCATAAATAAAAAATTATAAAAATTACATATCAGAAAACTTTACATCAAGACAAATCTAAGAAGACACAAGAATGTCTTTTATCATCAATACATACTTCAAAAATCTAATTTAAATTTCTCTCTAAAAGTGGACAAATTTAAAGTGGACAAATAATTAGGCTGCCTAAAGCTAGGTAAGTGATTTGCTTTCTTAAAACCTAACTTCATGAGGATAAAATATGATTTCTAAATGTAATCAAAGTCTTCATTTGTTAATCAATACTAGATTATGGTAAATTGGTAATGAAAAGAAAGGAAATACAATTTATCACAAAACTAAAAATATTCCATATTTTAAATACATTATGAAGTATTATATATAGGACTACGTGAAAAATATTAAATATTTAATTTCAAACTGTGTGGAGTAATTCACCTCAATTTGTTATCCTACTATCCTTATTAACTCGCTAAATATAAAAGAATAAAGCCGAGATAAGGTTGAAACTAAAAATTATTTGTCCTATAAAAAAAGCAAAGAAGTTGATTTAGTAGAAAGCTTTATGAGACAGAAAAAATATGTTAAGATGACTATGTATGATATTTCTCACAATCCATTCAAACAAAGATATTTTCAGCGCGTGTTTTTAAACAAAGCGTGGCAAAAATTAACTAGTTTAGAGTGAAAATATATTTTTGATAAGGTTGATATTTGGTGATAACCTAAATTATACACAAAATGAAACCATTTAGAAAAGCAAAAGGAATATGTAGAAAAACAAATGATATTGGTGGGGGTAAAAGAGCATGCATCTAATTCTCTAGCATCAATATTTGAATAATAGTGATAAGAAGCTGAAGCAACAATGGAGAATGACAACTTATAGTTTATATTATGTATGTGTATGTGTATGTGTATGTGTATGTGTATGTGTATGTGTATGTGTATGTGTATGTGTATGTATATGTATGTATATGTATATGTATATGTATATGTATATCCGTTAGCTTATTTGACCAAATAAAATTTATAAACAAGTTTTTATGCTAACTTAAAAGTCACTGACCAAAGAAGTTTTATGGTGCAAGACTAACAAATAAGTTGAAAGTCAAAAGTCAGCCAACAAACTGACGGAAACTAAAGGTACAAAATATAGTCATAGGCAATTATAGAATCTGCTATGCAATTATTTGGAAAATTCATCATATATAAAATGATACTGTTGTGATGTTGTCAATAATGAGGATAAGATTGCGTATATTCGATTTTTAAACCTTCACCTAGCCAGTTAATAGCATTGGAATAATGAAATATGGTTGAATAGTGAAATATATAAAATGATAGTGTTGTCATTATTGCAAACTCTTTGTCTTTTTCTTTGATATGTTTGCATTTGTGCGTTTGCTTGCTACTATATTGTCAACTGCAGGTTTCTCTCTTGAAGACCGTTCTCGAGCCGGGGGACTCTTTAATCGCACTCTCCTCTATGGGTATGAGCCTGCCATCGTTCTTCCCTCCCTAGACCCTAATCATAGTTTTCTATGAACGGAATACACTGGGTATGATGATGATGGTTGAATCATAAATAATGTAAATTGTTTTTCAAGAATGCTCAGCTGACCCATGTATAGTCAAACAATTTCTTGATCATTTCATGATCTCCGGTACAGTAGTGCAATAAAAGTTGGTGATACACAAAGTGGGCGAATCATGCCAGGATTACAGCAGGTAATGTCGACATTTTACAAGATTCTCTTATAGGTTAAGTCAAAAAAAAAATTCTGATGTATAGGGTACTCTCCCTTTGTCTCTTTGAAATGTTATTAAAAGATATATATTCGCTTATAACACGTCACTTAAAATAGCAAACTGAAGTGAACAGAAGAGTATACCATAGGTGTTGAGACGCAATGGGTACTGGGTACATATGGTTTTGGAAAATAATAAACCTCATCAAGTGTATGTGCAAGTCAATGATGGCGTTTAGCAAATGGCTGATAGCTGGTATTTGATAGTTGATTATAATGGCTGACTTGACCAGCTGATTTTATTAACTGATTTGACAAGTTGATTTAAACAGCTTATTCGTATGAATAAGCTGTTTCCACCAGCTAATTAAGCTAATTTGCCAAACACCCCCAATGCTCTTGCCCGTTAGTTTGTAGGCAAGAGCCTACGGGTGTTTCGTGTCCACACGAATGAGCCACAGTGAGATTATGACGAATTGTCACAGCCGAATAGGAAGATGTGCAATGCCTTTCTTCTAAAGTCATGATGATGCTTTTCCCCTGAGTTTGCTGTGACAGCTTTGCTTGTTGGTATTACTTTGTTCGTGCCTCGGGCCTCAATCGTGTAGACGATGTCGATTCCTGATAATACTTCACAAAACACGACATCTCGCCCATAGGTGTTGACTGTTGAGACGCAATGGGTATTGGATACATATGGTTTTGGAAAACAATAAACCTGATCAAGTGTATGTGCAAGTCAATGATGGCGTTTAGCAAATAGCTGATAGCTGATATCTAATAGCGGATTATAATGGCTGACTTGACCAGCTGATTTTATTAATTGATTTGACAAGTTAATTTTGAACACTTGTTCAAAAACAGCTTATTCATACGCTAATTTGCCAAACATCCCTAATGCTCTTGACCCGTGAGTTTGTAGGCAAGAGCCCACGGGTGTTTCGTGTCCACACAAGTGGGCCACGGTGAGATTACGTAACGAATTGTCATAGCTGAATAGGAAGACGTGCAATGCCTTTCTTCTAAAGTCATGAAGATGTTTTTTCCCGAGTTTGCTATGACAACTTTGCTTCTTGGTATCCCTTTGTTCGTGCCTCGGGCCTCAATCTTGTAGACGATGTCGATTCCTGATTCGCTCATCCAACGTTCAGTGTCAAATACATAAATGAAATCAATCAAAGTTTAGACGAAGCAATGGATCAAAGCTTGCAAAAACTATTGTATTCCCTCTTTATCAAACGCAACAGACTCTGAACATAAGCCTCATGAAATCATCAGTCCCATTTTAGCAGTGATCTGTGCCAGCGTGCCATCTTATATGAGTTTTCATATGGTTTGCCGATGATAAACTTGGGCTTGTAATCAAGACCCGTGTAAGTGGAGAGTTGGCTGCAAATAAATCCGACAAGGTTCCATCCTAAAACCAATTGGTAATAAGAAAAGTAGCCCATCAAGTTTATATGTTAGCCAACCTGCCCAGTCGTTTTCCTTGGTTTGAAGATCAGGAAAATTTTGGCATAGGCAATTAGGTACAACACAGTATAGCACACAATAGCCTTTTAACACTCCCCCTCAGTATATGAAAACTCCCTCTTAGAGTATGTCTTAGATGTCATACCAAGTTGTTTAAGAAACTTCGGTCATCCAAGACCCATCGTGAAAATGTCAGCAACTTCGTTATCAGTCGTCACTTACTCAAGTTGGATTCGCCTTCACTCGAACATTGTAATATTGTACCTCCACATGCTTTGTCCTAGCATGAAACACGAGATTTTACCTAGTGGTGTAGCTAACTGATTATCACAATTTAACTTGACTCTGAGCCATAGACATTCTAGTGTTGTCATCGCCATTCACCAATGCTCGATACTCTGCTTTCGTACTTCACAATGACACCGGCCAGAACCCAGTATGAACACATAATCACTGATTGATCAACGTGTATCGTGATCTCCAGCGTAATCAAATTCACAATATCCAGCAACTTCGAATTTGCTATCATTATGATATTATATTTATATACCACAATCAATACTTTCCTTGATATATCACATGTAGATCAGTAACTTTGTCCACTTGAGATGACTCAGAATCACTTTAATGGTTCTGCAATTAGCCGAAGAAAGTGGAAATTAAAATTGCAAACAATGAAAATTTCTTCTTTTTTATTCATTTTTCATCACATTCTCTTCATGTAACAATGCTAACGCTTACTAGGGTTTGGAATTTGGGAAATTTTACATAACCTAATATAACACATTCCAGATCAATTAATTTCATAAAAAAACTAGAAAAATGTTTTAAAATATTTCAATACATTTATTAATGCACCATGAATCACAATTCACAACCAAAAAACCAAAAAAAAAATTAAAAAATTAAATTATCCGTAATAAAGCTAATAAAAAGGGGAAAACCCGATACCAGAATAAGAAGCAAGAATCGGAAGAGAGGAAGAAGCCATTGTACTGCAGGTATGATGATTCGCTTCTTCAAAATCGCCATTTTTTGTTTCTTTTGCCGATATCTTTGACAGGATTTCTAGAAAAACCGTCCTACCTTAAACCTTATCAAGCATGGATTTTTAGATCATTTGATCATTTGAAAGTTTGTGTTTTCTCGGTACATTTAATATTTACAGATTTCACATGGTAGTATCGAATTTCTATCAGATGTCAGTGGTAGCACTTTTATAAAAAAATTTCACATGCGAACATTAGTTTATGCCTTATTTAATTACCGTAACGTAATCTGTTAAATTCTTGTCATTTTCTGTTTAATTCTTCATTTTGAAGTTTCAATTAAACATTTGAAAGTGTTGATGGATTAAACGGTGAATTAAATGTCAAAATACTGAAATAAACATATGAGAGCTTAAAATGATTTAGGGCAAATTATAAAGACAATTACCAACACTTGCTAAGGGTAGATGTAACACCTGAATTTCCTCCCAGCCTTTGCGGATTGGTGTTATAGTAGAAACGTCAAAATGGTGAATCAAATGAAAATTGACAAGAATTTAACCGAAAATATTACGACAGTTAGATAAGGCATAAACTGAAAGCTACCATATCGGAAAATGTTACAAATGCGCTATCACTAGCATTTCAAAAAAGTTCGATGCTACCATATGGAATTTCCCATTAATTTTTTTTGGAATTTTCTTTTGATTTGAGTGAAAAATGAATTAATCATTAATTTATAACCGTTATTTTGAATGTTACATTTAATGTTCAGATAATCCTCTTATTCAATTGTTGTTTAAAAGAGTCATTTTGAATATGGCTTGCTGTGAAATTATTTCATTCAATAATTGCTCTATGACTATAATATATCCGTATATATAGCTTTTAGTACTAAATATATTATTACTCATTTATAAATAATTTTTAATGAGAATGAGTTTAACTATTAATTTTAATAAAATGTGTTTTTCATTTTCATAGTGATAACAATCTAGCTTAACAAAAGCTAATTCGTCAATAATGATGCCCAAAGTAGGAGTTCATCATACTTAGTATATCACGCCTAAAGTCAGGGTCGGCCTTAGGTTTTTAGGGGCCCAGGACGAAAGATTATTTATGGACCCCTAAACTATTATACACATAGAAAAGTTTAAACCTTAACAATAATTGAAAACTAAAATTTGTGGGAGACCTGAACGTAGACATGCCTTGCCCTTACTTAGAATCGGCCATGCGAGTAGTTGCTTATTGAATAAGTTAATTAAGG
Organism: Amaranthus palmeri; assembly: GCA_019776075.1. Classification (NCBI taxonomy): domain Eukaryota; kingdom Viridiplantae; phylum Streptophyta; class Magnoliopsida; order Caryophyllales; family Amaranthaceae; genus Amaranthus; species Amaranthus palmeri. The sequence continues at coordinate 1,078,840 of JAAKBH010000300.1, forward strand.
AATAAGGAGTGCAAATGAATGGAAACTTAGTTGTAATTTGGTAGTTAAAACTTCAAAGTTATGGTCTCCCTCTAACATTTTGGTATTCACAAATCACAATGATGTCATGCACAACTTAAACACGGATGGTTGGAAGATGATATGGTCATCCACGATATTTACACGACTTTTTATAATAGAATAATCTTTAGAAATTTCTTTATTAATAATGATAATTAAATAAATTTTCATAGCATTATTAGCAATTATATTTTATTGGAAATTAATTTTTTTTCTACATAAATATAATAGCCTTTTTATTTGTTCATCAACCTCACTCTCGAAACTTATAGTCAGAGCCGTCTTGAAAAATTTAGGGACCCAGTGTAAAATTTTTATTTTGTCTTTTATTTATAGTAAACATATTTATTTATTAATATAATTAATATATTTCTTTTTTTTTTGATTAACTTTTTCATATACTGGAGACAAAAGAGCTATATACGGTTGATCACCTCGCACATCCTCAAAGATCCCTCTGCTTGTACTCATGTTTTCTATTATGTGTTATAAAGAAACATGAGGTGTCATGACAAACCAAAATAAAAAAATATATATTTGAAATATTTTTTTATTTGCATATGTGATGTTATGTACTTGCATTATATTGTTGGCCTTAATTGTCAATAAACATGGATTAACATCTTTATCAATAAGTCCAATTGAGTTACAACTATCTTTTTACAAGTTTTGTCCGAGAAAGGGTTAATGAAAATCGAACTCAAATTTCGTTAAAAAATAGTATTATATTTGTCGTCAATAAGATAAGATCTGATCATCGAGTTTAAATGTAATTTTATTAGTGGGAATACACCTAAATTCCCATTAAAGGTACAATCACTATCTTCATTAAATCTTGGGTTTGCGGTTGCAATCAAGAACAAGACGTTGAAGATAAAGCTTTTGCTTTTGCAACACTTGTATGATTTTGGCTTTGTAGAGGACAATGTAGTATTTGCCATTTATTCAGCATACATTCTTACTTGAGACCGTCTATATAATAGACGTCTTAAGTTTTGGCCTGACCTAATTTATGTGTCTATACTATAGACGGTCTCTCAAAAGAGGGCAACGATCTTTTGTTTATTTTTTTCAATTTTGGCTTTTGACTTGTATTTGGTTAATAATATTTAAGTCAAAACAAAAAATTGATACCAATATTTTCTAAATTGGCTAAAACTTTTGTCTTTTTTTACTCAAGGCTTCAGTTAAACAAGGACTTAAGGTCAAAAATAGTCAAAGAGTCGGTTCGCTGTTATTAATAACAAACAAGCATCAACACTATTTTTGAACATAAGTGCCTGTTCGTTATCAGTAACAACGAACACCCCCTTTGTCCTTTTAAACTCTTTGCCTTTGTTCGTTGTTATTAAAAGCCAACATAACCAAACCTAAAGTCTGGAGAAAAAATACTCAACTTCAGAAATAATTTTAAATATTTTCTATTTTTATTTTTTCTTATTTTTTTTGCCTATTCATTTCAATTTTTCCTCCATCTTTCCACCTTATCCTAAATCCTAATAATCAAAAACAAGATTAGGCAACCCACACGGCGGGAAAACGAGGCGAAGCCGTGTGAACAGTTATCAACGGTTTATTTTAACGGTCAACAACATGGTCGATTTTTTTTTTATTTTTTTATTTTTGATTATAACAATATGGTTGATAATACAAACAAAATTCTTAAAGTTATTCAATCATCCACCATTCCCGAAGAAATTTTATATTCAATTCAAACATTAAAAAGTCCCACCATTCTCCAATTATATTCATGTAATATTTTCTTATTTGGATAAAGAAACCAACTTTATGAAATAAATTAAATTAAAAATATAAATATTCATCCAATTCTTGCTCAAAAACATTCAAATCAAAAATTAAAATCTTCCCCATTTCTCAACTCTCAAAACCCATTACCCTTTCCCAATCAAAATCCATTTTTTGATCAAATCAATCAATTTTTTTTGCTAAAGAACATCAAAAATCAATTGGGTATTTTATATTCAATTCAAACATAAAAAATCCCACCATTCTTCCAATCATATTCATGTAATATTTTCTTGTTTGGATAAAGAAACCAACTTTATTTTCTAAATCAAATTAAAAATCCATTTCTTGCTCAAAAACATTCAAATCAAAAATCAAAATCTTCCCCATTTCTCAACTCTCAAAACCCATTATCCTTCCCCAATCAAAATCCAATTTTTGATCAAATCAATCATTTTTTTTGCTAGAAAATACCAAAAATCAATTGGGTTTTTTACAAAAATGGCAGGGAATAGTAGTACTCATCATAATTACAAAATGTTTATGTGTTTTAATAGAAAGTTTAAGATCAATGATACACAACCACCCTTTGATGTTGTAGAAGCATTTACAATTTATTCTGAGAAAAATGCCCATATGAATCAATCGCAACTACGTCGTTTTATGATTGAATTTCAAGGAGAAGATTTAACGGAAGATGAATCTAATTGTCTTCTTAATGAGATTCTTCGTCGTCGAAGACATTTGACTAAATTTACAAAACATCAGTTGAGTCTTGAAGATTTCTTCTTTTTTCTATTTTCTGATGATCTCAATTCTCCTCTTAATACCCAGGTATTATTTAATTTTATTTACTGTTTTATTGATTTTTTGTTAGTTTGATTATATTTGTTGTGAAATTAGATTGTTGTTTTTGATTTTAATGGGGATGATATGTATAAATGTATTGAATCAACATAATGTTGGTACTATGAGGTTTGACTTTTGGAATTTGTAATAATGGTTATAAGGATAAGGTTGTATACGTCTGATCCTAAACCCTGTCTAGATTGGAGTTATTGATAGCGTTGGGGTAATGGAATGGAATGGATGGATCTGAATATGTTGATTGGATTTTTTAGGAGGAAAAGTGAATGCGTTAGTAGTTTTTGTGACATTGATTTGTAAGTTGATCACAAGAAAGATTATTATCATCGTCATCACCCCAATATTCTGCTCGAAAACGGTCTGGGTGAGGGACAATCCATACTTGTACTCCCTTCAAATAGAGGACTAGAGGAATATGGTTAATTTTACCTAAAAAGTAAGAGCCATGTATAAAGACGAATATGAGTGACAATGTAACATCGTTGCCTCAAGAGTAAAACTACTTGCAGAAAGATAACATTAGCAAAACAAGTTACATGATCAATAACCAATAGATTTAAGCTATCTTATAAGTAATTGATTTATAAATCAAAAAATGTTATCAACAATGTAATTTTCATTTGGTGTAGTACCCATTTATTGCCAATCAATGCTACTCCCTCAATCATTTAGACTTTGTCCCATTTGTCAAAAAGGACCTTATAAAATTGTCAAAGGGGCAAATTCATAGGAATGGAATAGCATTTTGGAAACACAAATTCTTGTGAGCGACGGTCTCTTTTTGAGACCATCTCTAATTGGGTTGGCCCATTAGGAAAAATGTAGAGTAAATATAGGCAATAAGCTTTAATAGATTGGGCTTGAGAGACGTCGATCAGAAAGACGGTCTCTCAGGAGACTAGCTGTTTTGGAAATGCCTTTTCTTTAAGGAAATGGAAGTGTCCTGTTTTGGTGTTTATGCTAGTTTTGTGATAGAATTGCTAAATTTGGGTGGTTTTAGGGATTAGAGTGGAAATACATTATTGAAGAAGGTTATTGTTGTGTGAAATGGTTCTTAGTATGGGAAATGACATTAGTTTTGTGATTTAATGCTTGATTGGTAGTGTTGACTTATGTACAAATTAATTGGATTTTAGGAGGAAAATGGACTCAAGGTATGAAAGATTCTTCTTGACTTGGGTTGTTTTGATTCTTTTGAAGTTTTTGAGACTAATTTGGAATTCCCTTGCAAAAGATGGTTGAGGGGATACTAGTGGTAGAAATGGTGTTTTTTTGTGTATGTGAGTACACTCCCTCTCGAATTGTCTCGATAATTTGAGATCGTTGCTTGAAAGTAAACCATCGAAGTATAGGAGAATGCAATAATTTGTACAATAATTGTCAAACTCAATGGAAATTTCCGTAGTTTGGTTCAAAATGAATTGTAACTTCTGGTTGAGTTAAGTTGGTTCCTTGACAATATTACTTAAGACTTCCTTTGTACTATTACCGCGTGCAATACATTCGTTTCATGTATAAAAAGGCCTACTCAATTTGTTTTTCATAATTGACACAAAATCTTGTGATTATTTCTTGTGGGGATTGTGTAACTTCTGTTCTTGACATACTACCTATGTTTTTCACAGGTGCACCAAGATATGACTGCTCCTATGCAACATTATTTCATATTCACAGGTCATAATTCTTACTTAACCGGGAATCAGCTCAGCAGTGATTGCAGTGATGTACCGATAATTAAGGCACTGCAGAGAGGAGTTCGTGTGATTGAACTTGATATTTGGCCTAATTCCGCTAAAGATGATGTTAATGTTCTTCATGGAAGGTGTTTTCTCGTTTCTGTCTTGTCCTGAATACACCCTTGACCCTTCTGTGTGCGTTTAACTAGTTCTCCTCGAACCTTTTTAGTTTTCTGATGTCGTCTTTTGTTTTTAGAACCTTAACAACTCCAGTGCCGCTCATCAAATGTTTAAAGTCGATAAAGGAACATGCTTTTGCAGCATCTTCATATCCCGTGATCATAACTTTGGAAGACCATCTTACGCCAGACCTTCAAGCTAAAGTTGCAAAGGTAGCTTACCAAACTTTTCGTTTTTCTCTACATGAAATCGATGATTCTTGCATTTTTTGATTAGGGTATTGTCTCACTGGCTGCAACTTCCTCATCGTTTTTTATAAGGGTAGGATCTGCCTTCATCTCACCCTTTCCAGACCGAGATCCTAGCTTCTATGAGCGGGATATACTGGATATGATGATGTAGAAATCAATAATTCTTGCATTTTTTTGATAAGGGTATGGCTTCACTGGCCGCAACCTCCTCATCTCTTTTGATAAGGGTAGGGTCTGCCATCATCTCACCCTCTCTAGACCGAGATCCTAGCTTTTAAAAGCGGCATGGGATATGTTGATGTAGAAATCGATTATTCTTGCATGTTTTTGCTTCATGTGATGTATTAGCTTTTGATTCTAGATGGTGACTGAAGTATTTGGGGAGATGTTATTCTGTCCCGAGTCTAAGCACTTAGAACAATTTCCTTCACCCGAAGAATTGAAGTTTAGAATCATCCTGTCCACCAAACCACCAAAAGAATACCTCGAGGAAAAACAAGCCAAAGACAAAGGGAGCGCTTCACCAGGCTCATCCGGGGACGATGCACAGCCCAACGAGGCAACAGGCGACAGTGAAAGCGACCCAGACGATGATGATAGTGATGTTGCAGCAGACGGTAAACTCGATCAGTCAACTGCACCACAGTATAAGCGTCTGATTGCTATTCACGCGGGGAAACCAAAGAATGGCTTGAGACAAGCACTTAGAACCGGTTTGGATAAAGTCAGACGTCTTAGTTTGAGTGAACAAGCACTCGAAAGGGCAGCTTCAAACTATGGACCTGATGTTGTTCGGTGAGTTGTTTTTGGCTTGGTGTACGCGGCTCTCTTACACAGCAATTTCCGCTGATCTTCTCATTTCTGTGTCTGATTGCTGTTCTTGCTGAATGCAGCTTTACGCAACGTAACTTTCTTAGGATTTATCCTAAGGGAACGCGTATTCGATCTTCAAACTACGAGCCATTGGTTGGGTGGATGCATGGGGCTCAAATGGTTGCTTTTAATATGCAGGTATGCTAAATCTTTCTATGTATTGTGTGTGATTTTATTCGACAAATTTTCAATCTAGATTTGTTGAGGCCGAGGATTCATAGTTCTTTAGTTTTGGATTATGATGGATTATATCAAAATGACTTATTATTGTGAGTTGCTGATGATGATTACTACCAAACCAACTAAAGGTCAATCGAAAACAACCTTATTGTTATCACTAACATGGTAGGATTGCGTACATCCAACCCCCAAAAATCCCCCATAGGTGGGACCGTGGAAGCCCAATGGCACTAGGTAATCGCATGTTGTTGTGGAGCTACAACCATCAGCTTAAGCTTTTGATTGAGTTGGTTCCTTGAAATAGTATTAAAAACCAACGTGACAGAAGATTACCAATTGGGATGTCATCCACTCCTCATTACAAGTAGAATTATTTAGCGCCAGGTATGAGGAATTGAGGAGGGCGTATACTGCATCCATACTCTTAGCTCAATAGGGTCTCGCGGAGACGGCTAAAACCACCTGCTTAAGCTGATGGTTCCGTACTCCCATTCATTCTATTTCTAATTTGATGCTTTGATCTGTAGTTTGTTGTTGCTCTTCATGTCTCAACTCTTAAATCATTGATTTGAACATGAAGATTATATTATTGATTTTCTATATTTTAGCCCATGAAACTAAGGCAATATGCTCTTCTTGTCAAATGTAGGGATATGGTAAATCTCTTTGGTTAATGAACGGAATGTTTCGATCAAATGGTGGTTGTGGTTATGTCAAAAAACCCGATTTTCTGATGAAACAAGGTCCAAACGGGGAGGTCTTTGATCCGAAAGCACAATCAGAAGTGAAGAAAATCTTAAAGGTCAGTCGATCAATGCTCGTTTTACGTTCTAGCCAAGCAAGTACTCAAGGGCGGATCAAAAACTCATTAAGTTTTGTTTATATTGAAGGCCTATTAATTTTAGGGCTCAGTATGATCGAGCACCTCGCACATGCCCATAATCACCCGTGCTACTTCTGCTCTTCCTTGTTTGACACTTTGATATACTTTGCAGGTTAGGGTGTATATGGGTGATGGATGGCGCATGGATTTTAGCAAAACTCATTTTGACACTTTTTCTCCACCAGACTTCTATGTGAAGGTTAGTTTTACACCCAAGATCAGATTTTTTGTCATTTTTCCATCATTTTAGGTCATGAGACTGTTCATACATTACGTCTCCAACCATCAGCTTAAGCTTTAAGTTGAATTGTTCCTTCGAAGTTTGGCTATATTTACCCACCGGGTAAACTACCCACTACTTATAGATTTCAAGAAATTGTGAGATCCAACTCATCATTACCAAATATATTTCATTTAGAATAATTTGCCAATTACAACCTTAAAGTTTTGGGCTTTTGCGAATTACAGCCTATTTTTTGCGAATTAGAACGATCAAAGTATCAAAGTCTACTGCGTTCAAACCAAATCACAGAATTCCGACCACTTAACCTAAAATTCCGACCACCAAAATGATCGGGAATCTGTAATTCGGCCTGAAGGATGTAGAATTTGATACTTCGGTGGCTTCAATTCTCAAAAAACAAACAATAAGACTGTAATTCGCAAAAGTGCTTAACTTTAGGGTTGTAGTTTGCAAATTATTCTTTCACATCATCATCATCGTACCCAATATCCCGCTCGAAAGCAGGGAAATCCGGGTGAAGTAAGGTGACGGACAATCTATACCCGTACTCCTTCACATGGAGGACTAGAGGAATATCAAATATTTGTTGCTAGTTTACCCCTCGGGTCAATAAGTGTTTTCCGTTTCTTTAACATGGTTGGAGCCCCGAGATATGTTATATCCTCGCAATGATGTAGTTTTCTCATGTAATGTGGCCAGCTACGCATACTAGGAGTTCCAGCTGATACAGCCAAGGTAAAAACTAAAGTAATGGAAGATGAATGGACTCCTGTATGGGATCAAGAGTTCAAGTTTGCTTTAACAGTTCCAGAATTAGCATTACTTCAAATCGAAGTTCGAGAATACGACATGTCGGAGAAGGATGATTTCGGAGGACAAGCGTGTTTGCCTATATCGGAACTTAAGACTGGGATTAGATCGATTCGACTTTTCGATAGGAAGGGTGAAAAACTCCCTTCTGTTAGACTTCTCATGAAGTTTCAATTTGCTTAGCGTAATGCCACATGATTCGCTAATTGCCTTGCAAATCCTGAATCGAAAAAAGCGAATTCTGGTTGGTTTTAGACTATTTCTGAATCATATTTAGCGAATTGCGAATTCAAAAGGAGAACTAATTGGATTTGCCTGCACGCTCCAGAATTAGCATTACTCCAAAGCGAATTATGGTCGATTTCAGGCTACTAGAGTGTACTGTATACTATTAAGTGTTAAATGTTTAGTATAGCCAAGATCACTCCAATGAACCGAGTACTCGAATCAAGAAACCGAAAAAACGGTAATGCATTGGAAATGAAAATCTTTGTACTTAAAAATGATTCATTTATTTGTTGGTCTTTATTAGATCTTATGACACTAGAATTTGAGACATTTTTTGATGCAATGTACACTATTTAGCAGGTCAAAATTAGTGTATCTATATTCATCATTAGCTTTGTTATAGAAATTTGAATACTAGTTGACTTATTACTTCCTTCGTTTTTACACGTTCTTCTCCAATAGAATCTTTATTTTGACGTTAAACATGATAATTAAGTTTTATGAATTATTTATATATAAAACATATTTGTTTGGATCAAATTTGGTAGATTTGTTTTAGTGTATATTTTTTAAATATTATTTTTTACAATTTTTGGAAATTCACAATTAAAATTATTTGACCTTTTAAGTTTGGATAAAAAGAATTATTTTTTTAGCAATGATAGTTTATATACAATACATGGAAGTTAAAGTCGACACTTTTTTGGATTCCGTGTAGGATGAGTGGTGAATCAAACTCATAACCTTTTTGAAAAAGTTATATTTATTATTCAATTAACACAACTGATTCTCAATTTTAGCTTATGAAAACTATAATTTTTCTCATATGGTGAATTTTTACTAAAAGAACCTTAGAGCCTAATCTTATGCAATCAAATTATTAACTCCACTATATTTTATACCATAAATATAATCAAATTATTCCTTATTTATTGCATTTGCAACGTCAAGAATTTTCTCCAAATTCCTAAAATAAAAAAATATTGAGGAAAAAAAATTCAATGTTGCAAATAAAATGAGTAGTAAATAGAGACATGATTATAATGAGCGAATCATAATCAAATTATTTAATTAAATAAAGAATCGGAAATGAATCAATAGTAATTGATTTTAATCCTCAAAAGATAAAAATAAAAATAAAAATCGATCTTATGCCAATAAATCATTATATCATATCTTTCCATATCAATACGTAATAATTTGTAGTTTCACGTAAAATATGTCTCATATCGGGTTATCTACCCTAATAATAGTGACTTTTAGCTTTTTTGAGCTTTTTGTTTTAAGGTCGTCTCACAGTGAGACGATCTCATATAAGACAAACTGTAAAATTACACAATTTACTTGAGACCGTATTTTGTAAAAACGGCTTTCAAAAGCCCAGTCCAATTCTAAATATAAATTGTTACAACTCTAAATATAAATATGGGACGGACTTTTAATAGTCGTCTTTACAAAAGCCGGTCTCTCAAGAGAGCACTTGTAAATCTTTATCTTTATAATTAATAAATCTCTATTTCATATCTTTCCATATAAATACATGAAAATCAAAATAACGCAAGACAATTATTATTTAACACTATAAAATATAAAAAAACTACCAAATTTAATGTAAAACAAAAACGGAAGTTATCAAAAATAAAGATTTTTTCCCATTAATATATAATAAATAAAATATAACGTAAAACCTAAAATGCAACTATAAAAGGAGTCCTCATTCTCTTAATCTCTACCATAAACCATCATCCAACACAAAAAAAAAAATAATTAAAGTGTCAAAAAGTGAATCACACAAGTATGACAAACATGAAGAAGATAGTGACACTTTTTTTGGTAATTGTAGTCGCTTTTTCTGTGATTGCAAAAGCGTCACAATCTGAAGAAGCGTTGATAGACGAAGTGTCAAAAATAAAAGTGATTTTTGATAAACATCATTGTGGAGGTCTTCATGCAGAATGTGGTATTTCTTCTAAGTGTTGTCCACCCTTTAAGTGTCTTGCTGATCCTGATTCTCCTGCTTTTTGGGGAAGATGTGGATGAATGATTATTTTTATTATTTAATATTATATATATTGATTTTAAATAAAATTTAATGGATTAATAATAATTTATTTGTTTTGCATTTTATAGTTTTTGTGTTTTGTGTTTTTTTTTAATTCTGTTACATTATATTCCCTCATATTTCTATTTACTTTTTTCACATTTGTCGAGGTAACATTTTAACGCTAAATATTTATAATCATGTTTGATTAAAAAATCATGAAATTTTGATATTAATATGAATCAAACAAGATTCAGCTTTACTATGTTTTAACATATAGATTATGAATAAAATACATATATTAAGAGTGATAAGTAAATAGTAATCTAAAAAGAAATGAAACAAATAGGAAGAATAAGACGAAGTATATAAGAAACTTTAACTTTACTTTTTATAATAATGTAACGAAGGGAATGAGAAAAAAATGTTATTGAGAATTTGATAAGAACTAATATAAAAGGGGCAAAGTTCCTTTTAAAAAAAGCTATAAGATAATATAAAGCAATACTAGTAATATATAATATGTAAAATCTACAGGGGTTAAATTACAAAAATAGACTTTAAGAATGCAAAAGTAGGCTACGGAATCGCGCACTACCAAACCCATATGGGTTCGCTAGTGACTATTGAATTGTGACATTTTTGAGATTTGTAAGTACTCCCTCCTATTATTTATAAGGGGTATTATTAAACTTCGCCACCCATATGAGCTCGCTAAATGAGAGAAACCGATTGAGTAATCACAAGCTTCCTTTGCACAAGCATGGACTAGAGTAACTACATTTCAAAGCTCATCAAATTGATCACCCTAAGGCCCCGTTTGCTTTGCGGAAATTGGATAATTAGAAGCGTATTTGATCACCCTATAGGCCCATTTGCTTTACGGAAAAAAGCATTAAGAAACGAATTTTGTGAAGAAAAAAACGATAGATATCGAACTTAACCACACTTTATTGGATATTACATATACTTCTGTCTTCTATAGACATTAGTAACAATATAGCACAAGAAAAAGCAAAGCCATAAATATATGAAAGTTTTTATACAAGCTATATGCTAAGCAAATTTAATCTATACATACAATTTTGCATAAAAGTAGTTGTTTTTCGGGTTTTCCTAATCGTTGTTCGAAATCAAAACTATTTTTGAGGGAAGGTAAGGCTCTTGTACCTGATCTTCGACATAAGGCGCCTCACAGGCAGCAATTACGACAGTAGAACGAGCAGTCAACTGATACTGTTTCTGAGCCTCGTCAAACCCTTTGCTTAGAACCCGACTAATCCAATCCTCGACTTCTTTATCGTGTTCACATAAGCAAGAAGCTGCAATTATCTGATCAACAACTTTCGGCTCAATTTCTAACATGCATTTCGACTTAATTACTTCCCTAAAACTTGCATGGATCGATTTCAATATTTTTGTAGCCAATGCATCATAATCAAACGGTTCAAAATCCAACTTCACCATGTTTCGACTTAATTGATCTGAATATTCGTCCAACCAAGACAAATTCCCTAAGTCGGTTTCTCTGTAGTGTGCATCTTCGTCTTCACTAGTTTCGGCAGGAAGATTCAAATCGAGGGGAGTACTAGATTTACCCTGGTGGCGTTTCACATGATCAACACTAATACGTTGCTCGGTATTTTCATCAGTACCAATTAATTTCCTTTTGTTCAACAACATTTGACAAGGTACATTGGATATACAATCTTGAACACCTTTAACCACAATCTGAAGCGGGCAGCCTTTTGCCCTTCCAATTCTTTCCTCCGGGAAGCTTGATGGGTTATTCGCCTTTGATTTCAACGTCAACACAAAAACCCGATTGTTGGTTGCAACTTCCCTCCCATATGAGTCGGGATACTTACCATCTTTTATGGCACGTAACAAACTGCGTTGAAGCAACGGATCTGCACAGTCGGCATTTTCTAAGAGAACAACGCAGGACGGTGTCTTGCGTAACTCATCAGCAATGTGATCAACGACAGTCTTGCCTCGCGATCTTGCCTCAGACCCATGTACTATTTCGTAACCAAAGATTGTTTTCTGACGGGTATGCAAACTTCCGGAGCATAAATCGACATGAACGATGTTTTTGTTGCTCCCAAACAAAACCTTAGCTAAGATCAAAGCAACTTTCCTCTTACCAAAAACATCAGGCCCCGTAAGATTAAGCCAGATATCTCCTCTATGACCGGGTTTTTGGGGCCTTCCGTTATTGGCCCAGGAATGTGCAACTATCTCGCTGATAACTCTGAGCGCTTCACATTGCCGACCAATCCTTCCAAACAAAGCCTTGAAAAGATCCCCGGAATTGTATGCAGAATGCTCGTCTACTTTCTTTTGTTGCTTATAAGCTCGAGGAAACAATTCTAGTCCCAAATCGGTGGATACAGAAACTAACGAAGAGGGCGATGTTTGATCATCGTCTACACATGAAATGCAATGGCTATATGGAGAACTTTCGGGTATTTTAGCAGAGACTGGCATGCTTGATTGAGATACGGATTTCTGTAAATCTATAGATGTGAATGATTTGATTCGTCCACAAGCATATTCTTTGCACGAGCCAGTAGTAGCGCAGCTGCTGTCAGTGTTAACATTTTTTACCTTTTCTGCAAGACAGCAGAAGCCCGCATCATTTTGAAGGTGACAAGACTTTTCGGGAACTTTTGGTTTGGGTGACGGTTGAATATGAGCGCCCTGGCATTGGCATAAGTTCCCCTGATTCCTCGGAAAAGGTTCTACTGGCGCACTTAGCGACAGTTTACCGCCTTTGGCCTGCACTGAAGAGAGAAAATAGTTTTCACCAAAATAAAATGACACAAGCAACACCATCATCATCATCACACCCAGTGTATCCCACTCATAGGAACTATGATCAGGGTCTGGGGAGGGAAAGAAGACGGCAACTCATACCCATAAAGGAGAGTACGGTCAAAGAGTCCCTCGGCTCTAGAAAGATTCCCAGATGAATCCTCAGAAAAAAATCTCGATAGTTAAAAACATAAATACGCAACACTAGTGAGCAGCAAATAAACCCTTCAGAATTTGCTTGAGCCTTTATGAATGCAAAACATCTCCAAGGTTATATTAAAATTGTAAAAGACAGCATTCAAGTTAAGGCTTACTATATAGTCCAATTACACATAGATACATTTACCAACTACCCATAAGGTATCAAGCTGCTAATCCATAGTTCACATTGAAATTATTGGATAGGTCCAACCAAGTCAAAGTCTTGATATCAGCATATGGGGTCAACTACATGAACCGCAACAAATCAACAAGAGAGATCGTTAATAACAAAATATTATATTTATATATTATTCAAGGCTATCTAATATACTAATCAACAACGAACATTAATTTCAATAATCATCCACATATATTTTCTCGTCCGTTCATATTTATCTATTGTCTTGTCGTTGTTTAGTAGCTGACCTTTTTAAAAGCAAACTGATTGACCTTGGTTTGTTGGTTGGTTTAACAGACAAAGACTTATTTGGTGAATGTTTTAAACCATGTGAGAATCCGGTTTTTAAGTCGATTTTTTTCAAAGAAAGGTGCTTCGAGTTTTTTTTTTTTTTTTCATTAGTTTGGGGTTTGTTGGCCACTTTTACTTTGAAAACAAACACTCAATACCTAATTTTACAAAATATGTCCAACTCATACAGCTAGTTATGCAACTAACAGTTGGTCAAATAAGCCAATTAAACATGCCAAAATCCAACATTAGCAGCCAAAATCCCACAATAAAGTGCTATAAAATTTCAACCCAAACCCACTTATTTCGGGTTAAATTCAGGTCGAATTAGCAGATCGGGTCAGCTTTTGTCAGGCTTATACATACCTTTAGATCATCAAACTTATTGTTATCTCCATGTTCAGCTATCTGCAGCCTAGGAGAAACAGCAATCTTTTGATTGTCAGCTAGTGAAGCTACACATCCTCTATTAGAAACGGATGCAATTTCTTCCTGACTGCACATGCTACAACGGGTAACCAGCTGGTATGAATTGCTGAACGAACCCTTGACATCTGGTGATGAAAAGAACCCACCAAGTGGAACAAATGATCCCATCAAGCTGTTAACATATCATGGAGATGCAACTGTGAGAGACAAGAGGTCAGATGTCAAATCAGACAACAAACCATCAAAAAGGCAAATGTTGCAGCCACAGTGTAAAAACGCGGTAACGGTCGTTATCGCAATAACGGAATGGCGATATGGTAAAATAAGTGATGCAGTTATCCTAACGTCTGAATATCGGTCAAAACCATAAGCTATCCCTTGTGAGTTGTGACAACCTAATACGCGATAACTTTTTATTTTATAATAGTTCAATCTTCAATCTTTGCTCTTAGTTTGCTATGTTGCTCATACCCTATTAGTATGCTGATAGCAGACTAAGGGCAAAGGTTGGTTTATTAAAAAATAATCCAAAGTTGGGATTTTTCACGGTGAGTGGGTGAAAGGTTGATTATTAATATCAAATTTTCCTTTTTTTAAATCTCATCCATACCTTTTTAACTCTTTTTAATTTCATCCACACAATTTATTCTCTTTCTTTATTTATTACTGATATCCACTTTTTTCTTAAAAACCTCTCACTTTCTCTTTGATGCAATTCTATCAGGACAGAGGAGTATATAAGGCAACCAAAAGGTTTGAGGTCTAGATTTTTGTTGTGGGGTGTACAGGCTTATTTTTTTTTTTGCTAGTCTACTATAAGTCTATAACTATACATCTCTCTTTTTCAATCCTCAAAAGCAAAAGCACTATGGAACAACAGCAAACCTTTTGTCTCAAATGCTGCAAATTGAAGCAAAAAAATGCTCATCACACTAACTTTTCACCTTCATGAGCCACTGTCTGCCCACTTGCAAAAGTAATCATATTGACACTTGACACATTGGCTCCTATAACAAAGGCTATCTATAAGCTTGAGTAGTTTTGGATCCATAAATTTATGCTCATCCTATATGACAAATTTGGGCTTGTATACAGGACCCACAAAAGAAGAGAGTTGGCTGCACATAAACCCGATGAAGTTCCATCCTAAACCCAATTGGTAATAGGAGGAGTAGTCCATCAAGCTTATATGTTAGTCAATCTCACTCTAATTTTTCGATGTAGGATCACATGTGGGTTATTTTTCCAACACCGTACACATGAAAATAGTCTACATCAGCGTCACATGTTTTGCTAAACTACTCGCGAATCACGAATCGAGAAAAGTGAATTATGGTCGGTTTTGGGCTATTCTTGGGCAAATTTAAGCGAATTGCGAATTCAAAGCGTGTTTCCTTTTTGTTTAGAGATGAAAGGGGGGAGGATCTCACCCCAAAAAATGTGTACCTGTAATTGATGCCTTAACTATGATGCATTCTTCAGGAATCTTAGCACATATAGTATGAAAATTCTACATTAGCGGGGAACATATAGCATAAAGACATCCTAAAAATCGCCACAAGATCATCCAACTATTTGAATATTAGCCAATATACTTTTCTCCTAAAAGCCAAAAACATGTATGAACTCAGAAATTGATCCTGAAAAAATAATTGATGTTAATTTAAGTAAAACGTGTCCACTGAGTTTGATCCGTTGTCACATATATGAAAGATAATACACTAACCAAATCATCCATGATATACTTAAATGTAACATTAGATTTTAATTGGATTTAAGTGATGTCAACTGGCCTCAGTGACATTACGCTGGATCCGACGCTGAATCCACCACTGATGAACTTATAAACTAAACTGAACCTTGAAGTGAATTCCCAGATGCATTATAGTCTATAGAAACAATTTTATTCTAAAACAATATTTTGCAATGTACACAAAATTGTCCTAACAAAAGATATTGCACACAAAGCAACTCAAGGACAGAAAAGAACTAAATTATCAAACTCAGTTTTGTACAAACAAGGAGTCTCTGCTAACAAGTTCAAATCTTCACTACAATTTCCAGAAAAAAATTGGGCTTTATGGTTCTTGTAACTTTCGGCAGTCATCAACAACATTTCAATACCACAACACCATTAAATGACTCCTACCTATGAAGGGCTAGGGGTTCAGAATTATGCATCCTTACTTGTTAGCGGAGGTGTTCAAAATAGACCAGATGACCCGAACTTTACCCGACCTTATAACCGAACATGATTTAACCCGACTTCAAAAATGATTTACAATGATGTAAATAACAATATGGATGCAAAACCTGATTCCAAAATGACACAAAACACCTAACCTAAAATCGATAACCCGAATGATCACCTCGACTTGTTAGTGAAAACAAAGTCGTTGAACCCTTATAAGCAAATATCATCAACAACTTCACATAGATAAGAAGTGCACATGAATTAATTTAACATTTTAATATAGTCCATTATAATCTAAAATCAAAATTCAAAGCTATGTTACTTGGACTCTTTATTTTGCTCACGTACCCGTATCCGGTCCTTGATCCTCGGCCATTGGTATGGCACTTAGACACTTCATAGACGTAGAACTGAAAATTTAGACGTATCTGACACTTGTACACGTACCAGTATCCAACATCAGTTCCGAGTCCAAGTAACATAGGATCAAAGAATAATATTTTTGATCATATTTAGCACATCTCAATAATCTGAAGAGCAACTTACCTGGACTTGAAGCATGATTCTCCTGTTGGAGGCTGAACAGAAGAAATTGGTAAAGGATGCAAATCCCACTCTTTATCTATTAATGGAAATCTGTGTAAGAACTCCATGTACATTTGATCATTAGTAGCTGAACCAATAAACCATACTCTACTATGATGAATTTCCAATAATTTAGTCAACTTTCTAATAATAGAATTCACCAAATCCATTAAAAACCCATTATTCCCTCCAAGAAAACACCTCAAATTACCAAAACAAATCATCAATCCAGGCCCTAAGCATTGTTGTAGCATCAAATCAACTTCCCTAAGCCTCAAACACACATCCTCTTTACTCCAATTTTCATTCACAAACTTCAACAAATCTTTTTCAATAGAAATCACATTAATTCCATGTATCTCCATAGGCAAAAAAACAAGTTCCTTCCTCCTCTCTAAAACCTCCACAAAACCCTTAAGAACATCATTTGCAGTAACACCAACAAGTAAAGGATTCCTCCTCTTTTTCTTAACAAGAACCTCCACAATTCTCCTATATTCCCCCTCTTGATCCCCAAAACCCGAAAATGGAAACCGAAATCCTCTAGTGCTTGGGTCTGAAACCACCCCAAAAACACTAGGTGGGTACCTATAATAGCTCTGAAATGGCCTGAAAAGTGCCAACTTTACATCAAAACTACTAAACCCAGCATCATAAAACACTCTACTTACTATTGGATCATCAAGAATTGACACAATCAAGTATTGTAATTCTACTTTAACACCAGATGATGTACTCCCTAATTGCTCATTATTACCATGATTATGTCCTAAATGATGATTTGCAACACTAATTAAACTATCAGGATGTCTCCTTTGATTAGCTTGTGATCTTTTAATAGCAGCCATCAAAGAATTTGAAATTTTTGGTTCATCAACAGAAATCTGTGAAATGGGTAATCTATCTAATGACACAGAAAGACAAAAGTCCAAAGCTTTAAGCTGAATTTTTGGGTAAAATGCAATATTTTTGGCCCTAATACAAGCTTCCTTCAATTGTGAAGGAGATAAAGAAAGGAAAGCAGAAACAGCATGAAGTGACGTCGTTTGAGCATGGCCACGACGGCGAGCTACTAATACTGCTTCCTCAAGTGCATGAGAAGCTTCAGAATTAAGGCATTGTTTGGCTGTACTCACCGGAGTTGGCATACTGTTGCCCCAAAAAGAGGGAACAAAAAACCCTCAAAAAAAAGTTTTAAAAAAAGATGGGATTTTCCTTAAAAATAAAATATAGGTTTGATGAAATGAGATTGATATGAAATGGGTTTTTAATTTGATTAAGTAAAAAGGTGGAGAAAATTGGTGGAGGTGGAAAATGATGTTGTTAATGGTGGTGGAAAGTGGGACCTCCATTGATACATTTAGTCGAACACATGGTAGGCATAGATTCGTGTATGATTTCATTTGGGATTTGGGATTTGGGATTCTGTTTTTTGATGGGAACTTTTTTCTGTTTACTGTTGGTTAGTTGGATTTTGATGGGTGGCAAAATAATGAGGTCAAATGTTGCATGAAGTTGATATCAATGGAGGAATTTTAGGTTGGAATCTACTTTTTTGTTAATGAAATGTTGCATCTTTTGGGTATGGACCAATTTGATTTTCTAGTCAATGGTTCACTAGTAAGTGTAGTAGCCACTAGGAACAAGGAAGGTGACCTCATCATTTCATTGAAATGCCCATATTTTCAGGCCGTCGATTAGCAAGGTTAAAGTGGACTACTGTTCAGGGTTTTAAATCTTTTAGGGCCTAACAAACTTATTTTTATGTATATTTAAATGATACTAATTGAAATCAAATGTGTATATAACTTACATTTTTTTGCTAAGGAATATGAGTTCTTAGTGTTTTTTATATAAAGTAGTTTGAATATTAACAATAAAAAATAAAAAATATATTATATTAATTGTTACGCCTTAATTTTTAGGAGTTCTTTTTATCTTTTGCTCTGAAGCTTAAAAATAAACGGTGCGACCCTACATATTTTCTCTTTAATGGAGCACCTTTGACTTGAGTCATGTTGTTCATTTTCACCCTTTTTTTTCCCAACTTTGAATGGTATGGGAGGTCAAACAATTGATGTTATGTGAAATTTATTTATTTTCAATAGTATCTCAAAAGGAGAAATTGTATTAACTATTAATGATTTTTACGGCCTGTTTGGCTAATAGTACTGAGTGGTGGTAATGAAAATGATTTAAGTATAGAATTCCATCAAAAGTTTCATGCCATTCCCATGATAATGAAATTATGATAATGAAATTTTGATCACAAAAAAGTTATTTTATTTAGAAATTTCCATTACTACCTAATACCACATCTCCGGTCAACCAAAATTACATTAATTTTTATTTTCATCACCACTGTTTAAATACTACTTACCAAACAGGTCGTTATTTGATCAAAATTAATGTTAGTTGAAATTTAAACATGTGTGAATGTAATTGTTTATTGGTTGATTTACAAATAAACTATAAACGAAAATTATTTAATAAAAAAAATTGTGAAAATTAACCCATGGTTTAATGGAAGAAAACTATATATTTTATGAGGCTTTTTATGCAATTCTTGAGCATAAAATTTCAATGGATTATTCACCAAATAAGTCATGTATTTCCTTTACCATTAAAAATATGTGTCAAGTATACTTAAAATGGCATCACCCAAAGAATACTATTCTCCATATATGTCATAGAAAAACAACCATGAGAAAATATTCCAAGATAAGAGAATTAAACATTAACTTAATTAAGTCAAATTTGACAACAATTAATAATCCTTTGGCTATATATACTATTATGGATCAAATCATCAAAACAAAAATATGAGTTTTTGGCTATACTTTATGGATCAAAGCAAGAGTTTATATATAGAATATCTTTAATCAATTAAAGTTTCATATTTTAAAGAAATTATATGGAGTGTCTAATTAGAGTTTTTATATTTGCATTTTTAATGAGATCAAATAGTGTTTCATAATATATGTAATAAAGTTAAGGAAAAATTACCTAGAATAATCTAACATATTTGTGATTTTTCTATAATAATTTCATCTATTGATTAACCATGAATAATCCCAATTTTGAAGGGTATTTTCCTAAAGTAAACTCAGCGACTTGATGACTTGCTATAGCAAGTTTTTTTTTAAAAAAAGATAAATTAAATAATATAACGAAAAAATATTTAAAAACTGTTCAGAACAATTTTATGATGTTTTTTATTATTTAGATTTTTTAACGTAAATTTCAAAAGTTTTCTCTAATGTAAATTAATTTTCAGTTTACTCTTTTGGTGAATTATCTACTATAGTAGATTATCGGGTTACCCAAGTTTACTCTAGGCAAATACCCCTTAAAGTTCGAATTATTCATGGTTAATCAATATGTGGGATTATTGTAGGAAAATCACGTTTGGATTATTATATAAATTTTCCTAAAATTAAGGGGATGAATGCAATTATGTAATAATTAAACATAAAATCTTATCAAATACATACAAGCATAAAAAAAGTCATATCACTTAATTTTCCTTTTTATTTTTTATTTATTTATTTTTATTTTTATTTTTTTTTTTTTTTGCAAATCTTTCATTCTTTTAGTACATCAATGAAAGTTGATATTTGCAATTGACAAGAGAATGAGACTAAGATTTTTTGGTGGAGCATCAAATTGGTGGCAATATAGCATCCAACCCTTTCACAAAGGAACAAAGCTTTTGCTATTATCAAGGAATTGGGGGGCCTATTAGACTAGAGGAACCTTTTATTTGAAGGTGACAATAAAGAATTAATTTTAGAGCTTTTAAGGAAAAAATATTGGTCTCTTTCCAAACCAACACCAATAATCATGGTTAAAAAAGATGAATTTTTCTTCTCATAAATGCACCATAAAGAGATCATCAAGGAAGCAATTAACTTAGAAGAAAAAATAATTAGAAAAATAATAATAAGTACTAAAAAATATATAAATTTAATAGAACCTAAGTATTTAAAATTGAAAATGATATTTCAATTTAAACTAGTTTTAAATAATTTTGAGGTTTTAAAAAGGATAAGATTTTCGTTTGGACATATAATAATAGATATATTAGATATTACAAATGTGAAGTTTTCGAATATGTAATACTCCCTCCGTTTTCATTTGTTCTTCCCATTTGGAATCTGGGAAGAAACCAATATAAACTATAATTACAAAATAGATACTATGAGAGTTGAGTAAAATAATATAAAAAATAAAAGTTCTATTGATTAAAGTGTAAGTGTAATAATATCATTAAATTTCATTTGGTGTATGTAAAGTAAATGCATTGGGAATTAACATGTAAATTAATTTTTATAGATTAGAGTGTAAGTGTAATAATTTCCTTGAATTCTATTGGTTACTAAAATAGAAAGATTCTAAATGGGAAGAACTTTTAAAAATTTCCAAATGAGGAAAGTGAGAAGAACATATGAAAACAGAGAGAGTAAGTAGTAAGTATAAGTATAATTGCAGGTGTTAAAAGTATTCAAATGACCCGACTCCTTTTATTTATCTCTTTTTATAGTTTAAGAAATATATGCACTAAAGTGAAAAAAAAAGTATAATTTGAATTAGAGATTTTATTCTCATAACAAAATTATCCTAAATCTTACAATACTTCAATTCTTAAAAAATCTGAAATACTTGTAAGAATCTTAAAGTTCTTAGTAATATCAGTTTTTTGACACATCGAGAATAATGAGTTAGTTTCATGAGACGAGAGTTTGATTTACATCACGGCATCAACCCTTTAGCATACCACAACATTAAAATAAATTGTCATACTCCCTCCGAGTCATTTTAGATGTTCCATTTGGATTTTCACAGTTATTAAGGGTGGTGTGGGGTCCATTAGAAATGTGGTAGTTGGGTATTTTAATTGATTAAATTAATTGTAAAAGTGATAGTTGGGTATTGGAAATTGGAAAAGTGAGGGTATTTAGGTAAAAAAAGATAGACAAAAAAGGAAATAGGACTATTGTTATGAATTTGCCAAATAAGAAAATGAGACAACTAAAATGATTTAGAGAGAGTATATCATATAGAAGTAATTAATTAATTAAAACTTCCATAGAATTTTACTTCATACATGAATCATCTTTATTCATTTGTATTCTATTATACGGTAGGCTAAGGGATACAAAAGACTACATGACAATTAAATTTATAATATTTTTCGATAAGTGATATTTACTCTCCAACTGATATAAAAGCCGATTTCGATCATCTTCATTCGATTAGGTAGTCTAAAACTCAACCTTATTTTTTTTAAAAAAAAAAGTAAAAAGATGAATTTAATTTAGAGTAAAGAGGAAGGAGGAAAAGAATATATGCAACTTTTTCTCATGACTTTTAGAATCGAAATCTTGATTGAGCACTAAAAATATGAAAAAGGCAAAAAGATAAAGTATGATAAGAAATTTTTGGACACGTGCATGTCGCATAAAGTGACTATATGACATGACTCCAATTCCTGAATCATGATTTTGGGTCCCACCCCTGCAAAATACCAATCATATATTTGCAGAAATATTAGTTGCAATAAAAAAAATTCTAATCAATTACTGTGATTTATAAATAATTATAAAGGATAAAAATATACCAATAAAATAAATAAAACACAAAAAGGTAACTTACAATTTTTAAAATGTCATCCTATCAAATCTCTCCACATGGGTGTGATTTGCTAAGTTGACAAATAATGATTATTTACCTAGAGTTGCTCGTTGCAATATTAGGCAAAATAACACTATGCATTAAAAGGTAAAGGTAAAGGACCTTCTCGGTATCCCGCACAAGGCAGGGTTCGAGTGGTGAGTTTTCTTTTTTTTGAAAGGTGCGGACAAATCATACCCATACCCTCAAGGAAGGAGTAAAGAGAGATGCGTGCAGTCAAAAAAAACCCCCAATTGATACTTGCGCCAAGTAGGGGTCGAACCCCAAACCTTTTGCTCCACATGCAGATGCTCTATCCATTGAGCCACAAGCTCTTTTGGTAAAATAACACTATGCATTCATCACTCTAAATTTCTGGTTAGTTTTTAATCTATAAGTTAAAATATAGTTAAGTAAGATCTTGTTTGATTCGTCTCATTGCAAAGATTATTAATATCAAATTTTTATAATTTTTTATTATGCATAATTAGAGATATCAAGAATTGAGTTAGTGCATTTGACCGCGTGAAAATGCAAACGTTGTAAGTAAATTGAAATGGAGGAAGTATTAAGGTAAAAAAAGATTTAAAATAATTGCACCAAATATGTTTTTGCGCATTTTTGTGTTTGTTGGATTTATATTTAGTGTTATACACAACTAAAAATTATAAAAAATTTTGATATTATGAAAATATGCGACGAGACTAATAAAACAAAATCCCACATGACTATATTTTTTCTCGTTAATAGCCGAAATATGTAAATTATCGAAGAATGATGAATAGCGCAAAAGTTCGTTTAATGCTAGTATTATAAAACGGAGGAAGAACATCTATATTTATGAATTATGAAAAAATAAAATTAGATAGAGATGTGACCACTGACCAACACAAAAAGATATTTACACAAATATATCACCACAAAAGGGGATCATATTTGTCAAAATGTATTACTAAAATTTGAAATGAGATAATTGATGTGAATTGATCTCAAAAGAAACTAAACTAAAATGAGTATTCTCTATGCAATAATTTCTTTCATTTTATATTGTTGTTACAATTAAAACATACAAAAAATACTAAATAAAAGTAATTTTATATTATATTATCTCATATAAAATTGTTATATTTGACTTTAAAAATTGTCATATTGTAAGGTCAAATGTAAAATTCTAAATAAACGAATGGAATATAATTTATGTTTATCAATTATCCATATATACTTCTAAATTCTATGTCACACATGTCTCTCCGAAATTATTAATTGCTATATTAAGTAATATGAGAGCTTTAATTTTAAGAGTTATATATATAATTATCTAAATAAACAAAATAATTGTCATATATTTGTCCAATCACCAATGTATTACTACATTTTTATATTTAAGTACATGTTTTTATATACTCTAACATTTTTTCATAAGTAAAATCAAAATCTCTCTATATAACTTTTTTCATTTATTCTTAAATCTCAACCACACTTCGTATAATATCCACCTATCCCACTCTTGTAGAGTTTGATTTAAGACCAAGAATCACTTCTTTGCCCATTCCATCTGTAATCGTATTTAAAATGATGCTAAAATAGAGCTGAAGAGTATTCGAATTTGATGGAGCAAGACCAAAATTACTTCTTAACCCACCTATTTATTACCATAATTAAAAATGATGCAAAATAAGTATTATAGAAGAGTATTCGGATTTCATGGAACAAGACCAAGTCTCTAGCTACCTCATCCATTTATAATCATAATTCAAAAATGATGCAAAATGAACAAAGCAGAAAAGTATTCAGATTTGATGGAGTACTTCTCCGATCCATTCATTTATAACCATAATTCAAAACGATGCAAAATGAGTACAACAAAAGTGTATTCGGATTCAATGGAGCAAGACCAAGAATTATACCTCCGAATCAGTTTAGATGTCCCATTTGGGATTTCACGGATTTTAAGGGGTGAGTTGGGTCCATTTAAAAGGTGTTAGTTGGGTATTTTAATTGATTAAATTAATTGTAAAGGTGATAGTTGAGTATTGAGAATTTGAAAAGTGGGGGTATTTGGGTAAAAAAAAAGGATAGACAAAAAAGGAAATTGGACAATTGGTATGGTTCTGCCAAATAAGGAAATGAGACATCTAAACTCATTCGAAGGGAGAATAATTACTTCTCTAATAACCCATCCATTTATAATTATAATTCAAATTGATGTAAAATAAATCGGACAAAAAAATATTCGAATTTGATAGAGCAAGACCAAAAGTCCAACACGACCAAGACTCAGGGCCGACCCTAAATACTTTGGAACCCTGGGCGAAATAACACATTAGGATCGTTTTCCTTTATAATTCATCACATATACAGACGCTTCTACAACCATTAACTTTATTTTTTGACATGAAACCCTGAACGACGACCCCTTTTGACCACCATTAAGACCGACCCTGCCAATGCCAAGACTAGCTATTGTTAGTGATAGGTTGATTGAATGTGTAGTGGGCAATAATAGTACTAGTAGAGTGTGAGATGATATATACCAGTCTCCTTTGAGAGGGGCAATAACAATTGATAAGACCCTCCACCAGAAAAAACGTTCGATTCACTTGAAATGTCCCAATACCCTTCAATCCCTTTCATTGATTTTTTTTGCTCCAATTAGTGATGTCATCATGTCCACCATATACGTCGTTGTCTTTTGGAACTTGTAGTGGGTATCATCCCGCAGCAGCTAGAGGTGTTTATTCGGATTATCGAGTCGATTTTTAGCATTTCGAGTCGATTTTGTCATCATTGGTTTTCATAATTGTGAACTCATTCTGAAGTCAGGTCAAAGTTGAATTAGGTTACAAGAACGGATAAATATCAAGATGCGATTCATTTGAATACCTATAATCGCAACCAAAATTTTACCAGCCCACTTGTATGAGACCGTCTTTAGGGTGAAAGTTCGGTCTACGGTTTGGACTTTCATCGAAACCAAATCAAACCATATTTTATTCGGTCTCCATATTTTCAGACCAAATCGAACCAAATTATATATCTAGACCGAACCAAATCAAACCACATTTTTTATTGTAGACCAAACCAAACCGCTCAGACCGAATTTTTCTTTTTGGGCCGAGTAACAATTTAAACTACAATTACAATAATTAAGACAATAGCAAATCATACAAGATTAATAATAATAGACATAATGTCTTACAAAGTCATTCAAAATAACAAATCTTGCAAAATACTAAACAAGTGTGGGAGTGGGACGGTGGTACTACATGTATTATCAAGGAATAGGGTTTTCAATTTTTTAGGTTCAGAATGTATTGGTCTTGGGCTAATACATTAATGTTAGTGGGCTGTATGTAATTTCTTAAATATTTCGGTTTGCGGTCTAGAAATTCGGTTTGCGGTTTTTGAAAATTCCAAACCTTAATATTTCGGTTTTTGAATTTTCAAACCTAACCCAAACCAAATTTAAAAATCACCAAACCATATTTGTTATTCGGTTTGGTCTAGTTTCGTTTGCGGTTTTAATCCGAATAAGTTTCACCCCTTCATACCGTGAGACATGTCCATTTGGCTCTTTAACCCAGGTATAGGGTACGTCTCATGATAAAACCGTGTTATACAAGAATTTGTGAAAACTTAAATTTGCGATTAATATATATTACTTAATGTAGTATCGAAAGTCGATATGTTAGAGAAGGTTACGAGTTCTAACTAAGTGAAGCATTAAATCTGAGTATAAGTTGTGTTATATCTAAATTTCTAATTAATCAAAAGCTAATACAAAAGAAGACGTAATAGAATATACTATAACATATGATGCTTTAACTATAGGTTTTAAGTTTTGGCTAAAGCATGGATTACAAGTTCTTTATTGACTAAAAAGTTTTTGACCCTAATTTTAAGTGTTTGGTCAAAAATGCAAAGATTTTAAAATTTTAAAGTTTAATAAGTTCAATCTTAAAATACATTATTTTGAGTTGTTACCCTTATAGATTCTTAATCTATTCATTTACTTTAAGTTAATTATTTCATTTCTTAAAATACTTACATTATTCTTAATCGTACTTTCAATATATTAAATATCTACTTATATTAAATGTCTCTTAGTAAAAAAATTTTTTTGAAAAGTTGATAAACCGTCTTTTTGAGAGACGTATTTCAAATCTAACCCATTAAAGATTAATGTTTACTTATCGTACTTTTAATGCATACTTACATTATTCTTAATGCGTACTTTCAATATCTTAAATATCTACTTACATTAAAATTTATACCTACTTACAATATTTTAAAATTTGTATAATGGGCTGACTCAATTAGAGACGGTCTCTCAAAACTTTGTTAAAGAAAATACACTACCTGAGTTGTTTGTATGAATAACATATAATTAATATTTTAAATAAATACAATCCTTTTTTATTTCAACTCGGAGTATTATTTTTACCCAACAAATCCACTATTAAACGGTCCATTTGGTTAGTGGTACTAAATAGCGGTAAGCCGGTAACGAGAATGATTTATAGTTTAAAATTTCATCAACAGTTCCATATCATTCTCATGGTAATTAAATTTTGATCTCAAAAATGTTTTTTTGTTTACAAATTTTCATTACCACCTAATACTACCTCTCCCAATGGTAATGCATTGGAATGAATTTTATAAAGAAAATGAGATGATTGAAGTTGGACAAGCATGATGCATCAAGGTAATAAAGAGATTTTCCAACTGATATTACACTTGTTTTTCACGCTCATTACTACCATCTATTATCACCTACCAGACGGGCCGAAAGTGTTAGTTATTATAGATAGCAATGAAGGATTAATTGGGCTAAATCTTTCGTTTGATTTGCAATATGATGCAAATAATAATATATTATTATGGGCCATAAGCTAAAAGACTGTACTACTCAAACCTTAATAAAATATTTAACTCCTTACATACAAATAAGATGAATTGAATTTTCTCCTCATTTTATTATATTTGTAGCTGATAGTGATATGTTTTCATATAATATATCACATTGAATTATTAATGTTTTCAAACGAAAGTAATAATTACTAATTATTAGGTAGGGGAAATAGACCTAATTTTTACGGTCTACGGAAACCATCTCTAAACACTTACATGTACACCTAATGATAAGGTATAAATGAAATTTGTAACAAGTATAAGTATATACTGAATACTCTTTCCGTTTGAGTGAGATTGAATCAAAGAGAAAGGAAGTGATTTTATAGGAAAGTATGACGAATTGTGATAATATAATACTATTGAATAAAGATAATGAGTGAACTGTTAGATGATAATAAAGATAGTTTAAATACGTGATTGAGATTAATGAAAGTGATGAAGTCTATTTCCAAAAGAAAATATGCTACCGAAAATAAAAATTAATATAAATTAAGTGGAATAAATCTGCTAATTTAATTAACTAGTAAAACCTTTTCAAAATGATATATAAATTATAGATCAAATTCGTTATAAGATTAAAAAAAATTTTGATTTTTATTGTCTCAATCGGAGCATAAATCATTTTTTCAAGGTAAGGTTATAGTTTTAATATTTATTTAGTGAAATAAAGTAACTAATTAACAATCGAAAAAATAAACGTAAATATACTTGATGCACTTATTCGGTTCAAATTTGTATTTGTACACGGAGTAAAATAACACATATTTTAAATGCAATCATCTTACAATGAAATTATATTTATTAGACTGATTTAAAATACACTTACAGTCTTAGAGCAATCACTTATAATATTAAAGTGATCGCTTAAAATATAATTTTAATGTGATCAATTATAAGTGATTACTATTCTTTAAATAATTATTTCTGTAATCTTAAATTGATCACTTATCACCTTAAAGTGATATAGCCTATATTGATTAAGCTGGTCTAGGACGAGACGACCTCATATGAGACCATCGATTCGGTTCGGTCCAATTCGCGCGTGTAACAACCTGGGCATTGTTTTCATTTTCTGGGCAATTTTCAATTTTGATCTTAAAGGCATCAATTTTGACCTTAAAGATATCAATTTTCAAACTTGATATTATTCATCAAATCTTATAATGCCCAGAAAATTAAAATATTATTACACGCGCGAATCGGGCCGGCTTAATTTGACGGTATGAGACCGTCTCGTCCAAGTTTTTGTGATATTGATTATTGGGCTCAATGTTAAATCAACATGTTTGAAGATTGTAACCAATTGAACTAAAGTCCATTTATGTTGTGGGCTCAAGTCACAATTGGGGCCAGCTAACCCAAACGAGTTACTACATTAGACCATTAACACGGCCCTACCCACAATTCATCTATTTAATATATCCCATTCCGTCTATAGCATAGACGCACTCTCAGCAGCCTAACCCAATGAAAATTTCAATTTTTTTTTGAAAAGTGTAAAAATGGGCTAGACAATTACACCCGTCTATGCTATAAACCGTATCTCACAAGAATTTGTGAACTCTGAAAATTGTGAGGAGATATATTGAATATAATGATGATAATTATAATTGATAATGACTATTAACATGACATTTGTCATTTGATAATTCTTTTATTTAATTTTACGATACTCTATAATAAAACAGAAAAGTAAAGATAAAGGTAAATGACACTCTAAGTATCCCGCACAAGACAGGGTCAAGGTGAGGATTTTTCTTTTTCCTGAAAGATACAGACAAATCATACCCGTTTCCCCAACTGATACCTGCGCCCAATAGAGGTTGAATTCCAAACCTTTTGCTCTACATGCAGATGCTATTTATTGAGGCAGGGTATCTTACATAAGTTTGTGAGCAATTGACAACACAAGTCTGGCATATGAATTGTGAACAGCATAATCACAGCTAGAGGAAGTATTTGTCTCTTCTTATTGCCATTTTCTCCCAACTATCTTTATCATTCATTCTTTCTTTTCTTCTACTTGGAGCCTATTGGATCCTCTCTTACTCTTATTCTCTAAGGAAAATTACCCAGAATAATTTAATATTTTTGTAATTTTCTTCCAATAATCTAACATATTGAAATTTGCCTAGGATCAACTTGGATAATCCGATGACGTGCTATAGTAGGTAATTCATTAAAAAAGAAAACTGAAAATTAATTTAAAACTATAAGAAAAATTCGAAAATTCACATAAAAATTCTAAATAATAAAAAAATCATAAATTTTTTTGAATGTTTTTTTAACTTTTTTTTCGAAATTTTATTTTAATTAATCAGTCATCCGGTTACTGGGATTAATCTCGAAAATTACCCGTCAAAGTTGGGATTATTCATGTTAAATCAATATGTGAGATTATTGTAGGAAAATCATAAATAGATTGGACTATTTTAGGTAATTTTCATATTTTGTATCTACTAGTTTGTTTTTTTTTTTTTTTTTTTTTTTTTTTTTTTTTTTTTTTTGAAGAGAGAAGGCTAGATGATGGTCATCATTCATTAGATTTAGTGTATTTCACTTAGTGGTAGAGAATACATTATTCTTTCTGTCCCATTTAATTTGTAATATTTTCCATTTTGGTTTGTCGCACTTAATTTACATTATTTCTAACTTTTGATTATGACCCACTTCTTCCTTTTAATCTCATCCACGCATTTTAATTATCTTTTAATTTTAACCATACAATTCATTCTCTCTTTTCATTTATCATCATTATCTACATTTTTCTTAAAAAACAATTACTTTATTTTTGCTTTAAATTATATGCGACAAATGAGTATATTACATGGAAAGACATGTGCATGCAATGAAATCCTTATGAAACTTTTTAAAATTGTACTTTTTATTTTTTATTTTAGTTTTTAATTTGGACTTTGATATTTAGACTTCTTGCTCGAGAAACTATCGGAAAGTGCTTTCTATCGCCAATATTGACTATTTTTTTTGAAAATTATTTTTAATTTTTTTTTGTTAACATAGGTTGAAATTATTGCATTTAAAAAAAGTTGAAATTATTGTGAATGTTTACTAATATATTATCGAGACAATACGAGATGCATATATTTCATAAGTAGTATAGAGTGTGTGTACCATCTTTAATTCATTGACGTGGGATAAATTTTTCAATGTTTTTTCTTTAATATTATTATATACTTCATCCGTTCCTTAAAGAAGTACGATCATTTGCTATTTTGGGATGTTTCATTTGTTGTTCTCATAAGAAATTTTTTATTTATGTCATAAATTTTGGACAAAAATAATATATTTATCTTTAATTTTAATAATGCTTTTAATCTCCATATATCTTCCACTAACTTCATTTTAACATTTTCATATTCTTTATAGTTCTCATATATTTTCTGTTAACTTTATAGAAACATTTTTTTATTTGTTGTGGTCCCCATATATTTTCCACTAACTTTCTTCTAATATTTTTATAATAATATTTATAATCTCGAACTTTTCCTCCATCAAATTAATTACTATTCAACAAAATAATATACTATTTATAGATTTTACTTTTTTTAATTCTCGTGATTAATTATAGAAACATTAATAAAAATAATATCTTTAATTCTCCCCAATAAATCTTATCATTACTCAATTCTCAAAATTTTTTTTAAAATTTTATTTTCTAATTCTTACATTCATAAAAAAAAAAATCTAAACAAATTTAATACAATTCTAGAAGAACAATCTAGGCATAATTAAAAAATGTATATAATTAACTTTATTTTTATACTTTTCAAAAAAAAAAAATTTATTTTTACAATTTTGACTTTATTTTTTGCTCGTAGTAGATTCTTCAACTCTTCTCTATTCTACTTCATTTCTCTACATAATCTTCCCTTTTTCTCTCTCTTCTCTCGTCTTCCCCAATTCATATTCTCTTTCTAGATTATTTCTCAATATTCATTGTATAAATTCTTTAATATTATAAGAAAGTAGATTTTTTTCCTTTAAATCTGTACAATTCAAGTTCAAAAATTCAACAAAATCGTTGAATAATTAGAAAGAGAAAGAGAGAAAAAAATGCGGAATCAAAAAGCAGTCAATCAATACTCGATTTAGTCTTCTTGATTATTCATCAGATTCAAAAAGTAGTTCAAGATTCTTATGATGATGATGAATTGATCATAATTGATTGTCCCAGCAAATGATCACTTTACTTTAGTAAAACCCTAATTTTTGAAATTTTTTAAGCTTAGGTCAATTTTGGTTGTGAATTGATGGCGCAGACTGAAGTATACGCGCCGAAATCTGGTCAATTATGGAAGACAGTGATGAATTGGTTAGCGTTTTTGTTTCAGATCTTTGTTCAGATGGTGAGAGGTACTCCTTCCATTTTTCAAATCTTTGATAGCATTGGTTTTAGCCATGGTGGACAATCTTCCTTTCTGTCTGCTCCTTCGTCTTCTCCCTCTTTTAAGCCTCTTCCTGTCGTCGAGGTTGCGCTCCATAGTAGCTCCGCCACTGCTGTTGATATTAATGCTGCTGATGATGAAGAGGGTGGAAATTCTACTGCTCTTCCATTGGATAAGTTCACTGTATGTAATTGTTTTCAGTTATTTGTGATTTTTGTGTTAGATTAGTTGTTGTAGCTTTTTTTTTAATATGATTGGAATGCTTGAATGGAATTTTTATGGATAGTGGTGAAGTCAGGAAAATAGTATACGGTTGAGTGAAGACTCCATCATTGTGTGCTTAAGCTACTCGGCTGCTGGTCGTCTGTGTTCTTGTCTAGATTCCCCTTGTTTCTGAATGAATATAAGTTTTTCTAATTGTGGAGTTAACAATCGTGATTCAAGTGTGATTTGTGATTTGATATTCAGAAGTGAGTTTTCTAGGTGATGATTGATTTTTGATGACTGTTTGGAATGCTAGTGAAGCTCACATTTTGATGATTTGATCATCTGTTGTAGGTAGGGTGGTATCAGAGATAATTATTATTGGAAGACTTCAAAAATGGAGTAACAGAAATAAGGGCCGGTCAGGCAAAATATTATTTTGAGGCCACTTTAAAAATTTCTACACTAAAATACGCAATAAAAACATTAAATCATTTTTAAATAAATAAAATAAAATATTACTTCTAAGCTATTTTTTAGTAAAGTTACCAAAAATATATTTCACTTATCAACTATGTATGAGTATGACTAATATAATCTCTAATCTCTAATATTAAAAAAATAATAATCCCTAACAATATTATAAATTATAAACTATTACTAATAAACAATCTCAAAATAAAAAATGATATTCTTCTATCGACTTCAATTATTATTACTTTTATTAATGTATAAACTAAACATAAACAAAAACCAGTAGTTTTTTAGTATTTGTCTATTACTACTTACTACCTATAACTTCCCTCGATCCTAACTCAAAACTAGCCAACATTAAACCGTCTTACTAAACATCACGATATTAAACTTTCCCCACAATTTTTTCTTATCTTCCCTAAATTGTGTGCAACTCAATATTAACTTTTAAGTAAAATATTACTTCAAGTCCCATTTCAATAATTATATTTCTGAAGAAACAAACAACATATGGGGACAATCAATTTATTCCAGAAATAGCAAAATTACAAACAATATATCACATAAGATTGTTAGATTAATTCAATAGATGACATGCAAATAGAAATTTGTTTCAGATTTCGAAATAAAGAACTTAAATCAAGAAGCAAGTTGAAATTCATAAAACAAGATGAAATTCAAAAACCAAGAATAAATGAACCTAAGATTAAAATTCAAGATGAAGTGAGAACTGAGAAGTAATACGCTATAAGATGCACTAGTGCAACAACAAAGCCAATATGAGCTTGATTTGGGGAGTTGATGAATATGAAATTCAAAGTGAAAATAATGCCAATAATGGGCCTGTACTTGTTTAAATGCCTTAAATGACTTTTAGTAAATTGATTCAAGTTCAAACTTTTTGCTTTCCTATACAGTTAATAGCATAAAATTAGGCCCCTATATTATATTTTGTATCTTTAATAATGGGCCCTTTTTAAAATTGATTTCCTAAATTTTTAGCTTGGGCCCTGGGCAGTGGCCCCTTTGGCCTACCCTTAGGGCCGGGTTTGACAGCAATGGGTCTTGCTACCTTGTGTTATTTTTGGATTTGATTGATTAATGGTTGGAAATTGGAATGTATATCTAGGATATCATTTAGTTTGTAGTCTCTCAAGTTGGTGAAAAAACTGAAAATCAAGAAAGAGATGTGTGAATATGCTTGCGTGGGGATTGTGTTATGCTCAACTCGTTCTGTGAGTTGTATATTGTCATACGTGCTCAATCGGCTGATCAAAGAGATAAGAAACATAAGGGACAGATGTCTTAAAATAGTTTCCGTTATGAATAGTTAGTTTTATGTATTGTTTGAGTAGTTATGTTTGTGTACCAGCTGTCTTGTAATTAGAAGGGCAAGCAAAAGGCTATATATAGGCCAGCTTGTATTTTTTGTAAGGCATCTATGAATTGAATAAGAGAAACCTTTTGGAGTAAGACAAGACTCGAACATTGTCATTACCAATATATTCTGATTTTATACTCTTGTATTCTTGAGTTGTGTTTGGAAGGTTGCTGTCTATAACATATATTTTTGAGCGAAAGAGAAAGGTGTTTACTCTTGGTTTTTGGTGATTGTTTGCAGTCTGGCTTGTGTCCAGGATTTTTGAGGTTGAGTCATGACTTTACTTTTTTTTTTCTTTATTTACTCTTGAGTACAAGTGAACGTTTCTGTTATATGGGGCAGAGTTTTAGTTATTGTTTTGATATCCTAAAGGCCACAGCTGTATCTTGGGGGATTTCTTTCAGGAAGTAGGCACTTTAGCCTTTAGCATCCGTTTTTATTATGAGTCTGCTAATTTGGAGAAACATGTACTCCTAGGATGCTGGCAAGTGGCTATTGGCTTTGTCTTATTGTTAGCAATATTACAGTTGCTTCGATTGTATTTCGATTGGGATATTAAATTATGATTGAGTATGAGATTTTAGTTTTCCGGGGTGGAAATGTTTCAAGTGGTCACTGTGCAGTTTCTTGTACTGGCCTGGCTTTGGGCATTATTTGATAAGTTTATGATCATCAATTTTGTAGTTTTCCGTCTCTTAATATTCTGGAAATCTCTAATTTAGGCTTTTGGAGAATTGGCAAAAATGTCGCAAGTACAAGAATGGTTTTAATATTGCGCCCATATCAGTTATTGGTTGTGCAAAATTGGATGCTGGATTGTTGGTCCTGTCAAATGCATATTCTTTCTTTATGCAATGTCTGTCAATGGCTTTTTTAGATTTTCTGGGACTAAGGTGTGGTTGAAAAATTTTGAACTACAAGCTGATGAAGTAAAAGGTAGTATTATTGATGATCTAATTTAGGATATGCGGGTATGGACAAGTTTCATATCATTTGGCCGTGATCATGTTATGATTGTTTAGTTGTTGTGTCACAAGTTGAATTACTTTTTGAATAATGAAGTTATAATTACTTTAATATCATATTAATTTATTAATTATCTTAATTTTTATAAAAATATTAGGAGTATAGTTCAAGTGAAAGTCTTATGAATTAATTTTTATTTTTATATTGAAAAAGATTCCCTATGTGGCGCGACGTATGCTCTTTAAAAAATGTTCTTTATATGTATTGATTGGTAATTAAAACTCGGGATTTCTAGTGTAAGGTGTTTTGTGGCTTTACATGTTTTATGAATTGCATTTGTCACTGATGTTTTGCAATTTGTTTTACTGTATCTGCTTCATTCAGTATCATGCTAAAACTTCCTAGTAACAGTGGTGCTTCATTGTAAGCCTTGCAGGTTGTCCTTGATTTGGATGAAACTTTAGTGTGTGCATATGAGACCTCTAGTTTACCACCAACACTTTGTACACAAGCAACAGAAGCAGGGTTGAATTGGTTTGAGCTGGAATGTGTATCATCAGACAAAGTATGTAATCCTTCCATTCCTAAATGCATCATTTATGTTGTAATTGTTGAATGAAGCTTGATTTATATACATCAAACTGAAGGAATGTGAAGGGAAGCCCAAAATCAGTTATGTGACTGTGTTTGAACGTCCTGGACTGCATGAGTTCTTAGAGCAACTTAGTGAATTTGCAGATTTGATTCTATTCACAGCTGGACTTGAAGGTTCTATACTATTCTTTCATTTTCTCCTAGCTTATAATGCTCAAATGATGCTTAATTCTTATTTCTAGCCTCTAGGATAGTTGGCACAAGTGATTTTGAAATAAAAATTTTCAATTTTTCTTGATTTATGTATGTTGAAATTTTGTGGTAATGCAATAATGCTACTTTAAGAATTGCTGAATTTGTTTTTCTTCGTGTCAACAGGTTATGCTAGACCTCTTGTTGACAGAATTGATGCTAAAAACCGGTTCAGTCGTCGTTTGTATCGCCCATCGACTACAAGCACGTTAGTATTGAAAACTTCATGCATATGTTTCCATGATTTGACCACCTGAATTGTGTTTTTTAATTCCTTTTCCAAAAAAAAAGAAAAAGAAAAAGAATTGTGTTTCTTATATGATTTTCGGTAGCAATCACTGCTAGATACCAACATTATTGTATGTGATTTTTGGGGCATAGGTTTTCTATAGTTATTGCCTTTAACAACCACTATTTATGCGATGAATTTATTGTCCCTAGCTTGTTTCCCGATTCTTAACCAAGCCTTAAAGTAAGGTCATAAAGCCTTGTGCCTGCTTTTGCTTTCTTGTGTCAATAAGCTAATCTTGAAGATGGTATCTTCCATTTTCTTCATATTTTGGGGTAGTATTAATGGTATTTGATTTTGATACTGATCATCCACCAACTTGATTATTAATTGTTTTGACTTGATATATAATGTATGCTTTCAGTGTGTATTTAACACATAATACGATTGTTTTATCTTATTCTTTGCCATAGCTTCATGTTGTAGTCATGCCGCTGACATGATTCCCTTGATCTTTGATATTGGGTTTGTGCATGATGCTTTACTCATGAGATGAATTTCATGTAGAAGAAAATATTAGCTGTCTGAGACTCTAGGCAGAGTGCAAAATCTTGAATGTGGTCGCGGTTGTCGTAATGGTTGCAAAACAACTTTTGCAGTCTATGCGAAGGGTTTCGCTGTTGTCTTGGCCTAGCTAGCGGTTGCAATGCTTTGATGTGTTTGCACTCTGGTGCTTTTTTACGTTTCTTATTGCTTAGGTTATGTGTGAAAGAAGTGTATACATGATGTATTGTTATTTAAAAACAAAATTTGTTAGTGTGCCTTGTTTCTAAGGAATTGTCTTTGGGATGTTTGTGCTTGTTGCTAAGTGCACAATAGAATATATGATTGCAGTGCATACTTTTAAATAGAACGCATATTTATATGATGACTGTCTTCTGCGCCACTCTAACATTCCTCTCTGTTCACGTTTATTTACAGGGAGTACCGGGATCATGTGAAGGATCTATCCTGCATTTCACATGATCTATGCAGAGTAGTCATCGTCGATAACAATCCATTCA
Source organism: Amaranthus palmeri (assembly GCA_019776075.1). Taxonomy (NCBI): domain Eukaryota; kingdom Viridiplantae; phylum Streptophyta; class Magnoliopsida; order Caryophyllales; family Amaranthaceae; genus Amaranthus; species Amaranthus palmeri. The sequence goes on from JAAKBH010000300.1 coordinate 1,115,731, forward strand.
GTTTCTTATTGCAGCCACTAAATGGAATCCCATGTGTTCCATTCTCTGCAGGACAGCCGCATGATGATCAGGTATAACTTTATAGTTCCCGTATAACTCAAAACCCGACCAAAACACGAACCCATCATTCACCTGGTGTATTCTCATTTTGTTTATTCAGCTTCTCGAAGTCTTACTTCCACTCCTGAAGCAACTCTCACTTCAGGATGATGTGAGGCCTATACTATACGATAAATTCCATATGCCCGAATGGTTCCAAAAACACGGCATCCCTTCCTCTGGTCGGACATTGTAGTAACAGCCTGAAGAGCATTATTCTTTGGCAGGTAACTTATGTGTTTTGTAAACCTGTATTATTTGAATGTGTATAGTGAAACTTCGAAAACGAGGCATTTTTCAGATCTAAATTCTTTTCAGTCTCTGAAATTTCAGTACTTCAGTTGTGACCAAAATGTATCTTTTCCTTCTGTATGTAGCTTTGTTTTGTATGCCTTGGGACTGGCCCTGCAGTCCTATAAGTTTCAAAACTTGTATTATGCTCAGAAAGCTAATAGATGTATCATGCTGGTTCAGATTGTTTAATATTATGTATACTTGTTTTTAAAAAGTTCTTTATAGCAGCATATTCGAAATCAGCACAATAAACAAGGTTCACATAGTCCTTTTAAGGCATTATTACTCATGATCGATTTCTCAAATACTTCTATAAATCAACATGCATGTCTATCAAATAATATGATATTTTTATTTTAAAATTGAAAAGAAAATTCTTATTTTAAAAATTTTATTTAAATATTTTTAAAATTTCATATATATATATGGAGAGTTTCAATGAGAAGGACGTTGAAAATGAAAAGGGTAAGGAGGTATCTACACCATTGATTTCATAAAAATAAATAATTTATAATCACGATTGAGCTAAAAACACATAATTGTAAAAGTAACTATATTATACAGAAAATAACAATACTAAAATTTAAGTTATTTATAAATTATAAGTTTGATTTAAGTGTCAAAGGTAAATTAATTGGTTAAAGGTTATTTTGGGGGTTAGTATGTAATTTTAATTTCCGGAGAGCGAAATTTAGTGAAATGATTAATTGCTCACATATTTATGATTTACAGTGACTATAACTCGTGAATATTAAACATTACGGTTATAAACTTTAAATATCCTACACTTCAATGTTGTTTAATAAGTAGTTGTTTACCATACAATTTATGCCATGTTTTTCATAAATATTCTTATTGTTATTTTGTTTTGAGATTTGAATGATTTGTTAAAAAAACAACCTTAGCACTTAGCAGCCATGATTTTTGAAGTAATTCATAATAAAAAGGAAATTTTACATTTAAAATTCGATCTTTTGCTTGTTCTCTTTTAAAAATCTTACCTTACGATTATTGTTTAAAAATCCAACCTTTTGCCTTTGTTTTCTTTTATAGTACATACCTCTTTATCTTACGTGAACAATCGGTTAATTTCGAATTTTTAAAAAAAGAGAATAGGAAAATTTACTTTTAAAAATCCGACCCTTTGCTTGTTCTCTTTTAAAAATCAGACCTTTTACTTGTTCTTTCAATCTGGTAAAAATGTTCTATAAAAGTAAACGGAGGCAAAAGGTCGGATTTTTAAAAAATAATCAAAAGATGGAATTTTTAAAAGAGAACAAACAAAAGATCGAATTTTTAAACGTAAATTTTCCTAATAAAAATGTAATGTTTTTTAAAGGTTAATATATATAGATTTTTAGAATTGAATTCTCTATACAATAACCATACCCACAAATATGCAGAATAGCAAAACTATCAAACTATCTTTTATAAAGACGTTCAAAATAGACACGAGAAATTGACATTATAATTAAATTAGACTTTAATTCAATTTCAATATAAATTTTGAATAATAAAAATTAACATAAAATACAATTATTAATCAATCCGAAATATCTTGATCCTAAAATTGATCCCATTATCCGAGTGAACACTCTTGGACTCCTTGCTATTTCCCAATGCTTCGCAAGCATAGCGTCAGAAATTTTGGGGGATTATCGAAGAGAGAGAAAGCTTCGAGAATCATCAATGGAGGAGTCGAAGAATCCATCATGTCAGACTGGATTACCGGAAGAAGTATTATTCGATATTCTCTCACAATTGCCGGTAAAATCCCTAATTCGATTCACATCTGTTTGTAAAAGTTGGTTCCGTCTCATCAAATCTCCTGAATTTGTGGCAAAACATTATGCTACTCGCAATGATTCACTGCAACATAATGAATGTCATTTTCTTCTAGCGTATTCTTCATATTCTGATCCAATTGCTAAATTTTTATCCTATGAAACTCTAGAAGTTTCCTCAGTTTTTGAATGTAAACCTTTTGATAGCACTTCTGATCCAATTTTCGATATTTCTTGGAGAATTTTTGGTTCTTGTAATGGCATTTTTTGCGTTGTAGTGAAAAAATTTAAGAATGTTGTAATATTATGGAATCCTGCTACTAGAGAGGTTTTTGTGCCGAATCAACCCCGCCAAGTATTGAGTTTTTTAGGGTTTGGATTTGACGATAAAGCAAATGATTACAAGATTGTAATGTTTGATTATAATGGCATTGTAGAGTTATACTCCCTTCGTTCTGATAGTTGGACTAGTGTTGAGGCTAATTATTCGTTTGGTGAGGATAAAGATATCTTTGAACAAATTGATCCTACCTCAAATGGTAGTATGTATTCTTGGATGGTTTACGACTCATTGTGTAATGGACTTCGTCTTTTGTCATTCGATATGATCGATGAAGTTTTCATTGAGACGCCAATGCCGGATGGTGTCAAGGGATGCTATCTATGTTTTATGCAGCAAAGGTGTAATCAATCTTTTCCTGCTCTTCTTTCTTTCCACTTGCTTAATTGTTCATCGAGAACTAAGAATATTGATGTATGGGTGTTGAATGAGTATGGTCCGTCTGGGTATTGGACTAAGGAACGATCACTTGCTTGGCCTGAGCATGTAGTTTTGGGGGCACCTAGGGGATTGTGGAAGAATGAGGGGGTACTCTTTATTGGTCAAGAGAGAGTTCTTACTTGTTATAATACTGTTACACAAGAAATGAGATTGCTTCAAGTTCCGGGACAACAACTAATTGGCTATACGGAGAGTCTAATTTCGATAAAAGATTTGTGCCAGCAGGAAAAACGAGAGGGTTGTTCGGCTAGAATGGGCTTCCAACAAGCTAGAGAAGTAGAAAGTTCTGAATCTGATGAAGATGATGAGGATCAGGATATTTATGAACCTTATTATATCTGTGAAATCAACCAACCAGTTCTTTCAAACACCATTACATTTTAGGTAGTTCTTTCGATTGAATATATTGTTTGTTCTTTTAAGCTAGGGAATCTGTAGAATGTGATTTGTTTGTATTTCCTTTCTTGTTTGTTGCATCATTAATTGGGGATCATTGTTTGTTTTTCAGGTAAATTTACAGTCCTTCCTGTCTCAGTATTACTGTTTGGAAAGCTCTGACATTGTTTCTACTGCCTGCATTGTCTAGAGGTATTCAGTGGGAATCTGAAGAGTTCAAACTAATATTTTCCACCAAACAAAAGCTTCTTCAAATCTTTCAACTTTGGAGAGATTGTAACCCTAACAAAAAGTATACATTAAATCCTTCTAATTCACCATACCCTTAATTGAAGACACTTTGACTCTGAGCAAAATCAACCAGATAAACTTCTTTGATTTCTCTGTTCTTGTTTTGAAAGATTAATGTTCTCCCACTCTGTTTGTGCTTCATAGTACTTCCTCCGTTCTATAATACATGCTACTGATTGTGATATTTTCCCACACAACATGTCACACTTAGTAGTATTATGGAACGGAAGTACTTGTTTTTTCCTTGGTGTAATAGACCTTTTCAATTGGTGGTTTAATTAGCACTTAATTCTTAGTTCCCACCTAGAGTATGAAACCATATGGAAGTTGGTGCTTTTTTTTCAAGAAATACAACCCAAACAAAAGAAATTATTAGAAAAAAAAAAAGCTAAAGTACAATTTGTAAGTTAAATACTTCTTTGTTCTTTTTTACTTGCAACATTGTTGACTTCGGTACTATTCATTAAGCAAATTGACTTTATATTGTCGGTAATCTAAAAGTTAAAACATAGTCATATGAGATCTTGTTTGAATCGTCTCGATTCAAAGTTTATTAATTTTGAGTTTTTATAATTTTTCGATATGTATAATTAGAGATATTAATGATTCAAGTCGTACATTGGGTAGTGTAAAAAAACAAATGGTGCAATTAATATGGAACGGAAGAAGTATATATTAGCAAGTAGTTTATACTACGTCGATCCAATAATTGAGACATGAATTTATACTATACTATTTAATTTCATACTAATTTTTTGTAATCGTAAATGTGTAAAGCTAAAGCAAAGTCAAATTACACAACCCATTATTCAATGACGTTACAAAGTCACGTGTTTTTTTGTTTATTTAATTTTCAAATGTTCTAATAATTATTTTTTGAAAGGAGTTGTGCACGTTAATGCAAGTGTACACAAGAGCTATTATTAAGTATTAATTTTTGTTATAAATTTTAATTTTATCATCTCACCATTTTTAATATTTGCATTTTTATGACATTATAAATTTATATATCTGACTGCGGAAAATAAAAAAAGACTCAGAAAAAACCATATTTTGCTACTATTTGAGCAAGAAAGCCCATGCATTATGTTTCTAGCTATGTATTCATACTATTCCGTATCCTTAAATTAGTATCAAAGAGAAAATTAGTTACTTTTTTCTAAATAGTTGATATTTGGTTTTAGTGAATTAAGAGAGGGATTGAATTACATAGATGAAATTAAAAGTGAATTATAACGTTTAAATATAAAAATAATGCAAAATAGAGTGAAACTGTAGGACAACTCAAAATGACAACACAAATTCTTACTTAAAACCGTTTTTTATAAGAGATGTGTCTCAAAGGGGCCGGGCCATTATTACTTATAAAAAACTTTTTAAAAAATGTGCACTATGTAATCCTATTTGGAGTTGGCGTTATAAAGTATATAAGTTGGTATTTATAACATGTTAGAGTTGGTAGTATAACCTATTAAAGTTAGTATCTCCATATAAGTATAATACCAACTTTAATTGGTTATAACACCAACTCCAAATACCAATTTTAATAGGTTATAATACCAACTTTAATAGGTTTAACACCAACTTTAATAGGTTATAAACCAACTCGAAATAGGCTCAATCGCGTGCGTTAGTTTTTAGATTTTTTTTTCTTTTTTCTAATTATTAAGAAAGTGGATTGAACTCTTTTAAGAGGTGTCTGAAGAGAGGGTCTGAAATGACAAATAATGCAAATTTAATGAGACTAGAAAATAAATATTTTGTGTTGTATAATCCAAAAAAAACTCACATATAGAACTTAAATATTACAAATATAATGGAACAAATATTCAATTATGAATTATGATTGAATATTAGTTTTAGAGACAATTATGCCTATTATATAGAAAGTAACATTTTTGAACTTTTTCTTAATGATGATCTTTGCTTAAATTGACAGTTATGTCTAATTATTTAGATTATTATTATATTAATGTGGCTTGATTTGTAATATTGTAAGTTTGTCATGTTGCAATTGATTTTGCTTGTTATTCATATGATGTTTATTGGATAGATAACATATTGAGGTTAGATATTGACTAAGTGGTTAACCTTTAGAATTTAATATTATAAGTATTATTTTTTCTGGGTTCGATTTTCACTTAGTCAATTTCTTCTCTCAGTCTAGCTTATAATCCAAAAATTTTCCTTTACAACTAGTCATAAAATCCCGATTAGGTTTACGAATGAGTTTGATTGTTTCAAAAGTAAATATAGACCCTCAACAGGGGAGGTTCTGAGCAGGTTCAGCACGTTCCACCGCACAGGGCCCCAAAAAATTTGGGGGCCTCAGTATTAACTTACATAACACGAAGTACTATATATTTAGTGTCTAAACATATAAAATTGATAAAACATATCATAATTTTCGAAATTGCACAGGGCCTTCAAAAAAATTTTCAACTTTTGCTCCGCCCCTGACCCTCAACATATTACATAGTTAATGTACATGCTTGTACATTAATTAAAACTTTTTTTAGTATAAGATAAGCTGAGGAAATTAAATAGCTAGAAAAAGGGTTAACAAGAATCGAACTTAAGTTCCTCATGAAAAAAATTATACATGCTCTAATTGAAAAAAAAGTGCAGTCCCAGTAACCTGCATAAGGCAAGGTCCGGGTGGTGGGTTTTGTTTTCTTGAAAAATACGGATAAATCATACCCGTTTCCCCAAGAAGGGAGTAAAGAGAGATGCGCGCAGTCAAGAAACCTCCAATTGATACCTATGCCTAGTAGGGCTCGAATCCCAAATCTTCTGCTCCACATGCAGATGCTCGATCAATTAAGCCACAAGCGCTTTTGGTACATACTCTAACTGAAAAAAGATCCAATTGTAAATAAAGAAAAATTTTGTTCCTCCAAGGACCCAATGTAACACCCGAATTTCCTCTCATCCTTTGCGGTTTTGGTTTTGCCTGAATTTCCGACCCCTTAAACGAAACTATAATCGTAAAGGACGGGAGGAAATTAGGGTGTTACACCCAAGTCCAAACTCAAATACTCTACAAAAACTAAGTACCATTTCTAATGATAATGTCTCAAAACCCAAGGCTTTTAAGTAAGCATATGCATATGCATTGTTTGACTTTGCTTTAAATCATTTGGTTGGTGTTTCATGTGGGTTTGATAATTATACTTGTTTTGGTATAGATTTACTTTTACTTAACTACTCCATGATTTTGTTTGAGTTTAAAGGATTTAAATTTACCAAATAAATATTCTTACTTAATTAATTTAACTAATGAGCTTATACTATTATACATGATGTATTCAAGTATAGACAAATCCTACCTAGCATGTATGTCAATTCCTTTACGAAATCAATGTGTATTTGTAATTACTTGACTAAATATATTTACACATAAAATGAATAACATGCATTAATCATGTTATTTTCAGGGTCGGCCCTAGATATATTGAGGTCCTAGGCAAAATGGTGCGTTCGGGCTTTTTTTCTTTGTAATTAATAATATGTAAATCCACCATAACAATCATTCACCATGAAATCGCTGATCCTAACAGCGACTTTCTTGTTTTGGTTTTTTGATCTGTTCGCTGTTACTAATAGCGAACAGACCTTTTTTTTGGTTTTTTAATTTGTTCGCAGTTACTAACTACGAACAGAAAACTGCGAACAGACCTGATCACCCAAAACCCAGTCCCTAGCCCATTAAGCTGTCTGTTCGCAGTTGGTAAGTGCGAACAGACCAAAAGCTTATTTTTCCAAATAGTTTGGTGAGATCTAATTTTCCCAAATAATTTACGAATTAAGCTTAAAAAAAAGTTCAAAAATATACTCTCTTCGTTTCTTTTTGTTTGTCCACTTAATTTTTTGCATGCATTTTAAAGCAAATTTTAAACCTTCTTATCACTAAATACGAATTATGAAAAATTTTAAAAATTATATATATTAAAATTCTTTGCATCAAGACGAATCTAACAAGATCCTACATGAATATATTTTGTCTTCAATATATACTTCAAAAATAAAATTTAAATTTTTCACTCCAAAAATGAAAAAACTTAAAGTGGACAAAAAAAATGAAGAAAATACATTATTCATCATCAATGAAATTAAAATAGAAAGTATAAGCTTATAGAGCATGGGATAAATTGATAATTGACTATTTGAGGCTCCCACTTTCTAAAAAAACCGGGCAAACAAGAGTTTTAACTTATTTTGTATCTTTAATAAATCATAAAAAAAAGAAAGTATAAATTTAAAAGTTTATCTAGTATATTAAATGTTTGTCTAGTATATTAAAAAGTAGATACCTAATTAGGAGTATAAGTGTATAACGTTAAAGAGACAAATTAAAATAAAAAATAAAAAATAAAAAAATACGTTAAAATAAAAAATAAAAAATACGTTAATTTTGTAAAATGTGTTTAACTTTTTATTAAGCCTCAAATTTCACATGTATAATTTTGTCTAATTTTAGGAAATTCAATATGTGAAAGTGAGAAAAATGATTAAACTAACCTCCATCTTTGTTAACCCTTAAGTATTAAGATTTAAGAATGTAATCTATAAACATGAAATTCCATTCAATTAGTGTAAAATGCGTGAAATTTAGAAAAAAAAAGAATTGTTAGTTGGAGGATGAGATAAAGAACAAAGAGATGATAAAAATAAGTCGTTAGAGTGGAGAGAAAATACTTCATGTATTTGTGAATGAGATTAGAATCTTTGTCAAAAAGTAGTGTAAAATCAATATAACAAACTAAAAAAAGTGAATACTTGAATTACCATGAACAAAACTCAAGCCTTCAAATAAGTAACGGGGTTTTAAATAACTGAGCTTATTGAGTTATTTTAGCTTATTTTAAGTTAAATAAAGTATCATGTAATCAAACTATCTAATGATGTTGGTAAATTATCTAATACAATTAACTATATGAATATGTTGTTTTTATTCGCATATTCAAAATTAGTTGGTCAAATTATTCGATAAATCAAATCGTTAAATAAATCAATCACCGCAATCAGCTATCAACATTATTTATCAATAATTTGACAAATCAAAAATTTCTAATCAATCACCGTGATTTCTAAATCACCACAACAAAACTAAAAATAATAAAATAAACTAAATACAAAAAAGGTAAATTTAAATCACAAAATTCCCACCAATCAAATCTTACCAAATAAGAATGATCAATTAATTTTGCAAATAATCGATATTTACCAAGACCATCTCTTTGACAAACTACATACACCCCATAAAGCATGGAATACTTCAAAAAACAAAAACAAGAAAGGAAAACACAAATTGTTGTGAGAGACGGTCTTTCCTAAAAACGCATTAGATATATCGGCTAAATAGCCCAATCATCATACAATATACTAATTGAGAAACATTTTGCCATTTGTCATTTCATGAATTCATTGTGCCAAATGGCATCCTTCATGAATCAATTGCAATTGTTTTGCCATTTGTCAATTTGTCACTTCATGAATCATTTATTTTGTCATTTGTCCAATAAAATCAGTTTAGGAAGACGGAAAATTATGTGGTTGATGCAATGATTAGAATAAAACTATTCATTTCATGTTACTCACATTGAATGGAATATGATCATAGAGTAAAATAAAAGGCAAGCAATAAGCATAGTAGACGATACAATCATCATCATCATCACACTATTACTAATTCATATGACAAGGTTCACTTTCCAATACATTTTTACTATCAAGCATATCCGAGTAGTAGTAAAAACTTTTTTATGATGACTTTGCTAAATTTTGATTAAAGGTCCTACATATTATGAACTCTTATAGTATCTAATAAATAAAAATATGAATCGTGCATAGCACGAGTATGATCCTAGTAAATTAGAGAGAAAATTAAAACATTGATCATTTATTTGAGATCGTTTCTTTGAAAAACAGTCTCTCACAAGAGTAGCCGGAAGAAAAAGACAAATAAAAAAAATATAACTATCAAAAGAACAGTCATCCTTTTTTTTTTTTTTAATAAAGAACAGTCATCCTTTAGTCAAACCCAAATTTATTTCTCAGTCTATAATTTTCCTTTAACGGAAAAAATTATTAATTCCCTCCTAAAAAACCCCAAATAAAAATTCCTATCTTTCATGGAGTTCTCTGTTTTTTCTTTCTTTCTCACAATTTTCCTCCCTAATTTCATATCAAAATCAAAGCTTTTCATCATCTTCTTCCTCCAATGAAGAACAAAATTAAACCCATAAATCCAAACCCTTTAAAATTCCCACCATTTTTTCTTTCTTCATGATGATTATTCCACCATTTTCCACCATTTTTTTCTATTTCTTCTTGTTTTGTCTACCCCACATACTCCATGGGCTTGGCTCTGGTTCAACACTTTCTGTATCCTCTTCAACTTCCACAGTTTGTGGGATAATTTCAAGTGAATTTAACAAAAGAATTGAGTGTTATAAAAATGGAAACTTGATTAAAATTCAACCCAATATTTCTTTTGATTCCATTGTTGGAGGTGGGACCTTTTTTTGTGGTCTTAGATCAGGTGGGAAAAGTTTATTTTGTTGGGATACAATCACAAATTCATCTACATTTCTTCCAAAAAGAATTTACTTCAATGATTCTTCCCCATTAAAACAGATTTCAGTTGGTGATAATCATGTTTGTGGGATTGTAAATGGAACTAATGAGATTAAATGTTGGAGAGGAATCAAGGGTTCTAATCAAATCCCATCTGGGTTTAATGGGTTTCAATCAATTTCATCTGGGATTGATTTTACTTGTGGGATTTTGATGAATAGTTCTAGGGTTAGATGTTGGGGTATTGATAAAACCCTAGCTGCCGAAATTGAATCCCAATTTGGGAATTTTTCTATGCTTAGTTTAACTGCTGGTGGACAACATGTTTGTGGGTTTAATTCATCTGGGTTTTTGATTTGTAAAGGTAAAAACTCTGCAAAACAATTAGATTTTCCTTTTGATTTGAATCAATCATCTGGGTTTTCAAATTTAGGGTTAGGGTTTGATTATACTTGTGCAATTAGGAAATCTAATGGTACAGTTCTTTGTTGGGGTGGTAATGGTGCATATGCAAGTAATTTAACACAAAATGTTAATTTTGAATTTTTAGTTGGTGGGATGAATTTTGTTTGTGGATTTATTACTAGAAATTCTTCTGTTTTGTGTTGGGGCCCAGGATGGTTGGGCAATTTAGAACTTCCTTTACCAAAAATTCTTCCTGGTCCATGTATTCAATCTCAATGCACTAAATGTGGTGTATATCCTGAATCTCAATCCCTTTGTTTTGGTTTTGGTAACATTTGTGTAACATCATGTAGTGTTCCGTCACCATTACCGCCATCTCGGCCTCCGTTTCAGCCGCCTTTGGTTTTGCCACCCGAATCTTCGCCATCGACCTCTAAGAAATTGAGAAGAGGCCTTTTAGCCTTTGCAATTGTTGGTTCAATTGGTGCATTTGTTGGAATTTGTACTATAATCTATTGTTTGTATACTGGTGTTTGTTTTGGTAGAAAAAAGGTTCATAATTCGGTACAACCCACGATCACTCGTGGGGGTTCGAGTAATAATGCTCGTAACTCGAGTAATAGTCCCCCTTTAAGGTCGTTAACGATTAGGCGACAAGGGTCTCTCGTGTTTAGGCGACAAAGGAGCGGAACTTCCTCGACTAAACACCCCGATAGGGCGGAGGAATTCACCTTCCAAGAACTAGCTTTAGCTACCGATAACTTCTCGTTGGAGAATAAGATCGGTTCGGGTAGTTTTGGGGTGGTGTATAGGGGAAAATTAGGGGATGGTAGGGAAGTTGCAATCAAAAGAGGGGAAATTGGATCAAAACCCAAAAAGTATCAAGACAAAGAGAGTGCATTTGAATCAGAATTAGCATTTTTATCTAGGGTTCATCATAAACATTTGGTTAGGCTTGTTGGGTATTGTGAAGAAAGGGATGAAAGACTCTTAGTATATGATTACATGAAAAATGGAGCATTATATGATCATTTGCATGATAAGAACAATGTTGGGAAAGATTTTAGTGTAATAAATTCTTGGAAAAGCCGGATCAAAATCGCGTTAGATGCTGCTCGAGGTATAGAATACCTTCATAACTACGCAGTCCCGCCCATCATTCATCGCGATATCAAGTCATCGAACATCCTGCTTGATTCTGATTGGACTGCACGAGTATCTGATTTCGGTTTATCTTTGTTGAGCCCGGAATCTGCACAAGATTTCAGACCCACGAAAGCAGCTGGGACAGTCGGGTATATTGATCCCGAGTACTATGGCTTAAATGTGGTAACGGTTAAGAGTGATGTTTATGGTCTCGGTGTTGTATTGCTCGAGCTTCTTACAGGAAAACGAGCAATATTTAGGGATAAAAACAGTGACGGAGATCCAATTAGTGTGGTCGATTATGCTGTTCCCGCGATTTTAGCCGGAGCATTGGCAATGATTTTGGACCCGCGAGTAGATCCTCCTGAATCGAACGAATCGGAGGCAGTCGAACTTGTTGCATATACTGCATTGCATTGTGTAAACTTGGAAGGAAAAGATAGGCCTACAATGACTGATATTGTAGCAAATTTAGAAAGGGCTCTAAACCATTGTAATGATAGTCATGATAGTATGTCTAGTGCTAGATTCTTGTCATTTGGATCAAATTCATAAAATTTAAGCAAAAATTCATTGTACATTTCATTATTAGACATAAATTTTAGATTTGGCAAACTTAGAGTTCTTTTTCCCTTGTAATTTTGTTCAAATGAAGTTGTACATTCCTTTTCCAACATCGGGTTTCGGTTTATAACCTTAAAGTTTAGATCTTTTACGAATTACAGCCAACAAACTATCAATGTCTCTAACGTTCAGGCCAATTTCAGGTTAAATGGTTGAAATCTTATGGTTTGGCCTGAACTCATTGGATATTGACACTCAGATGACTTTGATTCAGGAAAAAAAAACATTACGGCTGTAATTTGTAATGCGCCTAAACTTTAAACAGTAATTCGTGTCACTAGGGCAAGGTTGCGTTCATCTATCCTTTAATCAAGTTTAGAAAATTAGAAGCTATTGTGAAACATTTAAAATTGATATCCAAACACTTGCGGTGTTCGCTGCAGCCGCACTCAGCTCCATCAGTTGCAGAATCAGAATCTTATTCTTTATCTAGTATGGGGACTCTTTAACCGTGCTCTCCTATGGGTATAAGTTGCCGCCGTCCTTCCCTCCCCACATTCTGACCATAGTTTTTTATGGGCGGAATAAACCAGATATGATGATGATGATGATGATTGTGGAACATTTGAAAAAGATGTTACATAATGATAATAGTAGATATAGCTTTATTGAATTAAATTAAGTAGAAATGGTCCATGTAAAATAGTTGGAAATGGTCAAAAGAGACGACGGTCTTAGTAAGAGTCTTGGATTGTTCAAGTCATGTAGGCTATGGTTTTGTCTTGGTGCATTATAATTACTAGTATTATTTGTATATGATTGCATGTAAAATCAGGCAGCCTTTTTTTAATGTGGAAACTTTTATTGGGACTTTCTTCTAGAGCTTTTAGACTTAAAAAGTAGCATCAAAGTTCATAGATTTCGAGTTAAACGGGCAAATTTAAGATATTAGTATTGAGTAAGCTGAATGATATTTAATTATTATATTTTAAAGTTGTATTTTATGTTATATATTTTAATATTAATGGTGTTTTTTAAGAATTATGAGTTAGTCTAGTGGTTGAGAATTTTCTATTTTATGCTTATGACACCTACATAGAACATTAATTCCCCCACTCCGTTATTTATGGGCATCCTTTAGCCCACTTAGATAAATCAAATATTAACTTTTTCATAACCTAAGCAGACTTGACTCTAACGGTTCGTTTGGTTAGGGATATTAAATGGTGATAACAGAAATGATTTATAGTGTAAAATTTTATCAAAAGTTTTATATCATTCCCATGGTAATGGAACTTTGATCACAAAAAAATATGTTTATAATTTTCTATTACCACCTAATATCTCATCTTCCGATGGTAATGCATTATAATGAATTTTATGAAGAAAATGAGATGATTAACGAGCATGACCATCAAGGTGGCCAAGAGATTTTTAACCAAAATTACACTAGGTTTTCATTCTCATTACCACCGTTACCTACCAAACGGCCGTAAATCTTTAGTTGCAATTTTTGTTACCAAACTTATAGCATAGAGATGCTGGTACAACTTTTAGTATGAGACTGTCTCAACATCAGCCAGACCCATATTACTAGTCTATTTATTATAAATATTATTTTAAAGCACTAAATTTATATAAATCGGTCCAACAAAAATAGTCTCATTATAAGATCGTCTTATTTAAAATCTTAGTGTATTAAAAAGAAGTACAAAACGTATTAGAGAAATTGAGTGGAAATTTGGGTTAGAAGTCGTGAGGACTAGTCTTTATTTGGTGTATCCCTTTCAGTTGGATACCATCCTAGAAAGTGTTGATACGTCTTTAGACAAGTAGAGGAGCAAATGAGGAAAAATAATGATGGTGTTTGACAGACAGCTAGTAGCTGATAACTGATTATAGTGATTGATTTGATCAGTTAATTTTGAACCCATTGCTATGAGCAACTTGCTCAAAAACAATTTCTTCATATGATATCAATAAGTTGTTATTAACCAACTAGTTTACCAAACAATAGTATTAGTTGGTTTGACCACCAAACCATATCTATTTATACAAAATAAGCTAAAATTGCTCAATAAGCTAATTTGCCAAACACTTTCAATATAATTAGTCTGTTCCATTATACTTACTAATTACTATATTTGACTTTTTACACAATTTAATGTGTTATTTTGTTTATTTATATATTAAACTATACACATCTAAAAGTTATAAAAAATTACTATTGTGAAAGTATGCATTAAACGATTCAAACAAGATTTCACTTGACCATATTTTTGCTTATACATTAGCCGCAACAGTTAAGAGTGTTCGTCGGTCCAAACCCGGACCGAAAGACCGGGATTTCGAATATGCTAAGACCGGAGGCCGGATTGGTTCCATTCGGTCCAGGTGGTTTCCTCCCAGTTCGGTCCGGATTTAGATCGGTTAGACCGGAAATAATTTTTGATACAAAAAATAAATTGAAAATGGAAAATTTAAAAATAATTTAGCAAAATAATTATTGTAATATTAAAATATTTGAATTTAAATAATAATTTTTGTAGAAATAAAATATTTAAAACCCTTTAAATAAATACATACATAAATATCGTAAATATTATTCCCCTTCAAAATTACCTTTATGTACATCCGGTCCAACTCATATTTTTCCGGGTTTAGACCGGACCGGAATGATGATAAAGTAGACCTAGAGCCCAGACCTGATGCAATCGGTTCCGATCCGGTCTCATTTACACACTCCTAGCCGCAATATATAAAATAAGCTTAACGTTAAATAGTGCTCATAACGGAAAAGTATGAAGTGTTTTAAGAATGAAAAAAGTAGCAATTGAGATTTGAGATACTTTGGAGGTTAAACTTGTTAGGAGTTGAAATGATCAGTGCAATATATTCAAATTTTTATATCATTTTCATTGTGTCTTTTTTTTTCGGTAGATACTTTTGAAATAAAATATCAAACGAAAATGTTCTCCGAGGCACCCAAAAATGCGTTAAGTCATTTGTGCAATTTTGGTTTTTTTTTTTTCAAATTTTGTATGAGATCGTCTCACTGTAAATTTACTCGGTCAACATATTTTTATTCATTTTATATCATTTTATTTTTGTGTACAAAGATTTTTAGTTAGATAAACGGTCAACCTATCATTTCAATTAAAAGTTTAATACTCTAAATTATTTTTTCCAATTTCCTAAACACTTTTTTGATTCATATAATTGACTTTTATACTCTTTCACAAAGAACAAAAATCTTAGATACACCTATAGGAGGAAACTTAACTACCTCTATCCAAAAATAACCCCACAAATAAACTTTTGAAAATAAAAAAAGGTGAATAAAATTAGTAAAAATTTATATTTTATTTAGAAAATGGAAAAACAAAGAAATATGATGAAAAAAGCAAGTCAAATGTATGAATACAAAAAAAAGTGTAGATCATATTCTAATATTCAGAAATAAAAATAATCAAATTCAACAGATGGACTAAAAAGGAAAATAAAATTAATTCTTTGAAACAAACGGGCAAAATATAAGTATACTCCTCTTACAAAGGCATATTGTTATAAAGGAGCATTTTCATGGCATACAAAACAATACTATGCAATTGCAAATAAACATCAAGGACTACTCCCTCCGTCTCAACAAATTTGCTTCATTTCCTTCCCGAAAATTCACTTTATATCACAAAAGTCGCCAATACGAGTATATGAGAACGAACGAAATTCCGCTATAATTTTACATCCAATGATTTACTAGATAGTTACGAAATATACTTAAGTACAAAAAATGTAGACTATACTCTGATTTGTGAACATAATTTAAACTCGATGTATGTAAATTCGCAAGTAAACCTACAACCTTTTTGTTTGTGTGACAAAAATGAAGAAATTTGTCGTATAATATCACTTTCAGATCGTCTGTTACCAGGCCGAGTATCATCCGAATGCAAACTGGTAGCAATGTGCTATTTCTATCAAATCCTTTTGTACCTTGTTTTCTCACGGCGTTCTTCAACTTTGTTCATCCAATCGTTGAGTAACATAAGACCCTTATATCCATAATACGCAAGAGCGACTAGAAGTACCAGAACGATGACGATGACGAAAAACCTTTGCAGATGGGATACGAGTTTCTGGTATAAACGTTAGTAGCCCACGATTAGAAACAGACCAGAATTACTATGAACGAAAAAAAAAAAGATTTTGCGTGGATTTCGTTTACTAGAGAGGATTTAGTAAACACCTGCAGCATAGAGATTTGCTTTGTTTCTTGTACTCTTTCGCGCCTTTTTCTTCGTTTAGGTACATGTGTTTCACTCTCGGTCTCCTTTTTCTGTTTCACGAGCAACAAGTAATTAGCACGTGAATTAACATATAGTAAGAGATGGCACAAGAGGTATTCTAAACAGACCCGACGACCAGATAGTCACCCGACTTTATAATCGAACACGATTTAACCCGACTAAAAATGGATTTACAACTATGTAAAAACCAATGTGGACACAAAACCCGACCGACCCGAGATCGACCCGATGACCCGAATGAACACCTTTAGGTACACGTGGAAGCTGTGTTATCTTTGGATAGATTTATTTAGCTTATTACAATATGAAGTATTTTCGACTGAAGAAGTTTGTGTTTGAGTTGGGTGTCGGGTACACGAAGTTCTTGTAAGCATACATCCATTTAAGTTTACCATATAAAGTGTCCGAAAATAGCGGTAGACGCAAGTGGACGGTTAACACTGCACGTTTCAAAAAGCATCAGGCTATTTACAAACCATTGGCTAGCGGAAGTTGATAACCACTCACTTTTTTCTATCGAGCTATCATTATTTTATGCACAGCTTGTTATATTTGACGCATCGAAAAAATTCAGAACTTAAATGAAGCAAGATTTACCTCGGGTGGCTTTTGTTTCCGCTGCAATAATTCTGACTCAATAGCATCGGCTTTGCTCTTACAGTTGGAATCACAGGGTAGAAGCCCGATTCCAAATTGACTTTTTGGTATATCTTTAGATTCGCGACCGGATTCTCTATATGCGGTTTGAACATCATGGCACAACCACTCCTTTTTCAAGCTATGACATTTACAACGAACGGTAACCTTGTAAAAAGATAAACAGTTCAGACAGTCGCTAAAGAATTTAACGATGAGAAGCATGCTTGCGTCTACAAATGCAGGCAAGCTTCTACACGAATATACACCAAGAAAATAAGCTTGATATTGTTTGTGCTATATTCGAAGATATTCCCAGGACCGGCATACTATTTAGAACCGCTACGGCCCTGCCCTTCCTAACAGTTTAATAGTGAAGTCCAGTGATACACCAGATGATCCGTTGTATTCCACAATGAGAAAAGTTTCATATTATTTGAAGGAGATAAGAGCAAGATCGACATATTCCTAGGACCGAATTTCTTGCTTTCTAAAAGATAATCAAATATTGTTCCGAAGTATTAAAAGGCTCATTTTCAACGAAGTCGAATAATGTATTAACACAATCTATATGATATTGTTGAAACATCGTGGTCCGAATAACCGAGTCCATCTTAATTCTTACATGATCTCCACACATGATCCATGATTCACGGATGAAAGAAGCTTCCCTCCAAACATTTCCGATCATCCCCCCACGTCCCAAACAGTAAACGAAAAGAAATAAAGATGGAACAAAAGGCTTGATATTGTTTGCACTATATTCCGAGATTTTCGGCAAGATTAGAAACTAGAAAGTGCATATTACCTTTTTACTACATTTTTCTGGTGAAGGACAGTGACCAGGATGACACGTCTCTGGGCATAGATGCGTACAGTTAGGTAACTTTCTGCACACACAACAGAAATGCATTACAAAGAAATCGAAAAACAACTGCATATTCCCAGCATCTTCAACTCCATTCATATTAGACCATTTTATAAAATTCCATTCTATATGGGTCGGTATCCGGCCTGTTTTGGAAGGGAATTGTGAGGGCCAGGTTGAAAATGGGTCGGCCAAAAATTGGCTCATTGGTGTTCATTTTGATAAATAAACCGCCGACAATACAAGGCAAAAATAAACAATTAAAACAGCTCAAACAGGGGTGTAACTACACATATTTATAAAACTACGAATCTTTTCGATAATACCTTAAAAAACTAAATTATTAAATAGTTAAAATAAGGTTCTACCTGTGGCAAGGTCCCCCACATGAACGAACGTCTAGTTGTTTCTTATCAGATAAGGTGTTGTAATATAAACACTCAAAGACATGCACCATTGCACCACAGTGGCATGCACGTTTTAAGAGCACTTTGCACGGGGGGCATTCTCCAGGGTGGCAAGGTAGTGGACAAGGATGTGAACACACAGGCGTACGTTCCTGAACACAAATGTAACTCCATATGATGTTTCTCAAAAAATGCAAAATATTTCAATAGACGAAGCGATGTAAAAGCAACACAATATAAAAAAAATTATACCTTTTCGCAGTGAAGAGTACAAGTTTCACACGGCACTCCTCGTGTATACTGCTCTGATGAGTTATCACGGGCATGGCAAGTTTTCGTGCAATAGTGATTGCCACAAGCAAGAGGATTTCCGCACAAGTTGTCACAGGAAAATTGTGCTTTATTTGAACAAACCATCTGCAAAGAACACTAGGCAAGTCAAAATAAAGAAGATAGGTGGGTAAAATTTTGTGGGTTTCCACCGCATTTTCCCGAATTAGGGCAGGTATGAACATGTATTTGGTGGGTAGTGTGCAAACATGGGTATGAAAGTTTTATCCACCATGGGTTGTGGATAGGTTATGGGTATGAGGTCTTAACTATCCCATATCCACTCGCCCGACCGCGCCCACACCATATTCGTCCGTCTTGTACTAACAATACATTACTTCTTAATACTTCAACATAAAAAAAAAAAAAAAAAGTATTGATTTATGTTTGAATAAAACTAATAGGACAAATTTGTAAAGAATAACAATGGTATGGGGGATGAGATGAGTATTAGGTAGGTATAACCGTGAGGGTGTAACTAGTTGGGTAGTAGGGGGATCGTTCTAGATACATACACAGGGGACAAATGTGGTACAAAAGTTTTACCCGACTTGGGTTGTGAATGGGTGGTGTGTTTGATCATGGAGGAGAGGATACCCACAACCCGCCCATAATCAAATAATGTAATCACAGATTCACAGTAAATAATTGAGGAGGTAGTACGCTAAATATAAATCTTAAAATTCAAGGATAGAGTAAAAATGTGGTAACGGTTGCGATTGCGATAACGAAACGGTGATGCGGTAACAGGAGTGATGCGTTTATCATAGCGCCTAAATATCAGTCAAAAACAGAAAATAACCCTTGATACGGCCCCACAACGGCGGTTTTTTAAAAACCTTTACAACGCAACTGATGCGACACGATGTGGCCTTGTTTTTACAATATATAATTTAAGCCTTCAAACCAACCCCAAATAAGTATATAGCAAGCTAAAAGCCCAACCATACCACATGGCAAACAAGTAAAAGAAAAGCTAATTGTTAAACAAGCCCAACCATTCTTTCTGCTGCAAAGTGCTGACCAACACAAGATCTCCAAACAAGTTCTGGACATGGAGGACACGGCGTTCCAGCTATTGGTTCACTCTCGTATTTCTGTTTCTTCGTCTTTGGTTTCAGTGTGAACTCTGGTTTAGGTGGAGGTTGAGGGCCATGACATCTATATGCAGTAAAAAAGAAAAAAGAAACTTGTCAGAAGACAGACAAAAAACAAAAAAAAAAAAGAAAAAAAAAGAGGAAACTGGCCGCAGGTTCCTTCGCTGTATACAGTTGGATAAAACAGACAACACACTAACCTTAGTTTGCAGACATGGCCACAAGGATACTCTTCACCACAAGGAAGTCTACATGGTGGGCAGGCTCCATAATGGCATTTGTGCGGCTAGTATGTAAAATTCAGCAGATAATGTATTAGAGCTCATGTTCGTGTAAAAAACATGAAAGTTGATTTTAACAAATACAACAACAATAAAGTCTAAATCCCAAAAGATTAAGGCTGGCTACATGAATTAATTGATCTGTTCTAGGGGTCGTTCACATGAATTCTTCCATGTAAACGAGTTCAAGTGAACAAGTTAAACATATCAATTGGATTTCGACACATGGTTACATGGAACGTGAAACATAGCCACATTCGGCGATCTAGGAATGTTCGTCCACAATCACCATGAAACGCGATCCAAATCACTCAAGGTGACAAGCTAGTGTAGAATACCTTTTCTAAAGGTATTCTAGATTTCATTTACAAATTAAATAAAAAAGAAGGGAGGGAAAAACGAGATGAAACCTAGAACACAAAAAAATTCCACTTAAAAACAATTTCTTATAGCAAAAAAATCATTTTAATTAAACTTTCTTTTTAAAAATATTTTTTATACTAAATGTATCTCGTACTTCCCGAGTCAATCTAGGTTGTGTTCCTTGTTCCTGTTCCTGTTCCCCGTTTCAAAACCAATGTTGTTCAGCTAAGTTTGTGTTGAATGGTATGAATTAAGAAATTAAATACAAGCAAATTCAACAAGAGGTTTTGGTATATCACTTAAGCACATTTTAGTAGAGGCGAGGATTCGAAGAATCATAGTGCCAAATTTAGCATCGAAAGAAACAGAGAAGCCTTTACATAATTCGGCTACTATCTTAGAGCAACCTATCAACAACCAGAGGAGGAAACTTTTAAAACAAAACGAAATTTTTTGGAGGCAAACACACAGCTTACCTTAGAAATCAGACTGTGCCTACATAAAGGAACTACGGGACATTGTTTCCGGCAACGAGGCGGCTTCTGTTCTGTTTCTGTACCACATGGAACCTGATCGAAAAATCCCAGACTGTTCATAAGACCACAGAGCAAAGAAAAGCACAAAGGAAGAATTTTTTTTTTTCGCTAAATTGTATAACATGCAAGAAAATCCGATATAAACATATAATTTGGTAAGGTGCACAAGGATGAAGGACCCCCATAAGATTTGATTCTCACCTCAAAACGCGTCGCACCACAAGCACATGAAATGGTAACCATGAGGGGACAAGGTGCACAGGGACCCCTATAACAGTTCAACCAGAAAAGCGTTATTTTGTGCTCTTGGTTAAAGCAAATGCATCATATAATCATTCAAGTTTAAGTACACACATAGTGCAAATAATTGTGAGCATAGCGGGTTTGCATTTATAATTGAACTAGTATTTATTGCCCTACATATGCGTGGGCCGTGGCATACTTGAGAAGGGTGATTGTAGTTAATCAATATTAGGACTTTTGGAATCGACTTCTAATTGATCAAAACAAATAAAACCGGATCACAGCATCAATGAAGAATCAAACTCTTAAAACATAGAAAAGATAAATATATGCTTCACATACACTTTGTAGTGAAGGAATAAGAGAAACAATTCGTCTGAACACTAGTTTGGCATATGTCATAGGGGGAGAAGAGATAAACCACTAATAAACCCAAAGGAGGCTCACTCCTACAACCAACAGGTAGTAATAAGAGTCAATCATCAAGTTTATAAAGTGGCGTATCTTCTTCATTTTTCCAATACAACTCACATGTGGGTAATAATGGACACTTCAGCAATAACTACAAAACATTATAAGTAAAAAGTCATAATTTACTTGAAAGAACCCGTCATTGAATACTAACATTGGTCGTGTATCACAATATAAACTCAGCTTTAATCAAACAGAAAGTCAATGAAAAGAAGAGAACAAGGGGAGGAGAAGCAAACAAATGATAGCACTGCTGTCAAAGGCTACTCAATGCTATAAACGAAACTTTGAAAGAGGCATTCGAATGCAGTCATCCGAAAATGTATTATTTACCTATGACATGGAGAAGCACATTTATGGTTTCTACAACGTAGCTTTCTTCCACAAACCTAAAAAATAGAGTTCAAAATATTTAGAACAAGGTGCTTATCACAAAGCTCAAGTAACAGTCTTTAAGAGATAAAATACACCTCTGTACAAGGTGGACACTCCCCATCGCAGCAACGACGCCTACAAGCATGGCGCCCACAGTCTCGTTCTCTCGTACACTTCCTTTCACATACCAATTCTTGATAGCAAGGAATCTACACTATAGTTAGTACAATATGACCAATGCCATAACCAATAAAGCATCTAAAGGCTAAACCAATATAGTAAAAGAACATAAATTTTACCTGTTTCTTCAAACTTCCACACCGACACGATTTTGTAATCACATTCCTACAAGTTTCAACACAAGAACCGCGATGACACCTTTCCGGACACCTATGCCTTCCACAATTCAAGTTCTTATCACAAGTTGCCCCACACAATGGCACCTCAACATCACAAGGAATCCCTTCATGAGACCTTTTACCACATGGACAAGTCCTCTTCCCCTTCGAAGGGCATTGACCGCACACGCCCCCATGGCACCCTCGCTCACAAACATGCTTCCCACACTCCAAACCTCGTCCACATGGATTATGACATCGAAAATTCCGATCACAACACTCCCTCTCCTCCTTCACCTTCCCACATTGGCACCTATACACACCTTTCTCCCTACATGGTGAGCACTCCCCATCATGACAAATATCAACACATTTATGAACCCCACAATCCAAAACCTTAACACATTGCTTATTACATGAAAATTCCTTAAACCCACATCTCCTAACATCTTGAATCCCCCCACAAAAACAACTACTTTTCACTAACTTAGGACAAGATGGACAAGGCCCAGGATGACACAACAAAAGACAATAATGCCCACAATTGTTTTTCAATGGTCTACCACATATTTCCCCACATGAATGGGGCAAAACCCAAGGATCATGAGATGGGTTTTCAACTTTTCCACAAAAACA
Source organism: Amaranthus palmeri (assembly GCA_019776075.1). NCBI lineage: Eukaryota > Viridiplantae > Streptophyta > Magnoliopsida > Caryophyllales > Amaranthaceae > Amaranthus > Amaranthus palmeri. The sequence continues at coordinate 1,138,958 of JAAKBH010000300.1, forward strand.
ATAATAATTCTTAGGAATCAAACTTTTTGAATATTCAAATCTACATTTAGGGCAGTTCCATACCGAGGTATCCGCAGCGGCATCAGCTGAAATGGGGAGGCGCGTGAGGGCGCGTGCGGCGGCAAGAGCAGTGGATTGTTGAGCCCAATTCTGAATACAATGAAGATGAAAAACTGAAAAGCAAAACCCATTACAAGACCATGTTGGATCAGTTGTTTTTATTCGTTCAAGACAAATGAGACATGAAAGAGCTCCAGATGAGGATGAATTAAGGAAAGATTGGATCTTTGAAAGGTCTATGGATTGAGGAGATGGGGATGAATGTTGGGCATTGATTTCAAGGTAAGCTTTGAAAATGGTGTTGGAAAGATCAACATGGCGGAGATGATGGGCGGAAGAAGCGGTGGTTGGATCGGAATCATAGTCGGAGGAGTCAGAAGAAGGGGATTTTGGTGGGTTTTTTGTTGAGGACATGTTTGGGTTGTGTTTGGAAGATCAAATAAAATTGTTGGTGTGTTAAGACTATTAGAATAGATGTTGTGTTGGGTACTATGTTAAATGTTTGATTGTGTTTGAAAGAGTTACAAAAGTCAACCAAAAAAGCTCGGAAAAATTATCTATAATAATTTAACTTTTTTTATGATTAAACTATAATAATTTTGTTTATTGATTAATTATGAATGATTTTAATTTTAGGGGTATATGCCTAGAGTAAATTTGAATAATCTGATGACATGCCATAGTAGGTAATTCATCAAAAAATAAATTAAAAATTAATTTAAAATTAGAGAAAAATTTGAAAAGGAAAAAGTGTCAAAAAGTACTTAATAACAACTTTTTTTTCAAAAAATACTTAATAAAAATTTAGTTTTTCAAGAGTATCAACTAATGGTTGGGGTTAACTTTTTCGTTATCTTTTTTTGCCAAATTTTAAAAAGTACCTGATAAAAATTTTCTTTTCGGAAAAGTACCAAGAACAGAACACAGGTTGTGTTAGTATTGGATGATGTGTGAATTTTTTTATGGATGATGTTCTTTAGTTATATATTATGTTATGTTTGTATTGGATAATTATGTTGTGTTCTTGGTAATTTTTTTAAAGACACAAGACCATTTAGAACAATTGGGACACACATCAAAGGTAATGCAAGTTTTTGCAATCAATCGAAATGTTTCCGTAGATATTTGGTAATGACCGAAGGAGAAAAAGAAAAATTGAGTACTATCGATACATTACATAAAAAAGAAATAAGGAGAAAAAGAAAAATTGAGTATTATCGATACATTACATAAAAAAGAAATGCATGGAGGAATGAACGAACTAAATGAACCTAAACGTCAAAATAATTATTCTCACTCACAAGAACACAAAAGGAACTAAAAACAGAAACACACTATTCACACAACTCAAATGAACCATACTTACAATCGAAAAAATTATTCGTAAAAATCCCACTCTACAATCGTTCTCGCACGTCGTTACAGGACTTCAATGCCTCATTATATCGTAGACCGAATGCCCCTCGCATATCACACACAACGGCAGGTTAGGCACACCAAAGGGGGCGACTTAGAGCTCACTCGAATTGGAAACGCATCAGCAGCTTGACTGATGAGTACTTGATTCCCTCGCGGCTATAAAGTGGAACAGACCGGACACCTTCTCTGAGCTCCCAAACAGGCAAACATGTTTGACCACCGAAATCATCTTTCTCGGACATGTCATATTCGTGAACTTCAACTCGAAGAAGTGCAAGTTCGGGGACAGTTAATGGGAATTTGAATTCTTCATTCCAAGCCGGTATCCAATTATCTTCGAGTGTTTTCGTTTTCTTCATTATAGTATCAGCTGCAACTCCCGCGATTCCCACCTAAAATCGAGATTTGCTAGAAATTAAAGACAAAACCCAAGAAGAGACTAAAAAAACGGAGCATATAATTAGCTTCAACACTTTTAGACGATCAAAGAAGCAACAACAACAACGACAACGCCGTAATCCCAAAAGATTAGGTTCGGCAGTGTCACATGATTCGCTAATCTCCTCGCGAATCGCAAATTATGGTTGGTTTTGGTATGTTAAACTGGTTGAAAAGCAAATTAGCTAACGAATTCGGTTTTGGGTTATGCTTCAATATTTTTCTAGCATAGGCTATTTTTTTGTCAGTTCGAGCAAAACACGATATCGAAAAGCAAATTAGCCATTGAACTATGTAACATTGGTCCTAACTTGTAGAAAAAGCCTAAACAATCCGTGCATTAATCTTTCAAATTTACATTCAGATTTAGATTACGAGAACAAATCACTGAGATGGTGTTACTTCATAAGCTTACCCTAACATAGAAATCCGGAGGAGAATATTGATCAAAATGCGTGCTCTTAAAATCGTAATACCATCCTTCTCCCATATATACAGTCACCTACAAAACATTGAAACTAAAAGTTATTTCATGGAACCCGAAAAATTTTCCATCAAAATCCATATCAATTGGGTGTACGCCACAAACCTTCAAAGTCTTTTTCACTGAAAGTTTCACTTTTGGATCAAATACCTCACCGTTAGGACCGCTTTTCAAAAGAAAATCGGGTTTTTTAACATACCCACATCCACCATTAGCTCTGAACATCCCTTGCATCAACCAAAGTGATCTGCCGTATCCCTGTCGATGGAAGGAAGTTTTTTCTCATAATGCACAAGGACAGAATAAAAATGAATTACATGACATCGACAAAGCGGGAATTTAAACCTGCATGTTAAATGCAACCATCTGAGCTCCATGCATCCATCCAATGAGAGGGTTGTAGTTCGACGAGGTAATTCGAGTGCCCTTAGGGTAGATCCTAAGCATATTATTCTGTGTAAACCTGAAAAAAAGAAACTGAAACTTTGTAATAGCTGGTTGGGGGGTCGGAAAGTGATTTACAATCGTAGTGACACATGATAAAAGGGTGGATCGGCATAGAGCTACTAATATGCAGATATGTACAATAAAGTGATTGCCTTGTGGCCATTTTTGCCAATAGGTATAAATAAGCCAAAACGATATCAATGATTACACGGACGTGACTACGTGAGCCGTATAAGAGGGGAATCTAATTCCTTCAGTGTGCCAGCAAACGCATACCAATTTTGTAACACTCGAATTTCCTCCTGTCCTTTGCGATTTTGGTTTCGTTTAAGGTGTTGGAAATTCATCCCTTGAATTTCCGCTCTTAAACGAAACCAAAATTGTAAACGATGGGAGGAGATTCGGATGTTACATTGTAAAGAAAATTAGAGAGCAATATGGACCAAGAGAAATGCTACAACTCTTGTAAATACCTGACAATCTCCTTTCCATAACGAGATGCCGCCTTTTCAAGTTGTTGTTCACTCAAGCTAAGACGTCTGACCTTGTCTGGGTCCACCTTTAGTGCCGCGCCTAGACCACCCTTCGGCTTTCCTGCATGAATAGCAATAAGACGTGTATATTCGGGTGCCTCGAACTTTTTTGATGCACTAACATCATCATCGTCATCCTCATCCTCATCATCCCCATTATCTCCATCATCCAAGTCCTAGTTCAAGCATCCATTTAGTTAATAACAAGGCAATCAAAATGAGATTATAGTGCAAAAAGAAGATTGTTGTTCCAATTGTGGTAAAGCCACGAGTCAATTTGTCAGTCAATGCAAATGGTTTTGCGAGTGTCTAGCCTATATTTTTGGTCTTACAAATCTTTACAATAAAGCAGTTATGTGGTGCTGCGGAAAATATTTTGCACTATATAATTAGAGGATTTCAAAACAAACAATTTACCTTCTGACTGTTCTGAGCTCTAAGACTCGGAAGCTCCTTTCCCCAAGCTTCCTCGTCTCCAAAATCTTTGCTAGGCCCCTGTGAATCTTCTTTCGCATCTTTAGCTTCATTGTACTCTTTCGGAGGTTTTGTTGATATCATAACATGTTTCTTTAGTGATGCAGGAGACGGAAGTTCCTTAAAGCATTCGGAGTCCGGCAAAAAAAGTGTCTCCCCAAATGTTTCAGTTATCATCTACACATAAGATAAACTATGACTCAAGTCGCATCCCACATATTTGTCCACTTTTTCCCATGACCATTGACTAAAAAATAGGTGGTCAATCTAACAAAGAAACGCACATGTGATGAATTATCATAAAATGTATCAACTAGAGATTCACCTCTGCAGTTTTAGCTTGAAGATCAGCAGTAAGATGGTCTTCAAGAGTTATAACGACAGGATACTCGGAAGCAGAGAAAGCGTGTTCCTTGATGGAATTTAAGCATTTAATGAGCTCAACAGGCGCAGTCATTGTCCTATAAATCATATGCATCATACCCAAGAGCTAATATATCAGGAAAATAATATAAAAAGGAACAATTGAGTGAGCATCTTAAGAAGAAAATATTAGGGAAATTCCATGTGGTAACCCTGAGTTTTTGACTTTTCCACAAATATTTTTTAAATCCATGTGGTGACCTTGAGCTTCCAAGTTTTCCATGTGGTAGAAAAAATGTTAAGTTTTTGGTTAAATTAAGTACTTATTTCGATTGGATTTTGAAATATGTGGTCAATTAGGGTGATCACAACGTTTGTTTTTTTGGAAAGAAATGTAATTACGTTGGGTGAAAATAGCGTAAAGTTAACAAAGAAACTTCTTTTTGTCTACCACGTGGAAAAGTCGAAAGGTCAAGGTCACCCACGTGGAAAAAAAAAATTTGTCTACCACGTGGAAAAGCCGGAAGTTCAGGGTTATCACATGAAATTTCCCTAAAAATAATTAGAAAATTAAACAAGCTTCACTCAAGAAAGCAAGTAATTAGCTTATTGTTGTGAAATCTAAAAAATGTTTCATTTCAGCACGTTCTTCGTGATTTGAGAGTAAACACGTACCCTCCATGAAGAACATCGACATTGTCTTTAGAAGAATTAGGCCATATGTCAAGCTCAATCACTCTCACGGACTTTTGTAGCGCTTGTATGATAGGAACATCACTACAATCACTGGTTAGTTGATTCCCAGTAAGATAGGAATTGTGACCAGTATATATGAAATAATGCGACAATGGAGCAGTCATATCTTGGTGCACCTGCGATAAATTAACATATAGCTGCAGTTCGGGCACCAATCTTCTAAACTACTACACAGTAATCCAAACACAAAAGTTTGAACAGAGCAAACACCCAAACAAAAAAAGAATAATCAAGCTGTGACAGAGGTTGTACATCATCTATAGCATAACGTACTAATGAGGCAGCTTCTCAAAAGCTTCCCACCAGGGTAATACGATACACAACCTTGTCTAACAAGATGTGACCTATAGAGTTAAGTGGGCGGACAAAATGGAGAGAGACTACTGGGATATTAAGTGATCGAGGTGTGTCCTGAAGCTAAAGGGAAAGTTTATTAGCCCAGCCCTACTATATGGATCAAAATGTTGAGATTTTTGAAAAGATCGTTATTGGAAGATGGGAGTAGTCGAAATGTGAATGCTTAAATGGATGAACTGGCATATTTTGAGGGATAAAATTCCAAACAAAGACATAAGAAAGGGTTTAGGAGTCGCATATATCACGAAAAGATGAAAAAGAATCATTTAAGTTGGTTAGAGCATGTAAAACGACAGAATATTGGCAAACAGGTAAGAAAGATAGAAAGTTGAAACTGAAGTATTTAAAAAGAGGACGAAGAAGATCAAAGATAACTTGAAGAACACGAGTAGAAAAATAGGAAATATTTGGATTTACATGTTGAGATGGTGGGAAATCCAAATTAATGAAGAAGGAGAATTCATGTGGGCAACATTAAAATTGGTTTAGTGCGGACATCTCTTATAAAGACAAATAAATCATGAATCTAAATAGCATTAATTGTCTCAAATACCGGATAAAAAAGTTCGCATAATCTAAGATCACAGTATACAAACATGGAAACTAGGCATGATCACCAGTAATTAAAACGGAAAGCGCAAGTCTCTAAGAAGAGAATGGGAGAATTTCTTTCAGTAACAAATAATATTATCAATCCAGGGGTAGTCTGTCCTGCAATTTTAGCTTCACCTTTTTACTCATTTTCTACATGATTCCATGACATGAAGCACAATAACTACAAGGTCTCCTAAAATGTAATTTGCAAACATAAAATCCAATTTGTTTGGATGCAAAGCAAAACCAAAGACGCTAATTACGTTATAAATGCAACGACAGACGAAAACATACTAACAAAATCAACCATCCATCCACCATTATACCAAATGTGTAACAATAACATCCGCCTTTCCTAAATGGAACTTTGCTTCTCCACCTATTTCGTTTGAGACAAGAAACAATTGGAGCCATGAAGTAAATATAATTTCACTTTAAGTTTTCTACAAAATGGCTATCGGTTACAATTGTTGTGGTTACCGGCCGAAAGTATTGACTGATTTGGTAGCCAGTTGTTTTGGAGATGTTAGGTAAAAATTATTTGTTAGTTGTTTATCTTTACCGAAAATAGCTCAAAAGCCAAAAGCCTTTTTCATTTTGGTTCAAAAGTCAGATTTTCAGTCGGCTTAAAAGTCACTAAACCAAAAGGCTAAAAACCAACTAGTCGATCTGAAAGCCATTTACCAAACACTCCCTACTCCCAATTCAAGTGCAAACACCAAGCATAACCATCCTAACATCAACCATAACATCAATGTGAACAAAATAATTAGAAAATTCTACAAATACCTTTCCACAACTCTTCCTTAGCTAATGAATCAAAAAGACAGGATTAATCAACATCATCATCATCATCATCATCATCATCATCATACCCAATTTCCCGCTTAAAGGCAGGGTCTGGGTCTGGGTGACGTAAGGTGACAAACAATTCATACTCGTACCCTCTTAGAGAAAAGTGGTCAAGTAAATTGTAGACTTTATCAGATTGTATTCCAACACATAACCTTACTGGGTCCCACCCCATACAATCAGAAAACCCAATCTATGAGCAAAACATCCCTAAATAGGTAACCAAGAATTCAACATACAAACTTTAATCAAACCCACAAATATTTACCTATAATCAAACAATCAAAACCATCAGCATTACAAAACAAACCACAAAATCAAATTACCCAGATAAAAAAAACAACCCAAAAACACAAAATTTACCTCATTCTTAGGAGAAAGGGGAGGATTAAGATCCCCAAACAGATACTTAAAAAACCCTTCAAGATTAAGACCAGACTTATGAAACACAATTACATGTCTAATATTATCAATAATTGCTTGTGCATCTTGAATAGTAGCTTCTTTTTCCTTTTGCTCTTCAACCAAGAAACGATGAAGATGATTTGTAGACATAACTCCATTTTCAGAGTATTTCCCAAACAAAGCCTTAACCTCTTGAGGAGCTTCTGATACTGCAAGTTTAAACCTTCTTCTACAACAAAAACACACTTTATATGTCTGTCTTGACATTTTTCTGAAGATTTTAGGGGATTAAAATTCTGGGTTTTGGTTTTTTCCTACAAATTTTGAGTAAAAATGGGAAAAATCAGATAATTTAGAACAAGAGAGTGAGTGACATTTGACTTTTTCTTTGTATTTTGAAGGACAAAAAATATGATTTTTGATATCTTTATTTATTATTATAATTATAATAATATGATTGATGATTAAAAATAATAAATAAATCAAATGTTTTTGGGTTAAGTAAAGGATAAATTTTGGATGAAGGAATATGAGATTGTGTGTTGATTAATCTGGGGAAGAATTTGGTATTTACAGACAGATAGGGTTGTCAAGATTGGGACCCAACTGATAAATTATTACTTTCATGTAGGGACTTTTCTTCTCCCATTGTCTCATTAATATGATTATAGGAATTACTTCGTCTGTCCTTTTGAAATTGCAATAAATATCGTTGATGTAAAATTTAACGATAGGAATAGAGATGAATGAGGATTCAAGATCCAATGCAAATCTTGTAGGAGTTTGTTTTATAGCTACTTTTGTGAGATCATCTTTGATCGGTGAGACGGTTTCAAAATAAGAAGTTTATACGCTGATATTTGTGCTAGTTGGCTTATTTCGCCCATGTATGAAGATTAAAGAGCGTCTTATGGAAATACCGTCTCATACAAAAAATTGTGATTTTGTTTCAAGAGTACGTTTTTTTAAGGGCCTTAGGATTTAGGTCTCGGGTCAGGTTGAATTTAGAACTTGTAATAAAATTAGGGGTTTAGATTAAGGTTTATTTTAGAATTTTAAAACCCATTTATGATAAATTTTTAGGCTCAATTTGAATTGGGGTTTAATGCTTTAATCCGTTAAGATTACGATTTGGAAGTGGACCCAACTCTTAATTAGGGTTTAAATAAGGGTTGAGTTTAGTATCGACATGTACTCTAAATTGACCATATGTAGATAAAATGATTATTTATATTGTGTGGATGATATTAAAGTAAAAAAATACATGAACAAGAGTACAAAAAGTTGTGAAATGTTTCCATCAAAAAATTATAACAAACCAGAAAAACGAATAAAATTTTTAAACATATGAAATTTTACGGAAATGTAAGAACTAATATGTTTTGCTCCGTTTTTTGAATTAACACCAAAGAGTAAACTGGAAGTTATTAAAAAAATATAAATATTTGATTATTAATAAAGAAATTAATATAAATGAATGAAATATAAAAATATGATAAGAAATTTCCAAAAAAAAAAAAAAAAAAAAAAAAAGATGAATGAGACTAGTTGACTAGGAAGCAAACGTTCAAGCTATTAGGTGGACGACCAAATCTGTTTTTTTTTTTTTTTAATCAACAGCCTACGTGTTGTTGCCGTGTTGGAATTTTGGAAATAACTTTGGACACGTGCCATTTAAAATTGACCATATTTCTCCATCAAAATATCTAAAAAAATCAAACAAATATCCAAAGTTCAACTTAACTTTTAATTTTTAATTTTTCGATCAAAAAAAAAAAAATTTAATTTTTAATTATGTACAAATTAGAGATATCTCAATCCAGGGTATCACATTGTTTGATTCATCTAGACATAAGGTGTGTTAATATCTATTTTTTTATAATTTTTAATTAAGCGCAAATTATAGATATTAAAAATTAAATAAGTGTATTGACAAACGTGCAAAAAACAAATGAGACATTTAAAGTGAAAGAGATGGAGTAGGAAACTTATTACTTTATTTGTGTCGATATGGGTTATCAGGTCAAGAATGAATAAACTAATAAGAGGAATTCATGTGCACGACTATTGAAACTGATATATTAGTTCATGTAGTTAACTCTAATCTTTTAGAATTGAGACTTTGACATTATTGTTATTTTATTTTAAATGCATTTCAAAGCCCGACTAAAATCAAATTTATTTATAATGTCAAATCATCAGATTCTATTTTTAAGGCATTTGTTCCAACTTATTAACAAATCATTGTAGTTGGAGAGTAGAAGTGGTTAATGGGGTGTGTTATCTAATGGGTCAAAGGTTGGATTGTGTTTTATATGACTATACTAGTGTAATGCCCGTGTAATGCACGAGATTGTTTAAATTTTCATATATATAGTAATATTTATTTTGATAATTTTTCTTAGCATAATTATTAATTATTTAGATATAAAAATAGTTTTTAATAATAATATCATCCACCTTTATAATTAATTCAATCAATTAAAATATCCCAACTACCACCTTTTTTGGTAGACCTCATCTAACTTTTAATATTCGTGCCAAATCAAATTAGACCATTAAAAAGAATTAAAGGGAGTATGATTTAAAGTGACACGTGGCAAATAATTAAAATTCCTCAACTTTTAAATATTAAGAAGACAGAAGTATCTGCCATGTGTCAAAATGTTATTCTAAATTTGCGAGTATCTGCCATGTGTCAAAATGTTATTCTAAATTTGCCATGTGTCAAATATGTTTCTAAATTAGTATGTTTATATATATATATTATGATGATGATTAGCATATCGAATTTTTATTATTATTAATTAATGGATTATACTTAAGAAGTACTACTAGTGATTTGCCAAGACAATATTCATACATGAAAAATTAAAAAACAAAAAATCAAATACTCTTTGTTCTCATGTTTTCTCATATTTTCCATTAGAATTTTAAAATGTTTTTTATTTGGAATCATTTTATTTTAGTAAGCAATTGAATATTACACTCTAATTCATGCAAATTAACTTATATTTTAATTCCTACTTAACTTATATACACTTAATATAATTTAATTGCATTATTACACTTACATTTCAATCAATATAATCATATTTTTCACATTATTTTACTCAATATAATTATATTTAAATGTGTAATTATCATTGATACTCACTCTACTTTCTAATGTTCTTCCCATTTAGTATATTTTATTTTGAAGGGAGAAATTTAATTAAGATTTTTAAGACATATATAAATAATAATATATATTCATGTGAGATCTTGTTAGATTCGTCTTAAAATATACACTTTTTTATTATATATTTTTTATAATTTTTTATTATGCATATGTAGAGATATTAAGACCCAAAATTTATTTTGAAAACTGTGCAAAAAGTAAACGGAAAGAACATTAGAAAGCAGAGCAATTATTGTTTAAGAGAATATATAGTGGATTTTAAAGGGTCATTAAATATGTCATTAAGGACCAATAATTAGTCTTTCTGTCTACTTTTATTCTTTTTCCCACTCTAATTCCCTTTCTCTTTGTTGTTAATCATTTTTGTTTCCTTCCCTTGTTAACGATTATATTAATCTAATAGAAGATTTCCTGAGAGATCATCTATGACAAAGATGACTCTTCCAACAACCTAATTTAATGATTTTAAATTTGAAAATAACGCTGATGACTAATCAGTTACTTATTTTGCAAAACGAGTTGTCTTATATTAACCCGTCTATATTATACACGGTCTATAACAAGAATTTGTATTAATCTAATGAACAATTAAACATTACTCCAAAAATTCCAACCAACAAACCCATTGCACTCGATAAATATATCAGCTATTTTTGTGAGAGACCATTTCTTAAAGAGGTGACATCAAAACAAGAAGCTTGTATTTTTATTTTTTTATTAATTTGTAATAATTGGGTTATTTAGCCCATATATCTAATGCATTTTTTTGAAGAAACCGTCTCTTACACAATTTATTCCCTCCCCACACCCGCTTGTCTGCCCATTAACAAAGCCGTCTTCTAAAATTAGGCCCCCGTACGTCACTTTTGTTTTGCACCTTACTATTGGAGAGTGCATAATGTAATCACTCAAATAAAATTAATCAATAACAACGTATAATTATTAGGAAAAGTTATATAAAACCATCTGATCTATACACTTTTTTTTTAAAAAATAATTTTATATAAATTTTTTTGCAAAAAACCACCTTACATAATACATTTTTTTTTTTTTGCAAAAGAATATCTGTTACTCTATTTCGTCAGTTGACCGGCATGTTTAACATTTGATCAGGTAGTCTTTTGCAAAGAAATGCATTATGTAATGTGGTTTTTGCAAAAACACATGCTGGTCAAACGTTAAACATTCCGGTCAACTGACGAAATAGAGTAACAGGTAGTCTTTTGTAAAGAAATGCATTATGTAAGGTAGTTTTTTGCACAAAAATTTAAATAAGGTGGTTTTTTTAAAAACGAGTGTATAGATTAAGTGATTTTATATAATTTTTCCTAATTATTAAAGTAAGATAAAAACAACTCAACAATCTTCGTTATTACTAACAACAGATAAATCCTTATCCCATATTCCGTTAAAAAATATTTATTTTGAAAATTATTTTATTAATATTTTAAATTTGTTTTTATTGATTTTTACTTTTTTTTTTGAAAGGTTATTAATTTTTACTTCTTTTTTTTTTTTGAAAATTTATTAATTTTTACTTTGTCCTACGAAAAATGAAAAAGAGTCAAAAAAAAAAAAAAAAAAAACATTTCAATTTTCAACGGCTTTACCTGACTTTGTTCTGTAACACTTGCCAAGGGGAAATACGCCAATTCCTATCGCAAAAACGCCTGATTCTTCCCAATTTCAAATTTTTCTCTCAATTTCATTTGTCATAATTCTTTTTCCTATGAGAAATTATTTATTTCTTCTCAGTAATCATTTGAATTTTGAATCAATAAATCGTTATCTACAATTAGTTGTGTAAAAATTGGGGGAAAATCCAGCTTTTCTAATTTTGAATTGAGATAAATCATTTCAATAATTCTTGATCGGGAAATCGCTATGCTTTCCAAAATCTTCCATAAGCATTCGTCTGATAACCAGGTAATCAGGTTCTCCTTTATCGTTCTATTTCTGAATTTTGTTTGTTTTGATTTTTTTTTTTTCTGTGTATGCTGTTTTTTCTATTGATTTTATTTTTAATAGAAAATCATTGATTAGTATAGAGAGAATTTTAAGTTAATTTCTGGGTTTTGAAATTTTTTTTATCAAAGTTAAATTTTTGGTTTGTTTGTATATGGAAGATTTGTTTTGTAATGGTGGTTTTCATTTTGTTGAGCTTGATGTTAGAATCTTAAGAGCATCTGCATACTTGTATGTGACATCTATATTAATGTATTGAAGAAAAATTTATTTTTGAGTACCTCATGGAATTGTTCAATGCATTACTGAATATGAAGTAAGTTCCACTCTGATGAACATTGAGAACCCAGTGTTTGGATGGATGGAAAGGGAGGGAAAGGAAGGGGATGGATTTGGAGGAATGAAGGATCCCTTATTTGGGTGACAAAGAGGGAGGGGGAGGGATTGGCTCGGTCGAGCAAGAGGAGCTACCGAGCTAGGCAAGGAAAGAGCTTGTTGTGGAGTGCTTGGGTGAGCAAAGTATGTGGCAGCGACAGAGTAGCATTACTCAGATGAGTACTGGGCTCCGGCAGAGGGGAGTGTTGTGCAAGCAAAGCATAGCTGTGTGACTGTATCCAGCATGGCTGATAGCTTGTTGTGGAGTGCTTTCAGGATGATTGAGCATTTGCTCGACTAGCAGGGGTCTTGCACTCTTGCTTGGACGAGCATGTACGCAGGGCGGATCTAGAAAAAAAATTAAGTTATGTCTATAATTTCAAAGAATTATATTTGAAATTATGTAATACGAATAAACCGAATATTTGAAACAACAAACTAGGTGAAGGTTTATGCTATGGCGACGAGATCTTATAAAAATTGTAAAATGAATAGTATGTCTTTCAATGGTGATTGGTTTTTAAATTTTAATATCAATAGCGACGGAGCTTATATATGTTAAGTGCAATAGGGTTTTTATATGTTAGTGGTGAATACTGGTGATTTTGGTAAGATTAAGAATGATGGTGATTCACCTGTACAATAAAAGGATTTAGGAGGAGCTTTTGTTGTCCAAATGTTATTCATGGGAAAGACAGAAGACAAATTTTGTTTCAAGTTCTTAGAAGCTATTGATGGAAGAATTCTAGGGATGCCACAAAAACCATCTTTTAGAAGTCTTAGCACTTTCTAATTATATAACGTACTAGGAAATATAGAAAATAGGCCATGGAGTTCATCATTGGATGATGTATATTGTTGATGAGAAACTATTCTGTAAAATTGAAGATTATAATGCTTTTTGTTTTAGCATCACCCTCCCTTCCAGAATCCTTATAAAAAGGATGGAAAAAGCCCTTTACTCTCAGTATCATCAAATATATGCTTTCTTGTGTTACTGATCCTTTTTTTTTCATCTGTTGGGTTCGGAATGACTCGGTAAAGCATAAGGCTCTTTTCGACTTAAACCCACAAGTCATTGCTCACTATGGAATTCCTTCGGCGGCTTCCCGTCTTGCTTATGATCCAATTCAGCAGCTTTTAGCAATTGGGACGTTGTGAGTACTAATCCTTTTTCTTGTTGAGAAGATGACCATTTCGACTATATTGTAGAAATGTTACTGTCTAGTTGACAGCACTCAAGTTTTGAATGATTCTGGCAGTTTACTATTGCCCTAAACTTGAGAAAGAACCATAAACAAATATTATGATGCATTTTTTTTCTAATTTATTTGAAAGTATGATTTCGTCTTCTACTTAACCATCAAACAGATTAACTTTTAAAAACAAAAGCTCTGGAAGTAGATCAATACATACATTTAATATGATTGCTCAAATATTAGTCTGTACATGTAACAGAGATGGAAGGATCAAAGTTATTGGCAGTCACAATATTGAAGGTCTGTTGACATCTCCCAAGGAAATACCATTCAAAAACATAGAGGTAGCCTGACATGATATGCTATTTTTCTCCTTTTTAGTCCTTTATGCTTTCGGTTTACTTCTTTTTTTTTTTTTCTTTCTTTTGCATAATTCGTCGGCATATTGCATCTAATTGTAAGAACGAAGTAGGTAAACTTGTCCTTTACACCATAAAAAGTTTGAGGGTACCAAAAAGTTTACGTGAATAGAAAATTAAAGATAATCTTACCATCTCTTCTCTAATCAAATTTCCACACAAGTAATGGGGGTACTTTAGTTTTTGGCCAACTTTATCATTTATGTCGAGTCGTGCTATCCTTATAGCCAGTTTTAGGATGAGAAAATTCACATTCTGAGTCTACAAAGACGAATATGTTGCCCCCGCCCACACACAAGTAAAAGCATTCTTTAATTATCTATGGCCCAATGCATATGGGTGAATTGAGTACACGTTACCATTACTTGTCAGTTCCCTGCTGCATATGCGAGTTGTAACTAAATGCTGATTGTTTTTGATATGTAATGCATGTCTGCTGCTAAATTAGCACAAACACTATATCTCTGGGGAATAAAGTCAGCATACACAAGTTATGCACCACCTTACAGCATAGTTTGTTTTATTTTCGAAGTGACCGGATAGTTGATTCAATTATCCTTCTTCATTCTAGTTGCTTAATCATCTTTTTCTTTTGGTGCTTTAATCAGTTCCTCGAAAATCAAGGTTTCCTTATTGCTGTTTCAAACGAAAATGATATTCAGGTACAGATGCTAATCAAATCAGATCCATCAATAAATTTATTTTGTTCCATTTAATTGGCTTGTGGCCTATCTTCATTGATGAAGCAGATAATAATTTTGGCAGGTTTGGGATCTTGCCCACAGATGCATAGCCACCGTATTGCAATGGGATTCAAATATAACTGCCTTTTGTGTGATCGAAGGAACAAACTATATGTATTTACTCACAAACCTAATGTTCTTGTGCTCTGTACGGGTAAAACTATGGACTTCATAGAAGTCTCCTGATCTGAGATTCTGAGCATGGTTTCTCAAATACTATAATACAGGTATCTAGGAGATGATTGTGGATTGGTCTCTGTTCTAAAGTATGATGTTGAAGAGAGAAAGATATTGCGGCAGCAGTATAGCATATCAGCCATTGCAGTTTCTGGTAATCTCATGTCATCACTCTATCACATTTGTGAACTTCTGGTTTGTATACTAGAATATGTCAAGTTTCCTCATATGCGGTCCTTTTTGTATCATTTTTTTGTCAATTTTGTTCTTCTTGACTTTATCTTATGCATTTGACATCAATTTATTGGTGTATGCAATTTCTGAAACATTGATATAACTATACAAGTATTGGTTGTTTCAATGAGCTGCATTCTTTTGTTTATGGTATTCTGAAAATAATGACATGTAGATAAACACTTGATTTTTGGACTTGCAGAGGCTGCTGGGATTCCACTGCGTAATGATCAAGCTGTTGTTGGAGTTCTTACTCAGCCCTATACCGGGGGAAATAGGTAAGATAAGAAGTTTGAGTTCCTTTTTTTGGTTCTCAGTGTTTTGAGCTTCAGAAGCATTGTTATTTAAGTAATTTTTTTTATTTTTATCAATTTAAGCACATTGCTACATTTTCTTCTCTTTGCCCGACCTCCTGCCATTTTGAGAGACAAGGGTGTTAAGAACAAAAAATGATTTTCATAAAAAGTTGAATATTTATTTGCAGACTACGAAAGTTGTGAGTTTAGTACTGAAAAAGATGGATTAATCTGTCTGTATAGATCATAGTGCATTCTGGCGTTGAAGTCATGTTCCGTTGTTCGCTTTGTTACCATTTGTTACATTTTAATTGTTTTGTAGATTGCTGCTTGCATTTGATAATGGATTTATTGTTCTTTGGGATATCTCCAAAGATCAGCTGGTTCATGTTAGAGGATGGAATAATCACCAAGTAAATGATGGGCATGGGGATAGCTCTGAAAATTCTCAGATCAATGAAGTAAAAAATCAAATGGGTCACGAACAAACAGATAAAGAAATTATATCACTTTGTTGGGCGTCTTCAGATGGATCTATTCTTGCTGTTGGCTATGTTGATGGGGATATTATGTTCTGGAACTTGTCTGATGTCACAAGCAAAGATCACAAAGCTGAAGCACCAGCTAAGGTGACCAAACTTCAATTATCACCAGCCGAGAGAAGGTTTCCTGTGATTGTTTTGCATTGGTCAGCGAAAGGTGTACATGATGATCCTGGTGGCCAGCTCTTCGTCTATGGTGGCGATGAAATTGGATCGGCTGAAGTTCTGACGGTCTTTTTCTAACTTAATCAATCACTCTGATTGAAGGTCTTTTGCATTGGTCATTTTCTAGCTCCTCATGTCACCTTGTGACGAAAATTATAGTTTTGTCCACAAAGTCTGCAATTTGCATGGGAAGCAATTATGCTTCATATTTTGGTTGTCAATATTTTTCATATTGGTGCTGAACTAGAGATTAATCGTGCTCCCTAGCTTACCAAAAGTGATGCACATGCTCTTGGTATTCCTTATTGTCTTTAGTGAATTAGTATTTGATAGCTCCATGTATGCTCTTCAGGCATGCTATGGGTATATGATTTTCATGCACTTTTGAGTTTAAAAGTGAATATTTGAAATGAACTGATCACTTAGGTCCTTGAACATAGTGCAAAAACAAGGACGCATTGCATTGTAAAGGTTTCAGAAAAAAGACTTGATACTTCCCATGTTGTAAAAGGTGTAAAAAAACTCGTGTTTTTGGCCGTTTCAAGGATCTATCATGCTTTCTGCCAATATTTAGCTTTACAATAATTGCATCACTCCAAATACCACATCTCCATACTGTAACTGATATCACGGTCGTTACCACATCATTGCACTGTTCCTTCTTTTATTTATTTTTCTTTTTAAAATATTTTAGTTGGGTCTGTTTTATCACTCATCTGATGCATACGCTGGCTTCTTAACAGTTTACACAATCTGAAATTGTGTTTTTGATCTGGATTGTTTGTGCATGTATGGGAGCTCAGTTCTAGACTTCCAGCATCATGGCATGATGTTCACAATGATATAATTTCCCTTGTAATTTTTCCAGATCTTGAGTCTTGAATGGTCGCCTAAGAGAGATGCTTTGAAGAATGTCATTCGTGCGGATGTCACTCTACAAGGTTCTTTTGCAGATATGATATTGCTTCATAGCTTTAATGTGGTCGGGGATATGGGTACCACATCATTATTTTTATTGACCAGTCCTGGACAGCTGCAATATTACGACAGTCCTTCCTTGTCGCAATTGATCTCTCATCAAGATAACTCTTGTACCATTCCTCTCGCATATAGTAGTATTGTTCCAACAACTGAACCATACTTGACTACTGGGAGGTTCATTTCGATACATAGAAATACCGAGCATTTGGCAGCTTTATCAGAGGTACGATATATTCGGCACATAAGTGGACTTTCCTCTCATCTGCTTATCCAACATGTATTGCTTATAGTGCTATTTGTTTCTTAGATGGCTTCAGCTGTGGAGTTGCAAGAAAGAAATTTGTCTTGTGATAAGAGCTCAAAGTGGCCGTTAAACGGTGGAGTTCCCTGTCATCTGTCACTTCTTGGGGAGAAAAAAGTTGAACGACTCTATATAGCTGGGTACCAAGATGGGTCAGTTCGAGTGTGGGATGCTACATATCCGATACTGTCACCTATTTATCTATTAGATCCGGAGGTTTGTATAATTTTTGACTGCATTTGTACTGTTTCCTAATTTTATGTGATAGAATATAAGTTATACTGGCTTGAACAGCATCTGTGATGAAGTGTTAATCTCATGCTAATGACATCTTGTGGTGGATACAGGTCAGAGGCATCACTAGTGCTGGTGTTAAAGGATCCGTTTCTGCTGTGGACTTTTCTTCTGAAACACTAAAGATAGCAGTTGGGAACGACTGTGGCGCGGTAGAATTTTAACTCGATTTTTGCTTACTTTCTGCAGTTCGACGAACTAACACTATTCGTTTTCTGGCAATGCAGGTTCAGGTTCACAGTCTTACTAGAAATAGCAACGAAACCAGCTTACATGTTGTGTCCGGAATTCAGAGTGAAGGTGAGTCTTGAGGGTACTAATTTCTCTATAAAGCTATTACCTGATTCTCTTATATGTTATCTCTTGTTGCTCATTCACTTCCATATTATGATAATCACAAGTAAATCTATTTTCTTGAAATGGAATTCCAATGTGTGATAAAGCACGAAGGTTGTTGATCAGTAATAAAGAGCAAATGTTGTATTTGTTGTAATTGCAAGTCGTTGAGAGTTGTGTGTCCTCCTCATTCATTCATCACAATTTTAAATAATCATACCACAATGAACTTATCTCATACAAGGAGACATATTTTTCGTATAAGAAACTAATCGTTGAACATACCCTAGTGTTGAATACCCAACATAAAGAATTATCCTCATTTTCCTTTTTAGTCTATTACTCTATTCCATTCAGTTTGCCCAATTTCTATTTTTGGCCGTAACCCACACTCTTTCTCCCACTTTCCCATTAAACAGTTGGTACTCACTTTTCTTGATTTTCATCCATTTTTACTTGTGCTATTTCTTTGGGATATTGGGAGTATTAATGTTATTCTTCGAAATAAATCATCGCAAAATTTCTTCATTCTTGATTGGAAAAAATCTATCCTCAAACCTATCAAAAAGAGCACTATGAACTCCTGATGAAATTTCAGGGTCGAGATTTTAAAATGATAGTCATGATTATTAATTTCTTTTGGATAATCTCACACATTTATGTCAATTGTAGTCATCCAATCTTAAGATTCTTATCAATTGCAAACATGAGTCTTAGCTCTTTACAATAAAACAAGACTAACTAATTCTTCTGTGCATTCTCTGAAGTCAGCAATTTTGATCAGGAAAATGGATCTCACCACTCAGCTGTGTTTACATTAAGTACGTCTCCTGTGTGCACCTTAAGGTACACAAATCTCGGAGCCAGACTTGCTGTTGGGTATGAGAATGGACAGGTGCTTGCATTTTTAGTTGAAGAATGTCTTTTAAGTTTTAACTATTCATGATGTAATAAAAACTTGACAGACTTTATTGACATTCGGACATTCTTGCTTCCTTTCAGGTTGCTATGCTGAATATAAGCTCGTCAAGTGTCTTATTTTTCATAGATACTCTTTCCAGCCCAAGTTCTCATGTGGTCTCATTTTCCCCAGCAATATCTTCAGAAACATATGGGTTTACATCCATTTTTGATCAGAATAAAGAGATTGTATGTGCCTTAACAAAGGATTTGCATATTTCAGTTGTAGAAAGTTCCAACGGAAATGTAATTGGCTCTGTCTCTAAAGATCATAAGGAATCAACTGCAATTTCTATGTACATTTTAGGTAACTGTATGCAAGATACTGGCACTTTAATCGCTCACATCTCACGTGCTACTAAATTGAAGGTTGATAGTAATACGTATAGTCATGTTGTTTTACAGAGGGGACTAAGTGCATCACTGAAGTCTCTGGTGGGAAACAGGAGCACAGTAAAGAAGCTAAAGCTGCACAAGTTAGTGGTCAGTCCGAAGGAACTTTTGATAGCGTTGACCGATCTTCTGATCTTTTGCCAAGTTCTAAGGACTTGCAGATTTTAATCTGCTGCACCGATGTCTTATTGTTGTACTTTTTGAAGTCTGTGATTCAGGTTCAGCTCTAATGCCTAATTCCATTATATTATACTATTTTCTCACATCCTCTCTCCTCCCTCCTCCCTCCCTTTATTTATGCTTGCATTGGTTCAAACAGGGACATTCTGATTCAATCTGTGAGGTTCATCTTCCAAACACCAGCTGTTGGACAACCGTTTTCAAGAAAGACGAGGAGGAGGATGTGCTGCTTGTATTTTATCAGACTGGTTCAATGGAGATTAGGTGGGTCTCTCACTGAACCCTAGTTTTGAAACTATATTCTTTTAACATTCCATTACCACATTGCCATTAGTGGCTCCCACCTAGATGAATAATTTTGCGGAGGTGAAATGTCCGCAACCCTACCCTTGACAACAAAGAAGTTGTTTCCGATTGACATTTGGTAACAAACATTATGTGCAACTTCACATAGATAAAAGTCCACATGATTTAAGAGAAACTTCGATATAGTCTATTCTAATTAGAATCCAAAGAACTAAAGATCTTTAGCTTGAATGAAGACTGAATGAAGAGGATATTGGCGAAATCTTACTAGCATTTAATTTCCTACCTAAGTCAGCCGTTGAAAATCACTTTATATACAACTCTAGATAATAGAAGTATTAGCTGTGAATACTTCTTGTTAAGGTCTAAAATAAACTCCAGCCATAGAAGTTGCTTTAGCTTCTATACTTCTGATTTTGATTGAGATAATCATATTTAGAGACTATACTGAGCTACTCCATTTCTCAAGTGAAAGAGGTTAGATTTGTAATGTTTAAAATGTCTTGCTTGGGATCTGAGCGTACAACCTTATTGTGTACAGAAGCAAAAATATGATCTGAGTTTATATTTTTATATACAAGTATACTTTTTAATTGGAATCAGAGGCATTGTGACTATACGGATCTTAACGTGAATTAAATATAATCTTATAGTTACTATTCTGAGCGACAGGTCTTTGCAAAATCTTGAAGTTTTGGGAGAAGTCTCTCTACTGTCCATGCTGCGGTGGAACTTCCGGACCAATATGGATAAGACAATGGCTTGCACAGAAAAGGGCCAGATTACTTTGGTATGTCTGTTTCTTTCTTCATTATTTTTTTTGTGCATATCTAAATGTGTCTCATAAAATCCGTTTATTCATATCCACATAAGGTAATATTCCAAATCTGTGGCCCGTTGGAACTAAACAAAGGTATAATCAGAAACCAAGTTGATGCACCTTCATTTTTACTAAGTGGAAAAAGGGAAATTGTAGAACTAATAGCAAAGTACAATAATGCATATTACAGTAAATCGAAATAGACAAATGTTTAGGAAGGATTCAGATTTTCTCCCCTCAAACAATACCGTATTATTAAGATCTATAGACCTAATAAAATGTTAAGTTGTTTTATGTAAATTGAGCTTATCTTCTAATAGAAAATTTTATAAAATTACAAGAATACTTCTCTAAGAGTGAAGGCATCCAATACTTAACCAGTGCTGAAAATTGTTCCTGGTTTTTCGAAGAAGAAACATTTTTTGTTCAGGTCGAACCGTGGAAATGGAATGGAAACTTTAAGTAATTGGTAGTGATGTACTATTTTCAATCAAGTATTCTTAATTAGTTGTGAACATTATACAGTGTAGAAACATTAAGTTCAAGCTAATTTGACTTGTGAAAGTTGTAAATCACATTTTCAGCACTTATATTTAGAAGTACACATGGTTTTGATGAGCATTTTTTCTTTGTCTGCTATAGAGGTGTTTAAAACAGACCCGACCACCCGATATTTAACAAACTCGATTTTTAAGCCGACCCGAAACAATGAATAGTGTTTGGGAGGAGGCGTGTCAGCTTGGTCAGTGTTCTATGTTTTTCGCTTTGATTCACGGTATTCTTTGTAGTAAATCTCTTTGACACTTTTCCTTTTCCTTTTCCACAGTTGAATGGATGTGAATTTGTCATTCTGTCTCTTTTGGCTCGTGAAAATGATTTCAGGTATTTACTTTGTATCAATCCCCTCATTCGCACCCTGTATGTAACCTCGAGAATTAATATACAGTTGGAATATCAAGATCGATTGCTAATATTTCCTTTCCCTTTGTGTTCTTTTCTTTAATGCTAGGATCCCACAATCTTTACCGTGTTTGTATGATGAGGCCCTGGCAGCTGCTTTAGATCTAAGCTCTCCAAATCATAAGAAAGATAAGGTAGTGACTTATGTTATCAGGAGCATGCTTTTTTCCCCAGAAATTGACAAATTTGATTGGAAAGCAAAACTATTAAAACTCTTATCATCTAGTTAAGTAGTGCTCATAGAAAAATTGTGGATGTCTTCGCGATTGTGGTAACGTTCGTGAATCGAAATTTCGCAGACGTGGCACCTCGCGGTGCGAGGACTAATTTCACGGAAACCTCAATATGAATTGTTAACTTGAAAATTATCCATTAATCATAGTAACTCAATTTTTTATAACATATATGGAAATACAGGTTATAATACACCCAATGTTGCATAATTCGTTGGCTAATTTGCTTTTCAAATTCGCGATTCACTCAAAATGACCAAAAAAGCCTAAAACCGACCATGATTCACTTTTTCTAGATTCGCGAGCAAATTAACGAATCATGTGACATTGAATACACCTTTTAGAACCTAATACGTATCTAAAAAGATTATAATAGTTAATGTGTTAGAATAGCAACTTATATTGGTGTTACTTCATGATTTTATATGACAAGTTACGTGTTGGGGTTTTACATAACATGTGCTCAAAATCCGTTATAAAGCATAGGAAGGTTCTATTTACATCTTTGATTTTAAATGACAAGTTACGTATTGGGTTTCAAATGATTCATGTATTGAACTCAAAATCTCGCAAAATTTCCTTTAATCTTTTCAAATTATCCATTACTTAGTATCTAGAACCATTGGAACGTTCTGTTTGCATCTGATCATTTGTTTCGGATAACTTGTGGCAGGAAACATCTTCAGGAATTTTTGGTGGAATAATAAAAGGCTTAAGTGCAAGTACAGAAGATCACAATACACATCTCAAGGAGAGTCCAAATTTTCTCCAATCAGCATTAGATAAAGTAATTACTGGTCTTAAATTTGACTCTTCTATAGCCGTTAAAGATTCTGAAAAGGCGGTTGAGCTCAACATTGGTTCGTGTTGTTCTTTTTGCGCCTTTTTCTCCACATATTCTTCGTTCTTGCTGTTTCTAAGTTTTGTTTTCTGTTTTTCTTTGTTTTTGTTCATTTGTTGATCAGATGATTTAGAGATTGATGGGCCTCTGAATGTCTCTCCAATAGTTCACAAAAGCAAACATGAAAATAAAGGTGTGTTGTAGAACTTATTATTCCCTCCGTCCAGATTCCTGAAGGTTTATTCCACTTTCTTATTTGAGTTATCTCTTTTTTTTTATGCTTTCCTTTTATAGGAAGGTTAATGGATGACTCTACTCTAATTAATGATTGTGATTATATCAAATTTGTACCCTTTTTAATATTTTAAGGATTTACATTTTTTTTTGTACTTTTATCAAAATTTTATTTGTAATACATGAACCCCCACATTAATCAACTTGCGTGAAAAAACAAATGTTAAAGTATATAACATATTTTGGAGCCTAAACCATCAGCTTAAGCTTTTGGTCGAGTTGGCTCCTTGACATGGTATCAGAGCCAGCGTGACAAGAGGTCACAGGTTCGAATCTCAATCACCCCTCATTTAGCGCCAGGTATGAGGTGGTCATGTGTTGTATCCACAGTTCTAGCCCAAAGGTTCTCGTGTGAGGAGGCGTGTTTGAGTATATAACATATCCTAGGGCCTCAACTATTAGCTAAGCTTTTGGTTGAGTTGAAACCTTGACAACAAACCTTGCAAAATGAAAGTAGAATATAACTTTGGGATGTAGGGAGTATTGCTATTTTGCGTTTTAAGTTTATGAATCAATTTACCTTGTGATTTTAAACATGGCAGATAAGAGCACAGAAAGGAAAAAGTTGTTTGAAGGAGGAACCTCTGAAACAACGCCAAAACAGAGAACAATCGAAGAAATCAAGGCCAAGTACAGAAAGGCTGGGGTAAAGATCGAACTAGATTTCAGTTTGCTGTTTGTGATATGGCAAAATCCTAACATAGCCTTCTCTACAGGATACGTCCTCGTCTACAGCGTCTGCTGCCTCTGCGGCATCTGAAGCAAGAAACAAACTTTTGGAAAGGAAAGAAAAGCTCGAGGTATCTTTATCGAATGTTAAATGTGTCTTATGTCTTTTTAAAGTTATTCTGAACGGAAGCAAGCTTGAGGTATCGTTATCAGTTGTTAAATGTGTCTTTATGTTCTTCAAAGTTATTCTGGAAATGAGATGTTAAATTAGAACTACGCTAGCACAAAATGGGGATTCTAGGCCCGAGCCTGCCTAGGTCATAGCCCAGGCCTCTCGATAACTTTATGCGCTCAATTTATGTAGAACTCCGTTCAGATAATTCTTGAGCACTGCCTAATCGATGTAACTGTTTCTTCTTAATTTCATATCATGTACAACGATCAGTCGGGTGGGTTTTAGGTCAGGTTGTTTTCTAGTCATGTGAAAAATTGACACATCCGTTTACGTATATTTTATCGATCCCCTTTTTCAGAGAATTGACAAGAACAGTGAAGAGCTAAGAAATAATGCCGAAAACTTTGCCTCAATGGCCAAAGAACTGGCAAAGAAGATGGAAAATCGCAAGTGGTGGCAGTTATAAGTATGAACACCAACAGAATATGTGCTGATCTATAATACTAGCTCTTTTGTTGATTGATCTTATTCAATGAAGATGATTATTCACGACTTTTCGACTCCTAGAACTTGATTGTTCGATAAAAGTTTGTATATATACACCGGATAAACGGGAAGAGGCTGCACACATACACCAAGAAGGGCAGTGTAGAAAATAGATTGCTCAATAAATATCTATTTAGTAACTTATGAGATAAAATGTATGTTGTATAATACAGCACTTTACTTGTATACCTATCACCGAGTACGTTGTAACTCGATGGATCGTTGTAACTCGATGGACGATGGGTCAATACAATATTGAAGTGTAAATATTCGAATATTCGCGAGTTATATGTAAATTACATGTTTTTTTATACATATTGAAAAACATGCATATGTTACATTTGCAAGCCATAGGTTGTACTTTGTTTATCATGAAGTAACAAGGTTTGTTTACTAAGAGTATAGAATGGACTTTGTGCCTTGTATATCTCATTTACTTGTTGAACTTCTATCCATTGTGTATCTTTAGTTGGAAATTGAAAAAGCAACACAAGTGTCTAAATTTAGTTTGGAAGAAGTATATTGAGGCATGATCGGTGCTGCTTTAGAAATTACCTGGTTAACTAGACTTCTTCAAAAACTAGGAGCTCACGTTACCAGGTAAGTGACTTTTATTAACTAAAACACATTTGAATTTCGATATGAATAACTTTTGTGAAATAACATTTTTACTAAATGGAAAAAAAAAAAGCTGAAATTGCAATTTTCGAAACTGCCTGAATTTCTTACGAATTTCTTCATATCACAATTTAAGATAAAATATGGAGAAAATAACGATACAGATTTACTAATAAGCATATGATTAGGTTTTGATCATAACTAATTAACTTACAAAAACTTCAAATCGAAAACCCAAATCAATTTTTCTATATAAACCCTAACTTGTAAAACTTAAATTAACCAAAAATTAAATGAAATATTGAACTCAACCCCGCCAAGAAAGGTTAAAATCTATCAAAGTTTTGGAAAAATTACTACTTGATGTAACCCCAAACGTCAGAAAAAACATATAAAAGTGAAAAAAATACTTAATTTACTAAATTAACTGTAAGGCCGATCCTAAGTAAGGGCAAGAAGGGCTTGCGCCCAGGGCCCACGAAAAAGGTGGATAAATTTTGTCTTCATATGCATTTAACCACCAAGTTAAAGTGTTATTAATAACAACTATTATCTTATTTACTAATTATTGAATTATAAATACATGATCATCAAACAAAAGCGGATACTATCGAGCTTTATTATTGGCGTGTAACATTTTTTTATATTATAAATTTGTAATTATAAATATATACTTTATAATTAGGGTCCAAAATTTGTTTTTCGACCCTGACTCCTAAAATCTCAGGGCCGACCCTCTAAATGACTTGCATGTCAAAATACCAGCAAATTGTTATGAGAGACGGTCTTTTTGAGAGACTATCTCTAATTAGTGAGCCTATAATTTTTTTTAGTTTAATTAATCTTCAATGGATTAGACCTGAGAGAAGTCTCTCAAAAAGACGATCGGCTGCAAAAAGCTGACGTTTGTTGAAGCTTGAAAGCCGAAATTTGTTTGTTGACTTATTAATTTTAGTCAATGCATTTTTTGAAAATTTAGAAAGATTTAAAAACAATATGAAATGGTCAAATGGATGATTTATTTAAATTAAATAAACAAAGACTTGAAGTTGATGGGCATTGGCGTTTTTATTAATAAATAAATAGTTTTAATTTTAATATGAGTAATTATTTATACCTTTTTTTTTTTTGAATATAATTATTTATACCTTATGTTTGCACCTAGTTGTACTTCATTTTTGTAGCTTTGCATAAACAACAACTTTTAAAGTATTTAATTATTAATAATAATAAATAATAAATTAATAATAATCACACCCAACTATTATTTAGAAGCTTGTTGACCTCATTGGACGGTGTACAAGACTTTTGATCTTCACCAAAAATAATATTAACGTGTGAATGGATCGGATAATTCATTAATATTTTTTCCCATTTTTTTTCAATTGGTCAAATTGATTACATTTTGATGTGTGATCTTGGGTCTTCGACTCATTATATATATTTTAAAATATTATAAATAGACATTAAGAATGATGTAAATATATATTTAGAATATTGAAAGTAGACATTAAGAACATGGTAAGTACTAAGTAGGCATTAAGTATAATGTAAATAGGCATTAACAATACGACAAGTAGACATTACTCTTTAATGGGTTGGGCTTGAGATACGTCTCTCAAGAGGCTAGCTGAATGACTGTTGGTTAAAGTTATTGATTAGTTTAAACTATTGGAATTATTGACTAATAGTTTAGACATTTAAGTCAGTAGTTATGGATATGTTTGGTAAAAATTAAGTGTTGAGTATCGGTTATATACTTCATATAATAGAGAAAAAGTAAGTAAAAATGCAAAAACACATTGAAAAGATATTCATAATAGTTTTTGGTTTTAACTTAAAAGCCTCCTTTCTATCAATTATTTTTTTTGAAGATCTCTTTTCGATTCACTTTAAATGTCTTATTTGTGATTTTGCACTATTCACCAATTTTTTATAGCTTGTAATCTACTTCAAATCTAGGAGTTAAAATAAAGAAGTAGAATCTCATTTAATCTTGAATATAAATTTTATTACTATTAAACTTTTATACTTTTTGATTATGTACAATCAAAGATATTAAGGATCAAAATTAATAACTAAGTTATTGTACATTTTAACCGTTTTTGTTACATGGTAAACTGAAAAAAGGATTAATAAATTTTAAATTCAAATCTCGCCTGAAAAATATGATACTTGTTATCACCGAGTAGAGGTGTTTATTCGGGTCATCGGGTTAATTTCGGGTCAGGTGTTTCGGGTCGGTTCAAAATCGGGTTTTGTGTTCATATTGGTTTTTACATAATTGTAGATCCATTTTTAAGTCGGGTCAAATCGAATTTGGTTATAATATCGGGTGTCTATCCGAATTATCGGGTCTATTTTGAACACTTTTATCACGGACTAATTCTAACTTTTACCTTTGAGTCTCATAAAAACAAATCCTAGGGACCTAGTCCATAGTTATTAAAAAAAAAAAGGTGTAGTATGGTTTATGCTTTAGTCTAGGCACTTGGTAGGCAAGAATTGATCAAACTTTAATAAGGTTTAAAAGAATCATGCTTTGTGGTAATCTTCTTTAAGATTTTACTTACCAATTTGCTCAACTTTTTCAAATTTACTTATTTTAATTAAAATGCAAATAAAAAAAAAAAAAAAAAGAAATTTCAAAAAATGAGCAACTATTTAATAAAATAAATGGGTTGTATATAACTATGGATTGTATTTTGTATGTAAATGTACATTTAAGAATCATTGACCAAATTTTATTTTCTACCACACAAGGTCAAGCAAATCTAGTCACTATTCTTATTTACAAGTTATTTTTTTTTTGGATTATAATCTAAAAGAAAAAAAAAAGTCAAATTAGAAAAGATGGTTGAAGTAACAATCAATCTAATAAATCATAATTTTAATTTTTAAAAACAATTATCTAAATGTATATCTTTAAGAAAATCACTAAAACCGACATTAGTTATAAAAACATATTCACTTGGACTTGAGCAAAAATTAACAAAAAAAAAAAAAATCATGATTAAAGAAATAATGAAAAATCCATACAACAGACTAAAAAGAAAATAGAAATAATGTATTGATGCATATTTGGAAAAAAAGTAACTTTAATGGCAATTGTTTGCTATGGCCAAGGCGTAAAGTCAAAACTTTAGGCGAAAGGGGCTATAATTTTTATATCGAAATTGCAAAAAAAAAAAAAAAAAAAAAATTAGGTAAGGAGGTTGAATATTGCCAAAAGCATAGGATATTTGAACGGCCTTTTTATCGACAACAAGATCAATGAGTATTATGACTTAAACGTATATTTAAAATAATATAATTTATATAAAAATATCACATACGTACTCTCCGGCCAGCCGAGTCAGCCACCATGATGGGATGTTTTTCAATTCACACCATCAATTTTATGATGAAATATTATGAATTTTCACCACAAAACATAAAAATATCACCCATAAAAAAAATAAAAATAAAAATATCATTTCTACTTTTCCAATTTATCAAAATGAGTACGTCCACAATTTTCCACTTTTGTGGGTCTTTCTTTGTGGTAAATGGGGAGTATTTGACATTGTGGCCTTGTGTTGTGGGTGTTCATCAAATATTCTCTTGTTTGCAATTATTATTATGTCTAAAAATCAACACAAATTCTTGCTATAGACAGTCTATAGCATAGACGTGTGTAATAGGCCAGCTCATTTTTACACTTTTCTAAAATAGCAACTGAAATTTCCATTGGATTGGGCTGTTGAGAGTGCCGTCTGTGCCATAAACAGTCTCTCAAGAGACCTCTTGATCAATCAAAGGGAGCTTTCTCCTTATTACTCGGTCCGTCCGATATATTGAGTTTGCTATTAAAAATAATATATAATAAGTAAAAATATTACTATTAATAGTAAATTTAAAGGGACTGATGGATAAAAGATTTTGAATTTGTTTATATATATTTGGAGTAGAAGTTAGATGGTGTCTTGTGTTTTAGAATACATATAATCCTAATATAATGCAATATTAAGGCTATAATAATTTGTTGAGAAACTTATGTATGGACTTAGTGCACACTAAAACAGCATATATGATATATCAATCTTAAGATGAGATGGGTGGGTGGAGTGAATACTCAATTCTTAAGCTAAGCCAAAATTATCTAAGATTCAAGTTAATTCATAATATCATTTAGTAAAGTAAACTCTAAATGTGCTTTCTTTGTAAAATGAATACTCCCACAATATTAATTCAAGTTCAAACTAGTGAAGGTTTATATCAAAACTTTAGTGTTGGTTGAATTTGACACATAAACTCATACTAATTTATTTTTAGTGGTTTCATATTAAAAGTCAACTAGAGTCTGAAAATTTTGATTTTAACGAACAATCATAAAGTCTAATGAGCTTATGGTTCTAAATGAGTTGCAATTGAGTTTTAATATGATTGTTCTTTCTCCACCATATTTTCTTAATATTTTTTTTGAAACGATCTTTTTGGTTAAGATTAACAGAGCATAAAATGGATTTTTAGGTTGATAATAGCTTAATAGGTTTAATTGAGTTCAAAAAAAATTAAATTATGTTTAAAATAAGTTTTTAATTGGGTTTGGGACAACTTCAGATCAAATAAGAGATTAGGACGAATTTATGTCTAAAACCTTATAAAGATACCTTTTCTTAAATACCATTACTCAAACTCAAATACAAACTCATTACGTCTTTCAGAGCATATCCAATAAAATCTTAGACTCACAACTAACCCCAGTTAAAACAATCAACCGAACCAAATTCAAGTTGAGTCATTTTTCATTCAGATCATTTTCAATTGTATTAACTTCATATCAATCCAATCAAAAGCGTTCATTCAGATCATCTGGTCAATTTCACGTCAAGTATTTCGAATCCATCCAAAATCAAATCTTATATCTACATCAATTTTTACATAACTTCAAATCCATATTTAAGATCAAATAAAACCGAACTCACTTATAACATCAAATAAACATCCGACGATTGAGTCCAAGGAGTCAAGAGTCAAAATTTTACATGTCAACACATAACATTATCTAGTTCAAAGTTCAACATACTCAAAGTTCCTCCGGCCAAACTTTATTACTCTTAGGAACCCAACTAGAAATATCCCAATTAAACACAAAACCCTCCTAAAACAAATACACACATGTATTTTTAAACCTATAAATAACTCCATTGATTCCCCATGAAAGAGAAAAGATTCATACAAGAAAGTACAACCATATACTCTCCCCAACTTGCTTGATTTCTCATACCTAATTTGTGGCAATCTCTAACCAACAATTATATTGTGGTAGAGATTTATTCTTGTGTTATCTCTTCTTGATTCTTACCCTTAAAAAGTACAAAAAAATCCAATCTTTCAATTTTCAATCCAATTTTTTCTTCAAAAACCCATAAAAGATACCTCCTTTATTTCTTGGGGGGTACTCTTAACATACCCAAAAGACCAAAATCACTCAAAAATGGCTAGTTGGGTACTTTCACAATGTGGGATTAAACCCCTCCCAAAAAATTACCCAAAACCCATTTCAAGATTTTCCTCAAATCCCATTAAAATTAGGGTTTCCCCTGATTTTTCCTCAGATCTAAAAACCCCTTCATTGTTGATTTCTTGTTGTTCAAAACCCATTTCAAAAAAATGGGAGGTTAAGGTTAGTACCCCTTTAAGGGTAAGTTCCCCTTCTTTAGAAGAAGAAAAAGATGATAACTTTATTAATGGGGTTGATGAATTTGACCCTGGTGCACCACCTCCATTCAAATTAGCTGATATTAAGAATGCAATTCCAAAACATTGTTGGGTAAAAGACCCATGGAAATCTATGAGTTATGTTGTTAGAGATGTTGTTGTAGTTTTAGGATTGGCTGCTGCTGCTTCTTTCTTTAATAATTGGCTTGTTTGGCCTCTTTATTGGATTGCTCAAGGCACCATGTTTTGGGCTCTCTTTGTTCTTGGTCATGATTGGTGAGTACCCTTTTTGTTCATCTATATACTTCTTCCGTTCTTTTTTACTTGCAACATTCTTGACTAGGGTACTGTTCATCAAGCAAATTGACTTTTATATTGTCGGTAATCTAAAAGTTAAAACATAGTTATATGAGATTCTGTGTGGATCGTCTCGATTCAAAGTTTATTAATTTTGAGTTTTTATTATTTTTTAATATGTATGATTAGAGTTATTAAAGATTGAATTCGTATATTGGGGAATGTGAAAAAGCAAATGTTGCAAGTAATATGGAACGGAGGAAGTATTATCCTCCATTTTCTTATACTTGAAATATGTTTTATTTTACATTACTCACAAGTCTTGCTTTGAGGTCTTTTCATTGAATTATCTTTGAATGTAGTTGTGTATCTTTTTGAATCGATAGCAGATTGGAGTGACTGATTTAACAAGTTAGTTTTATGAACTAACCAACTTATTTTAAACATTTAAACACGTTGGTAGGAGCAACTTGGTGTATTATACCGATGATTTGACAATTCAACTATCTATTTATACCTAAATAAGTTAAAGTTGTCCGATAAACTATCACAAATTCTTGTATGAATCGGTCTCACTGTGAAACGTCTCTCATACTTGGTTTAAATAGCCCAATAATAAAAACTTAAACTTTTTAGAATAATAAACTATTTTGTCAAACACCATATTGTTTCTATTAGCAAGCATTGTATAAAAATTGAAGATAGTTGACTATAATTAGCAAAATATAAAAATGGCAAATTTTTGTTGTTTAGAGTTGCTTGTGATGTGGGTTATTGTTATATCCTACTTTTTTTTTCTACTTTGTGGAATAAATTCTATCTTTTTAATAGAAGTTATTTTTAATTTTGTTGTTTGTGTAGTGGACATGGAAGCTTTTCCAACAATCATAAGCTTAATAGTGTAGTTGGTCACTTGCTTCATTCTTCAATCCTTGTTCCATATCATGGATGGTATGTTAATTCTATACTTATGATTGATATTGTTGGTAAATGATGGATTATATGATGTTAATGAGTAGTTTGAGCTAAAAGTTTGAATCTTTTGTGATAATATAGGAGGATTAGTCATAGAACTCATCATCAAAATCATGGGCATATTGAGAATGATGAATCATGGCACCCAGTAAGCTTTTTATAAACTTTATTTTTATGTGTTCTTCTTTTTCTTGGGAATATTTTTCATTGATTCAAATTTCTTGTTTTTGTTTTCAGTTGTCTGAAAAAATATATAATAGTTTGGACACTATGACAAAGAAGTTGAGGTTTACCATCCCATTTCCCTTGCTTGCATACCCAATTTATCTGGTAAGCCCTCAATCTAGCTTGTTTTTTCAATAATGGTTCGCGTCAAGGAACTAACTCAACCAAAAGCTTAAGCTGATGATTGAGGCCTCATGATATGTTATATACTCTAACACGCCCCCTCACACGAAAGTCCATTGTGCTAGAAGTGTGGATGCGCATAGGTGCTGGATATTCCGCTTTATGAGGGTTGTGGTTGAGATTCGAACTTGATTCTTATCACGCTAGCTTCTGATACTATGTCAAGGAACCAACTCAACCAAAAGCTTAAGCTGATGATTGAGGCTCCATGATATGTTATATACTCTAACAAGTCGTTGATGTTCGATTGTGGTTCGTGTATTGATTGATTTGTTCATCTGCAGTTTGCTAGAAGTCCCGGAAAATCAGGCTCACATTTCCATCCTGATAGTGATTTGTTTACTCCAAATGAGAAGCATGATATTGTAACCTCCACAGCTTGTTGGTCAGCCATGGTTGCATTGCTTGTGGGGCTGTCTTTTGTCATTGGCCCTATGCAGTTGCTCAAGCTCTATGGTGTCCCTTATGTGGTGGGTTCTCATTTTTTTGCTCAATCCATTAGAAATTGTTCGAATTAGCCATCGGTTTTCATTCGTTTGTATTTGTTGCAGATATTTGTCATGTGGTTGGACTTGGTAACTTACTTGCATCACCATGGCCATGACGATAAACTTCCATGGTACCGCGGTCAGGTGTGTTTTGCTAAACTATGTCTTTAATACATTGGAATTTGAAATTTACATGTGAAAGAATTCATGTGAACGCCATTGAAACTGATTTATAAGCTCATGTGGTGGGCACTAATCTTTTAGGTTCAAGGCTTTATCAGTGAAGCATAATTCACTAGTTAGTTCGCCTTTTGGATTCATGATTTACTAAAATGGTTCAAAAAAAGACTAAAACCGACCATAATTTGTTTTTTTCGATTCGTGATTCGCAAGGTAGTTAGCGAATCATGTGACAATGAACTTTATCGTTGTTGTTGAGATTTACATGTTTTAGTGTGGTCGGACCAAGCAAATATAATTTCCCATGAAGTTGTGTGATTTAAATTGCATGATTAAGTAAACAACTTAATCCATTGCTTTGTGGTAGTTAGACTTCCTATGTTAGACTTTAGTATCAAATAATGAACAACTTGAAAAAAACTCAATCACCCAAAAATGTAATTTCTTGTTTGATTATGTCAACCAAACAATCACTTAGGTTCCATGGTAGTTTTTGTCAAAAAACAATTGTTAGGATGTTCAGTTCAAAAATCTACTAACAAGGGTAAGGTTGCGTATATCTAACCCTCGAAACCCTGCTTAGGTTGATGTCCTTTAATGGCATTGAGTTACTCGATGTTTTAGTTCCGGAAATTGATTCGTCCGCTTGTTTTTGCTCACTAGGAATGGAGTTATCTTCGAGGAGGGCTTACAACGCTAGACCGAGACTATGGATGGATAAACAA
Organism: Amaranthus palmeri; assembly: GCA_019776075.1. Classification (NCBI taxonomy): domain Eukaryota; kingdom Viridiplantae; phylum Streptophyta; class Magnoliopsida; order Caryophyllales; family Amaranthaceae; genus Amaranthus; species Amaranthus palmeri. The sequence goes on from JAAKBH010000300.1 coordinate 1,173,119, forward strand.
CATCCACCATGACATTGGTACTCATGTCATTCATCATCTTTTCCCACAAATTCCACACTATCATCTTATTGAAGCAGTAAGTATCCATCCTAAACAACCTACATAACCCATCTATTATCTTCATTTTTTAACACTATGATCATCAACTTGCAGACCGAGGCAGCAAAGCCCGTTCTTGGGAAATACTACCGAGAACCCAAGAAATCCGGACCTCTTCCTCTATACTTATTTGGTGTTCTCGCAAATAGTTTTAAGAAAGATCATTACGTTAGTGACACCGGAGATGTGGTCTACTACCAAACCGACCCTAATCTGTAGTCATACCGAAGAGTTGCAGCAAATTGATTCTTTGGGATCGTTCCCATGATGTCCGATAAAGGAAGGATCCAAGTAGTTTTGGTATTAGTAACTATACTTATGGCCGAGTAAAGGTAAACAAAATGTCGTCGAGATTCACCAACAATTTCGAGTTTCGCAAGTACGAAAGAGTGGTTCAATGAAGATGGATTGAATTGTCATGTTGTGTACAAAGCTTATTATAGGTGTGATGGGGGATGATTATGCAAAGTATAAGTATTGTAATTGTTTGTGTGTTAATCATTCTTTATCACACATTATTTGCACATCTATTGTATAGATTATCACTGATTTTCTATCAAGAACTACTCATAAGTGTTGGTGAATTACTAATAAATAACAAGTTGTTTAGAAAATGAGTTATACAAGTTTCTCATATTTGATGACTTTTTTGAAAATTTGAAATAAATAATATTATTTATCAAAAAAAGCATACAATAAGATCATAATCAAACTTATTCTAAAACCAAGCGTGTAATCTGCAAACCTTAAGTTCGGGCTAAATGCGAACAGACTGAAAAATGAAAATGGGTTGTTCGCTGTGACTAACAGCGAACAATCTGTTTTAGGTTTTCAGTCTGTTCGCACTTATTAAGTGCGACCAACTCTTGTCTTAAAATCAGCTGGTTGACCCTGTTTGACCTGTTTGCAGTTACTAAGTGCGAACAAACACTTGATTTTTTTTTTGACCAGTTTATGACTGTGCTCAGAAGTATTAGGCGCTTATATTTGGAATAAGTTTGATTTGAATCTTATTGCATACTTTTTTTTGATTAAGAGACTTATCTATTTCAAATTTTCACTTTTTTGGGTGAATTTAGTGGTTGTTATTGTCTATTGATTTTTTGTTATATGCGAAATAGAATTTTTAAGTTCAAAAAAGTTTCGTTCTTCAAAGGTTTAGGATTTAGGAAAAGCGATTTTGAGTTTAATTACAAAATTAGTGAGAAAATGATCTTAACACGAAAAATAAGGATTTATAAAAGTTTATGACAAAGATATAAAGGAATGGAGGAGAATATATATGAAGGTTTGATGAAATTAGTTTTGTTAGTCGTAGATTGGTAGATTATTCCTTCCTATTTATTTTAAATATTTTATTTTTTTTACGTGCTTGCTAATGCACTAAAAAACTGTAACTGGTTTTAGTTTAAATTTACAAAAGGTTGATAATTGTAAAATTTACATTGAAGAAAATCAAAAAAATTCCTCTAAACTATGTTTTATCTTATAGATTAAGAACATAATATTAGCTGAGATTGATTAATGAATAGTGCAATATTTCAAATGAGACATTAGAAGTGAATAAAGGGAAAGATAAAATCGAATTTACGTTGTTTGATTCTTATAAGAGCACTCCCGTAGTCCCATCCGTATAAAATAATTCAATGAAAGGATACTTTTTGGCGAGGTTTTTGCTTCCATCAGTGAGTACACATAAAAAACATGCGTATATTTCCAAAACAGTGTGGTGGAAATTTGTATGGAACTCTTTACATTGGGCCCCATCACACAAAACAAATAAAAAAGTAGTTAATAGTGCGCGTCAGCACATCCAACCGATATGTGACACGTGTTTTGGTTCATTTCTTGAAGCAAAAATTTTTTTTTTCCTCATGAATGGAATAAATTTGAAGTAGCAAAATTTTCACTCAAAAAAGCAGATATGAATGAGATAAAAAGTGTAAAGATAGATTGGTGAAAATTTTATTTCCGCACCATCGAGAATACCGACATGTCGTAGATTAAGATTTTGACATTATTAATACTATAATCAATCATCATTGTTTATGTGATCTCTAATGCACATGTAAATGTGAATACTAAGGCACACATACTTGGACATTTCAGTATCAAACTAGTCAATTTCCAACATCATACAATGTGTGTACATTTTTTGACTTTTTCAATGTTAAAATAAATAGGGTTCACATACAATAATATAATTATTTAGGAAAATTCAATTTAAAAAATCCCATCTTTTTCTCGTTGTCTTTTAAAAATCCCATCTTTTGATTATTTTTAAAAATTCGACCTTTATACTGCGTTTTCTTTTAAAAATTAGACCTCTTGGTTCTTAATTCGTTTATTGTTGAATTTTGCTAGTAACTTAATGAGATCAGTACTTTAATAGAAACCGCAACATCAAAGTTGAATTTTTTTAAAAAAAAATCGAAAAATAAAATTTTTAAAAGACAGCAGTAAAAGGTGAAATTTTTAAAATTAAATTTTCCTTGGATTTTGTCATTCTTGTGCGGTGGTCTTGCTAGATATGTGGTCATTGCCGCTCTTCAAATTGGGACCATACTATATTGTACCTTTAGTTAGTTTCACGCCTATCACTTTTAATTAAACACGTCCTCTCTTGAGAGACTATCTATAGTATAGATGTCTCATAAGAGCTCAGCCCATATCTCCCTTATAACTTACAAAATCACTAATTAATTTTTTTTAAATTTATAAATTGGGTCAGCCTCAAAACTTGAGACGTCTATTATATAGACGGTCTCAAGTAAGAATTTGTGTTAAATATAGGGGTAATATTGAATTATCGACTCTTCCACATAGTAGATAAATATTTTTTTTTAATTCACTTGGTGACTTTACGCTTTTAACTTTTCCACATGGTAGATAAAAGGGATATATTTTTGTTAACTTTATGCTATTTTTCCTGAACATATTGACTTTTTTCTCAAAAATTAGACGTCACGATCACCCTAATAGGCCACATAAATCGTAATCGAGTCTAAATGAGTACTTAGTTTATCCAAAAATTTAACATTTTTTCTACCACATGGAAAAGTTGGAAGTTCAACGTCATCACATGGATTTATTGTCTACACATGGAAAAGCCAAAAATTCAAGATTACCACGTAAAATTTCCCTTTCTTTTGCTATTATATTTAAGTTTGCGTTTTCATTTAAGGTGCGTAGTATTCATTTGATTAATCAAGTTGATTTTGGATCATATATTTCGAGTCCATTAAGGATAAAAGTTAGTAAAAATTCCATGTGTGAATGTGTCAAAGTCTGATTTTTTTTATTTATTTATTTTTTTTTGAAGATTGTCAGTCTGATTATTGATGATTAAAGTTTTTTTATCAAGTAACCATCTCAACTAAAAGCTTAAGCTGATGGTTGAGGCCCCAAGATATGTTATATACTCTAACACGCCCCCTCACACGAGAACCCTTTGGGCTAGAAGTGTGGATGCAACACAGGCCTTCCTCATACCTGGTGCTAAATATTCCACTTTTGAATGAGAGGTGGTTGAGATTCGAACCTGTGAATATTCTAACAATAATACCTTACCAATTTCCCTTAAAAAAAAAATCTTACTCAATTAAGCTAATATAAAATTTCTTTGTGAATAAAGTATTATAGGATAGGAGATTATATATGTAGAATTTAATTTAATTTTTTTTAAGAAATGTAGAATTTAATTGATTAAACTGTTTGTATAACAATTCAAGTGTATTATATACTTCAGTGATTGAAAATTGTGTTAAAAATGATTTGATAATGCATTATTTATCGCTCATTTAGTTAATTGTCCTTGGCGAGTTTTTAAATTTATCTAGAATATAAATATTGTAAGTGCGATGTGGAATTTTACAGTCTTTTTATAAGATTGTATGATATAAATATTGTAAGTGCGATGTGGAATTTTACAGTCTTTTTATAAGATTGTATGATTATGGACAATTTTAGTATGTGCCGAAACTTATTTTTTTTAAATCTAAAAATTGACCCTAACCCTCCTTTCGTCATTATTATCAACATCTACAAAAATGATTAATTTTTTTTATTATTTATAGTTTTTTTTAACTTATTCATAAATTATAAAAAATTATCCACATGATCACATGAACCAACCGAACTGTTCACATGGGTGAAGGTGTGAAGCATTCTATAGTTGTTAGTATTCCTAATTGTTGGTGAATAAGGTGATATAATTAATTGTTTGTGTACACCAAAATCATTGTTCTGGATGTGGGGCAGAAGATTTGGGGTTCGATTTTTACTGGGCACAGATATTAATTGGGGGGCTTTTTGACTGCGTGCATGTGCATCTCTCTTTACTTCCTCGTTGGGGGAATAAGTATGATATGTCCGCATCTTTCAGGATAAATAATACCCCTATGTACCCAGACCCTGCCTTGTGCAGGATACTGGGAGTGTCCTATTGTTCCTTCTGATTTTTACATTCTTTCAATACACTAAGTCAATACACTAAGTTAGCGATTAGGCCGGCTTTGTTGTACGGAAAGGAGTGTTGGCCTGTAAAGAAGGCTTTCGAGCAGAGAATGGATGTAACAGAGATGCGCATGCTGAGATGGATGTGTGGTAAGACAAGGATGGACAGGATTAGAAATCAGGAGTTTAGGGAAAAGTTAGGGGTTGCACCTCTCTCTGCAAAGATGCGGGAGAACAGGCTCAGATGGTTTGGGCATGTGCAGAGAAGCACCCATGACGCCCCAGTGAGAAGGGTCGAACGCATCATAGTGGAGGGCAAGAGAAGCCGGGGAAGACCTAAGAGGACGTGGGAGGAGCAGATTAACAGCGACCTGCTCGAACTACACCTCTCTAAGGACCTGACCAGGGATAGAGCCACATGGCGGCGCCTTATTCATGTCCTAGATTACTATGCTAGTTTGATACTGTTCTGTGACTTTTGTCATCGCTTTTCACTTCCATTTTTACCTATATCGCTTATAGGTTTTTTTTTTTTTTTTTTTTTTTTTTTTTTTTTTTTTTTTTTTTTTTTAATCCCTATGCTTGGCTAACGTGGGTGTAAGATGCAGGTTTTCGGATTTTTGCAGGTCCTATCCTTGAAGACTCCTCTAGAGCCGAAGGACTCTTATGACCGCCCTCTCCTTATGGGTATGAGACGCCGTCGACCTTCCTTCCCCAGACCCTGGCCATAGAGTATCTATGTGCGGGAACACTGGGTATGATGATAATGATGATAAGTTAATTCTAAATATCTCTAATTAAACAAAGTTAAAAAAATATAAAAAATTAACATTAATAAAAAATTACATTGAAACGAATCACATAAGATCCCACTTTACTATATTTTGACATCAAGATTAAGAATAAAATCCAAATTAACTAAATCATCGTTCTGAAATGCTTTGTAAAATGATCATTATTGATGTTATTTATCATTCAAACTTATTTTATATATTGCGAGTAATGTGTAAGAAAATCGCACATTTTTATAATATTAACTTTTTAAAAAATTTTAGATGAATATAATTTAATTTGTAAATAATCAAATAATATATTAAATTGTGTAAAAAGTCAACTGTAACACGTATAATAGAAAGGATTTTATATAAATTTTATAGAACCACGAGATAATTATGGGTATTTCAAATGTAAATTACAAGAATTGTCATCATCATGTGGTCTCCTCCGTGGAAAGTGATCATGAAATCAAAGAGAGATTCCATTATGAATTGTTCTTTGTATATGCATGGTTTATATTAATACTATTAGGTTGTGATAATTCTTCAGATAATTTTACCGTGGCCTACTGGTGTGGACACGAGATATTTGTGGACTCGTGCCCACAAATCCATGGGTCAAGAGTGTTGACTTGAACATACACTTGGTGAGGTTCATTGTTTTCCAAAACCATATATGGTAGTAGAAAGGTTAGCTCAACCAATATACATGCAAGTCGACAACCCACCATTTTATCGATGTGGGATCTTATCTTACATGTGAAGTATTTACAAACACTCCCTCTCACATGTGAGCCACATCATACCAGGAACCATGTTCAGCTCTGATACCACATCATAAATTGAAAATGATAATTCCATGACTTATGTTTGACAAGATTACTATACATAAATAAATAAATTAGGTTATATGTTAATTTTTGTAGTAAACTTTTAAGGCTCAAAACTTATTTTAAGAATTTACAAAGACATTTAATATTTAAATTACTTTTTATGTGTTGAATTCTCTATTACTTTTATGTAATTATTTATAATCTATTTTGCTGAGTGTGATTATTTAATTTGAGTTATATTAATACTTTTACATTTTTATAAAAGCAATATATAGTTTCAATATGATTAACAAGTCATATAATAACTTAATTACATATATATAATTAGTAATTTTTTATTTAAATAATTCATAAATCGTGCTTGGCATGAGAATATATCTAGTTAGGAAACCAAAGAAAAACATTAATTAGTTATTCATGGAATATTCTAAATGTAGTTTTATATTGTCCGCCTCACTCAATTTGTTAAATTTTCGTTTATAAAAATGGACCCGTCATCTTTTAAAATTATCATCTGTATATTTTTTCATTCTTTTAGTATACCTTTTGATTGATTGAACATTAAAAAAAATTAGTAAATGACTTATAAAGCTAACGAAAAAACTGGGTTTATAAACTAAAATAAATATCATTGGCTAATGACACACACATTAATAACAACTAATCATCAAATTTGTTTTTTACTGAACATTTTCATAAAAGCAAGCTTATATATCAACTTAAACGAGAATTGAGTCTTATCACAGTTAGAAACATGTACTTTCTCCAATCAACGTTCTGATCAATTCAATTATGTCAGCTCCCCTCCCTAACTCTCTCCTTCACGCGGCCTACCATTTGAAGTAACAACTAACTAATTTTTAAACAAGCCAATATTCAACATGTAAACGATAGTGTCCTAGTCTCTAATTAAGAACCAACTAGTTTCTAGTGTCTAGTTACTAGTTAGTTTGAATTACTTCTTCCGTTCCATAACACTTGATACTAGAGGTGTTCATTTGGGTCATCGAGTTGATTTCGAGTCAGGTGTTTCAGATCGGTTCAAAATCGGGTTTTGTGTTCACATTGGTTTTTACATAATAGTAGATCCATTTTTAAGTCGGGTCAAATCGGCTTCGGTTATAAACTCGAGTGTCTATCAGATCATCGGGTCTGTTTTGAACACCTCTACTTGCTACTAAGTATGACATATTGTGTGGGAAAATGTCACTATCAGTAACAAGTATTATACAACAAGAAAAGTACATAACAACTTAATAAAAATCAATATCAGCAATTGATGAAAGAAGCCAATATTCAACACCAAACAACCAATTAGACAAGTGTGTAGTGTGTAATTAGTAGCTAGATTGTAGAGTCTAGTGTTATGGTGCAATGTTCACTAATGACCACTAACCAGCATTCATGGATGATGGATGCTTACGTACACGCAATTAGAGGTGTTCAATGGGGCGGGTCGACCCAACGGGTCAAGGGTCGGGTCACATTTTAACGGGTTATTAGCGGGTCGGGTCAATAATGGGGCGGGTCATTAACGGGCCTTGGTGTAAAGGGCCGGGTCGGGCCGGGTCGGAAAATGTTAAGTAATAATTGCGGAAAAAAATTTACCACTTTTTTTAAAAAAATTTTGATTGATTTTATTATATACATAAGTGGATCGACCCAATGGGCCACAAAGTATAATAAAAAAAGCTATTTTATGAACCTTTTAAAAAAGGGTCAAAGTGGGCCGAATTTAAATGGGCTTGACCCGCCCGGCCCGTTTATCATTTGACATGACCCGCCCCGGCCCGCCCCATTTAAATTTTGACCCGACCCGCCCCGACCCGGCCCGTTGAACAGCTCTACACGCAATATAACTTAGTTTTCTCGCACATGTATAAAACCTTAAAGCTTTAATTTCATGGTGTTAATGGTCCTAATTTAGCTATGGTGCCCAACAATATATGGTTTCATTATTGCACGTAGGTCTGTCGAATAAATCAGGTTGAGCCGTGTTTAGATTCAGGTCGTATATGAACGGACTAGAAAACCTTTGATCCACACCCAACCAATTTTGTTAATTGGGTCGAAAATCATAACTCTGATGATCTGATCCGATCTACAATAGATTAAATCGACTTTATTTCGACCTTCTTAACCTGTGTAGAGTTTTTTGTTTTCATTTTATTGTTTTATCACTGACTATATTTTATTTTTTTGGGCCTTAATATTAAAATATTTGTTTATAAGTTTATTTTATTTAGGATAAAAAATAGGAAAATGTTAAAAGAATTAAGTTCAGGTTATACATGTTGATTTAACTTGGAGTCAACGAACTCGTTTAATTGAATGAGTTATACAAGTTTATTTCAGATATAAAATTTTAAACTTAACCTAACTCATCTAATAAACATATCAGATTGAATTAACCTATTTATTTAATTGGGTTAAAAAAAATTACTTTCGAATTAGGTTTAGATGGGATCAACTTTTTCAATCAACAATAATGGGTTAGGCACTACCTAGCTAGCCTATTGCCTTTTCTTTTAAGGGCATTTATCACATTTATCACATTAATTAATTTTTATATTTGCGTAATGCAAAACTTTTCTTATCATGGTAGTGCAACTTTTTCAAATGGGATGAGGAAATAGGTGGAAATACTTGTTCATTTCGAATTAAATTAGTTTTACATATTAATTTAATTTTCAAAATTAATTTTTATATTTGCGTACTATGTTTCTTGTTGAATTAGAACTCAATTTACATATTAATTTTAAATTATTATACAAAATTAGATGATTATCTAGTCGAATCAAATTATTTGAAAATTTCTAAGGAGAGATATTTGCCTCTTTTTACCCGCCTCCACCATCTTATACTTGAAAAAAAACATTCAGTTGTCCAAACCTTTAACTATCACCAAACAATCGCCATTATCATCGCCTCCATTACCGCCCTAAACCACCACATCCATTACTTCTTAAAATTGCTACTTAGTTCTCTCATTTTCGCAGTTTAATTGTCTGTTATATTTATTTTTCTTTTCAAAAAATCAATTAATTTATATTTTTGAAAAAAACTAAGATTGTAAACTAGTATACTTCCATATCAAAAGATTTGATGGCCCTTATTTGATGGGCTAATGTAATTTTTTGATTTCAAATTAGAGTGGAATATAGTAAAATAAATATTATCATGTGTATTAAAAGAACCGGTGCAACACGGAAAATTTTTAGGAGGTCATTTATCTTAGTATTATTTTCGCCTACTTACGCTTAACTGCGGAGTTTTTATGAAATTTGCGCATAGCACTTCTATAATCACTTCCAAAGGTGAAGTTTTTATCTAATGGCGGCACTACAACATAATTTGCTAATAATGGGATATATTTAGCAACATTTAATTTAAATTTCGCTATTTGAAATTGCTAATAGTATATATAGAGAATTTACTGACATTTATTGAACCCTTTAGCAGCATATTAAAAAATCACACAAAAGCTTTTTGCGACATAGAATCTAGTGATATTTCTCACAAATGTCACAATATAGACTATAGTAACAATTACATATGCCACTAAAGACCAAATAAAGTGTCGCTATCTAAATCACTTTATGATGAAACATTAAATAAAAACCAATAATTATTACATTAAAAATATTAATTAGTGGCATTTTTTTATGCTTCTAAATTCAATGCCGCAAAAAGTTAAAATTTGCTGTATTGCAGCAAATTTTTTTTTTTTCAAAAGGATTGATAGAACAATAGACATCCTTAGTAGTTAGTACATGAGGTTGTTGGAGAAAGTTGCCTAGCTCAAGCAACCCTAAGTTGGAAGAAAAATTATAAACTTTCTTCTATATGCCAACTACTAACCAAAAATAAGTACTCATAGTATTTACATGACATTACATATACAATACTTCACAAATTATTGCAACTTCTTGTATTTAAGAGATCAAATCTATATTTTTCCTTCAAAAAAAAATTACAAGAAAAAAATTATTTTTTTTTCAAAAATGGTGATTCAAAGGGTAGTATCTCCACATAATATAGAGAGTAAAAATAATAATATAAAAAATAATAATAATTATAATATTAATAATGGGGGTGAGGAATTATTTGATGTTGGTGCACCACCTCCATTTAAATTAGTTGATATTAGAAATGCAATTCCAAAACATTGTTGGGTAAAAGATAGTTGGAAATCTATGAGTTATGTTGTAAGAGATGTTGTTATTGTTTTTGGATTGGTTATTATTGCTATTTATCTCAATAATTGGGCTTTTTGGCCTCTTTATTGGATTGCTCAAGGTACTATGTTTTGGGCTCTTTTTGTTCTTGGTCATGATTGGTGAGTTGTTTTTTTTTTTTTTTTAACAGTCGATTTTCTGAGAGACCATCTATGTGAGAGGCTTTTCTCAGGTCCAATATCTTAAATTTTAGTAAACTAAAAATGATAATGGGCCGCTCACTAAATTAAAGATGATCTCTCAAAGAAACCGTATCTTACAAGAATTTGTGTTGTTGTTGTTGTTGTTGTTACTACTACTAGTATACTACTACTACTACAGTCTGTCTTGTATGAGACCATCTCAGGGTGAAACAGCCTCAAAACAAAAAGCCCATAAGCTAAGTTTGTATTATTGAGTTATTTAACTCAAGTATGAGGAATGTCTCATAGTGAGACTATCACATACAAGAATTTGTATTAAATAAATTAACACCATTAATCCAAGGAACAAATAGAAAACATCCCAACTATTTCATCTATACAAATTGATGTATGAGACAGTTTCAATGTAAAACGCAATTCTCAATTAATATAAATTACACTAATTCTTTATAAAGACCGTTTCACCACGAGATGACCTTAATTGGGTCAGTTCAAACTCTTAAAAAAATTTAAAAATTTGTCTCTCCTTTGAATGGGAATGGAACTATTTGTTTTTAAATTTATTAGAATTACATATGACTAGAAATAATTCAAAGTAATAGCGGATATTCTTTGTGACATGTTAAATTCGGCCCCTCTTGAGCTAATTTTTTATATTTACCACCACAATTTTGAAATTATTTAATTTCATATTAAACGGGTAATTAAATAAAAATTATTCAAAATTCGCCGCTAATTGGAATAATTTTATTTATTTCCTTGCTAATTGCAATAATATAGATTGTAAATAGAATAAATATTTTTGTTCTTTAATAATGTGATTTATTTATTTTTTTCTTAAATGGAAGTGGGCATGGAAGCTTTTCTAACAATCCCAAGCTTAATAGTATCGTTGGTCATTTGCTTCACTCTTCAATACTTGTTCCTTATCATGGATGGTACGTATTTTTACTTCTAATACAATTTTCCTTTAGACCATATGTTTTTAGAGGCATTCAGTCGGATTCTAGGGTCGAGTTCGAATATTTGGCACCAAGTATGAGGAGGCTTTGTGTTGCATCCACACTTTTAGTCCAAAGGGCTCTCGTGTGAGGGGGCGTGTTAGAGTATATAACATATCCTGGGACCTCAACCATCAGCTTAAGGCTTTTGGTTGAGTTAGTTCATTGACAATTATTAAGTCCAATTTAGATATATATTTTAATACATATGCGTATAATATTACATCAATAAAATTTATTTTAATTAATAAAAATACATAGCAAAAATCTTTTTTGAGCAAATTATTATTAAATTTTAAAATTTTGGTGATAATGTAGGAGGATTAGTCACAAGACTCATCATCAAAACCATGGACATGTTGAAAAAGATGAATCATGGCACCCTGTAAATAAGTTCTTTAATCTTTACTCTATTTTTACTATATGTTTTATTTTTGTGTCTTTAAATTTGCTATCATACATTCTACTAAAACATTAAAAGAATGTGACAAGTGTCACAATTTTAAGAGTTTTTTTCCCGCCTAATTCTACTTAAGTAATTTTAGGTAGTTTTTAAATTTAATTTTATTCCATTGATTTGCTTAATTAATTTAACCCATGTTTGATTTTGCCTCATATATTTTTTTTCATTATTGATGCTTCTTTATTTTCTCTTCTATAATAGTCTTTATTGTCTAATTTTTTTCTCATATGTTTTTCCAAAAATTTTAATAATTTCGTGCTTAGCACGGGTATGTACCTAGTATTTATAAATATACCAAATTTTATGAGACAGAAAAAATTACCTAAACTAATTATTTTTAATGTTTTTTTAGTTATCTGAAAAAATATATAAGAGTTTGGACTATTCGACAAAGATATTAAGGTTCACATTTCCATTTCCCTTGCTTGCATACCCAATTTATCTCGTAAGTCTTCAATTATCTCTCTTTTTTTTTCCTTGTCTTCTTAGTATTTATATACTCCCTCTGTTCTTAAAAGATTGTTCTTTATTGTTTTTCCACACAAATTAAGAAAAATAGAATCTTTACAGCAAATGGGTATTATTTTAATTAAATAATAGTGTGAAATAATGATTGTATTGGTATTATGAGAGATAAAAGACATTCAAAACAAAGAAAAAATAAAGAAAAAAAAAGTTATCATTGTCATTAATATAGAGAAAGTACATTTGGGGAAAATGGGAGGGCTTATGAGGGTATATCAAGGAAAAAAGGTTTCTAAAAATGGAAAGTATTCTAAAGTGGACAAACATTTGAAACTATCCGTTATAGTAAGGTGGACAAACATAAAAGAATGAAGGGAATATGATTAACTTAGTAATTAATTCATCCTATACATGAGGAACCGTATATGGGAAATATTTAAGGTATTTGCTTTGTGAAAATGAGAAATGTTTAGTAAAAAAACAGAAGATATTAAGAGTCAAAATATATTAATATAAGTAATAGTATAAAATTCGTACAACACACAAATATATTATTATGAAATATATAAAACTATCACTTCAAATAATAATTCAAGCATATATTATCGTGATTAAATTTATCGTATACATGATTGTTTTTAAAAAAAATTAAAATTCTGAATTTTTAAAAATTATATATCAAATACATCACTTCTTTACTCAATTAAACGTATTAAATTCTAGATTAATTATCCTAATTTAGCTCAAATTTAAAAAAAATCAAATTCTAAATTAGGTAATATTTTCAAGCAATCATCTATTTTCCACTAAAATAATTCCATTTGACAATGCTCCCTAAGAATGAAACCTGTTATTTTCCAACATTTTTATTTGTATGTATAATATGATATCATGATATTCTTCCACATGCCTAAAATGAATATATCTATTTACACAAATTTACTTAAGACCGTCTTTTGTAAAGACGACTTTCAAAGTCCAATTCTAAATATATATTGTTACAACTCTAAATATAGATTAATTTGGGCTGTAATTTTGAGAGTCATATTTACAAAAGACGGTCTCTCAAGAGAGCACCTATTGCGTATTTGCAATATTGTGTATTAAGTATTAATTTATTTTTTTGGGTGCAGTGGAGTCGAAGCCCAGGAAAATCAGGTTCACATTTTCATCCAGAAAGTGATTTATTCAGTCCAAATGCAAAAAAGGATATTATAACTTCTACAATTTGTTGGTCAGCTATGGCCTTATTTCTTGTGGGTTTGGCTTTTATCATAGGCCCAATTCAATTTCTTAAGATTTATGGTGTCCCTTATATGGTAAATTTCTAATCTTAATTTTTTAATACCAAAAAAAAAAAAAATTCTTTATTAAGACAGTCTTACCGTGAGACAACTCAATATGGACTGGGCTAATTTTTGATTTTTTAAAATTAAATGAAAAAACTGTTTTTGTTTAGTTAACTGTTATGTAAGTTTAACTTTTGGTTGCTTGTATGGGTCCACCTCACGGTGAGACGGACTCAAACAATACTTGTTGTACCAAAAAATCATTAAACAACAGTTTTACTTAATTAGGGCCCGTTTAGTATATTGTGATTATTTTTTTTTTTCAAAGTTATGTGATAAATGTTTTTAAATGAGTAAGAAATAAGTCAAATATATTAGGAAAATTACCTAAAATATCGTAATTTTCCTATAATAATACCAACTATTGATTAACCATGAATATTCTTAATTTTCTTGTTATTAATACGTTGTTTGTAATTTATTATTTCAGATTTATGTCATGTGGTTGGACTTTGTGACTTATTTGCATCACCATGGCCATAGCCAAAAACTTCCTTGGTACCGCGATGAGGTGTGTTATAATCGTCTTTTAACTTTAACTAGCTATTTTAAAAATGTATATTTACAAAGTCTATACGTCCGTTATTATTCAACAACTTTTCAACATCTCAACGATTCTATAAATCGTAACTATCAGGATTTTCATTTAGGCAAGTTTAATTTGAAAATCAAATCTATACTACTCTATATTTTGTTATTCTTATTAACTTCAGATTTCAGCACGAAATTAAAACTTAATAAAAACTAAAAAAAACGTATATTTTAGTTGTTTACCAGAAACCGACATTATTATCGTTTCCATACATAACTTTCAAATGAAATTTTAATTATAAATAATTTATCATTGGATGTATTTTCATACTAGGAATGGAGTTACCTTAGAGGAGGATTAACCACACTTGATCGAGATTATGGAGTAATAAACAACATTCACCATGACATTGGTACTCATGTTATTCATCATCTTTTCCCACAAATTCCACACTATCATTTAATTGAAGCGGTAAGCCAGTTCATCTTAATTGTCTTATTTTTATTTTAAGTATTGACTTTTGATACATGTCAAAATCTTTTGTTGTCGCCCCCTCGCCTTAATTTGTACATGTGGACATCTTTTTATGGTGCTCCCCTCCTTTATTTGTATATGTGGAAATTTTTTTTATTATGGTCACTTCCTAATTTGTACATGTAGACACCTTTTTATTGTGGTCCCCTTTTTACCTTAATATTTGAGCAAATCCCAATTGAGACATTTGCTCTAAATTGGAGGGAGTATAATCTATTAGGTTGTCTTATACGAGAGTTTTGTCCTTTGAGTAAGAAGTGTGGATGAAACACAAGTCTTCCTCATATCCGGAGCTATGTTTTCCACTCAAAATGAGTGATGCTGGTAGATGAGATTTGAATCTGTGACCACTATCACATTGGCTTCTCTACCATGTCAGAACAAAATAAACAAAAACTTAAGTTAATAGTTATAGTCGATAAGCTATAATATGCTATACGCGCTTGTGACTCAATAGATAGAGCATCTGCATGTGGAGTAAAAGGTTTGGGGTTCAATCCCTACTGGGCGCAGGTATCAATTGGGGGTTTCTTGACTGCGCGCATCTCTCTTTACTCCCTCCTTGGGAATGTGGGTATGATTTGTCCGCATTTTTCAAGAAAAAGAAAACCCCCACTCGGACCCTGCCTTGTACGGGATATGGGAAGGTCTTTTTTTACTCAATAAAATTGATTGTTCTTGTGTATATCTTTGCAGACAAAAGCAGCAAAACCTGTTCTTGGGAAGTACTATAGAGAACCAAAGAAATCTGGACTTTTCCCCCTACACTTACTTGGTGTATTCTTAAATAGCTTGAAGAAAGATCATTATGTTAGTGATAATGGTAGTGTTGTTTACTATCAAACAGATCGAAATATGTAGTCTACATTCTTTAATCTAATAGACAGTTTCAATCTATGTTACTCGGACTTGTAAACCCATATTCGATCAAAACCGATATACTTGTTGAAGTGTCATATTCGGTTATTTTGTAAAAAGTTCCTAAGACTTTTTATCAAATTGAAGTGTTCTGAGTGTTCTGATCGTCCGATACGAATAAATATCCACACAATATGATTCTTAAATACAATAATATTGAATATTTTATATTGTACTTCTATTTGTATTGATTTATTACATTTGTATTGTATTATACATTTTTTTTTGTGCCCAAAAATAAAAGATATAGAGTATTCAACTAAAAGTTTAAATAGATGGTAAGATTCTAGATATGTAATAACTAACACGGCATCCCACACGAATATATACTTTGGATTAGAAGTGTGAATGCAACATAGATTCTTATCATGAGATATGCGTTGTGATTTAGATTTTCTTATTTGATTAGTTAATAAGTGTTGATTGTTCGATTTTACTAACAAGTCATAAGTCACTACAAAAAGTTATTAAAACCATTATTTTCATTTGGTCTTGAAGGTTAATTTTTCAACTAACTAAATAACCATCTCTCAGACAAAAAAGGTAAAGGTAAAGACCACTCTCAGTATCCCGCATAAGGCAAGGTCCGGATGGGGAGTTTTTCTTTTTCTTGAAAAATGCAGACAAATCATACTTGTTCTCCTAAGAAGGGAGTAAAGAGCAGGGGCGAAGCCACATGGGGGGCTGGCGGAGGCCCAGCCCCCCTTGCCGAAAATGCGAGCCTTTGTAATTTTGGTTTTGGCCCCCCTTACTAATATGATATATATTTTAAAGAGAGTAAAAATATAACAAAAATTACTATAGCTCAATGGTTGGAGTAACACATTTGTAATCTAAGGTTAAGGGATCGAATTGTAAATTTTTAAAGTCGAATCAAATCGGATTTGGTTTCAGTGTCGTGTAAATTTCGAGTTATCGTGTCTGTTTCTAACACCTCTAGGTTTTATACAGCAAAAAAAAAATTTTACTACATTGACAATTTGGCCCCCCCTAATACAAAATCCTGGCTTCGCCCCTTGGTAAAGAGAGATGCACGCAGTTAAAAAACCCCCAAATAATACCTGCACCCAGTAGGAGTCGACCTCCAAACCTTTTGCTTCACAGGCAGGTGCTCTATCCATCTGTCCAACAAAGCTTTATCATTTAACTAATGAACCAGTTAGAAATTGAAATGCAACTAATAAATAAGCCAAAATGTCAATTATAAACCTAAACCAAAACCAAATCACACAATATAAATAACCACGTTCCAAAATAAATTTTAAAGTCAAATACTTAAATGTATATTATCTTATTCTTCTTGTACTAAGTTGTACTATCACATGAGGAGGAACAAAATTCTATCAATTCTACTAGCAGAGCACGCCAAAGAAACTTGAACGGATTACTCTTTCTGTCTCATTGACATTGTAATATTTCGACTCAAAACTTTTACGTATATTTACGTATTGTTGCAATTTCGATGTAATATAAGTACTGTATTTTTAAAAATTTATTTATTTATATAAGGAAGTTTTACATGGTAAGCATCAACTATAGGGAAAGGCGATCGTAGTTACGTAGTAGCCGTTCTTAAATTTTTTTTTTCCACAAAACAACTTTCAATTCTTTGAAAACTCAATGCTGTAACAAATTAATGCAAAAAACGTTATGTAGCCGTTAAATGGTGAAAGGACACAAATACCCTTGTTTAATTTCAATAAGGGAAATTATACATGGTAAGTACCAACTAGAGGGAATGGCGAGTGGTAGCAGTTCTTACATTTTTTTTCCTCAAATTAGCATGAGTTTATGAACTGTCTTTTATTGAAATTAAACAAGAGTATTTGTGTCATTCCACCATTTAACGGCTACATATAACGTTTTTTGCATTATATTGTTACGGTAATGAGTTAAAAGAGTTAAGTGCTATTTTGTGGGAGAAAAAAAAAAAGAACGACTACCACTCACCTTTCCCTGTAGTTGGTGCTTACCACGTAGAATTTCCTATTTATATAAAATGAAATGCACGTGAGTAAGTACATGCCAGATCATTAAAAGAGAAATTCCAACACTAGCTGCTATAAACCGTACTAAGCCTGACCAAGAATGTTAATAATGATATAATCCTACTAATTATCATTTATAACTATTTAACGTATCTAACTAATACAAGCTAAGACCATATAAAAATTTTAAACAAACACGGAACAATTAAGCCCAATCTAAGCGAATTGGGTTTTATTTCGGTTGGAGTAAATATTTTGTCTTTTTTTTAAATAGGGTTCTGAAATCGAATCTAATTTAACCCCTCATCTTCCCTCAGCCTACCCTATTATGAAAAACATAACGAAGTTTTTAGCTGCAATAATTATATCTATCCGTCAATCAATAGAACAAGCTGTTAACACTAGGATTAGGCTGACTAGAGTTAAGATTGAGAAAATGGTTAAGTTTTGAAGCTTTTACAATAGCGTTTACTTTACCCATAATTTCCTCGATTTGTTTGCATTTGTATACTAGGCATTTGAACTAGTTTTAGTAAATGTTTTTTTCTATATTGTAGTAGACATTTGAAAAAGTTATAGTGACATTTGAAATTTTTGTAGTAAATCTTTTGCATAGTAAAATAGGTGTTGTATTCTAATGAAGTAAATATTTTGAGTAGTTCAGGTAGACATTTTAAACTAACTATAGTAAATTTTATTTTGTTTATTCTCGTGAAGAAAAGTAGTTTTCTGAGTGATTGTAACTGAATGAAAATTAGTTCAGGTCAGCTAGTATCTTGAGAGACCTTATCTTTGAAAGACGTTTCTTAAGCCCAGCCCATTAAAACCTTAATGCCTATTTACAATATCCTTAGTTACTTTATCCTTAATGTCTACTCATAATATCTTTAATGTCTACTTACATCATTTTTAATGTCTACTTATAATATTTCAAAAACAGAAGATTTTCTGTAAGACCGTCTATGGCATAAACGACTCTCTTAATAGCCCAGCCCAATGACTGACATGACTATTCAGTTACTCATTTAACAAATGGGCTGATCCATATTTACCCGTCTATGTCTATAGCAAGAATTTGTGTTTCAAAAAATATATAATGAATCGGCCCAATTAGAGATGATCTCTCAAAAAGACCGTCTTTCTCAAAAGTTTGTGAAATTAGTTAGCTTTTTTAAATTAATTCATTTTATCAGGCTGGGGAGGCTATACAGGTCCAGGTCCAGGCCCAGCCCACTGCATCATCTGAATATGATTCCAAATTGGCAACTATAGGTAAGACATACAGAGAAAGATTTACAGGGGCCCCACGCGCCATTTGTTCCAGTTGACAATTGACTATTGAGTGCTAGAGTATTCATCATCATCAAACCCAATGTTCCGCTCGAGAGCAGGGTCTAGGTGAGGAAAGTTGACGGACAATTCATACTCGTACTCTCTTCATAGGAAGGACTAGAGGAAAGCGGTTAATTTTACCCCAAACAAAAGAAACTCTACGTATAAAGAATATGAGTGGCGATGTTGTCTCAAAATACATCTGCTTGTGGAGAAAAACTAGGTCCACATAGAAGTAGAAATAAGTACTATCACTTCCGTCTCATCCTTAGCATAGTTTCACTAATACAAAAGTAGAATTAAGTACTATGATATTTACCCGATTTTGTAATCGAATCGGACTAGACCTAATTTCAAAATAAATTTAAAGTTATGTAAAAATCAATAAGGAGACAAGATTTGAATTTAAACTGACCTGAAACATATGACTCCAAATCACCGATGACTCGAATAAACACATAGCAAAATAAGAAAGATGACATTTAGATCTGGATTCGAACCTAATCTAATTCAACTTAAGTTCTTTGTTGATAACATTTCAACTTAAGTTCTTTGTTGATAACAATATTATACGACATCTGAATTATTAATTTATTCTATAAATTAATTAAATTTTCAATATTTAAAATCTTAATTTTTTTGTTGTGGAAGATCAATTTAAGTTTTTTATTATGGATATTAGCTAATTATAAATAAACAAACCAAAGAAGGTAGAAACTAGATGAACCTAACATGATGCTAAAATAACTAGAGTTGGCAATTATCCCAAAATGATTAAGACAATCAAATATAGAAGTCTTGTGAAACCAACAAGACAAATAAAGCACTTTCTCATAGTACATAGTACACTATTCATTCATTATTCTTAATTTGCGATTAGTTTTTAATCTATAAGTTAAAATATAGTCATGTGAAATTTTATTTGATTCGTCTCAAAACATAAATTATTAATATCCAATTTTCATAATTTTTTATTATACATAATTTGAGATATTAAGGATTGAATTAATACATGAAACGACATTAAAAAGTAGATGTTGCAACTAATTTTCAGCTTGAGGGTGACTCGATAAATACTATGAGGGATATTGATTGTAGTGTGAACGGTTATTCCCCCATCCATTTGTTGTATGATTGTATTGCTTTTCTTGTTTCTTCCCTTGATGCTTTTTGTGTGAGCTCCGTTTCCAGCAAAGGGAACTCGTTGGCTCACTTAGTTGCTAGGTGGGATCCGGGCCCAAATCTTGAAAAGTTGTATATAAATTCTTTCCCCCATGAGTTTTTGGCTTTGACAGCGTGTGATGAATAATATAATTGCAGGTTCTATTTAAAAAAAAAAAGTACATTGTTGAACACAAAACTATCACTTTATTAACTTCTATAATTTCCTTAGGAGAGGAAACCATACTCCTACATGCTACAAGAGATCAAATATCCTTATTCTTAAGGAAAAATAATAAAATTAATATATTCTACTTACTAGTACTATACAATGATTTTTTCTCAATTATCTAAATTCTTTTTGGCATATATTACTAATATATAACAATAAATTCAAATTAATGAAATTCAATCTCTTTTAGTTAGCAAAGACCTAAAACCTTCTTGTACTTAGATAACAACTTGTTCTTCTATATACATTTGCTCCCATGGTGAACAAATATTCCGAGCTCGAACACCATTACGACCAAAACTACCCGTATTAGCTCCCAAGTTCGTAACACCGGCCTCGTCCTTAACCAAAGAGTTAACCCATGAAACATCCGGTTCATTGAACCCGGGTGGAGAACTTCGAGTTACATTGTGGGTAGCACCCCGAATTGCAAACGAATTCGACTTCCTTAGCTTATTAAGCTCTTGTCCGTTGATTCCCCAATCTAATTTACCATTTGGCGAACCCCAATCAGACATATTGGTTGACATAGGACTAGACATGTTAGCAGGTGATGATCCGGCTCTATCAATGAAGCTCTGACTTCGCTTAGCGAAGGCAGCAGCTCGAGAGTTGAGCATTGCTGCAGTCATTGATTTCGGCGAGTCTAATGCTCTTGGAGGGGATATCTTCCTGCGAGGCGATTCCAAGGCATGTGGCGGGGATAACTTCCTTGCTACATTAATCGATCCAAACGCGGATTCAAGATTTGTAGCCGGGATCATGTCACTAAACCTTCCTATATTGTTGTTCTTCCACCCAGGCGACGGCATGGGTGAAAGAACTTGTTGGTGGTGTTGGTTGTATTGATGTTGTCGGTTTAAAACCCGACTTTCCATTTCAATTTCTGACTCAATATCTCGAGCATTAAAGCTTGACCGTAACCTGCTTCCGGGTAGTAGCAAGTTAGGGGGTGACATTAAGTTAGACTTCCCCTGAAACACCCCTCCAACACCCTGTGATGCTCCGTTGTTAGGAGACAACGGAGCACACGATGGGGACATCGGAGGAGTAGACGTAGAACTAGCACTAAACCCACTACCAGGAGACGATACATCAGGCAAAGCCGAACCTGTCGAAGCATAAACAGGGCGTAATTCATCCTTCCGATGAGCAAAGAAACAAACTTTCCTTGCACACCCAATCTCATCCTTACACAAACGGGTTCGATACTGAGCCGGGTGAAGCCACGACTCGAACACCCCATGAGCGAACTCGCAATCGTCGCCCTTTTTACAGCTACCCTTTTTGAATTCAGGGCATGGCACACAAGTATACTGATACTTTTGTGGGTCCCTTCTCCTTGCATTTTCACCTGGATGAGCAAAAGGGCATTCAGTCCAATCATGGGTGTAAGCCCTTGAACAAGGCTTGATTTTGAAACAATACATCCTAAATTCATCACTTCCATAGACTCCATTGTTAATGTCAGGGAGTTCAGACACAGCAAATTCCTTCTTAGAATCCGAATCGGAATCCGAAACTGACCCTGAAGTTGAACTTACATCAGAATCAGAATACCCAGATGATTTCAGCAAGGTTTCAAACTGTTTGTTTCCCTTACTGGATAATTTTAGTAACATAGGAAGCAAATCAAATGCTCTATTACCTGAAATCAATAAAAAAAAACAAAAAAATTTAGTGCCAATTCATAAATCTATAAGTGGCTTTTAGTGTTAGATTACACTGCTAATTAGACAACTAAATATCTAACAGTTGTACAATTAGAGCTATCTACGGCTACAACTACTCAGACAGCTAACATCTATTGATAATCTAGACTGATGTATACTTCCTCCATTCTCATTATACATATCATATTATACTTGTTATATTCAAATTTTTATGCAATTTAATGTGTTTTATTGATCATTTATATATTATATGTACACATCTAAATTTGTAATTAGACGATTCAAATAAAATTTCAATAGATCATATTTTTTTTAATACATTAGCCACAATAAATAAAATAAACCAGAATGATGAATAGTGTAAATAATAACCGTAACGTAACTATCAAAGTATGTAACGTATCCTAAGGCCTTAACTATGTGCTTAATCTTTTAGTTGACTAGATTCCTTGAATGATCATGTTGGCCTCTGATACCATGTTAAAAGATTAAACCGATGATTAAGGCCTAAAATATAATCAGGGCCAACCCTGAATATATTGGGGTCGAGCGAAAAGGTACATAGGACCCTTTTCTTTTATAATTAATAATCTATATAGATATTTTACAATTAATTTTGCGACATAGGGCTCTGGGCGACCGCCTATATACTCTAATGGAAGCAAGTATTTCAGAATGGAAGAATTATTTCTCAAACATAATTTTTTATACTTTTTTTAAAAAACATGTTTTGCATTGCAATCAGCTCAATAAATAAATAAAAAATTCAAAAATAAACAGAAAAAATACTAAAAAAAATGGATTTATGAATAGTACCATTAGCATCAAGGATGTTGAGATTAGCAGAAGAAGAAATAAGACGCTGAATCACATAATCACAAGACTCAGAACATCCAGCAACAGCACAGTGCAGAGCAGTAACTCGATCCGACCCGGAAACCCGATTAACATCAACTGGGTTATTACCCGAATCGAGTATATAATCAAGAACATTCACACTTCCATATTGCGCAGCAATCATAAGCGGAGTTCGTTGTTCATAACCCATTTTATTCGACCCGATTCGACGACAATACCAAATACCCACATCATCAATCGACAAGCCAAGTGATTCGACGGCTAATTTGAAGTTTTTTAGGTCATTTGAAGCAGCTAATTCGAGTAAAGTTGAATTTAGGGTTGATTCTTGATGGGTAATTTGTATACCCATGATAAATTAGGGTTAGAATAGTGTGATTTGAAGTGAAATTGAGAAGATTGTTTGATGATTTGACTGTGAATGAAGAAAATTTGATGATGGAATGAATGAGTGTTGGGCGGCTCTTATAAAGGTGGGAAAGTAAAGTGAAAATGGAGAAGGAAAGAGGGGGGAAAGTGTGACTTTTCTTCCTTCACCTCAAAAGTTCTTATTTTTATTTTATTATTATTATTATTATTTTATACTTTATCATCTATGCTTGCGGCTAGTTGGTTCTCCTATGCTTGGCTAACGTGTGTTTAAGAGGCAGGAGTTAGATATTTGCCTTCTCTCAAAGGTTCTTATCTTTGAAAACTCTTTTTGAGCAGAAGGACTCTTTTTACTGCCCTCTCCTTATGGGTATGAGACGCCGTCGAGCCTCCTTCCCCAGACAGTGACCATAGATTTATCTATGTGCGGGAATACTGGGTATGATGATGATGATAATTATTTTATAATTTATCGGCTATTAATTTTTGCATTGTTCATCATTCTATAATATACTTATAATATTTTGAATGCTGTATTTATTATACGAGGAAAAATATACCTGTATAAATTCATGTATTACATGGCTTGTCACATATTTTTGTTATAATCTCTCCATTCTGAAATACTTGCTACAACAGATTTAGTGGCATTGCTCATTTTCAAGATTATTTTATTACGGCTAATATTTAAGAAAAAATATAGTCAAGTAAATTTTTATCTAAATCGTCTAATCGTATAGTTTTATATTATCAAAGTTTTGTAATAATTTGGTTAAGTATGATTTAGTTAAAAATAATAAAATTACGCATGTGTAAAAAGTGAGTTGTTTAGTTACCATTTAAAAAAATTTTAAGTATTTGTTGGTTGAAGAATAAAAAAAAAATTTAAAAAAAATTGAAAAGTCAAAGGGTCAAAGAGTCAAAGGGTCAAAGGGGTACTACGCGTGTGGGCGTGACTAAAATGTTACGTTGGTCTACCAAAAAGAAATTGGTATGAAATCGGTAGAAATAGAACACAAACTTGAACTATCCTTTACTTACAACTAGACATGTTGAATTGATTACGTTTGACTTGATTATTTTATTTTTATTAAATAGTTTAAAAAATATTATATACACGCTCGATCTCATTCAGTTTGATATAAATTATTTGAAAAGTTTTCATTTTGATTTGTACACTATTGCAAATTTTAGGAGACAAATGAACAGTTTTTCGTTTTAAAATTATAAATTTATTTTTTCCTATTAGGAGTATATCGGATAAAATAAAGGTTTTAAAGTCATAATTGAAAAACTTTTACTTAAACAAAAAATGGACCAAAAAATAGTGCTATTTCTCTTTAAAAAAGTTTTCATTTGTCATTTTATTATGTTCCATTTGTTGTTCTTATTAAATATACATCACAAATTTTGGACAAATTAACCGTGTTCATCATCATTTTAATATTTTAATAATGATTATGTTTTCACATATATCCACTAATTTTATTTTAATATTTTATAATCCTTATGGTCTTCATATATTTTTCAATAACTTTTTAAAATATTTTTTAAATAGTTTTGATATCATTTTTTTCACTAACAACTTAGGTATTTTTTGTTTTTGGTATAGGTTTTGAAAATTCAAAAGACATTGAACATTCTTTGTCTTCTTGATTCATTTTGACCACGACTTTTCAAACTAATAATTTATCGTTTATGGATAAGTGAAATGCAAGTTTTTATATAAAACTTAGTACTATTGATTGCAAGTTTTTAGATGTAAAACATTAGGTACAGTACTACAGTGGCGGATTCAGAAATCAAAAGAGTGAAAGCACATTATTGAAATCTTTCAAATTATTTAACTGTGGTTCTTAAGATTGGAGGTAGCATAATATTTTTTTTAGTTGGTCAGTGCCCTCATTTGCGCACACAAGAGGGCACCTGGCTCTGCCCCTAATTAGTTACATGATTATTAGTTGTTAGTTTTTTAATAAGTTTGATTGAACATCTGAATGTGCTGAATGTTTTTATTGTCTTTTAAACTAGTTGGATAATCTCATTGTATAGAAAAG
Organism: Amaranthus palmeri; assembly: GCA_019776075.1. Lineage (NCBI taxonomy): Eukaryota > Viridiplantae > Streptophyta > Magnoliopsida > Caryophyllales > Amaranthaceae > Amaranthus > Amaranthus palmeri. Next base: position 1,198,595 of record JAAKBH010000300.1, read on the forward strand.
TGTTTGATAAAATTAGCTAAAAGTAGACCAATAAGTCAAAAGTCATTATAAAAAGCTAAAAAAAAATAATATTTTCATTTTGTTTTAGCTTAAAAGACAGATTTATACTGGTTAAAAAACTATATTAAACAAACATATTCTTGGCTTTTTAGACTTTTTTTTTTCAGAATTGGTTTATTACATATGGTGTTTTGTGCAGGTAGCTTTACATTTAAGGCATTTATGTCACTTCAAATCCTGTTTGCAGGGTTCTTTTCTTTCTAGAGGTAAAATTGACCGCATTCCTCTAATCCTCTCTTTGAAGGAAGGACGAGAATAAAGTGTATGTCATCTTCCCTCACCCAGACCCTGTTTACAGACGGAATATTGGGTTGAGGAAGATAATGATGATTCTAGGCATTTTTAACCAACTAATCACCCAAAAACCATCCAATAAGTCAATTATCATTTATCAAATAATCTTTTAATTCGTAAGTTCAAAATTTGAGGTTAGAATATACTTTAAAACTTATTTTTTACCATTGGCAAGATCTGAATTTGAAAAAAAACACAATCATATAGAATGAGATTTAAACCAAATTGTTATCAATCTTGTTAGAATGTTGGGTTTTGAAAGTCATGCAATATTAAGTCTCCTACTTTTTCTATTGGTATACTGTTAGTGTATATAACATATTTTAGGGCCCCTCAACTATCAACTTAAGCTTTTGATTGAGTTGATTCCTTGACATGGTATCAGAAGCCAGTGTGATAAGAGGTCACAGGTTCGAATCTCAACCACCCCTCATTGAAAAGTGGAATATTTAGCACCATATATGAGGAGGGCTTGTGTTGTATCCACACTTCTAGCCCAAAGGGCTTTCGTGTGAGAGGGCGTGTTAGAGTATATACTTGTTTCAAGTGAACAACAACAATGTTGGTTTTTAATAGATTAATTTTAAACCATATTCGGATTATATATATATGGTCAATGGAGAACGATCTACTTTAAGACTTGGTAGTTTGCGGCCCACTATTATTCTATAAAATTTAATTTTCATTGTAATATATGTGAAAAAAAAAATACAAAATTCATATTAGCAAGTTTATTTTGGTTATTAGACCATACTAAAAAAACATCTCTATGTCCACGCTAATATAAAGTGATGTACCATATAGGAGAATGATACTTTCTCCCATTCGAAACAAAGGGGTCTTTGAGGGTGTGTGAGGTGATCGACCGCACAGGGCCCCTCTTTCTCCCGTATATGAAAAAGTTAATCAAAAAAAGAAATATATTAAATTTATTAATAAATTATATTATAATTAGTATAAATAAGACACACAACAAAATTTAGCACAGGGCCCCCAAATTTTCCAAGACGGCTCTGAATTTCGAAATACTTGGTCCATTTTGTGTTTTGACACTATTTATCGTTTAAGCTTATTTATATATTGCAGCTAATATGTAAGTAATAATCACTAGTGGAAAAAAAGCTATTGGCTGTTGCTTATTGGCTGCGGTTTTTAAAAAAACGCAGCCAATATGAGTAATAAAAAAGCTGAAAAAAAAAAATTATTAAAGGGCTGCGGTTTTTACCCTTAACCGCAGCCCAAAAGTGTTTCAAAAAGTATGATAAATAAAGGGCTGCGGTTTTTTGTGTGTCCGCAGCCCTTAAACCTTCCAAAATAATTAAAAAATTAAAAAAAAAAATTTAAACCAAGGGGCTGCGGTTTATTGGTATGTCCGCAGCCCTAAACTCTCAAAAAAAAAAAAAAATCGTTTTCCCTTAATTATATTCCCTCATTTAAAGTCATATAAATTACCTAATAAGAAACCCTCATTTTCCCTTCCCTAAGAAACCCTAGCCGTTTTCCCTTCCCTAAGAAACCCTAGCCGTTTCTTCTTCAAATTTCGAAAGTGTCTTTCTTCAAATTTCTGAGATTTTCTTCAAATTTCGAAAGCTTTCTTCAAATTTCGAAAGTCTTTCTTCAAATTTCGAAAGTCTTTCTTCAAATTTCTGAGATTTTCTTCAAATTTCGAAAGTCTTTCTTCAAATTTCTGAGATTTTCTTCAAATTTCGAAAGCTTTCTTCAAATTTCGAAAGTCTTTCTTCAAATTTCGAAAGTCTTTCTTCTTCCTCTCAAATCACAAATTTCGAAAGTCTTTCTTCTTCCTCTCAAATCACAAATTTCGAAAGCCTCTCATATAAACCTAAAAAATTTCGTTCATTCTGTCAAGATCTCATTCGAAACCAGATCTGCGCCTCCCTTGAAGATTTTGAAGATTTTCGTGGGTTTATTTCGTTTTTCTGGTAAAGATTTTCGTTTTTCTTTCAAGATTTTAGATTTTAGATTTTAGATTGAGGATTCTTTATGTAATTTTTCGTTTAATTTGGATGTATTTTCGTGGATGTATTTAGATTGTGGATGTATTTTTCGTTTTTCTTTAGATTGAGGATGTATTTAGATTGAAGATTTTCTGGATGTATTTTAGATTGAAGATTTTTTGGTTGTATTTTCGTTTAATTTTTCTTTGAATCTGGATGTATTTTCGTTTAATTTTGGGTGTTATTGTTGTTTTTTCATTTTCGTTTAATTAGATCTTGAATATTTGTTCATTTCAGATTTTGAATTTTTTTTTATTTTTAATATGACTAAAGGGCTGCGGTTCTTGTATATGTCCGCAGCCCATTGTTTTTTTTTTTATTTTGAAAAAATGACTAAAGGGCTGCGGTTTTAATGTCCGCAGCCAATAACATTTTCTTATTTGCTGCTACTCCAAGGGCTGCGAGACAAAACCGCAGCCCATACCCATAAAAAGCCCGCAGCCCTTAGAGATTTTTCCACTAGTGAATATAGTCAAGTGGAATCTTGTTTGAATCGTCCAATCGCATACTTTCATAATATAAACTTTTTATAATTTTTAAATGTATATAATTAGATATATAAATGAACAAAATAATACCTTAAATTACATAAAAAAAGTTAATGTAGATGGAATGGAGGAAGCTGGAAGTATATTATCAAGTTAATAAACACGATAGTATTGTTCAATTTATACATTAATTGAGTTTATTTTCAGTTGGAATATACTCCCTCCAATTCATAATAAGTGTCCACTTTGGATTTGGCACGCAAATTAAGAAAAATGGTAGTGGGGTATTTTAAGTAATTATAATAATTGAAAAGGTAATAGGTCGAGTATTTAAGTGATTATAATAATTGAAAAGGTGGTAGGTGGGGTATTTTAAATAATATAAGTTGGAATAGTTGGGGGTATTTAAGTAAAAAGTCTTTGCCAAAAATAAAAAATGGACAATTAAAGTGACTTTACAAAAAAAGAAAAGTGGACATTTATATTAAATTAGAGGGAGTATAACATATTATTATAAGATCTTAATTAAATTTGACTAATATGAAATCAACTCCGTAGACCATTTTGAAATAACCTCAACTATTGTATTCAAGTTATTTAAAAAAAGATAGGTAACATATTATTATAAGATGTTATCTTTAAAAAAAAAAAATCTTAAAAAAAAAAGTTATCTAAAAAAAAGTTATATAAATCCCAATTAAAACAAGGCAAATTAAGAATTGTTTCCGCGTTTACGTATGCGCAAGGCAGTGTATATCTTTTACTTTTAGATACACAAGTGGGAATCTAGTGTAATCTTTCTTGTCTTCTTCATGTACGTCGAAGAGGAAGGGAAAGACCAAAAAAAATTGTCTACATCATCGTATTACGTGTGTTCCACTCATAGAAATATTGTGGTCAGAGTTCGGAGAGGGAAAAAATGCGGCAACTCATACTCATAAAAAAAGATGTGACCAAAGAGTTTCTCAACTCGAGATTGATCCTTAAAAAGATAGGTCTCTGCAAGGCTGCAACGAAGAAGGGTTAGTGAAACTTAAATTTTCAGCTTGTCTTACTATACAAGCTTGGCCCTTACACATAACAAGTGGAAATAAATAAAATACATGTAGATAAATAAAGTAACTAGATAAAAACGAGTAAAAGAATGATATGTAAAAGACAAAGACAAAAACAAAAACACCAACTGGTAGGTGAAAGGAGGTCATTGGTCTAGGGCAAAAACAAAAAAAGACAAATTAATAAATTATTTTTTGTAAAAGGTCATTTATATTTAATTTTTCCCTCATTTGTTTGAAAATTCGAAACACATAATCAATTTTAACAAAAAAATAAATAAATAAATGAGCTTTGGGTAAACTTAACTCTAAAAATAAGTGTCTTCATGTCCGAGTATAAAGTCGAGTATGTTCGCATTTATTAACAGCAAACAAAAAAATTGGTCAAAATTGTTTGTTCGCTGTTATTAACTGCGAAAAAAAGAGAGACAATGTCATAACGTTAGGGATAAAAAAATGTTCGTTCGCAGATAGTAAGACGACATGATTTTCATTTTTTTGGTCTCTTTTAACGTTATGACATTGTCTCCCTTTTGTTCGTAGATATTAGCTGTGAACAAACAATTTTGACCAATTTTTTTATTTGCTGTTAGCAACTGAGAACATATCTGATCTTAGGTGCGGACATGAAGACGCTTTTTTTTAATTAAATTTACCCGCAGCTCAAATTTTTTTTTGTTAAAATTGCTTAGTTGTTTCAAATCCCATTTGTTTAGTATTCACTACTCAGCGTAAGGCCCAATTCTATGAGGCCCTTTTCAAGGCCCAAGCCTTGACATAGCCCATCTTAGTACCCATATCCCTAACCAACTTCCTTAGCAAATGAGGGAAAATGTGAAACAAATGGGCAAAATAAACAAAAAAAAAAAAATAAAACAATGAGTTTCAGATAAACTTAATTTCAAAAATAAGCGTTTTTATAATCCATTCTAAGGACATGTTAGTTCGCAGTTACTAACAGCGAGCAAAAAAATAGTTTAAAAGAGTCAAAATTGGTTGTTCGCAGTTATTAACTACGAACAAAAGGGAGACAATATCACAATGTATAAGAGACAAAAAACTAAAAATTATGTTTTGTTCGCAGTTATTAAATGCGAACAAACATATTTTTAACTTTTTTTTTGAAAATTGTACTTCACTTTAAAATATCACTACAACACTACTAGTCTACTACATCCCATATCTTTTACGAATAATTATAAGTAGAGGCAAAGTCAGTATTTTAAATTGGTACTCAAATAATTTTTCTTTTAGAGCTTGATTGGTTAACAACTTAACATTATATAGTACAGGAATTTGAATTTCTTAGGAAATATTTGGTTGGTAATTTGTACATATAAATTTAAATTTTCAAGGGAACGTAGTTTAATCATTATAATACCCCTTAGTAACTTGAAATTTCTATGTTACCCGTTCAAAGCTTTTTGTTTTTTCATCCACAGTTTTTAAAGTATTTTTTAAGTCTTAATATCTCTAATTACGCATCATATAAAATTATAAAAAATCGTATAATTAAAATTTATAAATTAACACGAATTTAACGAGATTTCAAATGGATATAATATTTCTTCTACATCACTCAAAAATCATAGTCAAACTTCTCTATCCTTAAAGTGGAATATTTTAATTGACAAGAACATTAAAAAACGGACAGAGTAATTGCTATTTCACAAAAATCATATTCCTAGTAATTTCACAAGGAAGTTTTTTTCTAGGAAAAATTACTTCATTGTCAATTGAATTCTAATGTCAAACGAATCTTTAGCCATCTTTGTGGGAGGCTGTTTCTGGATGAAAAGACTTTAAATTAAAAATCACATGCTTTCATAATTTATATTAGTTGAATTATTCAACTTATATATGGGACATGTATCACGATGAGACCATATCATACAATAATTGGTAAATTTTGTTTGGGGGATAAGTACTAATATTCTTACATTCAACTTGTATGTCTCCAAAAGTGTAAGGAAAGCCTTTACACAAATACAAATTCTTATTGTAGACCGTCTATAGCATAGACGGGTAAATATGGGCCAGCCCATTTAACAAAATAAGTAATTGATTAGTCATTAGCCTTATTTCAAATTTAAAATCATTGGGATGGGCTGTTAGGAGAGCCGTCTTTGCCAAAGACGGTCTCTCAGAAGACCTTCTGTTACACAAAAACTTGAATAACACCGTCCTATTCTAAGATCATAATTGGGCCGGCCCATTGCAAGTAAATTTGTTTTTTTTTGTTTTTTTCATTTTCTGGGCATTTTTCAATTTGGACCTTAAAGGTATCAATTTCAACGTAAAGTAGTAATTAAACATATCAATTAAAGAAAATTTCATTTTGAACCTATAAGTGATCAATTGTGGCGTTAAACTGATCAATTCTACATCAATTAAAATTGATATCTTTAAGGTTAAAATTGATATCTTGAACAGTAAAATTGAAAAATACCCAAAAAATAAAAAAGAAGAGAAAAAGTGCGATCGGTCGGACAAACAATTCAAAATCATGATATGGGCCACAAGCCCAATATAAAGCTCGTTTGAATAAGTTTGACAACCTTTCATATAAGTCCTGTTGACTATCCTTAGATATCACGAAAGAGTGAAATAAACAAGTTTTTTTAAATAAAATTTTAAAAAATAAGTTTAGTCCTAAAGTAATTTCTAATATAAGTGTATTTGAGTATGAGTCTAAGATTAACGCTAATTAATTTGTGTGAACAAGTAAAAATCATCATCGTATCCAGCATATCTCGCCTATAGAAAACTATGGTTAGAGTCTGGGGAGGAAAGGATGCCAACAACTTATACCATAAAGAAGAATGCGACCAAAGAGTTTGTCGACTCGAGAAAAATCCTCAAAAGTGCGAACAAGTGAAGAACATGTTAAAAATCAAATTAAAAAATTAAATTTACCTCGATTTTGTTTGATGTTAGTACGGCGAACAAAAGAAAGAGTAAACCAAGCAATGACACACTAATCCTCTTTGATTTTTATTTTTTTTAAATAAGCTATAACTTTGTCTTTATTTTTTTAAATTGGTAGTTACTAACAATGAACAAAATCGTGAACAAACTCTAATTATGACTTTTAACATGTTCTTCTCTTGTTCGCTATTAGTAACGTTAACACCGAAGAAGCCCTAGCCTTAAACTTGGACACGAAAACGCTTATTTTGAAAATTATTTAGTAACAAACATAATTTTATAATTTTTATTAAAAACTTTTTTATTTTAAATGTTCTATTTATCACATGGACAAACTTCAAATTTCCTTGGCCCTATACTTTAAATATTATCAAGAATCAATGGTAAGCCTAATTATTTTATTTTTATGTTTGTGATAAATGTTTCATCAAACACACAAATTCTTGTTATAGACCGTCTATAGCATAAACGGGTAAATAGGGGCCAACTCATTTTGCAAAATAAGTAACTGATTAGTCATCATCCTTATTTTCAAATTTAAAATCATTGGGCTAGGTTATTGGGAGAGTCGTCTTTGCCATAAACGGTCTCTCAGGAGACCTTAGTTACCTCTTCCATTTATATATATATTCTCTATCATATTTCAATATAAAAAACAAATATAATTAACAAATCATTATCTTCTTAAAATTAAAATTCCACTTTGACCAAAATTACCAATGATAGACAGCACCATTTGACCATCTTAATCCAAATTTTGACTGGTTTACCACAATTAAATAATTAAAAACTTCCTCGTTTTTCTTCATCACCATGCATAATAATTTCATATTTTTATATTTTAATGACTTAGATTTTATAATATAAAAACTGCAGAAATTCTTGTGAGACACGGTCTCTTTGAGAGATTATTTCTAATTGGATCGAATCGTTATATATTGTTTAAAGTATTGTAAATAGGCTTTAAGAATAATATTAGTAGACATTTAAGATATTAAAAATAGGCATTAAAGATATGGTACGTAAGCATTAAGGATAATATAAGTAGACATTAAGAATATGATAAGTAGGCATTAATATTTAATTGGCTGAATTTGAGACACGTCTCTTAAAGAGATTGTCTTTCAAAATACGCAGTAAAATTAAACTAAAAGTTGAGATTTCTTGATTGTTATTAAATTATACACTCTTTGTTTTCTAATGTTCTTCCCATTTGAAATATTCTACCTAAAGGAAATAGAAATTTAATTAGTAATGTTTTTGACACATGTTTAGAAGATAAAATATATTCATATGAGATTTTGTTAGATTCGTCTTAATGTAAACTTTTTATCATGTATTTTTTATAATTTTTTATTATATGTCATCATCATCATCATCATACCCAGTGTATCCCGCTCATTGAAAACTATGATCAGGGTCTGGGGAGGGAGGAACGATAGCATGTTCATATCCGTAAAGGAGAGTGCGATCATAAAGTCCCCCGGCTCGAGAACGGATTTCTAGAGAGAGAAACCTGCAGTTGACAAAAAGAATAAAAGCATACACACAAATACAAAGATAAGATAAAAAAAACAGGTAAAGAGCGACAAAAAGGCAAATGACAAAGACGAACGACTGAACGAGGGGGTAAAGAGACAGGTTTAGTAATTTGCGCAAAAAGTAAATGGGAAGAACAAGAGAGACGTGAATATATGAGTTCTTTTTAAATAAAGTTGTTTACTATTAAACCACTCAAAAAGCATATTAAGATTGGTCAAACAATCTTTCGTTAGTAAGTTTGGCCATTTGTCACAAATAGTGTGCGTCGTTTAAAGAATCCATCTAATAAGACTTACTCCCTCCTATTCAGCACAATTGTCCCATTTGACTTTTCACACATATCGAGACAACATTTTAACCCTTAATATCTCCAATTATTGTTAATTAAAAATAATAAAAATTTGATATTAATAATCTTTGTATTGAGACGAATCAAACAAGATCCCACATGACTACGTTTTAACTTATAGATTAAGAGTAAAATACAAATTAAGAGTGATGAATGAATAGTGCCAAAAGTCAAATGGGACAATTGTGCTGAATAGGAGGGAGTATAATTTAGAAGATATTTAATGCTCGCTCCTATTCAATCCAAATGTCTTATTTAGTTTTTTCACACTTACCGAGGCAATATTTTAATCCTTAATATCTCAAATTATTCTTAATTAAAAATTATAAAAGTTTGATATTAATAATCCTTGTATTGAGACGAATCAAACAAGATCCCACATAACTATATTTTAACTTATAGATCAAGAGTAAAATATAAATTAAGAATAATGAGTGAATAGTGCCAAAAAACTAAATGTGACATTTAGGCTGAATAGAAGGTAGTATCATTTTTACATGTTACAATCAAATGGTTTATTTTGATTTTACTAATTGTAATGACTTTTTAAAAAATAAGTAATTTAGAATTTAATTTTAAAATATTAAAAAATCTATATATGAAATAAATAAGAATATATATAAATTTAAAATAAATAATTTTTTTAATAATCAATTAAAATAAAACTAAGGTAAAAGGTCACTATGTATAAAGTCAAAGATTAATCAAATAAGTTATATATAGTCAAAGCTACTGAGCTAGATCCGACAACAGAACTACGTTGATAACGTTTATTTATTATCAGTGGCTATAATTCTTCAAAAAACAAACATCAAGATTGTATATATTTTATAAAACTGTTAAATTTTAAGATTGTCTTTAATAAATAATTCCGATAAAAATAAAGACACTGATATTACAATATGATAGTTACATTTCATCTTTTTCTCTATAACACAATATATGATGATGATTATTTCATCTAAATAAACTTAATTTATTTTTAATTCTTAGTTTATTGAATTTCAAAATCAAAAAGTGCCCTACAAGGAATAAATGCATTTGATTGTTCAACAAGAATTAAGAAACATGTGCGCAAGAGGGATGTTAATGTTACAACTTCTCACAAATTTGTGGTATTGGGTGAAAACAACAAATCATTTTCTTAACTTTTAACTTTTATTCTACCCTCCTTTTTCTTGGGTTTTAAGGTGTCCAAAAATATACTACTCCATTCTTTTGAGATTTTAACTCCAAGCAACAGTGTTAATCAATTTCTCGTTATGTAGGGTTTTTACTTTCTGGGAGTAAAATTGATCACTTTTCTCCAGTAGTACTCCCTCTTAATGGAGTACGGGTATGGATTGTCCGTCACATTCCCTCATGGCCTTACTCAAACCTTGTTTTCGAGCGGGATGTTGAATTGTTTATTTCGAGCCAGGGGACTCTTCTTAATTTGGTCGTGCTCTCATTTACGGGTATGAGTTGCCACTGTCCTTCCCTTTTCAGATCCTGTCCATAGTCTTCTATGAGCGGGATATACTGGGTAGGATGATGATGATGATATTGAATAGTTGATGATGATGATTCTTTTGAGATTTTAAGTTTATTTTTAAATCAATTTTATAAAAGCTTTTTATAATTAAAGAATACATTAAAGTGATTGAAAAGACTTTTAAGCCTCGTTTGGTAGGTGGTAATAAACAGTGGTAATAAAAATGAAAATTAGAGTAACTTTGGTTGAAAAATCTCTTGGCTACCTTGATGGTCATGCTTGTCTAACTTCAATCATTTCATTTTATTCTTAAAATTCATTCCAACACATTGCCATTGGGAGATGTGGCATTAGGTAGTAAAGGAAATTTGTAAACAAAAAATATTTTTATAATCACAGTTTCATTACCATGGGAATGATATGGAACTTTTAAAGAAAATTTTACACTATAAATAATCATTTCCATTACCACCATTAAGTATTACTAACCAAAGAGACTGTTAGTGTTAATTTGTGATCCCTTTCTCTCAAACTTATTCATTTAGTATACTCCCTTCGTAATCTAATAATCTTACCATTTGAAATATTCCACGCACCATGAGGAGAGATAAAGTTAATTAATGTTTTTTGACACATATTTAAAAGATAGAATATATCAATGTGAGATTTCGTTAGTTACGTCTTAATGTATGCTTTTTTATTATGTATTTATATTTTTTTATTATATGTATCTGGGGATAATGTGATTTAAAATTTGCAATGCAAACTGTTTAATAAGTAAATGGGAAAAACAAAAAGAAATGAGGAGTACTTATAAGTATAATATAGATCACATAAGAAAATTTAAGAGGCAAATGAATAAAATTGTATGTGTTATGAGATAGAGAACCATAGTAACAAATT